>JARQOD010000008.1:46194237-46373222 GCA_033576555.1 Oophaga sylvatica
CATCATTCATTTTCAATCAACTTACAGGCATTTCCATTTTGTGAAGATCAGATATTGAGCAAAATCAGATAGCGCATGCATACTTACCAGGACTGTAGTAATATCTTATCGGACTAAATTACAGAAGTCATTTTATCATTCTGGATAAAAATATTCAAAATTAAATAGAGAGAACTCTTTATTAGCGGCTCCTTGCTCCAGTTAATACTGAGAGGCAGTAATATGTTATAAGAGAGCCAAAACAAGTAGCTACAAACAAGTCGAGTCAACTAGGGAGGAATAGGCCAAGGATTGGTCATCATTGCATCAATATTAGATTGTGTGGATCCAACTCCTTGAACCTCCATTGGACACATTGCTCAGCAAGGACTGCACCATAGGTTTAGTACTGACATTACATGGTACTGCTTTGTTGCATTCAAGTGTATGTGATGAAGCGAAACTACCAGGCACAGCCACTAATAAAAGTACAGAGCTTAACCTAGTAAATAATTATGGAGAACCAGTGCTGGTCACTTTAAACAGATGATCAATGTGGATCCCAAGAGTCAAAACCTCATTGATAAGATATGACTTATCCTAAGGGCAGGGACAGCATTTATTTCTAAAGGGCAGATGAGGAATTCTTTAATAGAGTAAAGTTTCAGATTTGAAACCTCTTCACAAGAAAGGTGTATCTGAAGCTAAGTCCATTGGATGTGATTATCATTGAGGAAGTATAGAGATTCTGAGATCCTGAGATCATGACACACAGTGAAACAAATTAATGAATCCCCATTTATTTGTGTGATATACTATTATGTATTAGCTAGCAGGGCCTGTATAGGAAGAGCCGTCGCCAAGTAGGGGTGCCAACATCATTACCTATTATGGTGCCAACCTCTACGGCAAGGTAGGGGATAGTCATGTACGTGACCGCGCGGCAAACACTGCTTCTAATCGGTGATAAAATCATTAGCGCTGGTCAGACAACCACGGTTCTCACGCTGTCAAATGACAGTGCAAGCCCGCAGCTGTGATCGGAGGTAAAAAGTTTCCCTCCAGTCACTGGCGTCGGTTACTTTAAAAAAAACGGTGTGGTGTCCCCCCATTTTTGACAACCAATCTTGATAAGCAGACAGCTGGTATTCTCAGGCTGGTAAAGAGCCATGGATATTGAACCCCCCCAGCCTAAAACTAGTAGACTGCCACTGCCCAGAAAAGGCACATCTATGAGATGCGCCAATTCTGGCACTTTGCCCGGCTCTTCCCACATGGCCTGTAGAATTAGCAAGTGGGGTTATATTTGTGGAGTTGATGTCACCCTTGTATTGTCCGGTGACACCATGCCCATAGATTAGTAATGGAGAGGTGTCTACAAGACACCTCTCCATTACTTTACTAATCCCATAGTTGCATTGTAATTAAACACACAGCCAGAATAGTCTTTTATTTGAAATAAAAACAAAACATACTTTTCCTTTTTCATTTAAAAATAGTGAACACAGTTATACTCACCTAACGTACATTCCATTGAAGCCCCTGTCTCCTGTAATAAACCAAAAATAAAAATCAAACATATCCCTCACCTGTCCATCATTCTGTCACATGCTGTAATCCATGTCTGGGGATAAATAGTTTTCAACCTGGATGGTGCCAAGATGCGATTGTCCATGCTGAGATCTACTGATGAATGAGCAGCATCAGTTAGCAGCAATGATGTCATCAAGGTCAACGCAGGTCTCTGAGGCTGCGTTCCCAGCTGCGAACCACTATTTGCAAATGAGTGTCATATAGCAGCCTCATTCCCCTAAAGAGGTCAGAAATGGTGAAACATGTTGGGGAGACAGCTGGTTTAAACTTTTAAAGGCAGTTCATATGTATTGACACTCGTATGCAAATAATAGCGGTCCACGGCCACATAATGCAATTAACTAATTGAATGAAATTAATATGAAGTTAGTGTCTTAGGTTTTTAGATACTTTTCTAGAAAATAAGACATTTAGAATAGTTGACCTTATTTACTAACGGTTAAAATCCCAGATGGTAATTTTAGTGCCCAATGGACTGATTATTAGGCTAGTGCCAAATATTTAATATTAATTCTGCAACAGAGAATATACGGCAACTGATCACTAAAACTCCTATAAACTGAGAAAGGTAATTATTTGACTATGAGTATAAATGAATTGAAATCTGAACGGTCTCTGGGACAAGCAGTCTAATCAGTAATCAATACAGATACTGTGTTTTTAAATTGCACAATTATTAAAGTTGAAATAAAAGTTATACTAGCTTGACCCATGTGAAATTTTCGCACATTGGTCGTCGGGAGCGCAATTTCAGAAAAAGCAAGCTGGTCAAATGTAAATGTATTTCATGAGATGATGAACACAGACAGGTATTTATATATGTAACTTGGTAATATAATAAATTGGTTTGATAAGTAGAGGCCAAAAAATGTCTTCCAGGTTGAGGTGCCACCTGCAGGTCATTGTGTCTTTCTGCAGGTTTATCAAAATAAATGTTTAAACTGTATTTAGTGATAAAATCGTGAATGTGTGGTTTGTTTGGCTCTTTTCTTGCTGAAGGGAGCAAGTTTACCTTTCAAATGATGTATCATTTGTGTGTGTGGGGCGAAGTAATCACTGGAAAAACAGTGCATGTATACAAATGTGTTTGCATATGTGACTCGCCTGCAGTGAAGTGTGCAATCCTCCAATGTGCCTGAAATAGGCTGGGCAAGCACTTGAGCAAGCTGGAAAGACCCAATGGCAAATGTTTGGATTTGTTTATGATGTCTGTAAGCAGCTTTGTGGTAGTGTGCTTTGGGGTAGTGTAATGCCACCTGCAGGTAATTTGACCTTTCAAATGGTGTATCATTTGTTTGTGTGGGTAGAGTATGAACGGAGCAAGTGTGCAATTCAATAGGCAGTGCATGTTTGCAAATGTATTTGCATAAGTGCCTCACCTGCACTGAAGGTGCCTCATCTGCAATTTGGCTAAAATAGGCTGAGCAAGCAGTTTGGAAAACTGGAAAGCCCCAAGGCAAATGTTTGGATTTGTTTGTGATGTCTGTAAGCAGCTTTGTGGTAGTGTGCTTTGGGGTACTGTGGTGCCACCTGCAGGTCATTTTTCCCTACTGCAGGTTTATGAAAATGAATGTTTAAACTGTATTTTGTGATCAAATCGTGGATGTGTGGTTTGTTTGGCTATTTTCTTGCTGAAGGGGGCAAGTTTACCTTTCAAATCGTGAATCATTTGTGTGTGTGGGTGCAGTATGAATGGAGATACAAAGTAATCACTGAAAAACAGTGTTAAGAAATAATAGAATATTATATATTCTGTAGTTAGGGTTTAATTGCCTTTGGCAACTTGTAAATAAGTCTTCCAAACCCTACGCTGATTCTTTATGAACAGGCTGTGTTACTCGAGTCCACAGATATCTCTAACCTATGCATACAAAAAGAATTATTCCAAAGTGCAAAGTCTGTTCTCCATTGTATGGTTAATTTAACATAGGGGAGCCATTGAATTCGGATAAGTTCGAGTCCTTAAATATATTCAAAATTAATGTTTGTTTTCCTTTCTTCAAGATGGCACTTATTTGACTTTAAAGTAATCTATGCGCCGATGGATGCAAATTGTGTGATGTCAATTTTGGGCGCTTTTTCCCTCTTTCAAAATGGCGATATGAAATCTAAAGTGCGACTATGTATTGTCATTTTTGGCTTTTTTAATTGTTTTTAATGTTATTGTTCTTCTGTTTGTGTTCTTTCATTAATAAATTTATTCATTATGTATTTGAGTATATTATATGTGTGTGATTTTGACCATTTTTATGCACACTGCTTCTTTCTCTTGTTCTGCCATATTACTTTTAGTGTGGTCAGTGATCCCCTTAAACTTTTGTAGTGCCCTCAAGCCCCCCTTTACATTATTCCACGCATGCGCAAGATGACGCAATTCTCTTCCCTTCTCTAAAGCATGACCGCGTATGCACGGTATGATGCGATTCTTCTTTTTTCCTCTCTGAGGACTTTTTTACTTCCTGACAAGTGCAGCAGTGAGAATAGGACACCGATATCGAGGCGAAATATGAGTAGGGTTAGTCATGGCTATTACTTCACCACAGCTGTGTACAGTTGATCAATGAAGATATTAATTGAATTTGTGTCACTACAACACTGTATGCACTAATTTAATGTACTTTATAGTATTGCCACTGGTATGCAGTTTTACTATATATGCATATCATGTCTGTAATATTTCGGAGTGCTCATATCTTTGTAATTGCTTTTAAATACTTCTGATGAATTGTATGCCTTAAATACTCTGCACTTTCACTTGTAAGATTGCTTGAAGAAGGCTTTCACATAGAGCCGAAACGTCGCCTCATGGGCTATTAAATAGCATATTTTTTCTACACAACAAGGAGTGCTGCTTCCATCTATTTTCATTGACACATAGATAGAGAGACAGATAAAGAGATGGATGAATGCACTGCTCAAAACAATAAAGGGAAAAAAATACCACATCCCATATATCACTGAATGAAATATTCCAGTTGTAAATCTTTATTCATTACATAGTGGGATGCGTTGATAACAATAAAAAATAAAAATGATCAATGTAAATCAAAATTAATATCCCATGGAGGTCTGGATTTTAAATGATACTCAAAATCAAATGTAAATGCCTCAAGACAAGGAAATTATGCTCAGTAGTGTGTGTGGCCTCCACATGCCTGAATGTCCTCATTGCAATGCGTGGGCTTGCTCCCAATGAGGCAGTGGATGTTCTCCTGAGGGATTTCCTCCTAGACCTGGATTAAAGAATCAGTCAACTCCTGAACAGTCTGTTGGTGGATGGAATGAGACATGATGTCCCAGATGTGCTCAATTGGATTCAGGTCTGGGGAACGGGCAGGCCAGTCCATAGCATCAATGCCTTTATCATACAGGAACTGCTGACACACTTCAGCCACATGAGGCGTAGCACTGTCATGCATCAGAAGGAACTCAGGACCCACTGCACCTCCATATGTTCTCATAATGAGTCTGGGGATCTCATTCTGGTACCTAATGGCAGTCAGGGTACCTCTGGCTAACATATGGAGGGCTGTGCGGCCCACTAATGAAATGTCTCCCCACACCATTACTGACCCACTGCCAAACCGGTCATGCTGGAGAATGTTGCAGGCAGCAGAACGTTCTCCATGGCATCTGCAGACTGTCACAAGTGCTCAGTGTGAACCTGCTCTTATCTGTGAAGAGCACAGGGCGCCAATGTCAACTCTGCCAATCTTGGTGTTCTCTGGCAAATGCCAATTGCCCTGCGAAGTGTTGGGCTGTAAGCGCAACACCCACTTGTGGACATCGGGTCCTCATACAACACCCATGGAGTCTGATTTTAACAGTTTGAGCAGACACAAGGATGTTAGTGACCTGCTGGAGGTAATTTTGCAGTGCTATGGCACTGCTCTTCCTGCTCCTCCTTGCATAATGGAGGAGGTAGCGGTCCTGCTACTGGGTTGCTGCCCTCCTACGGCCCCCTACATGTCTTGTGGTGTACTGGCCTGTCTCCTGGTGTCTGCTCCATGCTGTGGACACTGTGATGACAGACACAGCCACCCTTCTTGCCACAGCTCACATTGATGTGCCATCCTGGATGAGCTGCACTAAGTGAACTACTTCTGTGGGTTGTAGACATCACCTCATGCTACTATACAGTACCTCTATGGGTCAGCCCCTGCAAAACCACTCCATTATAGAGGTTGTCTTACTAATGATCTATCATTTATTCCTGTTGTATGTTCCGTTTGTACAACAGCAGGAAAAATTCACAATCAGTGTTGCTTCATAATTGGAACGGCTGATTTCTTAGAAGTGTGATTGTAATGTGTATAGTACAGTTCATATAGCGTCTTGTGCTTGGGTGCGATGAAAATACATGAGACACAGGTTTGATATAGAAAGTCTTGTATTACTTCATACAAGTTGGCAAAAATGGTCACACAGTTTGCAGACACAGAAGCAGGAGACACAGCAGGCCAGAGTAATCTAAGCTCAGCAATCACTCTCCACAACAGGTTCAGGATCTTCTTCTCTGTTACCGTAAGTCCATGCAAACGTGGGTCTTTCAAAGAGCAGGGTTCAGAGTCCACAAGTGCTTCAGAGTTCCTCAGTAGGAATAGCTGGAGTACAAGGTCCAAGGCTTCAGGAGTCAGGTCACAGGTTCACTGCAGGCTAGATTCTGAAGCACTGATTGCTCAGCTGTGGCTGCTTAAGAAGCAAAAGGAGAGAATCAGGGCGGGAACATGCAAGCTGGAAACTCCATATTGACTGAGGGCAAGATAGCTGCAGCAAGACAGAAAGTAAAATGGCTGACGAACAAACTGAGTTTCAGGAACATGTACACAGAACCTTACATTACTCCCCCCTTAGGGACAACCTCCGGATGACCTCAGACCAGGCTTGTGTGGGTACCTCTGATGAAACTGACGGAGCAAGCGAGGAGCATTAACGTTATTGACTGGTTCCCATGAGTTGTCCTCCACTGGGTAGCCCTGCCATTTAATCAGATATTGCAACTGATTTCTATACAACCTGGAATCTAAAATCCTTTCCACCACAAATTCTTCCTGACCATCGACTAGCACTGGGTCAGGGCAAGGAGAAGAACGTCCAGGAAACGTATTGGGTGTCGCAGCCTTTAGTAGGGATACATGAAAGACAGGGTGGATTCTCATAGTTCTGGGCAGTTGAAGACGACAAGCAACGGCACTTATAATTTTACTGATTTTATAGGGTCCAATGTACTTATGTCCCAACTTAGACGATGGAATCCTTAACTTAAGATTTCTGGTTGACAGCCAGACCAAGTCTCCTACCTTGAAAGCTGGTGCAGGTTTACGAAATTTATCTGCTGCTTTCTTGTACCTTTCCTGAGCCGATTCCAGATTCTCCTTTAGAAGATCCATATTCTTCTGTAAAGACGTGATTCTTTCAGCCACTGCTGGTAAAGGCGTTTCTATGGGAAATCGTGGTAGAATGTTAGGATGATAACCTAGATTAGAGTAAAAAGGAGACTGCTTAGTGGACGCACTCTGAGAGTTGTTATAAGAGAACTCAGCTAATGGAAGTAGATCCACCCAATCATCCTGTAGGTGGCAGATAAAGCAGCGGAGATACTGCTCCAGGGTTTGATTGGTTCGTTCGGTCTGTCCATTAGTCTGGGGATGAAAAGCAGAAGAAAGGTTTACTTTAATGTCCAATGCTGCACAGAAATTTTGCCAAAACCTAGAAGTGAATTGCACCCCTCGATCCGAAATAACCTCATCCGGTACTCCATGTAAGCGAAACACATCTTTAATCATCAAATCTGATGTCTGTTTTGCAGTGGGTAAGCCGACACAAGGAATAAAATGAGCTGCTTTTGTTAGACGGTCAACCACCACTAGAATGGTGTTCTTCCCTTGAGAGGTTGGTAACTCCACAATGAAGTCCATAGAAATGGATCCCCACGGGCGGGACGGGGTGGGAAGAGGCTGTAACAGACCAGTTGGTGAGGAGCGAGGTGTTTTGCATCTTGCACAGACTTCACATGAAGTGACATAGTTTAAAACATCCTTCCTGCAAGTGGGCCACCAAAAGAAACGAGAAAGGAATTCCTGTGTCTTTAGAATTCCTCTATGCCCAGCTATCTTGGAATCGTGAATGAGTTGCAATACTCTCAATCTGACTGTTTCAGGAATATACAGGCGTTGTCCCTGAATCCACACACCATTCTTAAAGACAAGACTTACGTCCCTTGGGGGTTGTGCCAAAAAGGAATCCGCATGGTATGCTTCCTTGATGTCCTTAAGTAGGTCTTGATTATGAATCACTCCTAGGAATCTAGAGTCAGGAAGAATAGTCTTAGGAGGAGTAATTGGACGTGTCTCTGCTGAGTAAATCCTAGAGAGTGCATCAGCCTTTCCATTGCGCGATCCTGGTCTATAAGAAATGATAAAATTAAATTGGTTTAAGAAAAGATTCCAGCGAGCCTGGCGAGGAGTCAGGCACTTAGCCGACCTGATAAATTCAAGGTTACGATGGTCTGTCAGGACGACTATTTGCTGTGCAGCTCCCTGAAGAAGGTGTCTCCATTCTTTGAAGGCGGCAATAATGGCCAACAACTCTCTATTGCCCACATCGTAGTTCCTCTCAGCCGAAGACAACTGCTGGGAAAAGAAGGCACAGGGATGCAAGACATTCTTCTCACCTGTTCTCTGAGAGAGTATAGCTCCAACGGCACAGTCTGAAGCATCCACCTCTATTATGAAGGCAAGCTCGGGTTGGGATGTACTAGGATAGGTGCAGTGGTAAATTTATCTTTTAGACGGGAAAATGCTTCCTGGGCTTGGGGAGTCCAGGAGAACCTAGACTGTTTCTGGGTAAGTTGGGTGATAGGTGACACTACCTCAGAGAAATTCCTAATGAAACGTCTATAGAAGTTGGCAAACCCGATGAAGCGCTGTACCTCCTTCACATTTCTAGGACTTGGCCAATCCTTGATGGCTTGGGTTTTGCTTCCATCCATACTAATTCCTTGTGTAGACAGTACATACCCCAGAAATTGAATTTCTGTCCTATGGAATTCACACTTTTCAAGTTTGATGTAAAGATGATTTTGTCTTAGACGTTCCAAGACCATTCTCACATGTCCATGATGTTCCTCTGTGGAGTTAGAAAAAATTAGAATATCATCCAAATAAATCACCACGAATGTATCTAGGAGATCCCTGAAGATGTCATTCACCAAGTGTTGGAAAGTGGCTGGGGCGGTACTCAGACCAAAAGGCATAACTAGATATTCAAAGTGTCCATAGCGTGACCTGAATGCAGTCTTCCATTCATCCCCAGGTCTAATACGGACTAAGTTATAGGCCCCACGAAGATCTAGTTTAGAAAAAATTTTGGCATGTCGCACTCTCTCCAATAACTCAGGGATTAAAGGCAATGGATAACGGTTTCTAATAGTAACCTTATTGAGTTCCCTATAGTCTACGCAGGGTCTCAGAGATCCATCTTTCTTCTTTACAAAGAAGATGGGTGCACCTGCAGGAGATGAAGAGGGACGTATGAAGCCCTTGGCTAGATTTTCGTCTATGTAATCCTTTAAAGCCTTTAGCTCGGACCCCGCCAGGGGGTAGATCTTACCAAAAGGTATCTCTGCTCCAGGCAATAATTCAATTGGACAATCATATGGACGGTGAGGAGGAAGCTGGTCAGCATTCTTCTTGTCACATAAATCCACATAGTCCTGGTATACAGCTGGTAGTTCAGGGACTGACATGGTTCCTTTAGGAACAGAGCAAGCTGAAACTTTTGGACTCATCTGTTTCTCTGGAAAGTGTAATTCCTTGGTCTCCCAGTTAATGGTAGGATTCTGAGCCTGCAGCCATGGTAGCCCTAGAATAATGGGAAAGTGGGGAGAAGAGATAAGCATAAAGGACAGTTTCTCTTGATGATCTTTACCCATAAGAACCCTCAAAGGCTCTGTTTCCTGATTCACTGGTCCAGAGGTCAGCAGGGAGCCATCCACAGTTTCCATCTGTACTGGAGTAGCCTTCTTCACTGAACGTATCCCCTGTTTCAGAGCAAAGGAGACATCCATAAAATTTCCACTTGCCCCTGAGTCGATCATAGCAGAGCTAGACACCCAAGCTGAGTCAACCCAGAGTTTGATGGAAAGAAAGCAATGAGAATTGTTTTTCTTACAACTCAGCTGGGACACCGCTGAGGAAACTTGAAAATGGCAGCGTTTACACAGTCAACGTCCTCAGAGGTAACGGAGTTTAAGTCCGAGAAATCAAGATCTGTTGCTGCAGATCTCTCTGGAGCCTGAGGCTCGGACCTGACAGATCCCCTCTCGCAACACTCACAGTGAATAAGTGCTGCAGTAGTCTTACGAGAACGACTGGGGGCAGTTTATAATGAAGTGCCCTGACTTACCACAATAGAAACATAGATTCTCCTTAAAACGATGTTCCTTGCGTGCATCACTAACCCGTCGTTGTAAAGAGTCTACCTGCATGGGTTCAGGTTCAGGTTCCCGTGTAATCCTACTCAAAGGTTCCTTAGCTGGAGAGGAAGGTAGGAAAAGGTTAGTGCGATTGCTTTCGAACCATCTCTCTTGCCTGCGTTCAGTCAGACGAGTATCAGTACGGATGCAGTAGTTAATAAAGTCACCTAACGCAGTGGGAGGGTCGGCACGAGCAAGTTCATCCTTAATTAGTGGAGATAACCCCTTTCGAAAAATAGATTTTTTGGCGGAACTGTCCCAGGTGGTATCAAGGGCCCATCTCCTGAAATCCAAGGCATATTCAGCTACCGAGTGCTTACCTTGGCGCAAAGCTAACATGGCTGCTTCAGCTGTTGCACCTCGATTGGGGTCATCAAACACCTGCCCCATGGCTGAAATAAAAGCATCAAGGTGATTCAAACAATCATCCTCCGTCTCAATCAGAGGGTTTGCCCACATCAAAGCCTTGTTGGTAAGCAACATAATTATAGTAAGCACCTTAGATCGTTCAGTGGGAAATTGTGAAGCATGTGCAGAAAAAAAAGATTGCATTGATTAATAAATCCCCTGAATTTCTCACGTTCACCGCCAAAACGAAAAGGGGGCAACTTGGGAATCCCAGAACTCGGGGCTACGGCAGGAGCCTGGACTCGCTCCTCTAGAACCTCAATCCTGGCTCGCAAATCCTGGGCAGTCTGTCCAAACACTTGCAAATTGTGATTAGTGAGGTCCTGTAGGCTTGCAAAACGGGTCTTTATATTCTGCAAATCTGCAAGGATATTATCAGTCACTCCGCAAAGTTCCTTTATGCGGGCCTCCATTTTCCAGATCTTTTAAGACAGGAGTACTGGAAGGAGAGGAGAAGGAAAAAAAAAAAAACAATAGTGTTCACCTGTGGCAACACTGCAGAGAGAAAAAAAAATTAAGGGAACTGCTCACCTGGAATGGTTGTGAGAAGTCACAACCACTATCATCACAGAAAGTTCAACCGGACATCTGATATCCACAGTTACAGCAGACAAAAAAGAGAAAAGAAAAAAAAAAAACAATAGTGTTTACCTGTGGTAACACTGCAGAAAAAAAACACTTAAGGGAATTGCTCACCTGGAATGGTTGTGAGAAGTCACAACCACTGTCATCACAGAAAGTACAACCGGACATCCGATATCCACAGTTACAGCAGACACAGCCTTTCCAGACCCAGCAGACACTAACGTTTGGCTTCAGAATCTTGTAATGTGTATAGTACAGTTCATATAGCGTCTTGTGCTTGGGTGCGATGAAAATACATGAGACACAGGTTTGATATAGAAAGTCTTGTATTACTTCATACAAGTTGGCAAAAATGGTCACACAGTTTGCAGACACAGAAGCAGGAGACACAGCAGGCCAGAGTAATCTAAGCTCAGCAATCACTCTCCACAACAGGTTCAGGATCTTCTTCTCTGTTACCGTAAGTCCATGCAAACGTGGGTCTTTCAAAGAGCAGGGTTCAGAGTCCACAAGTGCTTCAGAGTTCCTCAGTAGGAATAGCTGGAGTACAAGGTCCAAGGCTTCAGGAGTCAGGTCACAGGTTCACTGCAGGCTAGATTCTGAAGCACTGATTGCTCAGCTGTGGCTGCTTAAGAAGCAAAAGGAGAGAATCAGGGTGGGAACATGCAAGCTGGAAACTCCATATTGACTGAGGGCAAGATAGCTGCAGCAAGACAGAAAGTAAAATGGCTGACGAACAAACTGAGTTTCAGGAACATGTACACAGAACCTTACAGTGATTGACTTGGAGTTAGTGCCACGTCACACATAGCGACTCACCAGCAATCCCGACAACGATATAAACTTGACAGGATTGCTGGTGAGCTGCCAAACAGGCAGATCTCAGCAGCAATGAGGACAGCGACTACGCGGGTAACGTCGCTTAGTTACCCGCATACCAGCGCGCTGGTGCAGGGAGCTGGTAACTAAGGTAAACATCGGGTTTCTAAGCACCGCGCGGCGCTTATAAACCTGCTGTTTACCTTGGTAACCAGCTCCCTGCACCAGCGCGCTGGTTTCTAACGTACACATGGGGTTTTTGAGAACCGCGCGCGCTTAGAAACCCGATGTTTACCTTGGTTACCAGCTCCAGCTCGCTGATCGCTGGTCTCCCGCCTGCCACACGCAGTGATGCGTGCTGGCCAGCGGGAGACCAACTGTGAGGACAGTTGTGAGGACCAACTGTGAGGCCTAAGACAGAATTTCCTGCTCAATATGAATAGCCAGGCCGATTAGTATGCGTGCTTCAAAGTAGAGGCTTCAATTAGATTATACCTGCCAGCCGGACACAGAAACACACCAATTGTATCTTCCAGACATGAAGGCTCCGTTCTAGGATTATGAATTATGAGCACATCTTTGTAGGTACATTCTTATAAAAATATCTGTGTGACCCGGCGGACCTCAGGCATTTGATGGTGCAACTCCCGAGTCAGTGATGGCTTGGGGGGCTGAGATATAGAGATTGGCCATCCACAATGACCCAATCGGGCCAGGTTTGATACCCATGTGACAGGCAAAACATACTGCATCCGCTGGTACCTCTCGTGTCCTGATCCGATCGTCCTGTAGAAAGTTAACCCCTTTATTAGGTATTGGGAATAAATTCTGCAAGGGGCTAAGGGTGGAGATTGTCAGCCCACCCTTGGACACCGAGGGGAGGGACCTAGCAGGTTTAAGAACTGTGAGCTAAGGGCAGACCAAATCCATTCTCACAGCAGCAAGACCATGGAAATCTAAGGACCAAAAGGACAGATCTGCTAAGGGAGCAACGGTACACGTTTTGGGGGACTGTCCAGCAACTAAGACTTTCACCTGGGGATCGTAGAGCTCCCTGCCCCCACATGTCCCTACAACCTGGTAATATTGACCTTTAGCTAATACCTCTAAGCCTTGTACCATTATTGTTGTATTTTACTCTGACTGCAAATCCATTGTAATTCCGTTGTATAGCTTACTGTATATTTCTGTAATTATCTAGTGCGCCCTTAAGGCAATTAAACCATAAAATTAATCTTGGGCTGATGCTTTTACTCTGATCACGAATCTTAGAATACCCAGTGGGTAACAGGACACCCTCAGCAGTGATCTCGCTAGCGATCTCGCTATGTGAGACGGGGGCTTTACATTGTGTTGTTTAAGTGTTCTCTTTATTTTTATGAGCACTGTATATAGATAGATACTAGATGGATAGATGGCTAGATGGATGAATAGGTAGATAGAATAGTAGATAGATAAATAGATAGATTAGATAGATGATTAGATAGATAGATAGATAATAGATAGATATAGATACTAGATAATTAATGCATGGATGAGCAGATGTATGGATAGATACATAGACAGACAGACACACACAGCACATTATACTCACCTATGTAGAAATCTTTTCATTCCTTGGGTCTTAGAGGAGCACTGGGTGTTCGTCACCTTATGTCTTCCAGTCACATGAGGCTATCATTTGACCCAAGGTCCTGGCGGGAACTTCAGACTTTCGTGAGAATGAACGATGGAGAAAGCTTTCAGCCTTATTCTCCATCATTAAATTGAGGCAGTCTGTCCAGGCTAATAGCTGATTGGCCTGGTTAGTCAAATTACCTGAATCATTTCCCTGCTGCCTGCACACATTTCACAGCTGCCTCACATTGTGTGCTGCACGAGGAAGCTGGAGCAGGAGGGCATCAGTCTAGAATCAGTGTTATATCTAGGACACACTGCAGAATGCTGACAGGGAGCATATTACAAACTGTCCTTATTCTGCAGCATAGATACACACACAAATTATATAGTAAGCCCTGACAACCCCTTTAAGTCACTATGACATTTTTGAGGTTTTTGCAAATTATTAAAGAAAATTTATGAAAAACTTTTCTGCCATAGCACGACCTCATAACGATATGATTAAAAAGATATAGATTTCTCAAGATGATCTGAGGATGCTTTGTGTGCTTTTAACCATCTTAAAGATTGCTTTTCATCGGCTCCTGTGTTAATTCCTGCCTGATATGTCTTAGCCCTTTACGGTGGAGATTGATGCATCTAAGGTGGGTGTGGAAGCGGTATTATCTCAGGGTCCGTCTCTTGGTAAGCTGCGTCAATGTGCTTTAAGAAACTCTCATCAACTAAACACAATTATGATACTGATTGTAAGGAAAAGGTTGTCGCCATTTTGTATAGGGCCTGTACCAGCCTCCATTTTGTCAGTTCACACAGCCACAGACTTTTAGCTACACAGGGCCTATTAGCATATTCAGTACGGCCAGCTTTGATGTCCACTATGAATCAATAGGCCTTTACATGCTAATTGGTTTAGGCCAGGGTCTGAATAATATGGTCAGTCGTATGGTAATTAGCTCAAGCCATTGTTTCCTGCTCCATATGAATTGCAGGCCAGTTAATATGCGGGCTTCAAAGCAAATGGGGAAGGGCCTAGCAGGTTCAAAAGCTGTAGCCAGGAAGAGGCTGCTCTCTCATTCCATTTCGCACACAGAAGCCAAGAAGATGGTCTAGGAAAGGACCAAAAGAAAACGGATTTGTCTTGCCAAGGGTGCAGCAACATATGCTTTGGGGACTATCCAGTAACTGAAGACTACTACCTGGGAATGGCAAAGCCCCTGCCTTCCCATGTCCATACTACAACCCGGTAATATTGATCTATAGCTAATACCTTTAAGCCTTGTACATTAGTGTTGTATTTTTACTCTGACTGCCATTCCATTGTAGTTACGTTGTATAGCTTTACTGTATATTTCTGTAATTATCTAGTGCGCCCTTAAGGCAAATTAAACCATAAAATTAATCTTGGGCTGATGCTTTTACTCTGATCACGAATCTTAGAATACCCAGTGGGTAGCAGGACACCTTCCCCGGCGGCCATTTGCTCTAGGTGCAGTTCTCTTACTGACCTGAGAGACAAAGGGGGGCGCCGGAGAGCTGTACCTGTGGAGTTACGTCCCATTGGTGACGTGGGAGGAAAGGGATCGTCCGTCACATTTGGTAGCGGCGGTGGTATCAGAAGCTGTGATACCCGGGCTACCGTGTGGCGGTCGGCTGAGTTCCTCACAAATTGGTGGCAGCGGTGGGATCAGAGTAATAGTGTGCGTGGGACCCCTACTCCCAGACACTAGAGACTACCAGCAGTACTTTCACTGCTGGGGTCTTAAGGTCAGCCCAGCACTAGACGGTCAGAGTGTAAATATAACAAGTTGTGTGCAAGGTCAGGGTTGCAGCTGTGTTTCAGTAACCAAGGGTTCCCAAGATGGCGGAAGGCACCAGGAGTAGGGCAAAGGGGGAGGCCAATGCTGTGGCCTATGAGGGGTTCGATACCGATGAGGGGGAGCTCAGCCAGGGCTCCCCAAGGAGCCCGACCCCATGCTCAGTCTCACAGTGGACTGCCCACCCCCTGCCCGTCCCAGCCTGTCCAGATCGGAGACCCTCTTCCAAGCGGCTATGGCACAGCTCGAGGCTGGTAATGACGCCGCCTATGAAAGACTCCTGGTGGCGGCAGAGACAGCAGCAGAGCGTGAGCAAGCAGCGGCAGAGAAAGCAGCAGAGCGTGAGCAAGCAGCAGCAGAGCGTGCAGCGGAGCGGGAGCATACAGAACGCCGTGAAGCTGCGGAGCGCCGGCACCGACTGGAGATGGCTCAGCACGGGCCCCCACTGGACGCACCAGGCCCACCGGAGACAAGGGCTCCCAAGGTCCGGGCGGAGGACTTTCCCTTACTTGAAAAGGATGGAGACCTGGATTCCTTTCTGCTTGCTTTTGAGAGGACATGCCTCCAACATCATCTGGCCCCGGATCAGTGGGCAAGGTACCTGACCCCCCGTTTGAGGGGTAAGTCCCTGGAAGTTTTGGGGGACTTACCTGCCGGGGAGGAGCAGGACTACAACAGCATCAAGCGGGCCCTGATCCAGCACTACAACCGCACCCGGAGTCGTACCGCAGGAAGTTCAGGAGCCTGCAGCGGGGTTCAAAGGACACCTGGACCGACCACATGCGGGCCCTGCTGAGAGCTGCGGAGCACTGGACCTCGGGTCTAGAGCTCACTACCCGCCAGGAGGTCCAGGAACTGTTTGTCGTGGAGCAATTTTTGTGGAACTGCCCAGAGGACCTCCAGCAGTTCCTCCGTGACCGGAAACCAAAGGGGGCTTCTGCTACAGCTGCCCTGGCAGACGAGTATGCCAACAACAGGGCGCCGGAGCCAAAGAAGCCTGCCAGCAGCACCTGGAGAGGGGGTAAGCCCAATCCTGCCCCAGCCCCATATCCAGCCCCAAGAGTGCAAGGGGTGTACCCCCCTGCTGCCCTCTCCAGGCCAGGAACAGAACCCAGACGTTGCCATAATTGCAATCAGCCAGGACACTTTAAGGCTGCATGTCCCCAGCGCCAGAAGGCCCCATCCCTGTCCCAGAAACCGTCCACTGTTTTGTGTGTGGGAGGGGGTGGTGGGAGGTCCCTAGACAATTACCAACCCGTCACCATCGGCCGCTCAGCGGTCATGGGACTGCGTGACACAGGCGCTGAACGAACCCTGGTACGCCCTGAGGTGGTGTCCCCTCAAGACTTGGTACCTGGGAAAACCCTTTCCGTCTCCGGAATCGGAGGCGTTGAACCGGCGCTGCCCGTTGCCAAGGTGTATTTGGATTGGGGTGCCGGGAGGGGGATGCGGGAGGTGGGAGTAACGCCGAATATTCCTGCAAATGTGTTGCTTGGGACCGATTTGGGGCGGCTAGTGTCCCAGTATGTGGCCGCTGAACCCCCAAGTTCGGCTCCCCAAGAATGTCATGACTCTACTGTGAATGCTAATGTTAATGTATTGAATGTGCCTCCAACAGTGGAGGAGGGAGTGAAACCTGATGGTAAGCCATGCACTGACACTACACACAGGGCTCACAGTGAGGACAGGTGAGGAGGCTGTAGGGGAGAGCTCAGAGGTGGAGGGAGGGCTGCTATGGGCAGTGTAGGGCCCCTAAGTGAATCCAGCCTGCTGAGTCTAGGGCCCCTGCAGGAAGAGGAACAGGCCATGGGGGGAGGGGGTGTCCCGGGAGAGGAGCCACCAGGTAAGACCCCAGGTCAGGAGTTCCCCACATCCGGGATGTCAGGAAGTCAGGGAAGTCTGCCTGACCCGGCGACTTGGTCAGAGGAGGAGGGAAAGCAGGCGCTACCCGTGGTCTCAGCGGTCGTGGCCGCTGTTACCAGAAGTGGGAGCGCTGAAGCCCAAGGAGCCTCGCGGAGGTCCGACGGTTTCCCCTCTCTGACCAAGTGGCTGCCGAGTCAGACAGTAGCCAGGAGACAGATCCCGGGGAACTGACAGAGGACAGGGCAGTTTCATCAATTCTTGCCATATCCAGTCAGGGATTTCAGGCAGCGTTGGAAGCTGACCCTAGCCTGAAGACTCTCAAGGAACAGGCGGCACAGCCTCCCCTGGAGTCCAACCGCGAGCGAGTGGTCTGGGACCAGGGACGGCTGTACCGGGTAACGGTCCAGCAGGGTTCACCGGAGGCGTGGCCCAGGGACCGACAGTTAGTGGTGCCCCATCCGTTCAGAGCGGAATTGTTGCGGATCGCACACGAGATTCCAATGGCCGGACACTTAGGGATCACTAAAACCAGGGCCAGGTTAGCTCAGCATTTCTACTGGCCTGGAATGAGGACCGAGGTGATAGCCTACTGCCGTTCATGTGACACCTGTCAGAGGGTGGGGAAGGCGGGGCCGCGCCCCAAAGCCCCACTGGTAACTCTGCCCATCATCGAAGAGCCTTTCTCGAGGGTGGCTGTGGATCTCATTGGACCTCTGTCCACTCCCAGCCGCTCCGGGAAATGCTTCATACTAACGGTAGTGGACTATGCCACCCGGTACCCGGAGGCGGTGGCTTTGTCGTCCATTCGGGCCGACAAAGTGGCCACTGCCTTACTGGAGATTTTCTCCAGAGTGGGGTTTCCCAAGGAAATGCTCACCGACCGAGGGACCCAGTTCATGTCGCAGCTGATGGAGTCTCTCTGTAAGCAGGTACAGGTGCAACATCTGGTGGCCAGCCCGTATCACCCACAGACCAATGGCTTGTGTGAACGGTTCAATGGCACCTTAAAGCAGATGCTGAAGATGTTGGTCGACTCCCACGGGAGAGACTGGGAGCGGTATCTCCCACACCTGCTGTTTGCCTACCGGGAGGTTCCACAGGCCTCAACGGGGTTCTCCCCCTTTGAGCTCCTGTACGGGCGACGTGTACGGGGGCCCCTTGCTCTGGTGAAGGAAGCATGGGAAGGGGATTTAGCCACCCCTGGAGTGTCGGTCATTGAGTATGTCGTGCGCTTCCGGGACCGAATGATGGCCTTGACACGGCTGGTGCATGACAATATGGCCCAAGCTCAGGCTGACCAGAAGCGATGGTACGACCAGAATGCTTGTGAGCGGACCTTCCAGGTGGGTCAAAAGGTGTGGGTACTGGTCCCCGTACCACAAAACAAGCTTCAGGCAGCCTGGGAGGGTCCATACCTCGTGCACGAGCAGCTCAACGCCGTCACCTACCTGGTCACCCTGGACCACGCCCGTGGAAGGAGGAAGGCCTTCCATGTGAACATGATGAAGGCCCATCATGAGCGGGAGGCTTATTCTCACCCAGTGTGCAACCTTCCAGAGGAAGGAGAGGCAGAAACCCTCCTCGATCTGCTCACCCAAGCCAAGTCGGGTGGATCCATCGAGGATGTGGGGGTTGGCCACCAGCTCTCGGAGGACCAACGTTCCCAGCTGGGGGCCACCCTGCACCCCTTTCGGGAGCTGTTCAGCAGCCTGCCCGGAAGGACTGAGGCAGCAGTCCATGACGTGGACACTGGCAACCACCCCCCAATCCGGCGTTCAGCATATCGGGTCTCTCTTGAGGTGCAGCAGCAGATGCGCCAAGAGATAGACGAGATGCTGAGGCTGGGGGTGATCCAAGCGTCCAACAGCGCATGGGCTTCTAAAAAGGACCGAACTACGCGGTTCTGCGTGGACTACAGGGGGCTCAACGCTGTGACGGTCACCGATGCGTACCCAATGCCGCGCATCGATGACCTGCTCGACCAGCTGGCCGGGGCCAAGTACCTGACCATCATGGATCTGAGCAGGGGGTATTGGCAGATTCCCCTGACCCCTAGGGCACGGGAACGCTCTGCCTTTATCACCCCATTCGGACTGTACGAGTCCACGGTGATGCCCTTCGGCATGAAGAATGCCCCTGCCACTTTTCAGTGGATGGTCAACACGCTGCTCGAGGGACTGGAAGGGTATGCGACCGCGTACCTGGATGACATTGCCATCTTCAGTCCCACCTGGGAGAATCACCTAGAGCACCTGGCGCAGGTGCTCGGGCGGATCCAGCGAGCAGGCTTGACCATTAAGCCGGAAAAATGCCAGCTGGGTATGAGTGAGGTCCACTACCTGGGACACCGGGTAGGTGGGGGAGCTCTGAAGCCAGAGCCCGGGAAGGTGGATGCCATCGCATCCTGGCCCACCCCCAGGACCAAGAAGCAGGTGATGTCCTTTTTGGGTACTGCTGGGTACTATAGGAGGTTTGTTCCACACTATAGTGCCCTGGCCAATAGAGTTGAGCGATACTTTCCGATATCCTAAAGTATCGGAATCGGAATGGTATCGCCGATATCACTAAAATATCGGCGATACCCGATACCGATACCGGAAGTCCCATGTAAGTCTATGGGAACAAAATATCGAAATTAAAAAAAACCCATTCTTGCCTTGTTGGTTAATTGTACATGAAGGAAAACAAGAAAGAGTAATGTAGAATGTATTGGGGAAGGTTGAGGAGACATTAAAGGCATAGATGTTTAACCCAATCAAATGGAATAGCATAAATATTTTTTTTTTTAAAGATGTTCGGATTGACGAAGAAATTGACAATGTTGTTAACGTTTTTTATATTTTGGCAAATATGTATATTACACAACTTCCATGCTCTTCATCTTCACCTTTTTAACTTTTCACACACTTTCTCCTTCATAATCTTCTGCAGCATCATCTTTTTCATCAAATTATTCTTCATCTTCACCTTCTTTATCTTCTTCTTAAACTTCTTGCTATTCATCTTTGTTAACATTACTCATATTCTTCTTATTAAACTATTATTCTTATTCATATTCTGCTTCATCTTCTTCATCATATTCTTATTTGTGACAGAGAATCCTGTACTTGTAATCTGTCAAAGTATGAATTTTTCATCCTTCCGTTCTTGCTGTCACAAAAGATTTAAATTACAACAGTATTTGTCCGTGTTCAGTTTAGCCTGCAGCAGCAGGCATTTTCCAGGGGCACCACGAGGAGGAACGGACTCACCCCCATACACTGCTTAGTCTTCTTCTGCTTAGAATTTAGAGCATATATTTTGCTCTTCATTTTGGTCTTATACTTCATGTTCTTCTGCTTTTAGATCTTCTGCTTATTGTTCTTGTGTCTCTTGTTCCGTATCTTGTATTTGTAGCACAATCTTGTACCAGCTGATGTTACTGGGACACGGTTACTAAGCAGGAGGTACCTGTGCTCCAAAGCACTACCAAGGACCAGCAGACGTTGCTGGAACTCGGATACCGAGATGGAGGCACCTAGGCCAAAGGCACTGCGGAGAACCAGTTGACGGTACTGGAACCCGGACGGGTAGCAGAAGGTACAAGAGCCAATGCAAGTAACGAGGACCAGCTGACTGTGCTGGAACCCGGAGGGGCAGCAGAAGGAAAAGAGCCAATGGCACAACCGAGGACCAGCTGACGTTACTGGGACACGGTTACTAAGCAGGAGGTACCTGTGCTCCAAAGCACTACCAAGGACCAGCAGACGTTGCTGGAACTCGGATACCGAGATGGAGGCACCTAGGCCAAAGGCACTGCGGAGAACCAGTTGACGGTACTGGAACCCGGACGGGTAGCAGAAGGTACAAGAGCCAATGGCACAACCGAGGACCAGCTGACGTTACTGAACCCCAGTAACAGAGGAGCAAGTGTTGACTGTGCTAACAGCACTTCCGAGCAACAACTGGCG
Source organism: Oophaga sylvatica (assembly GCA_033576555.1). NCBI lineage: Eukaryota > Metazoa > Chordata > Amphibia > Anura > Dendrobatidae > Oophaga > Oophaga sylvatica. The sequence continues at coordinate 46,215,345 of JARQOD010000008.1, forward strand.
GTGTTGGAGCCCAGGGTCAAGGAGGATGTTTAAATACTAGATCAAGTAATTTCCTTGTTACCTGTCAATTTTAAATGTCTATACTTCAAACAAGAGAAAGATAACCTTTACTACCATAAGATGATGATTTCATTTAAACTAATATCTAGATAAATAAAGAATTGACAAACATAAACACATACATTAACATGTTGAACAGCAATGCAAACCACAAAATAAATTAGTTAAGGAATCTGCTATACGGTTGTACATAAAAGCATACAAGTACATATCTGAATCCATTAATGATGGATAAGTAACAGTATGTACACCATTTTTATTGTATAGACAATGAATGTCTGACTTCAAAACATCATCAGCATTACAAGTAATCTGTGATATTACTAAAATGTTCCATTTGCTGAATAATGTCACTAAATATTTTATACAAAATTATACAATTTCCATCATGTAATACTCATAATATGTGGCAATAATCATTTTTATTAACAAACATAACCTTTAAAAAGTGCATAGTGCATAGTGAAAATTGCTATTTATGGCTGACTGTCGACTTGGAAGCATGACAACAGATAGATAAGGTATATATAGATGAGACTGCATAGCCACAGATGGTGAATGGCGATGTAATACTGTACCTCAATAAAGTGTGCGTCACTACTACATAATTTTTTTTATATAGCTTTATAAACAGGGTACATGGATGTATGCTTGTGCCTTTGTTTTGACGCACAGACTGCCTTCCTGCTGAGACGCATTGGGTAGTGAACAGTTGTGTGCAGTGTTCACTGCAGTCTCTGCGGAATAACCACACTTAGACCTTATAACTTTTCAGCCTTTCTTTATCAATCTACCAAGATGAAGAAGGCAGGGAGTAAGGCACGTGGTCGTGGAGTTTCTTCAGGGAGAGGACGTGGGGATTCTGTGGCTGCTGCGGCCCCCAGTGACACAGCATCCACCAGTTTTCCCCGTGAGCGTTCCTTTATGCGCACTTTTGTAGGAGCTCAGAGTACCCCCCTGCTGCGGGAAGAACAAATTGAAGCCGTTGTTGTTTGGATGTCAGCCAATGCATCGACTTCAATTGCTTCCACCTCCTCTCAGGACCACAGCACTGTTGGGCAACCATCTGTCTCTTCACCGCCTGGCAAATTGCCCAGGCAGTCAGAGAGTTCTGTACAGGAGCCAGCTGAGTGTCTGCTTCTGTTCTCAGAATCTATTGGCTTGCAAACAGGGGCCCAGCCAAGCAGCATTCTGTAATGTGAAGAGGGAGTATGCAGTGATGCGCAACAGCTGTGTCTCTCTGAATCTGAAGAGGCGGGTGAGACAGTGCCGATGGTCAGCACACCGCAGAACGCATCTGATGATGATGAGACCCAGGTGCCAGTTTCTGTTGAGCATGGTGCTGGCCAGACCACCCAACAGCAGGTGTTGGAAGAGGGTAGTGGAGATGATGAGGTCCAAGACCCAACATGGCATGAGGAACAGGAAGGTGGTGGGAGCAGCTCAGAGGAATAATAATAATATTTATTTATATAGCGCCATCATATTCCGCAGCGCTTTACAGTTTAGCAGTTTCAGAACACAAGTCATAAGTAACAACGTTAACAATACAATAATTTAAGCTAAATAAGTCGCCCCTGCTCATGACAGCTTACAATGTACAATGAGATGGGGGAGATACAAAGTATAGGTGTTTATATACAATGGTGCATTTACAATGATGTTCCAGCCATCTTAAGGGACTGAGGGATGGAGATAGTGAATGGGCTAGAGACACACACACACTTACACAGAATACATAGAATGACTTTGATTAGTGAATGTGATAGGCCGCTCTGAACAAATGTGTTTTGAGGGAGCGCCTGAAACCATGCAAATTGTGGATAGTCCTAATTTCTTGGGGTACAGCATTCCAGAGGATTGGCGTAGAGCAGGAGAAGTCTTGGAGTCGGGAGTGGGAGGTACGTATTAGTGCAGAGGTTAGTCGAAAGTCGTTTGCAGAGCGCAGCAGTCGGTTAGGCCGATAGATAGAAATGAGGGAGGAGATGTAGGAGGGGTGCTGCACTGTGGAGAGCTTTGTGGGTGAGAACCAGTACTTTGGTTGAAAGCTGGGAGAGGCCTAGAGAAATGGTTAGTGATAGAAGGAAGATAGAGGAAGACATTGCCCCAACGGTACAAACAGGAGGGAGAGTTAGGCTGCAGACTCGGTTGCCTGTAGCCTCCAGTTTGGCACCTGTTCGGAGCAGTTGTCTTCCAAAAGTCAAAACGTGCGCTCCCAGGACTTGCACTGCGTGGTCCTTTTTTCACACACTTGCACATGATATTTGCTATGTGAAATGCAAGCTGTGTAATCAAAAATTAAAAATAGCTAAAAGTGTCAGTCACCTCAATACCACAAATATGTGGAAACATGTGCGGACAAAGCACGTAGTTGAGTTACAAAGACACACTGGAGATGTAGGCCAACCTACAGCAGCACCTACATCTTCAGGTTGTGTTGAAGCCTCTTCATCGAGCTCACACACAGCTGGTTCTGCTTCCTCACAGGATCGCCATGGAAGAACCTCGGCCACTGTTGTCCAGAGACAAACTGTTATTCCACACACAGCAGCAAGTTCCCTGTCATCCTCACACTCCCAGGCCACAAAACAGCCATCGGTAGCACAGGCATGGGATAAAAGACGGCCATACTCCGCAAACCATGCACGAGCACAGGCTCTGAATGCTGGCATTGCAAAACTCCTGTCCCTTGAAATGCTGTGATTCAGGCTGGTGGAGACAGACAGTTTCCGTAACTGAATATCATTGTCAGTCCCACAATACAATGTGCCAAGCCGATTTCATTTCAGCAGGCAAGCCGTCCCTGGTCTGCAAAAGCATGTTGAGGGAAAAATTAAACATGCGCTACTAAAAGCCCTCAGTAGCAAGGTCCACCTGACCACCGATGCGTGGACCAGTACCCATTGTTATGATCTGCTACAACCAGTAAGGAAAGAAGGGAATTCTGTCCCTACAATACAACTAAGCTGAATCCCTACGATGTAACGGGGAACCTGATCCTGCGACCAGACCCGCTAAAGTCCTCATCTAGTGTGAACGAAGACCTATAGTTGCGAGGGAGTAATCCCTACAAGATCTAGGGACTGGGAGAAAAGGTGGACACCTCCTAACATAAATTGTAGCATGGATAATTAAACAGAAAAATAAATACTTTGTGATCCTAACATCAAGCAAAACTGACAGATTAAGGCACCTAAGCACCCGGCTAGCTTAACAGTAGATAATACAATGAAGTCAAGCAAAGCCAGAAGGGCGGAGCCAGACTAAATAGGGAAAAAAGGTCATGTGACCAGCAAACTGAAACAAAACCTAACAAGAGGGTTCTAACACCCATGGCCAGGGACAATACCTTTCCCTCACTGCCCATTGGGTCAATGTTGTGCAGCCGGGTACTGATCTTGCGAGTGGCGCTGTACGTGTTCTGCCAACTCCAAGGATTGCAGGAATCAAGTCTGTACACATTGATTCCTCCTCCTACTCCAGTTCCTCAGAATCATCGCTGCAGGAGCCGTCACGGTCTACCTCCACATGGACCCGTGAACGTTTACCTGTTGCGACCGATATGAGCACAGCCGTGTCCAAATGTCAACAGGCCGTCCTGAAATTAATTTCCATGGGGAATCTTAGCCACACAGCGCAGGAGCTCTGTAATGCCATAAAGCAGGAGAGCGACGTGTGGTTTTTGGAAGAGAATCTACAGGCAGGCTTGGTAGTGTGTGACAATGGCCGAAATCTGGTGTCAGCTCTGGGCCTTGGCAACCTCACTCACATACCATGTCTGTCATATGTGCTCAACTTGGTCGTGCAGAGTTTTTTGAGGGACTATCCGGATCTTGATGCACTGCTGCACAAGGTCCGCCTAGAGTGCGCTCACTTGCGACGTTCCAGCATGGCCAGATCGCTGATTGCAGCTCTGCAACGCAGATTTCACCTTCATGAACATCGCATCATATGTGACGTACCCACCAGGTGTAATTCCTCGTTACATATGTTGGAGCGGTTGTGTGAGCAGCAGCCAACAGTAATGGAGTATCAGCTGCATCAGGCGCAGTCAACTCGCAATTTGCGCCGTTCACACTTCACCACTACTGAGTGGGCCTCTATAATAAGAATAATAATATTATTTATTTATATAGCGCCATAATATTCCGCAGTGCTTTACAGTTTAACAGTTTCAAAACACAAGTCATAAGTAACAACGTTAACAATACAATAATTAAAGCAAAATCAGCCGCCCCTGCTGGTGAAAGCTTACAATCTACAATGAGGTGGGGGAGATACAAAGTACAGGTGTTTATATACAATGGTGTTTTTACAATGATGGTCCAGCCATTTTAAGGGAGTGAGGGATGCATGGAGATAGTGAATGGGCTACACACACAGAATTACACATAGAATGACTTTGATTAGTGAATGTGATAGGCCACTGTGAACAAATGTGTTTTGAGGGAGCGCCTGAAACCATCCAAATTGCGGATAGTCCTAATTTCTTGGGGTAGAGCATTCCAGAGGATTGGCGCAGCGCGGGGAAGTCTTGGAGTTGGGAGTGGGAGGTACGGATTAGTGCAGAGGTTAGTCGAAGGTCGTTTGCAGAGTGCAGCAGTCGGTTAGGCCGATAAATATAAATAAGGGAGGAGATGTAGGGGGGTGCTGCGCTGTGGAGAGCTTTGTTGGTGAGAACCAGTAATTAGAATTGGATCCTATAATGAATGGGCAGCCACTGCCAGTGTAATGAGTGGCGAATAACTCTATGAAGGATATCTGCCACGTTTTGCGTGCGTTTGATGAGTCAACGCGGATGGCGAGTGCAGATGATGCACTAGTCAGCCTGACTGTCCCCCTTATCTGCCTGCTTCAAAAAACACTGCAAGCACTAAGGCATGAGGTTTTGGAAGAGGTGGAGGATGAGGAGTCACAAATTCCATCACCTTCTGGACAGTCAGCGCAACGTGGTTCCTCACAAAGGGCTGGAGGACTTTCAAAGTACCATGCTGTATCAACAATTGAACCTCCAGAGTCGCTGTCTATATTTTCATAACCATTACAAACTTTTAATGTATTTACAAAGCACATAATGTACATTTTTTGTCTATCCTTTTGTAATGCTATTGTGTTTCCATAAACTGATGTTACAGAATTATGATACAAAGTTTTTAAATTTTGAGTTTTAAATTTTGTAAATTTATATGTATTTGAAGGACTTTGTGAGGAGGATGAGGAGGAGTCAATGGAGGAGGAAGACATCGCTCCAGAGGGAGGTAGACAATGCTCTAGTCAGTATGTAGACCAAGGGTGGGGTGATGCACAGCAGGCGGAGATGACGCCTCTTGCAGGGGACAACGTTTCTTGGCCAGTTGGGAGTCTGCAGCACATGGTTGATTTCATGCTGCAGTGGCTGAGAAACGACCGCCGCATCGAACACATTCACACCACGTCTGATTATTGGGTGTACACCCTCCTAGACCCTCGCTACCGGGACAACTTACAAAGCCTCATCACACCGTTGAACCGGGAGCGTAAAATGCGGAAGTACCAAGACACACTGGTGCAATCCATAATGTTCTCCATTCCAGCCGAGAGCACTGCTGCTGCTACTGCTTTACAAAGCAGCTCTGTGCGTCGAGGCAGTGGAGACAGCTCTGCAACAAGAGGGAGCACAAGCAGCGCCTCTGCACAGGGCAAGAACAGTATGTTCCAAATGTGTCGAAGTTTTGTGGCAGCGCCACCAATGTCTACACCATCCGAGACGGCTCCAGTCAGCAGGAGGCAACATTTCCGTAAGATGGTGACAGACTACATGTCTTGCCCTCTCAGTGTACTCCCAGATGGCTCTTCCCCATTCAAGTTTTGTGTCTCTAAGCTGGATACATGGCCAGAGCTTAGCCAGTATGCATTGGAGGTGCTGGCTTGATCTGCTGCCAGTGTATTATCGGAGCGCGTCTTTACTGCTGCAGGTGGTGTACTAACAGACCGTTGCATGCGACTATCCTCCGATAATGTAGAACGGCTTACTTTTCTGAAAATGAACTAGGCATGGATCTCGCCTGAATTTGCCTGTCCGGTTTCAGATTAACTAACTGGTTGGCAACGTTTTCCATGTCTCCTGTTATGTTCATCTTTCTACCACCTGAGCTATACTCCCTGGGCTACAACACTGCCAGTTGCTGCTCAGAAGTGTCGTGTCCACAGACCAATACACAAGCTATAGTGATAGTGGGGTTCAGTAACGCCTGCTGTTCCCCTGCTGCGTGTCTGACAAAAATTAATGCTGCTAACTCCAAATTAAAGTTCAAATTAAAGTTCAAACATCTCATACTAGGCCTCAGGCTACACCCTCCTTGACCCTGGGCTCAGAAGTGTTGGATGCACAGATCAAAACAATCGATGATGTGTTTGTGGGGTTCAGTAACGCCTGCTGTTCCCCTGCTGCGTGTCTGACAAAAATTAATGCTGCTAACTCCAAATTAAAGTTCAAATTAAAGTTCAAACATCTCATACTAGGCCTCAGGCTACACCCTCCTTGACCCTGGGCTCAGAAGTGTTGGATGCACAGATCAAAACAATCGATGATGTGTTTGTGGGTTCAGTAACGCCTGCTGTTCCCCTGCTGTGTGTCCGGCAAAAATTACTGCTACCTAGCTACACATGTTGAAAAAAACATGACATGTTAAAGTGGCTAGTGCTACACATAGATATCAGGCTACACCCTTATTTCTAAGCTGTAAACAAGTGAAACGTCAAATTTAAAACCATTCAATGATTAGTGTTGGTAACAAATCTGTAACTAAATAATTGTGACATATTATGGCAGATATCCACATGTCTAACACAAATGCTAACACAAAAGCATACTTATGCTATAGGGTACTGATGGTGAACCTTCTCACTCCATAACTTTGACAAATCCAACTCACATCATGCCTCAAATGCTGCAATGTTGGAAGTGCATAATGTGGGTTGAACTTTGACAACAGCTGCAGTGCGAAGGTTATCCTTCTGTGTTCTTGGCTTTTAAATAAAAGCATACAAGTAAATATAATAATACATTGTTGATTAAGGGACATGATGTACACCTGTAATATTGTGCAAACAATGGATGTAGGACTATTCCTCTTCAACATTACTTATATTTGTGTCATTTGAAAAAATACATATTTTAGTTAAAAATTAAAAACCCATGTTCAGTAGCTGTGAAAGGCCCGTTTGTGTACTTCTATATTGTTTGCAACCAATGTATTGTATACGGATGGAAGCGCGTCACACTAATAGATTAGATTTTTTTCAAATATAATGGAGAAGCACCAATTGGAGAAAAATGAAAAGGATGAGGCACTGAGACACGCTCAGCAGAGTACAAGCAGCAGTGCTTGAACAAGTAACTGGAGCGTGATATGCACTCAAAAAAGTTAAAAACACAGACTGAAGTGAACACTGAAACACAACTGTCCACAATCTGTGAAAGGCTACTCCTTTGTCTACTTCTATAGTGTTTGCAACCAATGTATTGTATACGGATGGAAGCGCGTCACACTAATAGATTAGATTTATTTTAAATGGAATGTAGCAGAACCAATTGGAGATAAATGAAAAGGATGAGCCACTGAGACACGCTCAGCAGAGTACAAGCAGCAGTGCTTGAACAAGTAACTGGAGCGTGATATGCACTCAAAAAAGTAAAAAACACAGACTGAAGTGAACACTGAAACACAACTGTCCACAATCTGTGAAAGGCTACTCCTTTGTCTACTTCTATAGTGTTTGCAACCAATGTATTGTATACGGATGGAAGCGCGTCACACTAATAGATTAGATTTATTTTAAATGGAATGTAGCAGAACCAATTGGAGATAAATGAAAAGGATGAGCACTGAGACACGCTCAGCAGAGTACAAGCAGCAGTGCTTGAACAAGTAACTGGAGCGTGATATGCACTCAAAAAAGTAAAAAACACAGACTGAAGTGAACACTGAAACACAACTGTCCACAATCTGTGAAAGGCTACTCCTTTGTCTACTTCTATAGTGTTTGCAACCAATGTATTGTATACGGATGGAAGCGCGTCACACTAATAGATTAGATTTATTTTAAATGGAATGTAGCAGAACCAATTGGAGATAAATGAAAAGGATGAGCCACTGAGACACGCTCAGCAGAGTACAAGCAGCAGTGCTTGAACAAGTAACTGGAGCGTGATATGCACTCAAAAAAGTAAAAAACACAGACTGAAGTGAACACTGAAACACAACTGTCCACAATCTGTGAAAGGCTACTCCTTTGTCTACTTCTATAGTGTTTGCAACCAATGTATTGTATACGGATGGAAGCGCGTCACACTAATAGATTAGATTTATTTTAAATGGAATGTAGCAGAACCAATTGGAGATAAATGAAAAGGATGAGCCACTGAGACACGCTCAGCAGAGTACAAGCAGCAGTGCTTGAACAAGTAACTGGAGCGTGATATGCACTCAAAAAAGTAAAAAACACAGACTGAAGTGAACACTGAAACACAACTGTCCACAATCTGTGAAAGGCTACTCCTTTGTCTACTTCTATAGTGTTTGCAACCAATGTATTGTATACGGATGGAAGCGCGTCACACTAATAGATTAGATTTATTTTAAATGGAATGTAGCAGAACCAATTGGAGATAAATGAAAAGGATGAGCCACTGAGACACGCTCAGCAGAGTACAAGCAGCAGTGCTTGAACAAGTAACTGGAGCGTGATATGCACTCAAAAAAGTAAAAAACACAGACTGAAGTGAACACTGAAACACAACTGTCCACAATCTGTGAAAGGCTACTCCTTTGTCTACTTCTATAGTGTTTGCAACCAATGTATTGTATACGGATGGAAGCGCGTCACACTAATAGATTAGATTTATTTTAAATGGAATGTAGCAGAACCAATTGGAGATAAATGAAAAGGATGAGCCACTGAGACACGCTCAGCAGAGTACAAGCAGCAGTGCTTGAACAAGTAACTGGAGCGTGATATGCACTCAAAAAGTAAAAAACACAGACTGAAGTGAACACTGAAACACAACTGTCCACAATCTGTGAAAGGCTACTCCTTTGTCTACTTCTATAGTGTTTGCAACCAATGTATTGGATACGGATGGAAGCGCATCACACTATAATTTCTATTGAATGGAGCAGATAGAATTACACTAAAGAAAAAAAAAAAGAGTCTGTGAGTGACACGTGCAGATGCCTACAGACAGCGTTGGATGCAGAGCAAACTGCAGCGTCACCTGCACTCACACACACCTTGCAGAGCTGTTAAAACAACACTGCAGGCAAAAGGAAGCTTTACACAGCGGTTGGTGATAGCCTGCCTACAGCACAGTACACTAAATCGCAATCTCTAACTGTCCCTCAGAGTCAGCAGAGTAGCGTTCTGTCCCTATCTGAATTCACAGCACAGTGACGCTAAAATGGCGGCGGCGCCTTTTATAGTGCATTCTGACATCATTTCAGCAGCCAATCACAGCCATGCCATTAGTTAAGATGACCGCAGCATTACAGGATGTGCCCACACTTCGTAGGATTCCTCATTGGCTGACTAAAATCACATTGCCTCTCAAAGAATTATGGGAACTTCCGATTCCGGTATACGATATTGAAAAAGTATCGGAATTAAGTATCGGAATTCCGATAACGCGAATATCGGCCGATACCCGATACTTGCGGTATCGGAATGCGCAACACTACTGGCCAAGCCCCTGACGGACCTCACCAAGAAAAGGCTGCCCGTCGCAGTCGACTGGACAGTCGCCTGCGAGACAGCTTTCCAGGCGCTCAAGACCGCCCTTTCTAGTTCTCCTGTACTACAGGCAGCCGACTTCACGCGGCCATTCTTAGTGCAGACCGACGCCAGCGACTTCGGCCTCGGTGCTGTGCTCAGCCAGGTTGACACTACGGGCCATGAACACCCCATTTTGTACCTGAGCAGGAAGCTCCTGCCGAGGGAAGTGGCCTATTCCACGATGGAGAAGGAATGTCTGGCAATTGTGTGGGCCCTGCAGCGTCTGCAGCCATACTTGTATGGACGCCAATTCACCGTGGAAACAGACCACAACCCCCTCAGCTGGTTACACACGGTCTCTGGGACGAATGGGAGGTTGCTACGCTGGAGCCTCGCTCTCCAACAGTACCATTTCACCATTCGCCACAAAAAGGGCAGTGACCATGGAAACGCTGATGGGTTGTCCGGCAAGGAGAGGGTGCGGTAGGGCGCACGGGGGAACACAGGAATGTGATACCCCCTAGCGCCCTCAAAAGCAGGGAGGTGTAAGGAAAAGGTTGTCGCCATTTTGTATAGGGCCTGTACCAGCCTCCATTTTGTCAGTTCACACAGCCACAGACTTTTAGCTACACAGGGCCTATTAGCATATTCAGTACGGCCAGCTTTGATGTCCACTATGAATCAATAGGCCTTTACATGCTAATTGGTTTAGGCCAGGGTCTGAATAATATGGTCAGTCGTATGGTAATTAGCTCAAGCCATTGTTTCCTGCTCCATATGAATTGCAGGCCAGTTAATATGCGGGCTTCAAAGCAAATGGGGAAGGGCCTAGCAGGTTCAAAAGCTGTAGCCAGGAAGAGGCTGCTCTCTCATTCCATTTCACACGCAGAAGCCAAGAAGATGGTCTAGGAAAGGACCAAAAGAAAACGGATTTGTCTTGCCAAGGGTGCAGCAACATATGCTTTGGGGACTATCCAGTAACTGAAGACTACTACTTGGGAATGGCAAAGCCCCTGCCTTCCCATGTCCATACTACAACCCGGTAATATTGATCTATAGCTAATACCTTTAAGCCTTGTACATTAGTGTTGTATTTTTACTCTGACTGCCATTCCATTGTAGTTACGTTGTATAGCTTTACTGTATATTTCTGTAATTATCTAGTGCGCCCTTAAGGCAAATTAAACCATAAAATTAATCTTGGGCTGATGCTTTTACTCTGATCACGAATCTTAGAATACCCAGTGGGTAGCAGGACACCTTCCCGGCGGCCATTTGCTCTAGGTGCAGTTCTCTTACTGACCTGAGAGACAAAGGGGGGCGCCGGAGAGCTGTACCTGTGGAGTTACGTCCCATTGGTGACGTGGGAGGAAAGGGATCGTCCGTCACATTTGGTAGCGGCGGTGGTATCAGAAGCTGTGATACCCGGGCTACCGTGTGGCGGTCGGCTGAGTTCCTCACACTGATTATAAGGAATTACGATCAATCTAGTGTTTGAAGAGTGGTGGCATTTCTTGGAGGGAGATAACTACCCTGTTTAAGTGATTACAGACCATAAGAATCTCCTCTACCTTGAATGTGCAAAATGACTTACATCAAGACAAGCTTGTTGGTCATTGTTTTTCAATAGCTTTAATTTCTTCGTTACTTTTCGCCCTGGTTCTCAAAACATAAAGATTGATGCTTTGTCTAGGAGGTTTCCTGAGGGGAAATCCTGTGGAGAATTTGTACCTATCTTTCAAAAGGGAGAGGTTGTGTCAGCACTTTGATCTCAAACTCAATATCAGTATGTGGAGTCTGATATAGCAAAAGCTAAATATAGTGCATCGTCAGGGGTTCTGAAGGACAAATAATTAGTTCCCCTGAATCTTCCTCTTAAGGTCCTGGAAGAACATCTTAATTTGGTACTCGCTGGTCATCCTGGGGTTAAAGGGATGCTTGATCTCATATTGCGTCACTTTTGGTGGCCTAAAATTTGTGGGGATGTGGTAGCCTATGTTTCTTCCTGTGCCACCTGTGCACATTCTAAGGTATCTCATTCTCATTTTTCTGGATGTTTGCAGCCTTTGAGTGTTACTACGGAACCATAAATAGATATCTCTATGGACTTTATAACTGATTTGCCCTCTTCTGCTGGTAATACAATAATTTTGGTGATTGTTGATAGGTTTTCTAAAATGACACATTTTTTCGCCTTGTCATCCTTACTAAATGCCAAGACGTTAGCTCAGGTATTTGTTTAGGAGATTGTTAAACTTCACGGTGTTCCTTCTAATATCATCTCAGATAGAGGGACGCAATATATTGCTAAATTCTAGAGAGGTTTTTGTTTTCGGTTACGGATTAAGCTATCCCATTTGTCAACGTTTCACCTTTAGTCTAATTGGCAAATGGAATGTGTTAATCAGAATCTGGAGCAGTATTTGCTCGGTTTTGTTTCTGAATATCAGGAAAAGTGGTCCTTTTTTCTTTCTCTTGCTTAATTTGTCATTAATAAGCATTGTCATGAATCTACTGGAAAATCACCCTTTTCCTGAGTTTATGGTCAGCATCCTTAGTTCTGTATATTGCAGGAAGGGAACTCGTCGGGTATAAATGGGGAGGATCAGTTTGTTTCTTCATTAACATCTACATGGGAGTGCATTTAACTACATTTGCATGACATGAGTTTCAACTATAAGGCTAAGTGCACACGTTCAGGAATATTTGCGTTTTTTTGCGGGAAAAAACGCGTCAAAAACGCATGTATTAAGCATCCTATCATTTAGAATGAATTCCGCAATTTTTGTGCACATGGTGCGTTTTTTTTCCGCGAAAATCTAGCAACATGTCCATTAATTTTGCAGAATTCTAGTGTTTTTCCTGCTATATTATTGACCTAGAAAGTTCAGGAAAAAATCGCGGTAAAAACGCGTCAAATCCGCGCAAAAAAACCGCACCAAAAACGCGCAAAAACCGCGCGTTTTTGCCGCGAAAAAAGTCCGGTTTTGCTCAGGAATATTCTGCAAACATTCTGCAAATGTGTGCACTTAGCCTGAACGTTCATCTGATTGTAAACATGTGCCTGGTCCAGACCTGTGTATAGGTGATTTGGTGTGGTTGTCTACCAAGAACATTAAACTTAAAGTACCTTTGTTGAAGTAAGGAACTCGGTTTATTGGTCCATATAAAATTACAGCAGTCATTAATTTTGTTGCTTTTCACGTGGCATTTGTTAGAATCTATTTAGTTTGACCATACGCCATCTTGTTGTGGTTTTCTGGCTGCTGGTCTTTTTCCCCTGATGCTGGGCTTGTCGTTGGTCAGGTGATTGTATCACCCTTTATTACCCTGCACCTCCCTCCCAGTCCTTGCTGGACATCAGTGTTAATCCGCTAGAGTTCTGGCTTGGTGCTTTGATAACTTTTTGTATTTAACTTTGTGCAGTTCTGGGAACTCTAATTCTGCTTGCTTAGTCATTTTCCTTTTCCTTTTGTTTCTGCAGTTTCCTCTATTTCCCTGCTAGGAGGTCACCTGTTTTTGTTCCCAGTCCATAGGTCTTTCAGGGATTCCCTTCCCCCCAACTTTAGGTCTTCGCTTGAGTCTAGACTAGGATCGTCGGTGGGTCTATTCGCAAAGAATAGGTCGCCCGCTCCATCGTAGGGATTAAGTCTAGTTCTAGTGTAGGGTCAGCTTCCCTCCGCTCTATTCCTGAGTTGCAGACCCATAACAGCATTACCTACATCATTCAAAATTCACAACAATTTTCACACTTCTCTTTTAAAGAAATATGTGGTTTTGGAAACCTTTCCTCCCTTAACCATTTTCTCCACTGACCTCGACGGGTCGATACTCATTAGAATTTCAGGTATCCACAATTATCAATTCCTATCTCATCTGCCACTTATTGCAATATTTGGCTCATTGGCAGGGTTATGGGCACTAACCTCAGATATATGTGTCTATTGTCTGGTTAGGTCCTATGATTGCCTTAATCTGGATAAACCAGGCCCTGAGGGTCCAGAGGCCCCTCTTAGAGGGGGGGGTACTGTCACAAGGAGGTTTTCTCCAATATCTCCAACTGTCACGGCGACGTCAGGGTATGTGGATTCAACAGATTCAGACACTCCTCCTTGTCACTCCATAGATAGCTATAGTCAGGATATAGTAACTTGAGCATCGACTTCTAGAGCTGCAGCTCCTAGTTAGGCTGGAGGAAGTTAAATCTTTGCTGCACTTAGCTTGTTGATTGCCTGTGGTCACATGCTACAGGAGAACCAGTTGCGTCTGATCTTTCCCTATTTAAGCTGTTTGCACTGTTTAGATAATGCCAGCAATAGGTCTCTATCCTGGTCTGGAGAGTTGGACACGTCCTGGTTATTAGTGGTTATTTCTAAAGTTGTTGCAAGCCGTGTTTGGTTAACCCTTTTCTTTTCCCTTTGTTAGCTTTTTATTACTTTGTTGCCTCTCAAGCTGTACACTTTATATTCCTCTGTGTATTTCCTTGAGAGAGTGTTGTGTGATTGTGCTTCTGTTTCAGCTCTGTCTGTCTTGCTTTGTGATCCCCATACACTACAGAGACTAGTGCTACTTAGGATCATAGGAAGGAACAAGGCACAGGCATCTCCAACCTCAGGGGTAATCCTGGGACAGGGATAGCTCTAGGTCAGTCAGTATAAATGCACATCTATTATCCCACAATCACATTGTGACAATTGGATGCTGGAGGACCAGAACGCCGATCTGAACGAAGGAGGCAGCAAAAAGTGTGCCTAGTACATGGCAAATGTATAGTCATGTTTCAATGTCAGGGTGGAGGGTACCTTTAAGGATAATTCATTAATATTTGAATGTCATGAAAACCTTAAAAACTTCATAAACTTAGTACAGAATTCTCTTACTTGTGCTCTGTAAAGATATGAAATGATATAAACAATTGCTGTCCCAGGACCTATTTATGTATGTTATACGGATGATTAACAACGCTTTCAGGAATAGGAGAGCACTTGGAGCATAGGACATATATGTTTGACATATACTACATTTCTCAAATCTCTGAATCTTATTCATTTATCTGAGGCTGATTTATTAACCAATGCATTACATTTGAAATATTTTCATATGTGTTTTCTGCGAAAAATGATACATCAGAGAACAATTTATTTGACAAGATAAGTAGAATGACTGTGATTTGTGGTATATCTCACACAGCTAGAGATGAATGGCTCAATAATAATAGTGCAAAAGGGAAAATGATTAAGCTGTGACAAAATTTAGTCTTGGTAAAAGCTCAGAGATGCATATCACCATCCACACAGTTTTAGACGATTAATTTTGAGCAACTCATCACATCGAAACACTAAAGTTCCTGCATAATCAGCAACAGCAGCCACCAGCTGTTAAAAAACTAATTTTGCCAGGGTATTTTATGAATCTAGAGTAATTACAGATATGACAATATTAATGATAACATTTATCACATATGTCAGATATACATATACCCCGGGGCACACAAACCATCAGTGCAACTTGGGCAGCTGTAAAAGGGCCCAAGAGGTAAGGGAACCACTTCCAACTAAAAAGGAGCCAACAGCTTCTATTAAAAGCACGTACAGTTGTGTGAAAAAGTATTTGCCCTCTTCCTGATTTCCAACTCTTTTGCATGTTATACTTAAAGGGAACCTGTCACCTAATTTTTCGTGTATAAGGTGCGGCCACCGCCATTAGGGGCTTATCTACAGCATTCTATAATGCTACATATCAAACACCCAAAAACCATCAAAAAGCCAAGAATACCAGACAGGAAATGTGATAAGTCTCTTTATTAATAAAAGGTGGCAGAAATATATATATTAAACATCAATATAAAAACATCCTATTAAAATATAGCCATCTATTTATCTGCGCACATGCAGAGCATTATTATGTAACAAAACAATTACTGATAACGCATACCCAACAAAAAGGACACAGTATATCAAGAAATTATATATGCACAACAATAAATATATATTTTGTGATAAAAAACACAGACCAATATATTGTCTAAAATATTGTGCAAAATAGCAAAAAATAATAATGTGCAAAGAAGTGGGGATAAAAAATTTTTTATATCATGACACTTAAATATATCAGTATATATAATTGAGCAAAAATGCAAAAAATTGTGCAAAAGAGCAGTAATATGTGCAAAAAGAAAGCAAAAAAAACAGTACAGACCAAAAGTTTGGACACACCTTCTCATTCAAAGATTTTTCTGTATTTTCATGACTATGAAAATTGTAGAATCACACTGAAGGCATCAAAACTATGAATTAACACATGTGGAATTATACATTACACTTTACAAAAAAGTGTGAAACAACTGAAAATGTCTTATATTCTAGGTTCTTCAAAGTAGCCACCTCTTGCTTTGATTACTGCTTTGCACGCAGAAAAGGTGAATGGATGGACTCTACATGCCTGTTTCCCACCGTGAAGCATGGAGGAGGTGGTGTGATGGTGTGGGGGTGCTTTGCTGGAGACACTGTTGGGAATTTATTCAAAATTGAAGCGGTGAGCGGTCCAGCTCACCCCAAACCATCTCGATTGGATTCAGGTCTGGTGACTGTGGAGGCCAGGTCATCTGGCATAGCACCCCAACACTCTCCTTCTTGGTCAAATAGCCCTTACGCAGCCTGAAGTTGTGTTTGGGGTCATTGTCCTGTTGAAAAATAAATGATGGTCCAACTAAATGCAAACGGGATCGAATAGCATGCTGCTGCAAGATGCTGTGGTAGCCATGCTGGTTCAGTATGCCTCCAATTTTGAATAAATCCCCAACAGTGTCACCAGCAAAGCACCCCCACACCATCACACCACCTCCTCCATGCTTCACGGTGGGAACCAGGTATGTAGAGTCCATCCGTTCACCTTTTCTGCACGCAAAGCAGTAATCAAAGCAAAAGGTGGCTACTTTGAAGAACCTAGAATATAAGACATATTTTCAGTTGTTTCACACTTTTTTGTAAAGTGTATTGTCTAATTCCACATGTGTTAATTCATAGTTTTGATGCCTTCAGTGTGATTCTACAATTTTCATAGTCATGAAAATACGGAAAAATCTTTGAATAAGAAGGTGTGTCCAAACTTTTGGTCTGTACTGTATATATTTATCTCGTGATAGTTAAATAAATCAATATATCAATATGTATATAAAAATATAATTATTAGTGCCAATATAAAAAAATGAGAAAAAAACACTTGTGCAAAATCAATGACATATACTATATACCTGAGTGTCTATTAGTGCACACACAGTAAAAGACTCAATCTGCAAAACCAATGACATATACCATATGTCTAAGTGTATATGAGTGCACTGAGGGAAAAACCAAGATGCAAAATCAATAACATATACTATATACCTGAGTGTATGTGAGTGCACAGAGGAAAACACCCTCAAACTGCAAACAAAGTGCACAGGGCACAAAACCAATGTGACTACTAAATGGCCAATTGCTCAATAGCAAGTGATACGCTGGAAAGCGAGAAATTGTTTCCCCTTTTCCTTCATTGACTGTGCCTTTAAGGGATGCCAAGCTCTGTATTCCCGCGCTACCCGATGCGCGTTTCGTAGAAACTTCCTTCGTCTGGGGCTTCAACGCAGGCATACTGCTCTGCCCTGTTGATGGTAGAGTAAAGTACTGCAGTGCGCAGGCTCCGAGAAAGGTCAGAGAGGCCCGATGCCTGCGCACTGAAGTACTTTGCTCTGCCCTCAATAGGGCAGATCAGTATGCCTGCACCGGACCCGGACCTGCGACACCCATCGGACCGGACAGCCCCTCAGGTGAGTTTAATCTAACTTGATTTTCTTATCAGATTATATCGGAGGCTTATCTACGGCATTATAGAATGCTGTAGATAAGCCACTAATGGCAGTGGCCGCACCTTATATGCGAAAAATGAGGTGACAGGTTCCCTTTAAATGTTTCACATTACCAAACAAGTTTAAATATTAAACAAAGATAACACAAGTAAATACAAAATGCAGTTTTTAAATGAAGGTCTTTATTATTTTGGGAAAAAGAAATCCAAACCTAAAGGGCCCTGTATGTCAAAGTGATTGCCTCCTAAACCTAATATCTGGCTGGGCCACCCTTAGCAGCAAAAACTGCAATCAAATGTTTGCGATAACTGGCAATGAGTCTTTTACAATGCTCTGGAGGAATTTTGGCCCACTCATCTTTGCAGAATTATTGTAATTCAGCCACATTGGAGGGCTTACAAGCATAAAACACCCCCTCTTTAAGGTCATGCCACAGCAACTCAATCGGAATAAGGTCAGGACTTTGATTAGGCAACTCCAAAGTCTTAATTTTGTTTTTCTTAAGCTATTCAGAGATGGACTTGCTGGTGTGTTTTGGATCATTATCCTGCTGCATAACCCAAGTGCACTTCAGCTTGAGATCACAAACAGATGTCCTGACATACTCCTTCCTTTAGGATTTTTTGGTAGACAGCAGAATTCATGGTTCCATTTACCACAGCAAGTCTTCCAGGTCCTGAAGTAGCAAAACAGCCACAGACCATCACACCACCACCACCATAATTTACTGTTGGCATGATGTTCCTTCTCTGAAATGCTGTGTTACTTCTACGCCAGATGTAATGGAACATACACCTTCCAAAAAGTTCAACTTTGTCTCATCAGTCCAAGGAGTATTCTCCCAAGAGTCTTAAGATCATCAAGAGGTTTTCTTGCAAATCTGAGATGAGTCTTTATGTTTTTATTGCTCAGCAGTGATCTTCATCTTGGTACTCTGCCATGCAGGCCAGTCACTTTCTTATGGTTGAGTAATAAACATTGACCTTAGCTGAGGCAAGTGAGGCCTGCAATTCTTTGGATGTTGATGTGGAGTCTTTTGTGACCTCTTGGAAGAGTTGTTGCTTCACTGTTGGGGTCATTTTGATCAGAGGGCCACTCCTAGGAAAGTTCACCACTGTTCCATGTTTTTGCCATTTGTGGATAATGGCTCTCACTGTGATTCGCTGAAGTCTCAATGCTTTAGAAATGTTTTTATAACCTTTTCCAAACTGATAGATCTCAATTACTTTTTCAGGCAGGTCCTATTTAAGTGATTTCTTGTTTGATAACAGGTGTGGCAGTAATCAGGCCTGGATGTGGCTAGTGAAATTGAACTCAGCTTCCCAGAGATGTAATAAATCACAGTTAATTTATGCTCTAAAGGGGTGTGGAGACATAGGGGGGTCAGCAGGTACTCTAATCCTCTAGCTTGAAACCATATGGACCAGGGTTCATACCACCACACAACCACTCTCCTTTAACCATGGGCATAATACCACTCAGACAGCACAGGATGAGAGTAAAACAGTGTGGCAATACTTTATTTATTTGACCAAAATACAGGCAAATAACGCATAGAACTGTCACAGCAAAATACCCAAAATACCCAAGATGCTGCAAAATAACCAGGTCTCACCCTTCCAGTGACTCGCCAGGATTAAGATTAAAGCAGCTGCGACTTTGTTAAATATTAATTATTGGTTACGGGTTTATTCTTTATACACTCAATTCTGTGCCGAGCACAACACTTTCGCTGACATTACATATGTTATTTCTGTATGGTAAAATCAACCCCATATATAGAGGCCACATGTTCTGAGGGACGTATATATAACATGGCTACAGGAAGGAAGGGGGCTCTCTTCTTCACTCTCTTCAAGACACTCCAGTGACACTTTACTCTGACACTATGTTGAATGAACAGTTGTTATGTAAGTTATGTAACCATGTGTTGCTTCCAAAGATGCTCCTGGCAGAGACAGATGTCATTTTACTATTCAGGATCCAAGGAAAGAAGCGTACAAACTTTGCTGTGGACAAATGAACAATCTCTTTGTAACTATTTCATCTATGTTATGTTTTGCTGCAATGATGTTTTTTGGTGGACAGTCCAATAAACCACTACATTTTTTTTATAAGAAACATTGTGACATTTTCTTTAGATTATCGCATCTGGTAACAAGTCCTGGAAAAAATATACTAAAATAAGTATTTTTAACAGACTTCTAGGGCCGACTACCTCCACCTGTGGACACCACAAAGAGGAGATAACAACAAGCTTAGGTAGCTGACAGTCCATTGAGGCATTAGGCCAGGTAACCAGAGGGTCTCAATCTGGCTTCTCCGAAGATCTCCATGAAGTCAGGTGACTGGTGGGTCCAAATACTAACTGCACAAAACGTATCTATGGGTTCAGTGATGGTCAATGGAGAAGATCTATATTCTTTCAGCAGTGGCCATGGTCCCTTAGGTTGATATCCTGTAGACTGTCAAATCTATATCACTCGTGATGGAGCCATGATGTTTTGGCAGCTGCTGTGGAGTGTTCCTGGCTGTGGTTTTGTAAAGAGTCTCTGGTTCTTTGGATCTCTGGAACTCTTCCATGACCTGTTACAAAGACATATCCCAGTTATACAGTTCACTGTTGTCCTTCAAGCCATCATCCAGAGGTCAAGAGGAAGATGTGATTAAATTAACTCGCATTATTTGAGTATTTAATCAATTTGCATAGTTTGTCCTTCTGTTTTGCAGGTCAACAAATTAGCTGGCCTGGACAATGTGTAATCAACATATTAACAAATATCTACTGCTCGATTGCCCTGTGACTCTTTAATCCAGGATTACAACACAATATGTTACAACAAGCATCAACTTAAAAGTCATTATTACAGGCTTATATGAAGTGTGTGTTTTCTTGAGCAACCAAAGAACAAACGCATAAATTCAAAAGTTAATATATACAGGGTGGGCCATTTATATGGATACACCCAAATAAAATGGGAATGGTTGGTGATATCAACTTCCTGTTTGTAGCACATTAGTATATGGGAGGGGGAAACTTTTCAAGATGGGTGGTGACCATGGTGGCCATTTGAAGTCTGCCATTTTGGATCCAACTTTATTTTTTTCAATGGGAAGAGGGTCATGTGACGCATCAAGCTTATTGAGAATTTCACAAGAAAAACAATGGTGTGCTTGGTTTTAATGTAAGTTTATTCTTTCATGAGTTATTTATAAGTTTATGACCACTTATAAAATGTGTTCGAAGTGCTGCCCATTATGTTGGATTGTCAATGCAACTCTCGTCTCCCACTCTTGACACACTGATAGCAACACCGCAGAAGAAATGCTAGCACAGTCTTCCAGTATAAATTGTTTCAGATGCTGCACATCTCGTATCTTCACAGCATAGACAATTGCCTTCAGATGACCCCAAAGATAAAAGTCTAATGGGGTCAGATCGGGAGACCTTGTTGGCCATTCAACTGGCCCACGACGACCAATCCACTTTCCAGGAAACTGTGCATGTAGGAATGCTCGGACCTGACACGCATGTGCTGGCTATGAAAATTATGCAGGATCTCACGCCATTTTTTCAGAAAATAATTTACTTAGTAATAAAATACATGTACAGTAAGCTACAAAAGCACTGTACTAATTATAAATGTGACTGACATCTTTATATCTATCTATTCTATGTGTACAGTACAGACCAAAAGTTTGGACACACCTTCTCATTCAAAGATTTTTCTGTATTTTCATGGCTATGAAAATTGTAGAATCACACTGAAGGCTTCAAAACTATGAATTAACACATGTGGAATTATACATTACACTTTACAAAAAAGTGTGAAACAACTGAAAATGTCTTATATTCTAGGTTCTTCAAAGTAGCCACCTTTTGCTTTAATTACTGCTTTGCACGCAGAAAAGGTGAACGGATGGACTCTACATGCCTGGTTCCCACCGTGAAGCAAGGAGGAGGTGGTGTGATAATGTGGGGGTGCTTTGCTGGTGACACTGTTGGGGATTTATTCAAATTAAAGGCATACTGAACCAGCATGGCTACCACAGCATCTTGCAGCAGCATGCTATTCCATCCGGTTTGCGTTTAGTTGGACCATCATTTATTTTTCAACTGGACAATGACCCCAAACACACCTCCAGGCTGTGTAAGGGCTATTTGACCAAGAAGGAGAGTGTTGGGGTGCTACGCCAGATGACCTGGCCGACACAGTCACCAGACCTGAACCCAATCGAGATGGTTTGGGGTGAGCTGGACCCTCACCACTTCAATTTTGTATAAATCCCCAACAGTGTCACCAGCAAAGTACCCCCACACCATCACACCACCTCCTCCATGCTTCACGGTGGGAACCAGGCATGTAGAGTCCAACCGTTCACCTTTTCTGCGTGCAAAGCAGTAATCAAAGCAAAAGGTGGCTTCTTTGAAGAACCTAGAATATAAGACATATTTTCAGTTGTTTCACACTTTTTTGTAAAGTGTAATGTATAATTCCACATGTGTTAATTCATAGTTTTGATGCCTTCAGTGTGATTCTACAATTTTCATAGTCATGAAAATACAGAAAAATCTTTGAATGAGAAGGTGTGTCCAAACTTTTGGTCTGTACTGTATATATTTATTCTATCTATTCTATTCTGTCAGGTCACGCTGTGATTTTACTGTATGCAGCAGATGAATTGCAGGCTTTTCAAAGGATATCGGTGTGTAAAAATTGAACGGCACTTGCATGGTCCGAGTGCTGTGCAATTTTTTTCTCGCATTTCGCACCCATTGACTTACAGTATATTGCCGAATGCGATCCGATTTCCAATTGCAATCACAGCAGGCTGTAATTTTTTTCCAGTCCTATCGTGATCCAATCCAAGCTGGAAAAAAAATGCAGATGAACACACAATGATAGAACAACATTGGTCCAAATGCAATTCAATTTTTAATTGGATTGCATTAATCTGATTTCATCGCGAGTGGGAATGAGCCCTTACACTGGCATAATATTGCCATTTTTACACGCCTATTTTTTAGCTACCAGATTCATAACACTACCCTTACCCTGATCTCAGTTCATTTTAATAGAATCCCCAAATATCTGGGTCTTTTTACCATTATAAGTTTTCTATGTGGAGGTCTATTTTTACACATCATTAGTGCCTTAGGTTCTAGTGTCCAGATGTTTAACAACCGGTGATTTATTGCCCTATGGCTATGATATACTGTACAAAGAATTAGTGCTCCAAACTCTGGGAAAGTCCAGAGCCAGCCTGCTGTCCAGGGTTTAGGGTCCTTTTACATGAACTGACCAGCAGCACGTTACGACTGCGTTTTGGTAAACTTTTACTAACTGGCGGTCATTTACACAGGCAGACCAAACAAGATGATGTGCAGGAAACGATCTATACTAGATCGTTCAGTGCACATAGGCTGCCATAGTTCTCAGCAGCATGAGTCCTAAATAATGCTCCACCGAGAAAGATGATCTTTTATGATGCATAAAAGATCATTTCACGTGATGAACAAACATTTTGCTTGTTAATTAGATGATCCGCAAACTGTTTACACTGTAAGATAATTGTGAAATGAGTGCTTTTAACAATCGTTATCTTGCTGCATAACTGCCCTCGTCTATACTGCACAGTGATTTAATATCATGAATTGGTGCCTCTGGAATGAATATCTAATGACAGTGGTAAAAAATATACTGATGTATACTGTATTTTTTGAGGGGCCACCAAAAAACTGAAGTGTCACGTTTTGGATTTTACACCATAAAGTCCAAGATTTAGTAGTAAGTTTCTGCCCTCCAATAGTTTAAGTCCTTGCACTTTTACTGCCAAGGCCATGGTATTCAGTGGCAAATTGATTGAGTGCGTGGTAAGTAGTGGTTTTATGTTTCAGACCATCTTGCATTCGTTTTAGTTGTTTCTCCCGTCCCTTGTGACCTTTGGTTTGGTTGTTGTGTTGTCAAGAAACAAGAAACATTAAATTAACAATAGTAATATGGAAACACATAGATAAATCATTAATGTTTATATGCAATGCAAGCATCGTAATCCAATCATCAGCATTGCTGGAGATGAGAATGTTGCGCAACAGTTTACGTGGTGTGCAGTACAATATAAATCTGCTAAAAATGTACAAAATAGTACAGATATTCAGGGCAGTTAAGCCATTAGAGAATTTTCATCTTGCGCAATGCTTAAAAATGAGGTCAAACAAAACTTATATGGAATTACTGTCTGTATTTTATGAGTTCATAAATCTCAAAATGCAAATATGTTTTGCCATTATTGGAAATCATTCAAGCTCGACTTATAGAATTTATTTTCAAGAATAAAACAACAATAACAATATTGAAAATGAACAAGGAGTGTTAGAGTGGCATTATAAAGACGAGTAGGCTGAAGACTAGTAATTGCTATCAGAGCTCAAGAGAGTCATTTGGGAAGTTGTCTAGACAGCGAGGCAAATATATTTCATGGAATTTTTTTTTTGTTTTCCTTCCGAACAAAAGTTAGCATAAAACGGTCACTGACTCACTGTATTTTTATACAACTTGATCTCATTTGATAGATAATGTGCCCAATAGTTAATTGAAAAATCACTTAAAATTCTGTCTGTCTTAACCCAAAAAATATTCCAAATTAGCAGCCATTAGATGTCTCGCTTCTGTCTAACTTGCTGTCAACTGTCTGCTGTCAAGTATAGTAATGCAACTCCTCTTCTGTATGTTAAACCGAATACGGGCATAAGGTGTAAGTAGGCTTTCAGTCCTGGGCCAACAAGCCATGGACAAGGACAGGAGTAATGCATGCTGGGAAGTTTCCATACCCATAGTGCTGGCAGAATGCTAGTAAGGAGAAATCTCCCACTGAAATAGAGTGAATAGCAATTTACAGAATATGAAGATCAGCACAGTTTTTATTAATATTATACTTGCTACCTGAACACATGGCAGCAGAAGCGACGTGCATTTCTATAGGTTTTGTGTAATAGATTAAGTCTACTTTAAGCTAATATTCCTATTTTTGCTTTGCTATTTTTGATATATAATATGTTTAGGGATGGGTTATGGGACAATTTAGAATGATGAGAATATATTTTTTTCTTAATTTACTTGTTCTTGTTTTGCTCTAAAATGTTTGTTTTGTATTAATTTTACCACACTGTGTATCATGCTCAAACTCAAGATTTATTACTATTATTACACAGTTTTCTATTGTTAGGCTCACAACTGAATTGAACATTCTATTAGGAACCTCCTTCACAAATTGCATCATTATTCGTCAAATGATAGATACTGTGATAGAAATCAAATGGTTTCCTTTATAGCCAATGGAATCCTCCTACCGTTATGCCCTCATATGCCAGATCTGCGGCCAGTATGTATACCCTTCCGGTTGTTATAATGAAATAGAAAAATGCTAAAGGGTGTGGGGATTGGTCTCGCTCAGGAGCGACAGGAGGCAAACAAGAGAGCGACTTCACTTGAATCTTCCAGCAAGTTTATTAAAATGCCATAAACTGCTCTAGGTAGAAAAACAAAACAGCCTTCTCCGGCACAAAGTAACAAAAAGGCAAATACACAGTCTATGTAGTATAGCAGGTTAGTGTCTTTAGAACACCCACACTGGAGGTCTCCACACCTCCAGTCACACACGCCTGTGGTCAGCAGAAGGCTAATTTATATAGCTGACACCCAGCTAACACAGATCACATGACTGGTCATGTAGGAGTGACATCACCACAGGTCCTTAAACCACATACATTGGTATGGTGATGTCCCTACCCAGGGCTGAGGTATATGGGCAGCCCGACTCTTTAGTGCTAATGTGCACTAAAGAACACTCCGAGCTACATCACAGAGACAAGGCATCTCCGTGACACATACCTCCCGTCTATTACACAACCTTTTGCCTCGCCACAAACCTCCCCCTCCGCCTAAAGCCATGGGGCACTTTCTCCCACTAGACAAGGGATTCTTGAGAAGGCATCAGCATTACCGTGCAGCTTCCCTGCCCTGTGTTCTACCTGGAAACTAAAGTCCTGCAAGGCTAAGAACCAGCGGGTGACCCTAGCATTTCTACCCTTGGTTCCCCTCATCCATCGGAGTGGGGCATGGTCGGATATCAATCTAAACTTACGTCCCACCAGATAGTACCGTAACGTGTCCACCGCCCATTTTATGGCCAAGCACTCCTTCTCCACGACAGAGTAATTCT
Source organism: Oophaga sylvatica (assembly GCA_033576555.1). Classification (NCBI taxonomy): domain Eukaryota; kingdom Metazoa; phylum Chordata; class Amphibia; order Anura; family Dendrobatidae; genus Oophaga; species Oophaga sylvatica. The sequence goes on from JARQOD010000008.1 coordinate 46,241,224, forward strand.
TTTCACATGCAGATAGCTTCCTACTCAGGTAAAGGACAGGATGCTCCTGTAACGACCCTGTCAGCACCAGCGAATTGCCACGGCTGAGCAGGGTGACTCACCCACACTGTGGAAGGGCCCAGGGTCAGATGCCGTAGGGGAGGCTCAGGCAGATGGGATCTGAATAGCGTGGTGAGAGGAGACACGGAAAGTAGCAGTAAGCAAAAGGACCTGCGATCATGTGACCACAGGGGGCGGGGCTAAGCGTCCTGCTGCTGAAGCAGAGTGCAGGACTCTCCAGGGATCCTGGATTAGTAAAGAGGGAAACTCAGGGTCATACACGGAGAGGACGGCGAAGTACAGAAGGGGCGAGCAGTGAATAGTCAGAACATAAGCCAGGAGTCATACACGGAGATAGCAACGCAGTACAGGAGGGGTAAACAGAGAATTGTCAGGACAAAGGCCAGGGGTCATACATGAGATAGCAACGTAGTACAGGAGGGGCAGGCAGAACTCGTAACAGGAACAGAACCAAGTCAAAACCAAGCAAGCATAGAGAATCACAAGCACAAAGCACAGGGTCACACACACTCGGGCAAGGGTCAAAGGATAAGTGACAAGGAATGGCTCCACAATGAGGCTATAAGAAGCCTCCCAGAATCCCAGAGTGAGGCCATCCAAATTAACCCTTAACCTACCTTTTCCCACAAACTCAGCAAACCATGATAGCTCCTCCCCATGTATCTCCTGTGAAAGAACTGCTCCCAACCCGACATCTGAGGCATCTGTTTGAAGAACAAATTCTTTCTTAAAGTCTGGGGCCATCAGGACAGGTTGTTTACACAGGGCCCCTTTCATTTCTTGGAAGGCCGGTTACGCTTCTTCGGACCATTTAACCATCACTGATTTTGTCCCTTTCAGAAGATTGGTCAGAGGGGCAGCCCTCGTGGCAAAGTTTGGGATGAACCTCCTGTAGTATCCCATGATCCCCAGGAAGGCTTTCACTTGCTTTTTGGACAACGGTCTTGGCCATGTTTGAATTGCCTCGATTTTATTGATTTGGGGTTTTATTCCGCCACGACGCACTACATATCCAAGGTACTTGGCCTCTTCTTTCCCCAAGGCACATTTCTTCGCGTTTATTGTAAACCCTACCTCCCTTAGAGCATCATACACTGCTTGGACCTTTCCCAATGACTCTCCCAGTCCGGGCTAAAGATGACGATATCATCCAGGTACGCAGCGGCGTATTGCTTATGAGGTGCAAGGATCCTATCCATGGCTCTCTGAAAGGTCGCCGGCGCTCCCTGCAGTCCAAACGGCATCCGGACATATTGGAAGCATCTGTCTGGTGTCGAAAACGCCTTTTTCTCCTTGGCTTCCTGGGCCATGGGGATCTGCCAGTATCCGTTCGTCAAATCCAAGGTGGTTATGTACCTGGTGGGTCCAAGTCTTTCGATGAGCTCATCAACGCGTGGCATGGGATATGCGTCACACTTGGAGACCTCATTCAGCTTTCGATAATCATTGCAGAATCTCGATTCCCCATCAGGTTTTGGGACCAGGACAATAGGACTCGCCCAACCGCTCTTGGATTCCTCAATGACTCCGAGCTTCAACATACGCTCCATCTCCTTGGAGATTACTTCTCGACGGGCCTCAGGGATTTGATAGGGCTTCACGTTCAACCGCACATGTGGCTCTATCAGGACTTCATGCTCTTCGACCTTCGTGCACCCCGGCAACTCTGAAAACAGGTCCCTGTTCTTCTGGAGCAATTCCCGGCTCTGCTGTTTCTGGGCCTTTGATAGTGTCTCTGCTATAGTAACCCCTTCAACCTCACCTTCTGGGTTGCCCAGCAAGCTCAGAGTTAACGCTGACTCTCTATCTTGCCATGGCTTGAGGAGGTTGACATGGTAGACCTGGTTTGGTTTCCATCTTCCTGGTTGGTGAATCCTATAATTTACTTCTCCAAGCTTCTCCATCACCTCATATGGCCCTTGCCATTTGGCCAAGAACTTGCTCTCAACCATCGGAACCAGCACGAGTACTCGGTCTCCCGGATTGAACTGTCTCACTCTAGCTGACCGGTTGTGGCCCTTGGCCTGGGCTTCTTGTGCCTGGAGGAGGTGTTCCTTCACAATTGGCATCACCTTCACAACCCTCTGCTGCATTAGTGCCACATGCTCAATGACGCTTCGGTGGGGCGTAACTTCAGCTTCCCAGGTTTCTTTGGCTATATCCAGGAGACCTCGCGGATGTCGGCCATACAGAAGCTCAAATGGTGAGAACCCCTTGGAGACCCGTGGAACTTCACTGATGGAAAACATCAGGTATGGTAAGAGACAGTCCCAGTCTCTACCGTCTTTCTCTATGGCTTTTCTTAGCATGCTCTTTAGGGTCTTGTTGAATCTCACAACAAGGCCATCTGACTGAGGATGGTACACCGAGGTCCTCAACTGGGAGATTTGCAGGATACGGCACAACTCCTTCATCACTTTGCTCATAAAAGGTGTCCCCTGGTCGGTCAGGATCTCCTTCGGCAAGCCTGTCCGGGAAAACACATGGATCAACTCACGGGCTATACTCTTCGCTGAAGAATTTCTCAGGGGAATTGCCTCCGGATAGCGTGTGGCATAGTCCAGGATGACTAATATATACTGATGGCCCCGGGCTGATTTAACTAGGGGACCGACCAAGTCCATGGCTATTCTCTCAAATGGCACTTCAATAATTGGCAATGGCACAAGGGGGCTCCGGAAATGAGAGGTAGGGGCAGTTAACTGGCATGTAGGGCAGGACCTGCAATAGTTTCCTTTTTCCCTGTGACACCCAGACCAATAGAATCTCTGAATAATCCGTTCCTGCATTTTTTCTACCCCTAGGTGTCCCCCCAAGATGTGTGAATGGGCCATATCCAGCACCTTCCGTCTATAGGGCCCGGGCACTATCAACTGCTCCACCAACTCCACCCTTATTTTCGTGACCCGATACAACAGCTCCCCACTCAGCATAAAATATGGAAATCTTGTGTCCGCCCCGTTTCCTGTGCAACCCCATTAATGACAGTGACATTGTTGAAGGCTTCCCTCAGAGTTGGGTCTCTATGTTGGGCAGTTCCAAAATTCTCACCGGCCACCCCTAACTCTGGAATGTCAGATCCAGGGGACACTTCTTCCTCATCCCCTACGAGGACACAAAAAGGAAACCCGTCTTCCTCTGGGTATGGCGATACCTTATTAGGATTTACTGGTTCCCTAGTCTCGCTAGTGACCTCAGAAGCCTTTCCCCACAGATCCCAAAACAAACAGAAATCCCGGCCTATGATTATAGGGTGAAACAATTCCCGAACAACACCGACTTCATGGGACTCAGTGCCCTGTGCAGTTTCAATCTCCACTCTGGCAATAGGGTAGTCCTTTGCATCGCCATGTATATATCGCACGCCGACCTTCTTCCCCGGGAGTAGTTTCAGAGGAAGAGTGGCCCTCACCAGGGTCATTAGGCTCCCAGAGTCTAACAGCGCCGTTACTGCTTCACTGTTCACCTTCACGGGACATGCTTGAGACCCCTCGTTAGGGAAAGAGTTCACACTGCAGGCTGGATATGCATAGAATGAAATGCGGCGTCCCATGCTGCAGTCCATCTGCTCGGTGGTCTGGGGACACCGGGCAGCTATATGTCCTGGCCCGTGACACCTCCAACAAATAACATCACCCGTTGGGACCTTGAGCACCACCTCCCCCACCCCTTTTTGGGACTGCGCCCCCTGCTGGGACCCCCAGTACGGAATGGGCTGCTTCCCCAAGGAACCTTCCATCCCCTGGTACCTCTCGACCAGTCCGACCAGTTCATCGGCATTCCGGGGATCACCCTGGGCAACCCAAGTCTGTAGGGGCTTTGGCAGGGAGTGCACAAACCGATCTTTCACCACTCTTTCTACCATCTGCGCAGGCGTAGCGGACTCTGGCTGCAGCCATTTCTGAACCAGGTGCAACAGGTCAAACATTTGGGAGCGAGGCGGTTTGTCCCGTGATAGGCCCAGCGGTAAACTCGCTGTGCCCTGACAGTCATTGTCACCCCCAAACGTGCGAGGATCTCAACCTTTAGTTTATGATACTCCTTGGCATCCTGCAAAGTCAAATCATAGTACGCCTTCTGTGGCTCCCCCATCAGGTACGGCACCAGTACCTCTGCCCACTGCTCTGACGGAAGTTTTCCCTCTCAACGACCCTCTCAAATACCGTCAGGAAGGCCTCAACATCATCCCCGGGGGTAATTTTCTGCAATGCGTGTCTTACCGCCTTCCTGACGTGGGTGTCATCAGCCAGACCTGGGGTTGGGGCGCTCGTCCTGCCCTGGATGGCGGTTACCAGAAGCTTCATCTGCTGCCGTTGCTCCTGCTGGCTCTGCTGCATCTGCTGCCGTTGCTCCTGATGGCTCTGCTGCATCTGCTGCCGATGCTCCTGCTGGCTCTGCTGCATCTGCTGTTGATGCTCCTGCTGGCTCTGCTGCATCTGCTGTTGATGCTCCTGCTGGCTCTGCTGTATCTGCTGCAACAACATCCTGTTGGTCTCTTGCTGCTGTACCTGTGCCTGGACCAAGTGTTTCAGCAGGTCCTCTATTTTCCCCGGCAATTCCTGCTGACTTGCTACAGCCTTGACCCAAGACATGCAGTACAGTCTCACTTCTCCGCTGGGAACGCTGCTCGCATGTCTCCACCAATTGTGGGGATTGGTCTCGCTCAGGTGCGACGGAAGGCAAACAGGAGAGCGACTTCACTTGAATCTTCCAGCAAGTTTATTAAAATGCCATAAACTGCTCTAGGTAGAAAAACAAAACAGCCTTCTCCAGCACAAAGTAACAAAAAGGCAAATACACAGTCCATGTAGTATAGCAGGTTAGTGTCTTTAGAACACCCACCCTGGAGGTCTCCACACCTCCAGTCACACACGCCTGTGGTCAGCAGTAGGCTAATTTATATAGCTGACACCCAGCTAACACAGATCACATGACTGGTCATGTGGGAGTGACATCACCACAGGTCCTTAAACCACATACATTGGTATGGTGATGCCCCTACCCAGGGCTGAGGTATATGGGCAGCCCAACCCTTTAGTGCTAATGTGGACTAAAGAACACTCCGGGCTACATCACAGAGACAAGGCATCTCCGTGACACATACCTCCCGTCTATTACACAACCCTTTGCCTCGCCACAAGGGGTATTCACAAGTTAAAAAAATATCCCCTATAACTTGGATGGGGAATACTGTAATTTCCCGATCTCTATGGGCATGACCACTGGGACCTCTACTGATCCTAAGAACAGGGAATCTGAAGAGCCCAGTGTGAATTAAGTAGTGCTAGATCATGCACACTGCAGCCAGAGATGACCAGCCAAGTGATCGGTTATCTCTGGTGGTCCTGATAAGAATAAATGGTGCAGCAGTGTGCATGATCAAGCATCGCTCCATTCACATGGGGCTCTGGTTCTCTGGATCGGCAAAAGTCACAGTGGTCGGATCACATGAGGTTCATTGCAAACTTTGCCATGGTGGCTGCACCACTGACCGACCTTCTTAGGGGACTAAATCAGTTGACTTTAAGAAGCAATTTGCACTCCAAGCGAATGTTAGATTGGGAGCGGTCCTACCTCAGGAATACATGGAGAGGAATGTCCTGTTTTCTATCTTAGTAGGAAACTATCAGCATGTGAGAAAAACTACTCCATGGTAGAAAATGAATTTTTCGCCATAAAGTGGGCAGTGGACACATTGCGATACTAGCTATTGGGGTGAAAATTTAAATTGGTATCAGACCATGTTCCTCTCAAGTGGGGAGAAAATGCTTGTGTTACCCATTGGTTTCTAGCCCTGCAGGATTTCCACTTCCATGTACAACATAGAACTGGGCATTACATGGTAATGCCGATGCCCTCCCAAGAATTCCATGTCTTGTGGTAGAAGGTGCCAAGCCCACTTTTTTAGACAGAAGGGGGAGGTATGCAAGGTGTATGTCAGACACCTAGTGGTTGGGAGAAAATGCTCTAGTACATATAGGAAAATGCTGCAGCACACTAAGTGCTGAGAGGAATTAATCGGCCATGACAGATTGATTGTGCAGCTGATGAGTTGGGAGATCCTGCTACTCACACTATCTCCACCCCTGGGTGTGGTTCTCTTGGTAAAAATTGCAAGCTGTTTTGTCTCACAAGGGACCTGTGTGAGTGGAAATTGCAGATTTCCTGGATTGAACCTGGATGGAATGCTTTTGCTAAAAGGACTAAGAAGCTGGACTCTAAGCTAGATAGGCTTACCAGCACTATTGCATAGACTTGTGACTTTTTGTTGTACCTTGCGTCGGATAAAGGCTGTATTTACATTTTCCGGTGACATGATTTATGAGGACTGCAATAAACAAGCCAGATTTTAAGTAGCAACAGTTCCTGTGTCTACCTCTATAAAAAGCTGAGTGAGTTAAGGCCCCGTCACACTATGCGAGATCGCTAGCGAGATCGCTGAAGCGTCACCGATTTTGTGACTCAACAGCGACCTAGCCAGCGATCTCGCTTAGTGTGACACGCAGCGACGATTAGCCCTCCTGCTGGGTATCGCTGATCGTCGCTGAATGTCCTGGACCATTTTTTGATCGTTGGTCTCCCGCTGGCCTGCGTGCATCGCTGCTTGTGACAGCGGGAGACCAACGATCAGCGAGTTGGGAGCTGGTATCCAATGTACATATCGGGTAACTAACCACCGCGCGGCACCTAGTTACCCGATATGTACCCTGGTTACCGGCTCCCAGCGTCTGCTGTAGAGTGTCTAGGGTACATATCGGGTAACTAGGTGCCGCGCGGGGCTTAGTTACACGATGTTTACCCTGGATACCAGTGTGCTCGCTGGTCCTGATCTCTGGTGAGTCTGCCTATGTGACACCTCACCAGCGATCAGCTAACGATGTCCCAGCGATCCCATCCACGTCGTATCGTTGGTGGGAACGCTGGGACATTGAAGAGTGTGACGGGACCCTTACAGTTACTTGCTGATCATTTAATCTATGAAAACTGAACCTATCAGTATTGACCTATTAATTGACTAGTGGTAACTGCCATGTTTTTTTCATGTCTTGTGTAATGATCAAAAGCTAATAAATCCATACCTTTTTCAAAATATTACAATTGGATATTTGAAAACATCATTGACATAAGAAAAAAAAATGTTTTTTTTATATTTTTTCATCTAATTTACAGCCATTGATCAAAGATAGAATCTTAGGATAAAATAAAAGGAGTTCATCAAGAATGAATTTTTCTACTACGGCAAACCTTCATTCTTAATTGTAAAAGGAGGCTATAGTCTGACTCTGTTCTGCTTACTTGGCAAAGAGTCAAGATCAGCTCTAGTCATTAGAGCTCTAGTCATCTAGTGTCTTGCATACTGACAAACATCTTTTCTGTATTAAGGTCACTCAATATCAAAACCATTAAATTAAGTTTTCTCTAAAAGTAAGGCCTCATTATCAAGACTAATTAAGGAATGACAAAACAGCCTCAGCAATTCTTTCACCTACAAGCTGTGATTTATGACTAAACAATTTGTGGCATGATAGCTTAGGGTCAGCTAAGGATATTTTATTCAGCATTTTTCAATGACTGACCATGAGTTTGACTTTTTTAGTAGTAGATGCACAATTCATTATCTGATCTCAGCATTTCCACAGCTTTATTTTTAGAACATATTTTGCTATGGGAAAAGGGATACCCTGTCACATATTAGAAGAGGTTTGACAACAGCCAACCATTAAACCACCGGTAGGGGAATTTTCCTATGACAATGGCACCTGTTGAGAAATGAGGCAGCAAATGAAAAGGCAGGTATGAAATTGATATGTTAAAAGTGAGAAGAATAGGCTAATGGCCAAATTTTGATGGTTGGACTTGGATGGAGCATCACCAAAATGGTAGGTCTTGTGGGATGTCTCATTATGCACTGGTAAACACCTATTAATAGTGCAAGCAGGACATCAAATGCTCAAATGCTTCTGACACCTGCAACCATTTAAATTAACCACCTGCAACCTAAAAAGGGCATGTGAACATAAGAATTGGACCACAGAGCAATGGTGGTGGCCTTGTCTGAGCAATCACATTTGCACAGAAGACAAGCCAGTGGAGGCAGTGTGGAGGCAGTGTGATGCTCATGGCAATATTCTACATGTAAACCTTGGGCCCTGGGATTAAAACTACCTTGAAAAACATTATCAAACTAGACAAACTGTAGTGGTACATCAATTACTCTGCACCGTGGCGACAATATTCCTTAAAGACAGTGGATTCTTTCAGCAAATAAATGCTCTTCTCACACTAAAATAGTTGCCCTGAAGTAGTTTGAAAAATATAACAAAAAGTTACAGATGTCATGAAAGCGCCACCTTGCAAGTTAAAGGACAGCTAATGCTACTATGGCTACCAGTGCCATAGTGCCCAATCCTACAGGACATCTTCAGAGGCCTTGAGAAATTTCATGTCTAAACAGTATAGAGCTGTTTTGGTGTCACAAGAGTGCCTACAAATGTAATATTTTGGCTATATATGTATATTGCAAAATTTGCAATGTTCAGGAGAACAAATTGACCCATGGCATTATTTTCAAGCTATGAACTAGCATAGGGGTCTCAAACATGGATCCAATGGGCCACATGTAATTTCTTACTTCTTGCAACCAGGAATGGATTACAATGGGCGAGAACCCAAGGCTGTAGAGAGGCACATGATCATATTGCTCTAATTATAGTCTTTATTTGCCATGATTGGCAGCATGCATCAGCGGGCAGGGAGCATTTATGCAGCTCTCATGCCGGCAATAGCAAGTCGAATAGTAAATGAAAGAAGCCATCCTCGGCTATCACCTAGGTGCTTTCTCTAGGTCTCAGGATGATGTCATTGCATTGGCTGTGCCCTTTAGCAGATACCCGGCCAAAAGAGGATGGGAATGGTGACTTGCCTGGAGACATGAGTTATTCCTGGTTTATTTAACACAGTGGGGGAGAGAGAAAATGGGATTGTAATGAAATGGAGAAAGTGGAAGAAATAACTTGTAATTGCAGTTAATTGAAGGGGAATGTGGACATGGAATTGTAATGAATTGGTGGGGAGACAGCATGGAATTTTAACATATTGAGTGATTAGGGAGTGGAGAAGGTATTGTAAGGAATGTATGAAAAGAGGACCTGTGATTGTAATGAATTTAGGGGAGAAGGGACATGTATACTAACAAGCAAAATGGCAAAAGTGTTTTGAACTTTTTGGCTTTGGCTTTGAACTTAGACTTTTCACTTTTTGGCTTTGAACTTTGGCTTTTTGGCTTTGAACGTGAGACTACCATAATTTTATAGACAATCATCTTGGCTATCTCATACATAAATTTGACCTGCAACTATTTAGCATACAATTAGTTATGCAGATTATTGTCATAACACTGCATTGTTACTGTTTTACTCCTAAACGTCTAAATTTTAATTTAGTCAAAAGTTCAAAACATTGTCACCCTTTTTCTCATCAGTGTATTTGTAATGAATTGAAAAGGAGAGAGGACATTTAATTGCATTGAATTGGTGGTGGATGGAAGGAAGGACACAGAATTGCTATGCTTTGGGGGGATGAAAACAGGACACATACTTACTGTAATTTATATTTTTATTAGCAGGGGGAAGTGGCTAATTACAGGTGCTTCTTACAAAATTAGAATATCTAAATATGGTGTCCTAATAAGAAGTAAAAAAAAATGGCACTTCACCTCAGAATGAATTAATTAAGCCCCTACTCACAATAAGAGAGGAGAAACTAAGAGATCCATAATAAAATATAATTTTATTTAAATATGAGATTAAAACAAAAAATAACAATAATAAAAAAGCAGTATGCCTAACATGAAAGAAACATGCCAGCACCACAGTAAAAGAAATTATATAGACCAAAATCGTATTATGTCTACAAATACCAGGTGATGAATGTCATCAGTACTGAACCAGAAAAATAATAATATATCATGACAAGTAAAAGAAGATAATAAATATCTAATAACATGTAAAGTTCCAGATAGAAAGTTGGCCAAATGCAGAAAAAACAGTTTACACTGGCAAATTGTATGAAGTAACCCTGAATAGACTGGTCCTTGCTTTAATGAGCAAATGAAAGGAGGCAAACTTCAATATTGCTAATCAATCTAAAGTATCAAAGTAAGAGCAGATGCTAATAAACTTGTACCATGAAAACAACAATATTATAACTGTATATAAATAGCTGATATAAAGTAAGGGACAGTGTCCGCAATATAGGAGGCCCATTCACCTTATATTCCTGGGGCTGGTAACCACGTCCTTACTCTCTGACGCGCGTTTCGAAACTGGCTTCTTCCTGGGGGCGTGGTTTAGAATATTAGAATATCATCAAAAAGTTAACTTATTGCAGTTCTTTAATACAAAAAGTGAAACTCATATATTATATAGAGTCATTACAAACATAGTGATCTATTTCAAGTGTTTATTTCTGTTAATGTTGATGATTATGGCTTACAACCAATGAAAACCTGAAAGTTATTAACTGATTAAATTGGAATAATTAACAAAAAACACCTGCAAAGGATTTCTAAGCATTTAAATAGGTCTCTTAGTCTGTTTCAGTAGTCTCCACAATCATGGGGAAGACTTCTGACTTGACAGATGTCCAGAAGGCAGTCATTGACACTCCACAAGAAGGGTAAGCCACAAAAGGTCATTGCTAAAGAAGCTTGCTGTTCACAGAGTGCTGTATGCAAGCATATTAATGGAAAGTTGAGTGGAAGTAAAAAACGTGATAGAAAAAGGTGCACAAGCAACCGGGATGACTGCAGCCATGAAAGGATTGTTAAGAAAAGGCTATTCAAAAATTTGGGGGAGAGTCACAAGGAGTGGACTGCTGCTGGAGTCATTGCTTCAAGAGCCACCACACACAGACAAATGTAGGACATGGGCTACAAGTGTCGCATTCTTTGTGTCAAGCCACTCATGACCAATAGGCAACGCCAGAAGCATCTTACCTGGGCCAAGGAGTAAAAGAACTGGACTGCTGCTCAGTGGTGCAAGGTATTGTTTTCAGATGAAAGTAAATTTTGCATTTCATTTGGAAATCAAGGTCTCAGAATTTGGAGGAAGAGTGGAGAGGAACACAATCCACTCTGCTTGAGGTTTAGTGTGAAGTTTCCACAATCAGTAATGGTTTGGGGAGCCATGTCATCTGCTGGTATAGGTCCACTGTATTTTAACAAGACCAAAGTCAGCGCAGCCGTCCACCAGGAAATTTTGGAGCCCTTCATGCTTTTCTCTGCCTACAAGCTTTTAAGAGATGGAAATTTCATTCTCCAGCAGGACTTGGCAACAGTCCACACTGCCAAAAGTACCAATACCTGGTTTAAAAATAACAGTATCATTGTGCTTGATTGGCCAGCAAACTTGCCTGACCTTAACCCCATAGAGAATTTATGGGGTATTGTCAAGAGGAAGATGAGAGACACAAGACCCAACAATGCAGATGAGTTGAAGGCTGCTATCAAAGCAACCTGGGCTTCCATAACACCTCAGCAGTGCCACAAGCTGATTGCTTCCATACCATGCCGCATTCACGCAGTAATTGATGCAAAAGGAGCCCGACCAAGTATTGAGTGCATTTACTGATCATACATTTTAGTAGTCCAACATTTCGGATTTTAAAATTATTATTCAAGCTGGTGTTATAAAGTATTCTAATTTACTGATATAATGACTTTTGGGTTTTTATAGGCTGTAAGTAGAGATGAGCGACTTTGCCTCTGGGAGGGTCGAGTCAGGTTTCGACGGACTCGACTTTTACAAAAGTCGAGTCGAACAAAGTCGGCCGACTAACGGAAACAGTCAAGTCTGCATCGGAAACTCAACCCCAATGCAAGTCAATGGGGAATAAAAGTCGCCAGTGAGTGGAGGACAGTAAACACACCTACAGTGACCATTTCAATGCCAACGACATCAATTCTTATTACTTAAGCTTGTCAACCTTAACTTACTTTATACTAATAGTAATGAATTGAAAACGTACAGCAGTTTACGGTTTTGGGTAAAATTTAAATCTCCATATTTATTTCCGGAGTCTCACACAGACGCTCTCTCAGTATGGATTTGACCGTAATACAAACAGCAGATATATGGTACTGTATGAGAAGCGTACAGCTGTATACGATGTAGGCGAAAATGTAAACCTCCCTATTTATTTCCGGAGTCACACACAGATAGTCAGCATGTATTTGTCCGTGATACCAGCCGATACACGGTAGTGTGTGAGGAGCGTACAGCTCTATACGGTGTGGGAAAAAATGAACGCTCGGTAACTGTGCAGAAAAAAAGAATAAAAGTCTTAGTGCCGTGTAAAAAGCAGTCTGCACAGCAGTGTACACACAGCAATACAGCTATCAGGCAGCCTAATAACCAGCGCTGCTGCACACAAGAAAATCCTCCCTGTCACTGCACACTAACTAACAGCACAATTGCTATCAGCACAAGCACATAATAACTTCTCTTTCCAGCCCTAACTCTCTCCCTACTGATAAACAGCAACCTCTCCCTACTGTTAATATCGGCAGAAGTAAAATGGAGGTCGGCGCTCAGGGCTTTTATAGACACTATGACGCCCCCCAAAACAAGCCAATCACTGCAATGCCCTTCTCTAAGATGGTGGTGGACGCTGCTCATATCATCTCGTTGCCCACAGTGTACGTCCTTGCTCATTGGCTGAAAAAAGGCACCTGCAAGCATTCTGGGAAACATGACTTTGGCACTCGTTTCAACGACCGCATGGCCGACCTTACGCTATGGTCGTGTTTCGGTTGACGAAACTCGACTTTGGCTAAAGTCGGCGACTTTGAATCTGACCGACCTGTTTTGCTCAACTCTAGCTGTAAGCCATAATCATCAACATTAACAGAAAAAAACACTTGAAATAGATCACTCTGTGTGTAATGACTCTATATAATATATGAGTGTCACATTTTGTATTGAAGAACTGAAAATAAATTAACTTTTTGGTGATATTCTAATTTTGTGAAACGCACTTGTATATTTAATAGGGGGCACAATGCTGACTTATCAATTAATATTTTAAATGGTGGGTTGCACAGTGGTTACTTATATACTAATGGTGTGGTACATGTCCGTATTCAGGGGAGCATTTTGAGGGACTTTGTCATGACCAAAGTCACTGTGTATTGTCAGCCTAAATGAAACAATTCAACCCCCACCCTAATGTGATTTTTCTAAGTGGCCCCGGACACCATTTTAGCTTAAGTCCTTTGTGCTAAGCAAGTGTATTTACTGACATGAGCAATGCTGGTATTTTGATATGGGACTTGCTCTTTGGTACCGAAAACTGGTAAAATAATGCAACTCCAACACAATAGTTCCCTGAAGTTCAGCAGAATAGTTATATCTTTTGTGGAGTATTGAGGCTTGGGGCAGTCTAGCATTAGACTTAATATTTGCCTGCGAAGTTTTAACAGAGTTATATACACAGCACAATATTAATGCAGATACTAAGTTGTACAGAACCCATATGTATTTTTATTTTTCCTTGCACCTTGCATATGAAGGTTCACTGATATCAGCCATCCTCTCCTATATCACACTTTTCATATAAATGACTTGCTGTTATATATAATAGAATTGAGGAAAAGTTCCTTGAATTTCACAAGCTGTTTCTCTTTCCCTTGACTGCATCTCCGGGAGAATAAATGAGATCCACCATGCCATCATCTGAGGTTCATTTAATGATCACTGCAAGACTACTGAAAATAATGTAACAAGGATGTACAACAAAGTCAAAGGAGCAGACGCCTCCAGAACGAAGGTAGCGGATCTGTGCTTAATTCACATAACCAGCATAGGATGCTATTTATTATTATGTACAGATACAGCTTGCAAGCTAGGATAGGTTTGAAAGGGATTAGAAAAGTTAAATTTATTGTTCCATTTACCATATAAGTTTACATCTATGGAAAATGAGCTGTATATTTACCCCAGAATCCAGGAAAGAAATCTAAGTATAAGAGTAAGACATTCTGCCAAAAACGTGCAGTTTACGTTGTCATGTGTCTACATGCACATTAGCCCTATTTAATCTGTGTGTGGCTATCAAAAGGCATTTTGTGATTGCAATCTGCATGGAAACCGCTTCAATAATTAACATTTGACATATTGGCAACATGTCATTCACTACATTACGTAAGATACTGCTATGCTCCTATCCCAGATCCGGGATATACTTTCCTCAACCCATTCCGCTAAACTCTGTTGTGCTCCACATCGGACTTTGCAGATGGACTGGCATGATCCCATGTGATCATCTGCCTGGGTCTATATAAGGCTTACCAAGACACACATCTGTGTCTTGGTATTAAGAACTCTACTACCTGTTTGGGGACCCCTACCTGTTCCTGGTCTTTCAGGACCTCTGCAACAATCCGACTGTGGCTTCCAGGACTTCTGTGGCCTGCCTACGGCTTCCAGGACCTCTGCTACCTGTTCCCTATCTTTCACAACCTCTGCTAGGCATCTGCATCTGGCTTCCAGGATGTCTCCTGTTTGCCTGTAGCTTCCAAGACTTCTGTTACCTATCTGCAGTTTTGCAGGACCTCTGCTACCTGTCTCCTGCGTGCCTCACCTACCTGCTGCACTGATGCCCATGGCCCATGTGCCCACCTCACCAGCTGAGCATAACAAGTACACAGATATCTGGATAACAGCCTATTATCAATGCCTTTACTATTAGATCAGGTGAGCTGCACAGTACCATAAGAACACCCCACAGGACGGACACCCCAAATTACCAAGCCATCACTGGAGGGCCCAGCATGCACACTGCATAAAAGATGGAAAAATGTGCAAAAAGCATGAATATAAAGAATGAGAGATTGGTCAACATTTTGGCCAAAATACACAAGCTCTCAACCCACGTCAAGGGTCCTCATTATCTTATGAATCCCTATACTAAATTCAAAGGCAATTCCCTGAAAAAAGGATGTAAATTGACTTTTGAAGTCATGTAATTTTTTCAGTGAATTTCTCCTGGGATCAGAGAAAGAAAGAGTCTTTTCCATCATTCATACTGAGGCTTAGGAAGCCTTTGTCTCAGGCCAGAATGAGGGAGTTCTTGCTAAAGTAACATTGAATTCTACAATGATAAATAAAAAAGGGAGAAAATGCAGTCATGTAAGAAACTGGAATGTCTAAATAATGAAGTAAGAGAAAAAGGCAGAAGGAAAGGAGGAGAAGATGTCATTAAGCCTGAGAAAAAAAATGTAATAAGTGACATGTCACTTATTAAAGTGGTTTTCAAACTTACGGCAAAAAAAATATAGCCATATGAACACAATTTGAGTTAATTTGGAGTGATTTTCATTTGGATATTGGCATATAAGGAACTTAAACTTATTTGTGTTAATAACTTTTTATGAACATACCCTTACATTTGAAAAATGTTTTTCTTTGTGATGTTATTTGCACCCTGTGAAAAGGTCTATGGGACAAATGACAAAAACAGCCATACCCAGAGCATGTAGTATTTTGAAATGTAAGAATTAACCCTAAAATCACCACCAAAATGCATTGAGTGTAGTACATGAAGTAGAGATTTAGCAAGAATACCATTTTAGGGCCTATCATGGAGGACCTGACCAAACAGAATAGCTGCTTCTAGCTTGCATTGTTTTGAGGTGGAAGGGCTATATAGTTAGCTAAAAACTATAGTTGGGCAGATTGATTTGCTAGACTCCAGTCCATCGTCCAGATCAGTACTCTCTGACTGCTGGATGAAAGGCTCTTACCTTTCAGAATCTCGGGAGTGGATTTTTGGCGCAACGTCATCTGTTTTGTAAAGTAATGATGATGTCATGCCAGCTCGACCAATCAAAAGCCATGCCATGGATCCTGGAAGGTATGATTCGTGAGCCTTCCATCCAGCAGCCAGAGACGACTGACCTGATTCACAGAAATCGATCCACCCATCTCTAATAAAAACACTTAGCACTAGTGTTGAGCGATACGATACCGCAAGTATCGGGTATCGGCCGATATTACCTCTATCGGACTTTCGATACTTAGTTCCGATATTTTCGTCTTATCGGATACCGGAATCGGATTTGTCACTGTCACTGTCAGTGTCCGTCGGTGTAATGTATGTAGTACAGTTCATATAGCGTCTTGTGCTTGGGTGCGATGAAAACACAGGAGTCACAGGTTTGATATAGAAAAGTCCTGTATTACTTCATACAAGTTGGCAGAAATAGTCACACAGTTTGCAGACACAGAAACAGGAGACACAGCAGGCCAGAGTAATCCAAGCTCAGCAATCACTCTCCAATACAGATTCAGGATCTTCTTCTCTGTTACCGTAAGTCCATGCAAACGTGGGTCTTTCAAAGAGCAGGGTTCAGAGTCCACAAGTGCTTCAGAGTTCCTCAGTAGGAATAGCTGGAGTACAAGGTCCAAGGCTTACAGGAGTCAAGTCACAGGTTCACTGCAGGCTAGATTCTGAAGCACTGATTGCTCAGCTGTGGCTGCTTAAGAAGCAAAGGAGAGAATCAGGGCGGGAACATGCAAGCTGGTAACTCCATTTTGACTGAGGGCAAGATAGCTGCAGCAAGACAGAAAGTAAAATGGCTGACGAACAAACTGAGTTTCAGGAATATATACATAGAACCTTACATTACTCCCCCCTTAAGGACAACCTCCAGATGACCTCAGACCAGGCTTGTGTGGGTACCTCTGATGAAACTGACGGAGCAAGCGAGGAGCATTAACGTTATTGACCGGTTCCCATGAGTTGTCCTCCACTGGGTAGCCCTGCCATTTAATCAGATATTGTAACTGATTTCTATACAACCTGGAATCTAAAATCCTTTCCACCACAAATTCTTCCTGACCATCGACTAGCACTGGGTCAGGGCAAGGAGAGGAACGTCCAGGAAACGTATTGGGTGTCGCAGCCTTTAGTAGGGATACATGAAAGACAGGGTGGATTCTCATAGTTCTGGGCAGTTGAAGACGACAAGCAACGGCACTTATAATTTTACTGATTTTATAGGGTCCAATGTACTTATGTCCCAACTTAGACGATGGAATCCTTAACTTAAGATTTCTGGTTGACAGCCAGACCAAGTCTCCTACCTTGAAAGCTGGTGCAGGTTTACGAAATTTATCTGCTGCTTTCTTGTACCTTTCTTGAGCCGATTCCAGATTTTCCTTTAGAAGATCCATATTCTTCTGTAAAGACGTGATTCTTTCAGCCACTGCTGGTAAAGGCGTTTCTATGGGAAATCGTGGTAGAATGTTAGGATGATAACCTAGATTAGAGTAAAAAGGAGACTGTTTAGTGGAGGCACTCTGAGAGTTGTTATACGAGAACTCAGCTAATGGAAGTAGATCCACCCAATCATCCTGTAGGTGGCAGATAAAGCAGCGGAGATACTGCTCCAGGGTTTGATTGGTTCGTTCGGTCTGTCCATTAGTCTGGGGATGAAAAGCAGAAGAAAGGTTTACTTTAATGTCCAATGCTGCACAGAAATTTTGCCAAAACCTAGAAGTGAATTGCACCCCTCGATCCGAAATAACCTCATCCGGTACTCCATGTAAGCGAAACACATCTTTAATCATCAAATCTGATGTCTGTTTTGCAGTGGGTAAGCCGACACAAGGATAAAATGAGCTGCCTTTGTTAGACGGTCAACCACCACTAGAATGGTGTTCTTCCCCTGAGAGGTTGGTAACTCCACAATGAAGTCCATAGAAATGGATCCCCACGGGCGGGACGGGGTGGGAAGAGGCTGTAACAGACCAGTTGGTGAGGAGCGAGGTGTTTTGCATCTTGCACAGACCTCACATTAACACACACTTATTCTATAGATTGTACTGCATTGAATGCTGTGAGTAGGCGGTGCCCCCTGCTGGCACGCGCACGCTGTCATTCGTGTGCACGCCGTCCCCTGGCTCTCGGCGTCTGTGGGCGGTGACGGTTTACTCCGCCTACCGCTGTGACGCCGACGCTGTGGGACGTCGACTCATGATGACGACGTGCGCGTCAACTGAAGCGGGAGACCGTACTTCCTGGTCACAGCCTATGTGGCTTGTGACGCAGTTGGAGGAAGGACCACTTTACTCAAAGGTATTTAAGGAGCGCATGTAAGGAGGTGTGTGTGCCCCCTGAAGAAGGATCGGACCGAAACGTGCGTTGGGGTGCGCACACACACCCCACTTGCCCTCACATCATTTATGCCGCGTTCCTGAGCTGCTAGGTAATATTTACCATCCATATTAATTTCGCTATGCCCTGTCTCCTAATATAGGTAATGTGCACTGCACTATTGTTTGTATTGTCTACAGGATAGGATGTTTTTTATGCAGCAGTATCGGCGCCTTAGTAGTTACCTTGCACATGGCCCGGTAACTTTATGTGGGATTGAGCCCCACAGTGCTAATGCAAAGGCTGCGAATTTTTGAAGCCTATGAATTCTTGGGGTCTCTTTCATTGTTTCCTAAATATTCATTCATGGGCTTTTGTGATATTGCAATAAATATATTCTACATATTGAGGGTTCTTGGGGTGGTGTGCCCCTTTATCGTATTTTAATCTTGTGTGCTAGGTGTACATCCACCCCGGGTGTTGTTTACCCTCGTGCCACACTTAACTTGTTGTCATTTTGTACCAATAATAAAATATTTTGTCTTTATATATGGACTAGTACATCTTTTTCCACTTAGTGGTTTGTGTTTCTATAGTTTATAGATGTGTCTATACATTCCATGTCCACTTCCAGTTCTCTCTATTTGAGTTTTTCATTATACTATACTGGTATGTGGTGTTTCTGGTTTATCGCTATTTATCTAACTTTTACTGTGTTTTGCACAGATTCTTCATCAGTCATGGATTTCAAGGCTAAGGATAAAACTTGGCTGTCTCAAATTGACCAAGTTTTTAGTGGTGGGAGCAACACACCTACACAGACGGGTGACCAGGGATGGGAAGATCAAGCCACTGAATGTCGCAATATGGTTATTAAAAGAACCAAAATTTGGTGGACTAGAGCTTTTTTACTTAAATATTTGGATAAGAAATTAATTCCCAGAGGTTTGCGTGTACGTACTATACCCACTTTTCCAGTAGATGATGAGGACATTAAGTTAAGATGGGAGGAGGCATGCAATGACTGTTCAAACAAATTAATGAGATTGCTTTGCGAACTCAATACCAAAATTATTGTGGATTTGGAAGACAAAATAAGTAAAATCGAGGATAATTTAAAAATAAAGGGTACACCGGAGAAACTGCAAGGTTTCAATAACCAATTGGAAAAGGATATTGATGGCATTGTGAATAAGATACATAATACTCAAGCTATTAAATTGAATCGTGATCTAGGGGACTATCAGAAAAATACAGTCTATGTATGGAGAAAACCTAATATTAAAGGCCATCCATTGGCACGATCTGAGTTGGGTTCATCAGTATCATCTATTAGTGATCAGTCTGAATGTTCGGATGTACACATGGTCACAAGATCTGGAGCTAGATCAAAAAGACAGAGAAATGGTAACTTCCATCCATATAGACGTTATGATTTCAGACCATCTGAACATCATAATTCGGATAAGAAGGTAATTAACCTTAGCACACATGTACTATCTAATGCGGATTTAATACTTTTGAATAAAGGTTTATCCTTCTCCCCTGCGGCATCGTTTGATGCCTTCTCTGCCACGAAGGATCTACATTTATTCGCTCGTTCATTGTGGTTTAAAAAATATTTCTTTGATTCTGATCTCCATAAAATGTTCCCCACAGAGGAAGAACAACTAGCTATAAGAACATTGGAAGAACTATCCAACGAACATAATGAAACCGAAGGAGGTAAGATTCCTTCCTCCATACAGGTTCGCTCAAAGAAATTTCCTCCATTCTCTTCCTGTCCTAATCTGGACTTGTTCGTACAGATTGTGTCCAAGGAATTTCTTACTATTCCAAAATTCATCAATCATGACAATCTGTCTAATGATGAACGGAGGAGGTTGCGCGTCCTTGTGGAATTACCTGATGTGGTATTTAAACAGGCGGATAAGGGGGGTAATATTGTGATATGGCCCAAGGAAGGGTATGAAAAAGAGGCATATCGTCAGTTAAATGATGGTACGTGCTACAAAAAACTTACCTTCAACCCTTTGTCCGCCTACTCATCACAACTTAAGAACATTATTCAGGGTGCAAGAGATAGAGGAGTCATTACTAAACAACTGGCGGAGGCACTTATAGTAGATGAGCCAACTGTGGCTACCTTCTATCTCTTGCCTAAAGTCCACAAGGACGCGCGTTCCCCTCCAGGACGTCCCATAGTTTCAGGAAAGAATAACTATTTAGAGAATGTGAGCGTTTGGATAGATTCCAAATTACAACCGCTAGTTGAATCTTTACCTTCCTTTTTGAAGGATACGGGCGAATTTCTTAGAAGGGTAGATGGTTTACAGCTGGACAGCGATACAATATTGGCTACGGCTGATGTTGAATCGCTTTATACTAGCATCAGGCATATTGATGGCCTCAAAGCGATTGAATTCTTTTTGTCCACATCTGCCCTTCCAATGGAAATAAGACAATTAATTATGGAATTATTGGAATTCGCCCTATCACATAATTTCTTCATTTTTAAAGGGTCCTTCTACCTGCAGCTCCAGGGGACAGCAATGGGGGCGTCTTATGCGCCCGCCTATGCTAATCTCTTCATGGGGCTGTGGGAGAGGGACCTTCTCCTGTCAGATCAGGTGTTATCAATGTACCGTGTCCTCTCCTGGACACGCTACATTGATGACATATTCCTGATCTGGCAGGGGTCTGTGGGGGACCTTGAGGAGTTCATGAAATTTTTGAACATGAACGACCGTAATATTAGACTTACCTTCGTGGCAGATTCCAATGTAATTGAGTTTCTTGATGTTAAGATCAAGAGAGATGATCATGGTGAGATCCAGACCAACATGTTTCGCAAGACCACTGCCTCAAATATGTTGTTGCATGCCTCCTCCTCTCATCCTAGGCATATTATTCAATCTGTCCCTACGGGACAATTTCTGCGAATACGCAGACTCTGTTCCACTGAGGATGATTTCCTCAAACAAGCAGAGGATCTTAAGAACCGTCTTCTGGAACGTGGATATAGTAGACGCATGATTAAAAAAGCGTTTAACAGAGCCAAATACTCACCTAGACAGGATCTTCTGTATAAGACTCAGAGTAGGGAGGATAAAGAGATTGTGAGATTTATTACGAACTATCACTCACAATTTCCTCTAATGAGAAAAGTTTTAGAGAAATCCTGGCATATTCTGAGAGCCGATCCGGTTCTGTCCAGATTCCTCCCTGAGAGGGTTGCTGTTACACCACGGAGGTCACGTAATTTACGTGATATGTTGGTACACAGTCACTATGTGGGGCTTCCACATAGGACCTTTTTGGATGACATGGTAAAAGTAAAAGGCTGTACTTCATGTGGCCGATGTGTGGCTTGTCGCAATGTTCAACAATCAGATACCTTCTTCAATTCCTCGAAGACACGCACCTTTAAGATTGAGAAACGGATCACCTGTAATAGCACCAATGTCATATATTTTGCCACTTGTCCTTGTGACAAGATATATGTGGGATGACTACACGTCAACTAAAGGTGCGTGTTAGAGAACATGTCTTGGGGATTTTTGCGGCAGCCACACAAGAAGACATTCATCTTCTTAAGACAATTCCACGTCATTTTAAGACCTTCCATGGATGTAACGGGGACCTCTTTAAGGTGAGGGGGATTGATATAATCGATGTGAATATCCGTGGTGGTCCTGTCTCAAAGAAATTGGCCCAGCTAGAATCCAAATGGATTTGGCGATTAGACACTGTACAACCTCAGGGTTTAAATGAACACCTTAGTTATGCCCCTTTCCTATGATTATCTGTCTGTTTTTGGAGTGGATGTCGCTTGGCACTCCTCTTTTTAATTTTAATTGTTTTTAATAATTGTTTCACTCTCTTTTATTAATGTTCTTCCTTTTTTTTTGTGCTCCAGATTTTCAACACCATTATCGTTGTTATACCAGATGAACAAGAAATACAATTGTTATAGCCGTGAATATGGGAATTCCTCCACTATATTGAAGTTTCAATTCTCCCAGCAGCGTTATCCTCCAGCAGTTGTCATTCCGGAGTCACTGCCACAGACATGTGCGGTCTTGATATGTGTATATATTATATATTGTGTGTTGGTGGTTGTGTATTTGATGTGTGTGACTATATTTAACTATAGGGACAGTCTCTCTTTTGTATTGAAGTTCAAATATTCCCTTAAATATTCCCCATTAGCTATGCATTTTGGGAAATGCCACCCTCAATCTTTGCCTGAGATTTGTCAGTTTATATACGAATCATTAACACACACTTATTCTATAGATTGTACTGCATTGAATGCTGTGAGTAGGCGGTGCCCCCTGCTGGCACGCGCACGCTGTCATTCGTGTGCACGCCGTCCCTGGCTCTCGGCGTCTGTGGGCGGTGACGGTTTACTCCGCCTACCGCTGTGACGCCGACGCTGTGGGACGTCGACTCATGATGACGACGTGCGCGTCAACTGAAGCGGGAGACCGTACTTCCTGGTCACAGCCTATGTGGCTTGTGACGCAGTTGGAGGAAGGACCACTTTACTCAAAGGTATTTAAGGAGCGCATGTAAGGAGGTGTGTGTGCCCCCTGAAGAAGGATCGGACCGAAACGTGCGTTGGGGTGCGCACACACACCCCCACTTGCCCTCACATCATTTATGCCGCGTTCCTGAGCTGCTAGGTAATATTTACCATCCATATTAATTTCGCTATGCCCTGTCTCCTAATATAGGTAATGTGCACTGCACTATTGTTTGTATTGTCTACAGGATAGGATGTTTTTTATGCAGCAGTATCGGCGCCTTAGTAGTTACCTTGCACATGGCCCGGTAACTTTATGTGGGATTGAGCCCCACAGTGCTAATGCAAAGGCTGCGAATTTTTGAAGCCTATGAATTCTTGGGGTCTCTTTCATTGTTTCCTAAATATTCATTCATGGGCTTTTGTGATATTGCAATAAATATATTCTACATATTGAGGGTTCTTGGGGGTGGTGTGCCCCTTTATCGTATTTTAATCTTGTGTGCTAGGTGTACATCCACCCCGGGTGTTGTTTAGCCTCGTGCCACACTTAACTTGTTGTCATTTTGTACCAATAATAAAATATTTTGTCTTTATATATGGACTAGTACATCTTTTTCCACTTAGTGGTTTGTGTTTCTATAGTTTATAGATATGTCTATACATTCCATGTCCACTTCCAGTTCTCTCTATTTGAGTTTTTCATTATACTATACTGGTATGTGGTGTTTCTGGTTTATCGCTATTTATCTAACTTTTACTGTGTTTTGCACAGATTCTTCATCAGTCATGGATTTCAAGGCTAAGGATAAAACTTGGCTGTCTCAAATTGACCAAGTTTTTAGTGGTGGGAGCAACACACCTACACAGACGGGTGACCAGGGATGGGAAGATCAAGCCACTGAATGTCGCAATATGGTTATTAAAAGAACCAAAATTTGGTGGACTAGAGCTTTTTTACTTAAATATTTGGATAAGAAATTAATTCCCAGAGGTTTGCGTGTACGTACTATACCCACTTTTCCAGTAGATGATGAGGACATTAAGTTAAGATGGGAGGAGGCATGCAATGACTGTTCAAACAAATTAATGAGATTGCTTTGCGAACTCAATACCAAAATTATTGTGGATTTGGAAGACAAAATAAGTAAAATCGAGGATAATTTAAAAATAAAGGGTACACCGGAGAAACTGCAAGGTTTCAATAACCAATTGGAAAAGGATATTGATGGCATTGTGAATAAGATACATAATACTCAAGCTATTAAATTGAATCGTGATCTAGGGGACTATCAGAAAAATACAGTCTATGTATGGAGAAAACCTAATATTAAAGGCCATCCATTGGCACGATCTGAGTTGGGTTCATCAGTATCATCTATTAGTGATCAGTCTGAATGTTCGGATGTACACATGGTCACAAGATCTGGAGCTAGATCAAAAAGACAGAGAAATGGTAACTTCCATCCATATAGACGTTATGATTTCAGACCATCTGAACATCATAATTCGGATAAGAAGGTAATTAACCTTAGCACACATGTACTATCTAATGCGGATTTAATACTTTTGAATAAAGGTTTATCCTTCTCCCCTGCGGCATCGTTTGATGCCTTCTCTGCCACGAAGGATCTACATTTATTCGCTCGTTCATTGTGGTTTAAAAAATATTTCTTTGATTCTGATCTCCATAAAATGTTCCCCACAGAGGAAGAACAACTAGCTATAAGAACATTGGAAGAACTATCCAACGAACATAATGAAACCGAAGGAGGTAAGATTCCTTCCTCCATACAGGTTCGCTCAAAGAAATTTCCTCCATTCTCTTCCTGTCCTAATCTGGACTTGTTTGTACAGATTGTGTCCAAGGAATTTCTTACTATTCCAAAATTCATCAATCATGACAATCTGTCTAATGATGAACGGAGGAGGTTGCGCGTCCTTGTGGAATTACCTGATGTGGTATTTAAACAGGCGGATAAGGGGGGTAATATTGTGATATGGCCCAAGGAAGGGTATGAAAAAGAGGCATATCGTCAGTTAAATGATGGTACGTGCTACAAAAAACTTACCTTCAACCCTTTGTCCGCCTACTCATCACAACTTAAGAACATTATTCAGGGTGCAAGAGATAGAGGAGTCATTACTAAACAACTGGCGGAGGCACTTATAGTAGATGAGCCAACTGTGGCTACCTTCTATCTCTTGCCTAAAGTCCACAAGGACGCGCGTTCCCCTCCAGGACGTCCCATAGTTTCAGGAAAGAATAACTATTTAGAGAATGTGAGCGTTTGGATAGATTCCAAATTACAACCGCTAGTTGAATCTTTACCTTCCTTTTTGAAGGATACGGGCGAATTTCTTAGAAGGGTAGATGGTTTACAGCTGGACAGCGATACAATATTGGCTACGGCTGATGTTGAATCGCTTTATACTAGCATCAGGCATATTGATGGCCTCAAAGCGATTGAATTCTTTTTGTCCACATCTGCCCTTCCAATGGAAATAAGACAATTAATTATGGAATTATTGGAATTCGCCCTATCACATAATTTCTTCATTTTTAAAGGGTCCTTCTACCTGCAGCTCCAGGGGACAGCAATGGGGGCGTCTTATGCGCCCGCCTATGCTAATCTCTTCATGGGGCTGTGGGAGAGGGACCTTCTCCTGTCAGATCAGGTGTTATCAATGTACCGTGTCCTCTCCTGGACACGCTACATTGATGACATATTCCTGATCTGGCAGGGGTCTGTGGGGGACCTTGAGGAGTTCATGAAATTTTTGAACATGAACGACCGTAATATTAGACTTACCTTCGTGGCAGATTCCAATGTAATTGAGTTTCTTGATGTTAAGATCAAGAGAGATGATCATGGTGAGATCCAGACCAACATGTTTCGCAAGACCACTGCCTCAAATATGTTGTTGCATGCCTCCTCCTCTCATCCTAGGCATATTATTCAATCTGTCCCCACGGGACAATTTCTGCGAATACGCAGACTCTGTTCCACTGAGGATGATTTCCTCAAACAAGCAGAGGATCTTAAGAACCGTCTTCTGGAACGTGGATATAGTAGACGCATGATTAAAAAAGCGTTTAACAGAGCCAAATACTCACCTAGACAGGATCTTCTGTATAAGACTCAGAGTAGGGAGGATAAAGAGATTGTGAGATTTATTACGAACTATCACTCACAATTTCCTCTAATGAGAAAAGTTTTAGAGAAATCCTGGCATATTCTGAGAGCCGATCCGGTTCTGTCCAGATTCCTCCCTGAGAGGGTTGCTGTTACACCACGGAGGTCACGTAATTTACGTGATATGTTGGTACACAGTCACTATGTGGGGCTTCCACATAGGACCTTTTGGATGACATGGTAAAAGTAAAAGGCTGTACTTCATGTGGCCGATGTGTGGCTTGTCGCAATGTTCAACAATCAGATACCTTCTTCAATTCCTCGAAGACACGCACCTTTAAGATTGAGAAACGGATCACCTGTAATAGCACCAATGTCATATATTTTGCCACTTGTCCTTGTGACAAGATATATGTGGGGATGACTACACGTCAACTAAAGGTGCGTGTTAGAGAACATGTCTTGGGGATTTTTGCGGCAGCCACACAAGAAGACATTCATCTTCTTAAGACAATTCCACGTCATTTTAAGACCTTCCATGGATGTAACGGGGACCTCTTTAAGGTGAGGGGGATTGATATAATCGATGTGAATATCCGTGGTGGTCCTGTCTCAAAGAAATTGGCCCAGCTAGAATCCAAATGGATTTGGCGATTAGACACTGTACAACCTCAGGGTTTAAATGAACACCTTAGTTATGCCCCTTTCCTATGATTATCTGTCTGTTTTTGGAGTGGATGTCGCTTGGCACTCCTCTTTTTAATTTTAATTGTTTTTAATAATTGTTTCACTCTCTTTTATTAATGTTCTTCCTTTTTTTTTGTGCTCCAGATTTTCAACACCATTATCGTTGTTATACCAGATGAACAAGAAATACAATTGTTATAGCCGTGAATATGGGAATTCCTCCACTATATTGAAGTTTCAATTCTCCCAGCAGCGTTATCCTCCAGCAGTTGTCATTCCGGAGTCACTGCCACAGACATGTGCGGTCTTGATATGTGTATATATTATATATTGTGTGTTGGTGGTTGTGTATTTGATGTGTGTGACTATATTTAACTATAGGGACAGTCTCTCTTTTGTATTGAAGTTCAAATATTCCCTTAAATATTCCCCATTAGCTATGCATTTTGGGAAATGCCACCCTCAATCTTTGCCTGAGATTTGTCAGTTTATATACGAATCATTAACACACACTTATTCTATAGATTGTACTGCATTGAATGCTGTGAGTAGGCGGTGCCCCCTGCTGGCACGCGCACGCTGTCATTCGTGTGCACGCCGTCCCCTGGCTCTCGGCGTCTGTGGGCGGTGACGGTTTACTCCGCCTACCGCTGTGACGCCGACGCTGTGGGACGTCGACTCATGATGACGACGTGCGCGTCAACTGAAGCGGGAGACCGTACTTCCTGGTCACAGCCTATGTGGCTTGTGACGCAGTTGGAGGAAGGACCACTTTACTCAAAGGTATTTAAGGAGCGCATGTAAGGAGGTGTGTGTGCCCCCTGAAGAAGGATCGGACCGAAACGTGCGTTGGGGTGCGCACACACACCCCCACTTGCCCTCACATCATTTATGCCGCGTTCCTGAGCTGCTAGGTAATATTTACCATCCATATTAATTTCGCTATGCCCTGTCTCCTAATATAGGTAATGTGCACTGCACTATTGTTTGTATTGTCTACAGGATAGGATGTTTTTTTATGCAGCAGTATCGGCGCCTTAGTAGTTACCTTGCACATGGCCCGGTAACTTTATGTGGGATTGAGCCCCACAGTGCTAATGCAAAGGCTGCGAATTTTTGAAGCCTATGAATTCTTGGGGTCTCTTTCATTGTTTCCTAAATATTCATTCATGGGCTTTTGTGATATTGCAATAAATATATTCTACATATTGAGGGTTCTTGGGGGTGGTGTGCCCCTTTATCGTATTTTAATCTTGTGTGCTAGGTGTACATCCACCCCGGGTGTTGTTTAGCCTCGTGCCACACTTAACTTGTTGTCATTTTGTACCAATAATAAAATATTTTGTCTTTATATATGGACTAGTACATCTTTTTCCACTTAGTGGTTTGTGTTTCTATAGTTTATAGATGTGTCTATACATTCCATGTCCACTTCCAGTTCTCTCTATTTGAGTTTTTCATTATACTATACTGGTATGTGGTGTTTCTGGTTTATCGCTATTTATCTAACTTTTACTGTGTTTTGCACAGATTCTTCATCAGTCATGGATTTCAAGGCTAAGGATAAAACTTGGCTGTCTCAAATTGACCAAGTTTTTAGTGGTGGGAGCAACACACCTACACAGACGGGTGACCAGGGATGGGAAGATCAAGCCACTGAATGTCGCAATATGGTTATTAAAAGAACCAAAATTTGGTGGACTAGAGCTTTTTTACTTAAATATTTGGATAAGAAATTAATTCCCAGAGGTTTGCGTGTACGTACTATACCCACTTTTCCAGTAGATGATGAGGACATTAAGTTAAGATGGGAGGAGGCATGCAATGACTGTTCAAACAAATTAATGAGATTGCTTTGCGAACTCAATACCAAAATTATTGTGGATTTGGAAGACAAAATAAGTAAAATCGAGGATAATTTAAAAATAAAGGGTACACCGGAGAAACTGCAAGGTTTCAATAACCAATTGGAAAAGGATATTGATGGCATTGTGAATAAGATACATAATACTCAAGCTATTAAATTGAATCGTGATCATGGGGACTATCAGAAAAATACAGTCTATGTATAGGAGAAAACCTAATATTAAAGGCCATCCATTGGCACGATCTGAGTTGGGTTCATCAGTATCATCTATTAGTGATCAGTCTGAATGTTCGGATGTACACATGGTCACAAGATCTGGAGCTAGATCAAAAAGACAGAGAAATGGTAACTTCCATCCATATAGACGTTATGATTTCAGACCATCTGAACATCATAATTCGGATAAGAAGGTAATTAACCTTAGCACACATGTACTATCTAATGCGGATTTAATACTTTTGAATAAAGGTTTATCCTTCTCCCCTGCGGCATCGTTTGATGCCTTCTCTGCCACGAAGGATCTACATTTATTCGCTCGTTCATTGTGGTTTAAAAAATATTTCTTTGATTCTGATCTCCATAAAATGTTCCCCACAGAGGAAGAACAACTAGCTATAAGAACATTGGAAGAACTATCCAACGAACATAATGAAACCGAAGGAGGTAAGATTCCTTCCTCCATACAGGTTCGCTCAAAGAAATTTCCTCCATTCTCTTCCTGTCCTAATCTGGACTTGTTTGTACAGATTGTGTCCAAGGAATTTCTTACTATTCCAAAATTCATCAATCATGACAATCTGTCTAATGATGAACGGAGGAGGTTGCGCGTCCTTGTGGAATTACCTGATGTGGTATTTAAACAGGCGGATAAGGGGGGTAATATTGTGATATGGCCCAAGGAAGGGTATGAAAAAGAGGCATATCGTCAGTTAAATGATGGTACGTGCTACAAAAAACTTACCTTCAACCCTTTGTCCGCCTACTCATCACAACTTAAGAACATTATTCAGGGTGCAAGAGATAGAGGAGTCATTACTAAACAACTGGCGGAGGCACTTATAGTAGATGAGCCAACTGTGGCTACCTTCTATCTCTTGCCTAAAGTCCACAAGGACGCGCGTTCCCCTCCAGGACGTCCCATAGTTTCAGGAAAGAATAACTATTTAGAGAATGTGAGCGTTTGGATAGATTCCAAATTACAACCGCTAGTTGAATCTTTACCTTCCTTTTTGAAGGATACGGGCGAATTTCTTAGAAGGGTAGATGGTTTACAGCTGGACAGCGATACAATATTGGCTACGGCTGATGTTGAATCGCTTTATACTAGCATCAGGCATATTGATGGCCTCAAAGCGATTGAATTCTTTTTGTCCACATCTGCCCTTCCAATGGAAATAAGACAATTAATTATGGAATTATTGGAATTCGCCCTATCACATAATTTCTTCATTTTTAAAGGGTCCTTCTACCTGCAGCTCCAGGGGACAGCAATGGGGGCGTCTTATGCGCCCGCCTATGCTAATCTCTTCATGGGGCTGTGGGAGAGGGACCTTCTCCTGTCAGATCAGGTGTTATCAATGTACCGTGTCCTCTCCTGGACACGCTACATTGATGACATATTCCTGATCTGGCAGGGGTCTGTGGGGGACCTTGAGGAGTTCATGAAATTTTTGAACATGAACGACCGTAATATTAGACTTACCTTCGTGGCAGATTCCAATGTAATTGAGTTTCTTGATGTTAAGATCAAGAGAGATGATCATGGTGAGATCCAGACCAACATGTTTCGCAAGACCACTGCCTCAAATATGTTGTTGCATGCCTCCTCCTCTCATCCTAGGCATATTATTCAATCTGTCCCTACGGGACAATTTCTGCGAATACGCAGACTCTGTTCCACTGAGGATGATTTCCTCAAACAAGCAGAGGATCTTAAGAACCGTCTTCTGGAACGTGGATATAGTAGACGCATGATTAAAAAAGCGTTTAACAGAGCCAAATACTCACCTAGACAGGATCTTCTGTATAAGACTCAGAGTAGGGAGGATAAAGAGATTGTGAGATTTATTACGAACTATCACTCACAATTTCCTCTAATGAGAAAAGTTTTAGAGAAATCCTGGCATATTCTGAGAGCCGATCCGGTTCTGTCCAGATTCCTCCCTGAGAGGGTTGCTGTTACACCACGGAGGTCACGTAATTTACGTGATATGTTGGTACACAGTCACTATGTGGGGCTTCCACATAGGACCTTTTTGGATGACATGGTAAAAGTAAAAGGCTGTACTTCATGTGGCCGATGTGTGGCTTGTCGCAATGTTCAACAATCAGATACCTTCTTCAATTCCTCGAAGACACGCACCTTTAAGATTGAGAAACGGATCACCTGTAATAGCACCAATGTCATATATTTTGCCACTTGTCCTTGTGACAAGATATATGTGGGGATGACTACACGTCAACTAAAGGTGCGTGTTAGAGAACATGTCTTGGGGATTTTTGCGGCAGCCACACAAGAAGACATTCATCTTCTTAAGACAATTCCACGTCATTTTAAGACCTTCCATGGATGTAACGGGGACCTCTTTAAGGTGAGGGGGATTGATATAATCGATGTGAATATCCGTGGTGGTCCTGTCTCAAAGAAATTGGCCCAGCTGAAATCCAAATGGATTTGGCGATTAGACACTGTACAACCTCAGGGTTTAAATGAACACCTTAGTTATGCCCCTTTCCTATGATTATCTGTCTGTTTTTGGAGTGGATGTCGCTTGGCACTCCTCTTTTTAATTTTAATTGTTTTTAATAATTGTTTCACTCTCTTTTATTAATGTTCTTCCTTTTTTTTTGTGCTCCAGATTTTCAACACCATTATCGTTGTTATACCAGATGAACAAGAAATACAATTGTTATAGCCGTGAATATGGGAATTCCTCCACTATATTGAAGTTTCAATTCTCCCAGCAGCGTTATCCTCCAGCAGTTGTCATTCCGGAGTCACTGCCACAGACATGTGCGGTCTTGATATGTGTATATATTATATATTGTGTGTTGGTGGTTGTGTATTTGATGTGTGTGACTATATTTAACTATAGGGACAGTCTCTCTTTTGTATTGAAGTTCAAATATTCCCTTAAATATTCCCCATTAGCTATGCATTTTGGGAAATCCCACCCTCAATCTTTGCCTGAGATTTGTCAGTTTATATACGAATCATTAACACACACTTATTCTATAGATTGTACTGCATTGAATGCTGTGAGTAGGCGGTGCCCCCTGCTGGCACGCGCACGCTGTCATTCGTGTGCACGCCGTCCCCTGGCTCTCGGCGTCTGTGGGCGGTGACGGTTTACTCCGCCTACCGCTGTGACGCCGACGCTGTGGGACGTCGACTCATGATGACGACGTGCGCGTCAACTGAAGCGGGAGACCGTACTTCCTGGTCACAGCCTATGTGGCTTGTGACGCAGTTGGAGGAAGGACCACTTTACTCAAAGGTATTTAAGGAGCGCATGTAAGGAGGTGTGTGTGCCCCTGAAGAAGGATCGGACCGAAACGTGCGTTGGGGTGCGCACACACACCCCCACTTGCCCTCACATCATTTATGCCGCGTTCCTGAGCTGCTAGGTAATATTTACCATCCATATTAATTTCGCTATGCCCTGTCTCCTAATATAGGTAATGTGCACTGCACTATTGTTTGTATTGTCTACAGGATAGGATGTTTTTTATGCAGCAGTATCGGCGCCTTAGTAGTTACCTTGCACATGGCCCGGTAACTTTATGTGGGATTGAGCCCCACAGTGCTAATGCAAAGGCTGCGAATTTTTGAAGCCTATGAATTCTTGGGGTCTCTTTCATTGTTTCCTAAATATTCATTCATGGGCTTTTGTGATATTGCAATAAATATATTCTACATATTGAGGGTTCTTGGGGTGGTGTGCCCCTTTATCGTATTTTAATCTTGTGTGCTAGGTGTACATCCACCCCGGGTGTTGTTTAGCCTCGTGCCACACTTAACTTGTTGTCATTTTGTACCAATAATAAAATATTTTGTCTTTATATATGGACTAGTACATCTTTTTCCACTTAGTGGTTTGTGTTTCTATAGTTTATAGATGTGTCTATACATTCCATGTCCACTTCCAGTTCTCTCTATTTGAGTTTTTCATTATACTATACTGGTATGTGGTGTTTCTGGTTTATCGCTATTTATCTAACTTTTACTGTGTTTTGCACAGATTCTTCATCAGTCATGGATTTCAAGGCTAAGGATAAAACTTGGCTGTCTCAAATTGACCAAGTTTTTAGTGGTGGGAGCAACACACCTACACAGACGGGTGACCAGGGATGGGAAGATCAAGCCACTGAATGTCGCAATATGGTTATTAAAAGAACCAAAATTTGGTGGACTAGAGCTTTTTTACTTAAATATTTGGATAAGAAATTAATTCCCAGAGGTTTGCGTGTACGTACTATACCCACTTTTCCAGTAGATGATGAGGACATTAAGTTAAGATGGGAGGAGGCATGCAATGACTGTTCAAACAAATTAATGAGATTGCTTTGCGAACTCAATACCAAAATTATTGTGGATTTGGAAGACAAAATAAGTAAAATCGAGGATAATTTAAAAATAAAGGGTACACCGGAGAAACTGCAAGGTTTCAATAACCAATTGGAAAAGGATATTGATGGCATTGTGAATAAGATACATAATACTCAAGCTATTAAATTGAATCGTGATCTAGGGGACTATCAGAAAAATACAGTCTATGTATGGAGAAAACCTAATATTAAAGGCCATCCATTGGCACGATCTGAGTTGGGTTCATCAGTATCATCTATTAGTGATCAGTCTGAATGTTCGGATGTACACATGGTCACAAGATCTGGAGCTAGATCAAAAAGACAGAGAAATGGTAACTTCCATCCATATAGACGTTATGATTTCAGACCATCTGAACATCATAATTCGGATAAGAAGGTAATTAACCTTAGCACACATGTACTATCTAATGCGGATTTAATACTTTTGAATAAAGGTTTATCCTTCTCCCCTGCGGCATCGTTTGATGCCTTCTCTGCCACGAAGGATCTACATTTATTCGCTCGTTCATTGTGGTTTAAAAAATATTTCTTTGATTCTGATCTCCATAAAATGTTCCCCACAGAGGAAGAACAACTAGCTATAAGAACATTGGAAGAACTATCCAACGAACATAATGAAACCGAAGGAGGTAAGATTCCTTCCTCCATACAGGTTCGCTCAAAGAAATTTCCTCCATTCTCTTCCTGTCCTAATCTGGACTTGTTTGTACAGATTGTGTCCAAGGAATTTCTTACTATTCCAAAATTCATCAATCATGACAATCTGTCTAATGATGAACGGAGGAGGTTGCGCGTCCTTGTGGAATTACCTGATGTGGTATTTAAACAGGCGGATAAGGGGGGTAATATTGTGATATGGCCCAAGGAAGGGTATGAAAAAGAGGCATATCGTCAGTTAAATGATGGTACGTGCTACAAAAAACTTACCTTCAACCCTTTGTCCGCCTACTCATCACAACTTAAGAACATTATTCAGGGTGCAAGAGATAGAGGAGTCATTACTAAACAACTGGCGGAGGCACTTATAGTAGATGAGCCAACTGTGGCTACCTTCTATCTCTTGCCTAAAGTCCACAAGGACGCGCGTTCCCCTCCAGGACGTCCCATAGTTTCAGGAAAGAATAACTATTTAGAGAATGTGAGCGTTTGGATAGATTCCAAATTACAACCGCTAGTTGAATCTTTACCTTCCTTTTTGAAGGATACGGGCGAATTTCTTAGAAGGGTAGATGGTTTACAGCTGGACAGCGATACAATATTGGCTACGGCTGATGTTGAATCGCTTTATACTAGCATCAGGCATATTGATGGCCTCAAAGCGATTGAATTCTTTTTGTCCACATCTGCCCTTCCAATGGAAATAAGACAATTAATTATGGAATTATTGGAATTCGCCCTATCACATAATTTCTTCATTTTTAAAGGGTCCTTCTACCTGCAGCTCCAGGGGACAGCAATGGGGGCGTCTTATGCGCCCGCCTATGCTAATCTCTTCATGGGGCTGTGGGAGAGGGACCTTCTCCTGTCAGATCAGGTGTTATCAATGTACCGTGTCCTCTCCTGGACACGCTACATTGATGACATATTCCTGATCTGGCAGGGGTCTGTGGGGGACCTTGAGGAGTTCATGAAATTTTTGAACATGAACGACCGTAATATTAGACTTACCTTCGTGGCAGATTCCAATGTAATTGAGTTTCTTGATGTTAAGATCAAGAGAGATGATCATGGTGAGATCCAGACCAACATGTTTCGCAAGACCACTGCCTCAAATATGTTGTTGCATGCCTCCTCCTCTCATCCTAGGCATATTATTCAATCTGTCCCTACGGGACAATTTCTGCGAATACGCAGACTCTGTTCCACTGAGGA
The DNA here is from genome assembly GCA_033576555.1 of Oophaga sylvatica. NCBI lineage: Eukaryota > Metazoa > Chordata > Amphibia > Anura > Dendrobatidae > Oophaga > Oophaga sylvatica. The sequence goes on from JARQOD010000008.1 coordinate 46,276,142, forward strand.
TGATTTCCTCAAACAAGCAGAGGATCTTAAGAACCGTCTTCTGGAACGTGGATATAGTAGACGCATGATTAAAAAAGCGTTTAACAGAGCCAAATACTCACCTAGACAGGATCTTCTGTATAAGACTCAGAGTAGGGAGGATAAAGAGATTGTGAGATTTATTACGAACTATCACTCACAATTTCCTCTAATGAGAAAAGTTTTAGAGAAATCCTGGCATATTCTGAGAGCCGATCCGGTTCTGTCCAGATTCCTCCCTGAGAGGGTTGCTGTTACACCACGGAGGTCACGTAATTTACGTGATATGTTGGTACACAGTCACTATGTGGGGCTTCCACATAGGACCTTTTTGGATGACATGGTAAAAGTAAAAGGCTGTACTTCATGTGGCCGATGTGTGGCTTGTCGCAATGTTCAACAATCAGATACCTTCTTCAATTCCTCGAAGACACGCACCTTTAAGATTGAGAAACGGATCACCTGTAATAGCACCAATGTCATATATTTTGCCACTTGTCCTTGTGACAAGATATATGTGGGGATGACTACACGTCAACTAAAGGTGCGTGTTAGAGAACATGTCTTGGGGATTTTTGCGGCAGCCACACAAGAAGACATTCATCTTCTTAAGACAATTCCACGTCATTTTAAGACCTTCCATGGATGTAACGGGGACCTCTTTAAGGTGAGGGGGATTGATATAATTGATGTGAATATCCGTGGTGGTCCTGTCTCAAAGAAATTGGCCCAGCTAGAATCCAAATGGATTTGGCGATTAGACACTGTACAACCTCAGGGTTTAAATGAACACCTTAGTTATGCCCCTTTCCTATGATTATCTGTCTGTTTTTGGAGTGGATGTCGCTTGGCACTCCTCTTTTTAATTTTAATTGTTTTTAATAATTGTTTCACTCTCTTTTATTAATGTTCTTCCTTTTTTTTTGTGCTCCAGATTTTCAACACCATTATCGTTGTTATACCAGATGAACAAGAAATACAATTGTTATAGCCGTGAATATGGGAATTCCTCCACTATATTGAAGTTTCAATTCTCCCAGCAGCGTTATCCTCCAGCAGTTGTCATTCCGGAGTCACTGCCACAGACATGTGCGGTCTTGATATGTGTATATATTATATATTGTGTGTTGGTGGTTGTGTATTTGATGTGTGTGACTATATTTAACTATAGGGACAGTCTCTCTTTTGTATTGAAGTTCAAATATTCCCTTAAATATTCCCCATTAGCTATGCATTTTGGGAAATGCCACCCTCAATCTTTGCCTGAGATTTGTCAGTTTATATACGAATCATTAACACACACTTATTCTATAGATTGTACTGCATTGAATGCTGTGAGTAGGCGGTGCCCCCTGCTGGCACGCGCACGCTGTCATTCGTGTGCACGCCGTCCCCTGGCTCTCGGCGTCTGTGGGCGGTGACGGTTTTTCTCCGCCTACCGCTGTGACGCCGACGCTGTGGGACGTCGACTCATGATGACGACGTGCGCGTCAACTGAAGCGGGAGACCGTACTTCCTGGTCACAGCCTATGTGGCTTGTGACGCAGTTGGAGGAAGGACCACTTTACTCAAAGGTATTTAAGGAGCGCATGTAAGGAGGTGTGTGTGCCCCTGAAGAAGGATCGGACTGAAACGTGCGTTGGGGTGCGCACACACACCCCCACTTGCCCTCACATCATTTATGCCGCGTTCCTGAGCTGCTAGGTAATATTTACCATCCATATTAATTTCGCTATGCCCTGTCTCCTAATATAGGTAATGTGCACTGCACTATTGTTTGTATTGTCTACAGGATAGGATGTTTTTTATGCAGCAGTATCGGCGCCTTAGTAGTTACCTTGCACATGGCCCGGTAACTTTATGTGGGATTGAGCCCCACAGTGCTAATGCAAAGGCTGCGAATTTTTGAAGCCTATGAATTCTTGGGGTCTCTTTCATTGTTTCCTAAATATTCATTCATGGGCTTTTGTGATATTGCAATAAATATATTCTACATATTGAGGGTTCTTGGGGGTGGTGTGCCCCTTTATCGTATTTTAATCTTGTGTGCTAGGTGTACATCCACCCCGGGTGTTGTTTAGCCTCGTGCCACACTTAACTTGTTGTCATTTTGTACCAATAATAAAATATTTTGTCTTTATATATGGACTAGTACATCTTTTTCCACTTAGTGGTTTGTGTTTCTATAGTTTATAGATGTGTCTATACATTCCATGTCCACTTCCAGTTCTCTCTATTTGAGTTTTTCATTATACTATACTGGTATGTGGTGTTTCTGGTTTATCGCTATTTATCTAACTTTTACTGTGTTTTGCACAGATTCTTCATCAGTCATGGATTTCAAGGCTAAGGATAAAACTTGGCTGTCTCAAATTGACCAAGTTTTTAGTGGTGGGAGCAACACACCTACACAGACGGGTGACCAGGGATGGGAAGATCAAGCCACTGAATGTCGCAATATGGTTATTAAAAGAACCAAAATTTGGTGGACTAGAGCTTTTTTACTTAAATATTTGGATAAGAAATTAATTCCCAGAGGTTTGCGTGTACGTACTATACCCACTTTTCCAGTAGATGATGAGGACATTAAGTTAAGATGGGAGGAGGCATGCAATGACTGTTCAAACAAATTAATGAGATTGCTTTGCGAACTCAATACCAAAATTATTGTGGATTTGGAAGACAAAATAAGTAAAATCGAGGATAATTTAAAAATAAAGGGTACACCGGAGAAACTGCAAGGTTTCAATAACCAATTGGAAAAGGATATTGATGGCATTGTGAATAAGATACATAATACTCAAGCTATTAAATTGAATCGTGATCTAGGGGACTATCAGAAAAATACAGTCTATGTATGGAGAAAACCTAATATTAAAGGCCATCCATTGGCACGATCTGAGTTGGGTTCATCAGTATCATCTATTAGTGATCAGTCTGAATGTTCGGATGTACACATGGTCACAAGATCTGGAGCTAGATCAAAAAGACAGAGAAATGGTAACTTCCATCCATATAGACGTTATGATTTCAGACCATCTGAACATCATAATTCGGATAAGAAGGTAATTAACCTTAGCACACATGTACTATCTAATGCGGATTTAATACTTTTGAATAAAGGTTTATCCTTCTCCCCTGCGGCATCGTTTGATGCCTTCTCTGCCACGAAGGATCTACATTTATTCGCTCGTTCATTGTGGTTTAAAAAATATTTCTTTGATTCTGATCTCCATAAAATGTTCCCCACAGAGGAAGAACAACTAGCTATAAGAACATTGGAAGAACTATCCAACGAACATAATGAAACCGAAGGAGGTAAGATTCCTTCCTCCATACAGGTTCGCTCAAAGAAATTTCCTCCATTCTCTTCCTGTCCTAATCTGGACTTGTTTGTACAGATTGTGTCCAAGGAATTTCTTACTATTCCAAAATTCATCAATCATGACAATCTGTCTAATGATGAACGGAGGAGGTTGCGCGTCCTTGTGGAATTACCTGATGTGGTATTTAAACAGGCGGATAAGGGGGTAATATTGTGATATGGCCCAAGGAAGGGTATGAAAAAGAGGCATATCGTCAGTTAAATGATGGTACGTGCTACAAAAAACTTACCTTCAACCCTTTGTCCGCCTACTCATCACAACTTAAGAACATTATTCAGGGTGCAAGAGATAGAGGAGTCATTACTAAACAACTGGCGGAGGCACTTATAGTAGATGAGCCAACTGTGGCTACCTTCTATCTCTTGCCTAAAGTCCACAAGGACGCGCGTTCCCCTCCAGGACGTCCCATAGTTTCAGGAAAGAATAACTATTTAGAGAATGTGAGCGTTTGGATAGATTCCAAATTACAACCGCTAGTTGAATCTTTACCTTCCTTTTTGAAGGATACGGGCGAATTTCTTAGAAGGGTAGATGGTTTACAGCTGGACAGCGATACAATATTGGCTACGGCTGATGTTGAATCGCTTTATACTAGCATCAGGCATATTGATGGCCTCAAAGCGATTGAATTCTTTTTGTCCACATCTGCCCTTCCAATGGAAATAAGACAATTAATTATGGAATTATTGGAATTCGCCCTATCACATAATTTCTTCATTTTTAAAGGGTCCTTCTACCTGCAGCTCCAGGGGACAGCAATGGGGGCGTCTTATGCGCCCGCCTATGCTAATCTCTTCATGGGGCTGTGGGAGAGGGACCTTCTCCTGTCAGATCAGGTGTTATCAATGTACCGTGTCCTCTCCTGGACACGCTACATTGATGACATATTCCTGATCTGGCAGGGGTCTGTGGGGGACCTTGAGGAGTTCATGAAATTTTTGAACATGAACGACCGTAATATTAGACTTACCTTCGTGGCAGATTCCAATGTAATTGAGTTTCTTGATGTTAAGATCAAGAGAGATGATCATGGTGAGATCCAGACCAACATGTTTCGCAAGACCACTGCCTCAAATATGTTGTTGCATGCCTCCTCCTCTCATCCTAGGCATATTATTCAATCTGTCCCTACGGGACAATTTCTGCGAATACGCAGACTCTGTTCCACTGAGGATGATTTCCTCAAACAAGCAGAGGATCTTAAGAACCATCTTCTGGAACGTGGATATAGTAGACGCATGATTAAAAAAGCGTTTAACAGAGCCAAATACTCACCTAGACAGGATCTTCTGTATAAGACTCAGAGTAGGGAGGATAAAGAGATTGTGAGATTTATTACGAACTATCACTCACAATTTCCTCTAATGAGAAAAGTTTTAGAGAAATCCTGGCATATTCTGAGAGCCGATCCGGTTCTGTCCAGATTCCTCCCTGAGAGGGTTGCTGTTACACCACGGAGGTCACGTAATTTACGTGATATGTTGGTACACAGTCACTATGTGGGGCTTCCACATAGGACCTTTTTGGATGACATGGTAAAAGTAAAAGGCTGTACTTCATGTGGCCGATGTGTGGCTTGTCGCAATGTTCAACAATCAGATACCTTCTTCAATTCCTCGAAGACACGCACCTTTAAGATTGAGAACGGATCACCTGTAATAGCACCAATGTCATATATTTTGCCACTTGTCCTTGTGACAAGATATATGTGGGGATGACTACACGTCAACTAAAGGTGCGTGTTAGAGAACATGTCTTGGGGATTTTTGCGGCAGCCACACAAGAAGACATTCATCTTCTTAAGACAATTCCACGTCATTTTAAGACCTTCCATGGATGTAACGGGGACCTCTTTAAGGTGAGGGGGATTGATATAATTGATGTGAATATCCGTGGTGGTCCTGTCTCAAAGAAATTGGCCCAGCTAGAATCCAAATGGATTTGGCGATTAGACACTGTACAACCTCAGGGTTTAAATGAACACCTTAGTTATGCCCCTTTCCTATGATTATCTGTCTGTTTTTGGAGTGGATGTCGCTTGGCACTCCTCTTTTTAATTTTAATTGTTTTTAATAATTGTTTCACTCTCTTTTATTAATGTTCTTCCTTTTTTTTTTGTGCTCCAGATTTTCAACACCATTATCGTTGTTATACCAGATGAACAAGAAATACAATTGTTATAGCCGTGAATATGGGAATTCCTCCACTATATTGAAGTTTCAATTCTCCCAGCAGCGTTATCCTCCAGCAGTTGTCATTCCGGAGTCACTGCCACAGACATGTGCGGTCTTGATATGTGTATATATTATATATTGTGTGTTGGTGGTTGTGTATTTGATGTGTGTGACTATATTTAACTATAGGGACAGTCTCTCTTTTGTATTGAAGTTCAAATATTCCCTTAAATATTCCCCATTAGCTATGCATTTTGGGAAATGCCACCCTCAATCTTTGCCTGAGATTTGTCAGTTTATATACGAATCATTAACACACACTTATTCTATAGATTGTACTGCATTGAATGCTGTGAGTAGGCGGTGCCCCTGCTGGCACGCGCACGCTGTCATTCGTGTGCACGCCGTCCCCTGGCTCTCGGCGTCTGTGGGCGGTGACGGTTTACTCCGCCTACCGCTGTGACGCCGACGCTGTGGGACGTCGACTCATGATGACGACGTGCGCGTCAACTGAAGCGGGAGACCGTACTTCCTGGTCACAGCCTATGTGGCTTGTGACGCAGTTGGAGGAAGGACCACTTTACTCAAAGGTATTTAAGGAGCGCATGTAAGGAGGTGTGTGTGCCCCCTGAAGAAGGATCGGACCGAAACGTGCGTTGGGGTGCGCACACACACCCCCACTTGCCCTCACATCATTTATGCCGCGTTCCTGAGCTGCTAGGTAATATTTACCATCCATATTAATTTCGCTATGCCCTGTCTCCTAATATAGGTAATGTGCACTGCACTATTGTTTGTATTGTCTACAGGATAGGATGTTTTTTTATGCAGCAGTATCGGCGCCTTAGTAGTTACCTTGCACATGGCCCGGTAACTTTATGTGGGATTGAGCCCCACAGTGCTAATGCAAAGGCTGCGAATTTTTGAAGCCTATGAATTCTTGGGGCCTCTTTCATTGTTTCCTAAATATTCATTCATGGGCTTTTGTGATATTGCAATAAATATATTCTACATATTGAGGGTTCTTGGGGGTGGTGTGCCCCTTTATCGTATTTTAATCTTGTGTGCTAGGTGTACATCCACCCCGGGTGTTGTTTAGCCTCGTGCCACACTTAACTTGTTGTCATTTTGTACCAATAATAAAATATTTTGTCTTTATATATGGACTAGTACATCTTTTTCCACTTAGTGGTTTGTGTTTCTATAGTTTATAGATGTGTCTATACATTCCATGTCCACTTCCAGTTCTCTCTATTTGAGTTTTTCATTATACTATACTGGTATGTGGTGTTTCTGGTTTATCGCTATTTATCTAACTTTTACTGTGTTTTGCACAGATTCTTCATCAGTCATGGATTTCAAGGCTAAGGATAAATCTTGGCTGTCTCAAATTGACCAAGTTTTTAGTGGTGGGAGCAACACACCTACACAGACGGGTGACCAGGGATGGGAAGATCAAGCCACTGAATGTCGCAATATGGTTATTAAAAGAACCAAAATTTGGTGGACTAGAGCTTTTTTACTTAAATATTTGGATAAGAAATTAATTCCCAGAGGTTTGCGTGTACGTACTATACCCACTTTTCCAGTAGATGATGAGGACATTAAGTTAAGATGGGAGGAGGCATGCAATGACTGTTCAAACAAATTAATGAGATTGCTTTGCGAACTCAATACCAAAATTATTGTGGATTTGGAAGACAAAATAAGTAAAATCGAGGATAATTTAAAAATAAAGGGTACACCGGAGAAACTGCAAGGTTTCAATAACCAATTGGAAAAGGATATTGATGGCATTGTGAATAAGATACATAATACTCAAGCTATTAAATTGAATCGTGATCTAGGGGACTATCAGAAAAATACAGTCTATGTATGGAGAAAACCTAATATTAAAGGCCATCCATTGGCACGATCTGAGTTGGGTTCATCAGTATCATCTATTAGTGATCAGTCTGAATGTTCGGATGTACACATGGTCACAAGATCTGGAGCTAGATCAAAAAGACAGAGAAATGGTAACTTCCATCCATATAGACGTTATGATTTCAGACCATCTGAACATCATAATTCGGATAAGAAGGTAATTAACCTTAGCACACATGTACTATCTAATGCGGATTTAATACTTTTGAATAAAGGTTTATCCTTCTCCCCTGCGGCATCGTTTGATGCCTTCTCTGCCACGAAGGATCTACATTTATTCGCTCGTTCATTGTGGTTTAAAAAATATTTCTTTGATTCTGATCTCCATAAAATGTTCCCCACAGAGGAAGAACAACTAGCTATAAGAACATTGGAAGAACTATCCAACGAACATAATGAAACCGAAGGAGGTAAGATTCCTTCCTCCATACAGGTTCGCTCAAAGAAATTTCCTCCATTCTCTTCCTGTCCTAATCTGGACTTGTTTGTACAGATTGTGTCCAAGGAATTTCTTACTATTCCAAAATTCATCAATCATGACAATCTGTCTAATGATGAACGGAGGAGGTTGCGCGTCCTTGTGGAATTACCTGATGTGGTATTTAAACAGGCGGATAAGGGGGGTAATATTGTGATATGGCCCAAGGAAGGGTATGAAAAAGAGGCATATCGTCAGTTAAATGATGGTACGTGCTACAAAAAACTTACCTTCAACCCTTTGTCCGCCTACTCATCACAACTTAAGAACATTATTCAGGGTGCAAGAGATAGAGGAGTCATTACTAAACAACTGGCGGAGGCACTTATAGTAGATGAGCCAACTGTGGCTACCTTCTATCTCTTGCCTAAAGTCCACAAGGACGCGCGTTCCCCTCCAGGACGTCCCATAGTTTCAGGAAAGAATAACTATTTAGAGAATGTGAGCGTTTGGATAGATTCCAAATTACAACCGCTAGTTGAATCTTTACCTTCCTTTTTGAAGGATACGGGCGAATTTCTTAGAAGGGTAGATGGTTTACAGCTGGACAGCGATACAATATTGGCTACGGCTGATGTTGAATCGCTTTATACTAGCATCAGGCATATTGATGGCCTCAAAGCGATTGAATTCTTTTTGTCCACATCTGCCCTTCCAATGGAAATAAGACAATTAATTATGGAATTATTGGAATTCGCCCTATCACATAATTTCTTCATTTTTAAAGGGTCCTTCTACCTGCAGCTCCAGGGGACAGCAATGGGGGCGTCTTATGCGCCCGCCTATGCTAATCTCTTCATGGGGCTGTGGGAGAGGGACCTTCTCCTGTCAGATCAGGTGTTATCAATGTACCGTGTCCTCTCCTGGACACGCTACATTGATGACATATTCCTGATCTGGCAGGGGTCTGTGGGGACCTTGAGGAGTTCATGAAATTTTTGAACATGAACGACCGTAATATTAGACTTACCTTCGTGGCAGATTCCAATGTAATTGAGTTTCTTGATGTTAAGATCAAGAGAGATGATCATGGTGAGATCCAGACCAACATGTTTCGCAAGACCACTGCCTCAAATATGTTGTTGCATGCCTCCTCCTCTCATCCTAGGCATATTATTCAATCTGTCCCTACGGGACAATTTCTGGGAATACGCAGACTCTGTTCCACTGAGGATGATTTCCTCAAACAAGCAGAGGATCTTAAGAACCGTCTTCTGGAACGTGGATATAGTAGACGCATGATTAAAAAAGCGTTTAACAGAGCCAAATACTCACCTAGACAGGATCTTCTGTATAAGACTCAGAGTAGGGAGGATAAAGAGATTGTGAGATTTATTACGAACTATCACTCACAATTTCCTCTAATGAGAAAAGTTTTAGAGAAATCCTGGCATATTCTGAGAGCCGATCCGGTTCTGTCCAGATTCCTCCCTGAGAGGGTTGCTGTTACACCACGGAGGTCACGTAATTTACGTGATATGTTGGTACACAGTCACTATGTGGGGCTTCCACATAGGACCTTTTTGGATGACATGGTAAAAGTAAAAGGCTGTACTTCATGTGGCCGATGTGTGGCTTGTCGCAATGTTCAACAATCAGATACCTTCTTCAATTCCTCGAAGACACGCACCTTTAAGATTGAGAAACGGATCACCTGTAATAGCACCAATGTCATATATTTTGCCACTTGTCCTTGTGACAAGATATATGTGGGGATGACTACACGTCAACTAAAGGTGCGTGTTAGAGAACATGTCTTGGGGATTTTTGCGGCAGCCACACAAGAAGACATTCATCTTCTTAAGACAATTCCACGTCATTTTAAGACCTTCCATGGATGTAACGGGGACCTCTTAAGGTGAGGGGGATTGATATAATTGATGTGAATATCCGTGGTGGTCCTGTCTCAAAGAAATTGGCCCAGCTAGAATCCAAATGGATTTGGCGATTAGACACTGTACAACCTCAGGGTTTAAATGAACACCTTAGTTATGCCCCTTTCCTATGATTATCTGTCTGTTTTTGGAGTGGATGTCGCTTGGCACTCCTCTTTTTAATTTTAATTGTTTTTAATAATTGTTTCACTCTCTTTTATTAATGTTCTTCCTTTTTTTTTGTGCTCCAGATTTTCAACACCATTATCGTTGTTATACCAGATGAACAAGAAATACAATTGTTATAGCCGTGAATATGGGAATTCCTCCACTATATTGAAGTTTCAATTCTCCCAGCAGCGTTATCCTCCAGCAGTTGTCATTCCGGAGTCACTGCCACAGACATGTGCGGTCTTGATATGTGTATATATTATATATTGTGTGTTGGTGGTTGTGTATTTGATGTGTGTGACTATATTTAACTATAGGGACAGTCTCTCTTTTGTATTGAAGTTCAAATATTCCCTTAAATATTCCCCATTAGCTATGCATTTTGGGAAATGCCACCCTCAATCTTTGCCTGAGATTTGTCAGTTTATATACGAATCATTAACACACACTTATTCTATAGATTGTACTGCATTGAATGCTGTGAGTAGGCGGTGCCCCCTGCTGGCACGCGCACGCTGTCATTCGTGTTCACGCCGTCCCCTGGCTCTCGGGGTCTGTGGGCGGTGACGGTTTACTCCGCCTACCGCTGTGACGCCGACGCTGTGGGACGTCGACTCATGATGACGACGTGCGCGTCAACTGAAGCGGGAGACCGTACTTCCTGGTCACAGCCTATGTGGCTTGTGACGCAGTTGGAGGAAGGACCACTTTACTCAAAGTATTTAAGGAGCGCATGTAAGGAGGTGTGTGTGCCCCCTGAAGAAGGATCGGACCGAAACGTGCGTTGGGGTGCGCACACACACCCCACTTGCCCTCACATCATTTATGCCGCGTTCCTGAGCTGCTAGGTAATATTTACCATCCATATTAATTTCGCTATGCCCTGTCTCCTAATATAGGTAATGTGCACTGCACTATTGTTTGTATTGTCTACAGGATAGGATGTTTTTTATGCAGCAGTATCGGCGCCTTAGTAGTTACCTTGCACATGGCCCGGTAACTTTATGTGGGATTGAGCCCCACAGTGCTAATGCAAAGGCTGCGAATTTTTGAAGCCTATGAATTCTTGGGGTCTCTTTCATTGTTTCCTAAATATTCATTCATGGGCTTTTGTGATATTGCAATAAATATATTCTACATATTGAGGGTTCTTGGGGGTGGTGGCCCCTTTATCGTATTTTAATCTTGTGTGCTAGGTGTACATCCACCCCGGGTGTTGTTTAGCCTCGTGCCACACTTAACTTGTTGTCATTTTGTACCAATAATAAAATATTTTGTCTTTATATATGGACTAGTACATCTTTTTCCACTTAGTGGTTTGTGTTTCTATAGTTTATAGATGTGTCTATACATTCCATGTCCACTTCCAGTTCTCTCTATTTGAGTTTTTCATTATACTATACTGGTATGTGGTGTTTCTGGTTTATCGCTATTTATCTAACTTTTACTGTGTTTTGCACAGATTCTTCATCAGTCATGGATTTCAAGGCTAAGGATAAAACTTGGCTGTCTCAAATTGACCAAGTTTTTAGTGGTGGGAGCAACACACCTACACAGACGGGTGACCAGGGATGGGAAGATCAAGCCACTGAATGTCGCAATATGGTTATTAAAAGAACCAAAATTTGGTGGACTAGAGCTTTTTTACTTAAATATTTGGATAAGAAATTAATTCCCAGAGGTTTGCGTGTACGTACTATACCCACTTTTCCAGTAGATGATGAGGACATTAAGTTAAGATGGGAGGAGGCATGCAATGACTGTTCAAACAAATTAATGAGATTGCTTTGCGAACTCAATACCAAAATTATTGTGGATTTGGAAGACAAAATAAGTAAAATCGAGGATAATTAAAAATAAAGGGTACACCGGAGAAACTGCAAGGTTTCAATAACCAATTGGAAAAGGATATTGATGGCATTGTGAATAAGATACATAATACTCAAGCTATTAAATTGAATCGTGATCTAGGGGACTATCAGAAAAATACAGTCTATGTATGGAGAAAACCTAATATTAAAGGCCATCCATTGGCACGATCTGAGTTGGGTTCATCAGTATCATCTATTAGTGATCAGTCTGAATGTTCGGATGTACACATGGTCACAAGATCTGGAGCTAGATCAAAAAGACAGAGAAATGGTAACTTCCATCCATATAGACGTTATGATTTCAGACCATCTGAACATCATAATTCGGATAAGAAGGTAATTAACCTTAGCACACATGTACTATCTAATGCGGATTTAATACTTTTGAATAAAGGTTTATCCTTCTCCCCTGCGGCATCGTTTGATGCCTTCTCTGCCACGAAGGATCTACATTTATTCGCTCGTTCATTGTGGTTTAAAAAATATTTCTTTGATTCTGATCTCCATAAAATGTTCCCCACAGAGGAAGAACAACTAGCTATAAGAACATTGGAAGAACTATCCAACGAACATAATGAAACCGAAGGAGGTAAGATTCCTTCCTCCATACAGGTTCGCTCAAAGAAATTTCCTCCATTCTCTTCCTGTCCTAATCTGGACTTGTTTGTACAGATTGTGTCCAAGGAATTTCTTACTATTCCAAAATTCATCAATCATGACAATCTGTCTAATGATGAACGGAGGAGGTTGCGCGTCCTTGTGGAATTACCTGATGTGGTATTTAAACAGGCGGATAAGGGGGGTAATATTGTGATATGGCCCAAGGAAGGGTATGAAAAAGAGGCATATCGTCAGTTAAATGATGGTACGTGCTACAAAAAACTTACCTTCAACCCTTTGTCCGCCTACTCATCACAACTTAAGAACATTATTCAGGGTGCAAGAGATAGAGGAGTCATTACTAAACAACTGGCGGAGGCACTTATAGTAGATGAGCCAACTGTGGCTACCTTCTATCTCTTGCCTAAAGTCCACAAGGACGCGCGTTCCCCTCCAGGACGTCCCATAGTTTCAGGAAAGAATAACTATTTAGAGAATGTGAGCGTTTGGATAGATTCCAAATTACAACCGCTAGTTGAATCTTTACCTTCCTTTTTGAAGGATACGGGCGAATTTCTTAGAAGGGTAGATGGTTTACAGCTGGACAGCGATACAATATTGGCTACGGCTGATGTTGAATCGCTTTATACTAGCATCAGGCATATTGATGGCCTCAAAGCGATTGAATTCTTTTTGTCCACATCTGCCCTTCCAATGGAAATAAGACAATTAATTATGGAATTATTGGAATTCGCCCTATCACATAATTTCTTCATTTTTAAAGGGTCCTTCTACCTGCAGCTCCAGGGGACAGCAATGGGGGCGTCTTATGCGCCCGCCTATGCTAATCTCTTCATGGGGCTGTGGGAGAGGGACCTTCTCCTGTCAGATCAGGTGTTATCAATGTACCGTGTCCTCTCCTGGACACGCTACATTGATGACATATTCCTGATCTGGCAGGGGTCTGTGGGGGACCTTGAGGAGTTCATGAAATTTTTGAACATGAACGACCGTAATATTAGACTTACCTTCGTGGCAGATTCCAATGTAATTGAGTTTCTTGATGTTAAGATCAAGAGAGATGATCATGGTGAGATCCAGACCAACATGTTTCGCAAGACCACTGCCTCAAATATGTTGTTGCATGCCTCCTCCTCTCATCCTAGGCATATTATTCAATCTGTCCCTACGGGACAATTTCTGCGAATACGCAGACTCTGTTCCACTGAGGATGATTTCCTCAAACAAGCAGAGGATCTTAAGAACCGTCTTCTGGAACGTGGATATAGTAGACGCATGATTAAAAAAGCGTTTAACAGAGCCAAATACTCACCTAGACAGGATCTTCTGTATAAGACTCAGAGTAGGGAGGATAAAGAGATTGTGAGATTTATTACGAACTATCACTCACAATTTCCTCTAATGAGAAAAGTTTTAGAGAAATCCTGGCATATTCTGAGAGCCGATCCGGTTCTGTCCAGATTCCTCCCTGAGAGGGTTGCTGTTACACCACGGAGGTCACGTAATTTACGTGATATGTTGGTACACAGTCACTATGTGGGGCTTCCACATAGGACCTTTTTGAATGACATGGTAAAAGTAAAAGGCTGTACTTCATGTGGCCGATGTGTGGCTTGTCGCAATGTTCAACAATCAGATACCTTCTTCAATTCCTCGAAGACACGCACCTTTAAGATTGAGAAACGGATCACCTGTAATAGCACCAATGTCATATATTTTGCCACTTGTCCTTGTGACAAGATATATGTGGGGATGACTACACGTCAACTAAAGGTGCGTGTTAGAGAACATGTCTTGGGGATTTTTGCGGCAGCCACACAAGAAGACATTCATCTTCTTAAGACAATTCCACGTCATTTTAAGACCTTCCATGGATGTAACGGGGACCTCTTTAAGGTGAGGGGGATTGATATAATCGATGTGAATATCCGTGGTGGTCCTGTCTCAAAGAAATTGGCCCAGCTAGAATCCAAATGGATTTGGCGATTAGACACTGTACAACCTCAGGGTTTAAATGAACACCTTAGTTATGCCCCTTTCCTATGATTATCTGTCTGTTTTTGGAGTGGATGTCGCTTGGCACTCCTCTTTTTAATTTTAATTGTTTTTAATAATTGTTTCACTCTCTTTTATTAATGTTCTTCCTTTTTTTGTGCTCCAGATTTTCAACACCATTATCGTTGTTATACCAGATGAACAAGAAATACAATTGTTATAGCCGTGAATATGGGAATTCCTCCACTATATTGAAGTTTCAATTCTCCCAGCAGCGTTATCCTCCAGCAGTTGTCATTCCGGAGTCACTGCCACAGACATGTGCGGTCTTGATATGTGTATATATTATATATTGTGTTTGGTGGTTGTGTATTTGATGTGTGTGACTATATTTAACTATAGGGACAGTCTCTCTTTTGTATTGAAGTTCAAATATTCCCTTAAATATTCCCCATTAGCTATGCATTTTGGGAAATGCCACCCTCAATCTTTGCCTGAGATTTGTCAGTTTATATACGAATCATTAACACACACTTATTCTATAGATTGTACTGCATTGAATGCTGTGAGTAGGCGGTGCCCCCTGCTGGCACGCGCACGCTGTCATTCGTGTGCACGCCGTCCCCTGGCTCTCGGCGTCTGTGGGCGGTGACGGTTTACTCCGCCTACCGCTGTGACGCCGACGCTGTGGGACGTCGACTCATGATGACGACGTGCGCGTCAACTGAAGCGGGAGACCGTACTTCCTGGTCACAGCCTATGTGGCTTGTGACGCAGTTGGAGGAAGGACCACTTTACTCAAAGGTATTTAAGGAGCGCATGTAAGGAGGTGTGTGTGCCCCCTGAAGAAGGATCGGACCGAAACGTGCGTTGGGGTGCGCACACACACCCCCACTTGCCCTCATATCATTTATGCCGCGTTCCTGAGCTGCTAGGTAATATTTACCATCCATATTAATTTCGCTATGCCCTGTCTCCTAATATAGGTAATGTGCACTGCACTATTGTTTGTATTGTCTACAGGATAGGATGTTTTTTATGCAGCAGTATCGGCGCCTTAGTAGTTACCTTGCACATGGCCCGGTAACTTTATGTGGGATTGAGCCCCACAGTGCTAATGCAAAGGCTGCGAATTTTTGAAGCCTATGAATTCTTGGGGTCTCTTTCATTGTTTCCTAAATATTCATTCATGGGCTTTTGTGATATTGCAATAAATATATTCTACATATTGACGGTTCTTGGGGGTGGTGTGCCCCTTTATCGTATTTTAATCTTGTGTGCTAGGTGTACATCCACCCCGGGTGTTGTTTAGCCTCGTGCCACACTTAACTTGTTGTCATTTTGTACCAATAATAAAATATTTTGTCTTTATATATGGACTAGTACATCTTTTTCCACTTAGTGGTTTGTGTTTCTATAGTTTATAGATGTGTCTATACATTCCATGTCCACTTCCAGTTCTCTCTATTTGAGTTTTTCATTATACTATACTGGTATGTGGTGTTTCTGGTTTATCGCTATTTATCAGATTTTCCTTTAGAAGATCCATATTCTTCTGTAAAGACGTGATTCTTTCAGCCACTGCTGGTAAAGGCGTTTCTATGGGAAATCGTGGTAGAATGTTAGGATGATAACCTAAATTGGGAGAAAAAAGGAGACTGCTTAGTGGAGGCGCTCTGAGAGTTGTTATAAGAGAACTCAGCCAATGGAAGTAGATCCACCCAATCATCCTGTAGGTGGCAGATAAAGCAGCGAAGATACTGCTCCAGGGTCTGATTGGTTCGTTCGGTCTGTCCATTAGTCTGGGGATGAAAAGCAGAAGAAAGGTTTACTTTAATGTCCAATGCTGCACAGAAATTTTGCCAAAACCTAGAAGTGAATTGCACCCCTCGATCCGAAATAACCTCATCCGGTACTCCATGTAAGCGAAACACATCTTTAATCATCAAATCTGATGTCTGTTTTGCAGTGGGTAAGCCGACACAAGGGATAAAATGAGCTGCCTTTGTTAGACGGTCAACCACCACTAGAATGGTGTTCTTCCCCTGAGAGGTTGGTAACTCCACAATGAAGTCCATAGAAATGGATCCCCACGGGCGGGACGGGGTGGGAAGAGGCTGTAACAGACCAGTTGGTGAGGAGCGAGGTGTTTTGCATCTTGCACAGACCTCACATGAAGTGACATAATTCAAAACATCCTTCCTGCAAGTGGGCCACCAAAAGAAACGAGAAAGAAATTCCTGTGTCTTTAGAATTCCTCTATGCCCAGCTATCTTGGAATCGTGAATGAGTTGCAATACTCTTAATCTGACTGTTTCAGGAATATACAGACGTTGTCCCTGAATCCACACACCATTCTTAAAGACAAGACTTACGTCCCTTGGGGGTTGTGCCAAAAAGGAATCCGCATGGTATGCTTCCTTGATGTCCTTAAGTAGGTCTTGATTATGAATTACTCCTAGGAATCTAGAGTCAGGAAGAATAGTCTTAGGAGGAGTAATTGGACGTGTCTCTGCTGAGTAAATCCTAGAGAGTGCATCAGCCTTTCCATTGCGCAATCCTGGTCTATAAGAGATGATAAAATTAAATTGGTTTAAGAAAAGATTCCAGCGAGCCTGGCGAGGAGTCAGGCACTTAGCCGACCTGATAAACTCAAGGTTACGATGGTCTGTCAGGACGACTATTTGCTGTGCAGCTCCCTGAAGAAGGTGTCTCCATTCTTTGAAGGCGGCAATAATGGCCAACAACTCTCTATTGCCCACATCGTAGTTCCTCTCAGCCGAAGACAACTGCTGGGAAAAGAAGGCACAGGGATGCAAGACATTCTTCTCACCTGTTCTCTGAGAGAGTATAGCTCCAACGGCACAGTCTGAAGCATCCACCTCTATTATGAAGGCAAGCTCGGGGTTGGGATGTACTAGGATAGGTGCAGTGGTAAATTTATTTTTAGACGGGAAAATGCTTCCTGGGCTTGGGGAGTCCAGGAAAACCTAGACTCTTTCCGGGTAAGTTGAGTGATAGGTGACACTACCTCAGAGAAATTTCTAATGAAACGTCTATAGAAGTTGGCAAACCCGATGAAGCGCTGTACCTCCTTCACATTTCTAGGGCTTGGCCAATCCTTGATGGCTTGGGTTTTGCTTCCATCCATACTAATTCCTTGTGTAGACAGTACATACCCCAGAAATTGAATTTCGGTCCTATGGAATTCACACTTTTCAAGTTTGATGTAAAGATGATTTTGTCTTAGACGTTCCAAGACCATTCTCACATGTCCATGATGTTCCTCTGTGGAGTTAGAAAAAATTAGAATATCATCCAAATAAATTACCACGAATGTATCTAGGAGATCCCTGAAGATGTCATTCACCAAGTGTTGGAAAGTGGCTGGGGCGGTACTCAGACCAAAAGGCATAACTAGATATTCAAAGTGTCCATAGCGTGACCTGAATGCAGTCTTCCATTCATCCCCAGGTCTAATACGGACTAAGTTATAGGCCCCACGAAGATCTAGTTTAGAAAAATTTTGGCATGTCGCACTCTCTCCAATAACTCAGGGATTAAAGGCAATGGATAACGGTTTCTAATAGTAACCTTATTGAGTTCCCTATAGTCTACGCATGGTCTCAGAGATCCATCTTTCTTCTTTACAAAGAAGATGGGTGCACCTGCAGGAGATGAAGAGGGGCGTATGAAGCCCTTGGCTAGATTTTCATCTATGTAATCCTTTAAAGCCTTTAGCTCGGGCCCCGCCAGGGGTAGATCTTACCAAAAGGTATCTCTGCTCCAGGCAATAATTCAATTGGACAATCATATGGACGGTGAGGAGGAAGCTGGTCAGCGTTCTTCTTGTCACATAAATCCACATAGTCCTGGTATACAGCTGGTAGTTCAGGGACTGACATGATTCCTTTAGGAACAGAGCAAGCTGAAACTTTTGGACTCATCTGTTTCTCTGGAAAGTGTAATTCCTTGGTCTCCCAGTTAATGGTAGGATTCTGAGCCTGCAGCCATGGTAGCCCTAGAATAATGGGAAAGTGGGGAGAAGAGATAAGCATAAAGGACATTTTCTCTTGATGATCTTTACCCATAAGAACCCTCAAAGGCTCTGTTTCCTGATCCACTGGTCCAGAGGTCAGCAGGGAGCCATCCACAGTTTCCATCTGTACTGGAGTAGCCTTCTTCACTGAACGTATTCCCTGTTTCAAAGCAAAGGAGACATCCATAAAATTTCCACTTTCCCCTGAGTCGATCATAGCAGAGCTAGACACCCAAGCTGAGTCAACCCAGAGTTTGATGGAAAGAAAGCAATGAGAATTGTTTTTCTTACAACTCAGCTGGGATACCGCTGAAGAAACTTGAAAAATGGCAGCGTTTACACAGTCAACGTCCTCAGAGGTAACGGAGTTTAAGTCCGAGAAATCAAGATCTGTTGCTGCAGATCTCTCTGGAGCCTGAGGCTCGGACCTGACAGATCCCCTCTCGCAACACTCACAATGAATGAGTGCTGCAGTAGTCTTACGAGAACGGCTGGGGCAGTTTATAATGAAGTGCCCTGACTTACCACAATAGAAACATAGATTCTCCTTAAAACGATGTTCCTTGCGTGCATCACTAACCCGTCGTTGTAAAGAGTCTACCTGCATGGGTTCAGGTTCAGGTTCCCGTGTAATCCTACTCAAAGGTTCCTTAGCTGGAGAGGAAGGTAGGAAAAGGTTAGTACGATTGCTTTCGAACCATCTCTCTTGCCTGCGTTCAGTCAGACGAGTATCAATACGGATGCAGTAGTTAATAAAGTCACCTAACGCAGTGGGAGGGTCGGCACGAGCAAGTTCATCCTTAATCAGTGGAGATAACCCCTTTCGAAAAATAGATTTTTTGGCGGAACTGTCCCAGGTGGTATCAAGGGCCCATCTCCTGAAATCCAAGGCATATTCAGCTACCGAGTGCTTACCTTGGCGCAAAGCTAACATGGCTGCTTCAGCTGTTGCACCTCGATTGGGGTCATCAAACACCTGCCCCATGGCTGAAATAAAATCATCAAGGTGATTCAAACAATCATCCTCAGTCTCAATCAGAGGGTTTGCCCACATTAAAGCCTTGTTGGTAAGCAACATAATTATAGTAAGCACCTTAGATCGTTCAGTGGGAAATTGTGAAGCATGTGCAGAAAAAAAAAGATTGCATTGATTAATAAATCCCCTGAATTTCTCACGTTCACCGCCAAAACGAAAAGGGGGCAACTTGGGAATCCCAGCACTCGGGGCTACGGCAGGAGCCTGGACTCGCCCCTCTAGAACCTCAATCCTGGCTCGCAAATCCTGGGTAGTCTGTCCAACCACTTGCAAATTGTGATTATTGAGGTCCTGTAGATTTGTAAAATGGGTCTTTATATTCTGCAAATCTGCAAGGATATTATCAGTCACTCCGCAAAGTTCCTTTATGCGGGCCTCCATTTTCCAGATCTTTTAAGACAGGATTACTGGAAGAAGAGGAGAGAAAAAAAAAAACAATAGTGTTCACCTGTGGCAACACTGCAGAGAGAAAAAAAAATTAAGGGAACTGCTCACCTGGAATGGTTGTGAGAAGTCACAACCACTATCATCACAGAAAGTTTCAACCAGACATCTGATATCCAGAGTTACAGCAGACAAAAAAGAGAAAAGAAAGGAAAAAAAAAAAAAAAAAAACAATAGTGTTTACCTGTGGTAACACTGCAAAAAGAAAAAAAACTTAAGGGAATTGCTCACCTGGAATGGTTGTGAGAAGTCACAACCACTGTCATCACAGAAAGTACAACCGGACGTCTGATATCCACAGTACAGCAGACACAGCCTTCCAGACCCAGCAGACACTAACGTTTGGCTTCAGAATCTTGTAATGTATGTAGTACAGTTCATATAGCGTCTTGTGCTTGGGTGCGATGAAAACACAGGAGTCACAGGTTTGATATAGAAAAGTCCTGTATTACTTCATACAAGTTGGCAGAAATAGTCACACAGTTTGCAGACACAGAAACAGGAGACACAGCAGGCCAGAGTAATCCAAGCTCAGCAATCACTCTCCAATACAGATTCAGGATCTTCTTCTCTGTTACCGTAAGTCCATGCAAACGTGGGTCTTTCAAAGAGCAGGGTTCAGAGTCCACAAGTGCTTCAGAGTTCCTCAGTAGGAATAGCTGGAGTACAAGGTCCAAGGCTTACAGGAGTCAAGTCACAGGTTCACTGCAGGCTAGATTCTGAAGCACTGATTGCTCAGCTGTGGCTGCTTAAGAAGCAAAGGAGAGAATCAGGGCGGGAACATGCAAGCTGGTAACTCCATTTTGACTGAGGGCAAGATAGCTGCAGCAAGACAGAAAGTAAAATGGCTGACGAACAAACTGAGTTTCAGGAATATATACATAGAACCTTACAGTCGGTCGGGTCTGTCAGGAGTCAGCGGCACTTACCTGGCAGAAGATCTCCGGCGGTCACGGGCTGGACTGCTTGATGGCCGCCATCATCTTTCCCTGGCGGTCACATGCAGTTTCTCGCGATAACTGCAGTGACTGCTGGGTAATCCCGGCCGTAAAGCAGTCAGTCCGATGACGTCACCGCCGGGGAAGCAGGTAATCAGCTGTGCTGCGTCGTACATTGCGATGTAGCAGAGCCGGATCGTCGTGGGACCCTCGTTACTATGGACTGCGTCGGACAGGTGGTATACTGTTGGTTTGTTTTTTTTCTTTTTTTACAGGAGATCGATGGCGTCGCAGGAATGAGAGTATAATAAAAGAAATGAAAACTGTGTTGTCTTTTTTATTTCAGTAAAATACTTTTTTCTTGCTGTGTCTTTTTTTTTATACATTTAAAAACTTTGGGATTAATAATGGATCGGTGTCTTATTGACACCTCTCCATTATTAACCGGGCTTATTCTCACCGTGCAATCAACGGTGACATTAACCCCTTATTACCCCGCTTGCCACCGCTACAGGGCAGTGGGAAGAGCCGGGTAAAGTGCCACAATTGGCACATCTTTTGATGCGCCAAATGTGGGGCTGCTGTAGCCTGGTATTATCAGGCTGTTGAGGGCCAAAATCCATGGGCCTTGACAGTCTTTTAATACCAGGCCGCAGCAGTCTGCATTTTACTTGGCTGGTTAACAAAAATAGGGGGACCCCTACGCCGTTTTTTTTTCGAGGGGATCCCCTATTTTTGTTAACCAGCCAAGCTAAGCAGACTGCTGTGGCCTGGTATTATCAGGCTGGCAAGGTCCATGGATATTGGATACTTACCAGCCTGAAAAACCAGGCCTCAGCAGTCTTCTTCATCTGGCTAGTTAACAAAAATAGGGGGGACCCCACGTCAATTTTTTTTCGAGGGGATCCCCTATTTTTGTTAACCAGCCAAGATATGCAGACTGCTGTGGCCTGGTATTATCAGGCTGGCAAGCAGGGTCGGACTGAGGCACCGGGACACCGGAGAAACCTACGGTGGGCCCCAGCTCCTGCGTGGTGGGCCCTGATTTGAAAGGATAGGTCGCGGGGCAGAGGGGGTGGTGGCCCCGGGGCCCGCGCTCTGAGGGGGCCCACCCGGAGCTACGATACAGTTACATTCTGCGGCAGAGCAGGGAGAATCGCTCTCCCTGCTCTGCCGCCCGGAAGCTATGGGGCCTGAACAGGCGTTGGGGGGGCCCGGTGCCAGCAGTGGGCCCCCCACCCGTCATCGGAGGGTCAGCTGTATCGGCATCCAGCCGATAAAGCTGACCGCATGGAGAGAGAAGGAGCGAGCGCTCCTACTCTCCCATAATCCCCCTCTCAGCGTATGACAGCGGGCGCAATAACATCACCTGCCGACGCCCGCTGTCAGACGCTGAGAGGGAGAACAGTGAGCAGCACAGGAGCCGGGAGGTGAGGTTTTTTTAAATTTTTTTTTTAATGGGGGTGCAGTCAAGTCCTGGCTGGATAAGTCGTCATGTCGGTGTGGGCCAGATGGAAAAGACATGAAAAGTGAACAATTCCATTAGAAAGAACATCAGCGGTAAGTCATTATCTGTACCTGTGCTGTAATCTATTATATGTTCTGTAGGACTGGTATTATTTAACACAGACCATATGGCGGTAATATCAATATTGGTCTTTTTATATAGAGATTATTTTGGCCAACAGCGCGGTCATTTGCTGAGGTTCTCTGATGATGGGCCCACTCAGAAGTTTTGCCCCCACTAAACCAAAACCCTAGCTACGCCTATGGCTCTCTCTCTAGTCTTTCTTTCTCGCTCTCTGTTCTTTCCTTCTCGCTCTCTGTTCTTTTTTCTCTCTGTTCTTTCTTTCTCTCTTTTCTTTCTTTCCTCTCTTTCTTTCTCTGTTTGTTCTTTCTCTCTCGCTGCTCTTTCTTTCTTTTCCTCAGTACCAGCCACTGTGCCCTCATTACCAGTCAGTGTGATCAGCAGTGCTAAATGGTTACGCTTGGGGCGAGGATATGGTGTGATTAGCTGTGAAATGGGTGTTGTCGGGGCGTGGCCTAAAATTTTCAGCGGCGCGCAACACGCGCCGCAGCCTTTAATCCTCTTTCCTGTCTTCCAAATTTGGGAGGTATGCTGTATGACCTCCCTACAACTTCTGGCCATGCTCCTGATGAGCGCGACGGATAGTCTCGTGAGGGAACTCCTCCCACACCTGGACTAAAGCATCCACCAACTCCTGGACAGTCTGTGGTGCAATGTGGCATGGCCTAAAATTTTCTGCAGCATGCACAGCGTGCCACAGCCTTTGTCCCTCTTTCCCTTATTCAAAGGTTGGGAAGTATGATGTTGGGCCGCAAGAATATATTTTCTCTGGTGGGCCCAAGGTACTCCAATCCGACGCTGCTGGCAAGGTCCATGTATGTTGGCTCCTTAACAGTCTTAAATACCATGCCTCAGCAGCAGGGGCGTACATATAAATCATGGGGCCCCATAGCAAAAGTCTGAATGTTCCCCACTCCCCCAAAAAAAAAAACCCAGAGGCATTGTAAATGTAAAGTGCCAGCACAGTGAGGGAAGTTGAGTCACACAGAGACAGGGGTTTTGGGGGTACTCGGCACCGATCACGTCGACTTCTATGGGGGATGTCACGAGTAGCACAGCTCGGTCCGTGACCTGGGCGATCACTGGAATGTGGAATATTTCCAGGGGATGATAGAATGTTCGTGTAGTTTGTCGTGACGCCACCTGTAGTACCTGGTCAGGGTGTCCAGCGCTGCTGTGCAGGTCCTCTGGAAGGGATGGTGTAGTGCAGGTAGGTGAAAAGTCTTCTACAGGTAACACGCTATCCTTCCAGGGCAGATAGATGTGAGATAGAGCAATGGTGCAAAGTGATGTAGCAGAGTGGACTATGCGACGTAGTAAGAAAGCAGGAAACACTTCAAGTTAAACGTTGCATAATAAAATTTTTAATAATAACATTACAAAAGTGCAAATGGCTTATATTATGTGACATGTTTTGTTACTGTTCATACCCTTGATATGTGTTATACATGTGTGTTAATAAATACATATTCAACAAAAGTGCAAATAGCATTAGTGCCGAAGTTCGTGGAGACTTCTTAGGACTACAACCCCACCGGGGTAACTTCACAGTGTCCTTTACTTGTGCTTGCGGAGGACCCGCTCCAAACCTCCAACTGTGGTTTTGGGTGGGCTGCAAGACTTTCCTTGAGCAGACCTCACTTTCGGCCACACCAAACGGGTTTTTAGTTTCTGAGGTAGTTGAAAATAGTGCACAGTAAAGTTTTTTGTAAAACCAAGATGGAGCACCAAAGTGCCAACTATTTACAGAAAAATTTGTGAGCCAGTACAGTTCATGGCTTCAAAGTTCAACATTTTCATTACAGTGAAACACCATTACCCAACCTGGGTATATTAAGGCAACAATAAACTTGTTCTTCTGAACATTCACCCGTCCGGGTACATCAAACCATTACTCAACCTGGGTATATTAAGGCAATAAACTTCTTTTTATGAACATTCACCCGTCCGGGTACATCAATAATTTAACTATTTACATACAGAGACCCTGTCCGGGTTATTTAGACTTCTTTGGCTGGCCTCTTCCAGGTACCACCTGGTACTCTTCTGGAGCTTGCCAAACATCCGTGACAGGAGGGTCCACCCAGACCTGATGACGTCGTGTGGCCAGTACAGTGACGTCGTGACCCGCTATATGGGTCTGTGTGGCCACCTCTTTCATCTCCCTCCGGGTCTGGACCCCTATGTCCCGGACTGAACGAACCCCAGGGGGCCTAACAGGCGCCGGGTACGGGCCAGCTATCATTATCATGTCCATAGCTGGGGCTGCTGAGGAGACCACTGAGGGAGGCTGGGGAGATTTACGGCGTGGGGTGGGCACTTGTGCAGAGGCCTGGTTGGGGGAGGCTGAAGGCTCGTAGGGTCTGTCAGTTTCCTGACACTCTGGGGAGTAGGGGTCGCATCTGGTAACATTTAGGGCGTACCATCCATTGTAACCCCAGTGTCGGGTGTAAGTCACCAAGTCTCCTGGCAACAGGTCCCTCCCCGGGTGTCCTTCTGGGAGGTGAGCCTCCACGTCCCGCCGGGTTACAAAAACTTCTAAATAAAGTCCAGGCTCCTGGATGAAGCCCCAACCACCTTTTAACTTAAAGTTCCGTACTGCACCCTTACGCCGCAGCTCCCTCACCGTACTTTTATCCTTTCTCATACGTGCCTTCTCTGCCAGGTCCTTCTCCAGGTGACGTTGCCGAAGCTTTTGGGATTCTCGCTGCTCCCTTTGTCGCTCTGCTTCCCGCTCCCGACGTCTCCACTCTTCCTCCTGACGCCGGTTGTAATTCTCCTCCACCAGCATCTCCATGTCTCCACCATCAAACGCCAGCTTACGATGTACGGTTTGCGGCAGCTCTCCTGGCGCCCGCCAGTCCTGGCGGCGCTCACCTGCGGCGGAAGCAGCCGGCTCTGGAACAGATGACGGTCGGGCTCCGGTACAGGCAGGTAGAGCTCTGGTGCCTGCGCGGCCTCCTCCATGAGGACGGGTGTCGCTTCTTCTTCCTCAGCGACAGGGGCAGACAGCGGGATCTGGGGTGCTGATGCGGCGTTTTCTGCAGGAACGGGTGCCTCCACTGTGATACTGGCAACCGCTTCAGATTGCAAGGGCTGGGATGCCCGCACGGCCTCCTGTACTGGAACGGGTGCCTCCACTGAGATACTGGCAACCGGTTCAGATTGCAAGGGCTGGGATGCCCGCACGGCCTCCTCTCCTGGAACGGGTGCCTCACCTTCCGGTACAGACACTTCAGGGGGTAAGAGGGATTGGCGCCGCTCCAATTGTAGTTTTAGGGCCCGCCAGCTCGCTTCCATCCTGGCGACCTCCTCCCGGTGCCGGGCCAGGTCTCTCAGGGTATCCTCCGCTTCTTCCAGCGTAGGAGGGTTTCCAGGCCGGGTGCCAAACGGTGGCTCCGTGGCGATCGGGTAGCTTCCGTGGGGGAGAGCTCTGACTCCTCCATCCCTTCCCACTTCTGCTCACGTCCATTCGCCATCTCAGCAAAGTCACATGTGTCATTAGCATCAGGAGAGGCGACATCTTTTATAGGGAGGCGGGACCTTCGCGTTCATTTACGCCCACTGAGGAGGATGAGGAGGCGGAACTCCAGAGCTGTGGGGCACGATCTTACATTGCAGTAACATTTAGAGTGTGCGGACATCGTTTTCGCACCACGGAGTGAGTGTACGCCCACGAGAGCACCCCCTTATTCTTCACCTGTGCCTCGTGGCGCAGATATGACGGAAAAATGGCAAATACAGTCTATGATGATTTTTGCAATTCTCAAGCAAAAAAACAGTTCAATTAAGGCACACAGGACTCGCTTATAGAGAGCTTCTGAATCCTGTTCGCTGGGTGCGATGCAACATCTCTGTGGCGACTGGACCCTCGGGTGCTTCTGTCTTTTCACAAATGCCGGCTTTACCCGGCAATTGAATCAGAGGCTATTTTACTATGTAGAAGTGAATAAACTATAAATATATGTATATATATATGTCACAATGACATGTATATATATATATATGTATTCTTAGGCTATGGTTCCACGGTCCGGAACCATAGCGCTTTTGACGGAGCGGAAATTCCGCTCCGTCTAAGCCCCGCCCCCTTTCTGACGCGCGCTATTTCCGGAGGTGTTCAGGACACCTCCGGAACACCTCCGGAAAGAGCGCAGGGCTACATAGCCCTGTGTTAATTATGTTGCGGCGACGCACCGTCGCCGCAATACGCGAGGACATGCTGCGGTCTGAAAAGACGCGCCGCATGTCCGTTTACGCAGGTTTGCCACCTGCGTATTGTTACGCATAGTGGAGACGGGATTTCTTGAAATCCCCTCCACTATGCTGTAACATCTGGACGCTGCGTGTTTGGCGCTGCGCCAGCGCACAGCGCCAAACACGCAGCGTTTCCTGACCGTGGAAACTCACCCTAAGTGTGTATATTTGTGTTTACAAGGAAAGAAAGTGTTTTTTTAGTTGCGATATTTTGTTCCCATAGACTTACATGGGACTTCCGGTATCGGAATCGGATATCGCCGATAGTTAGTGATATCGGCGATACCATTCCGATCCGATATTTTTAGATATCGAGCAGTATCGCTCAACACTACTTAGCACAATAAACTCAGCACCTCAAAACAACTATTTATGGCTTGTGTTCCTACATCTGTAAGTCATTCATTTTCATTTTCAATTCTTTTCGCATCCATTCACAGCTCTGGTTCAAAACTTAATGCACCAAAAACTGCATGTGTGAGTCCAGACTAATTCAAATGAATATGCTTTACATAGAAAACTTTTTTTACAACTGTAATACATAACCCTATCAGCCATACTGCTATATCAACTGAGGGGATTATAATTGATTATCCCTTTACATGACACCTGTCAAGAAGAGAGATATGTTAGATAGTGAGCAGTCAGTTCTTGAAGATGATGAGTTGGAAGCAGGAAAAATATGTAAATGTAAGGATCTAAGTGACTTTGACAAAAATTAAATTGGGGTAGCTGGACAACTGGGTCAGAGAATTTCCAAATGGCACACCTTATGGTGCGCTACAAGCATACAGTAGTTACCTTCCAAATGTTATCCGAGGTAGGACAACAGTTGAAATGGCAACAGAGTCATGGAGGTACAAGGCTTATTGATGACTTAGGGCCCCGTCACACATAGCGACACACCAGCGATCCCGACAACTATATGCACTTGTCAGGATTGCTGGTGTGTCGCTACATGATCGCTGGTGAGCTGCCAAACAGGCAGCTCAGGCAGCGATCAGCACAGCGACACTGTGGGTAACATCGCTTAGTTACCCGTAGTGTACGTTGGATACCAGCCCGCTGGTGCAGGGAGCTGGTAACCAAGGTACACATCGGGTTTCCAGGTGCTGCACGGCGCCTGGTAACCCGATGTGTACCTTGGTTATCAGCTCCCCTGCAGCAGCGTGCTGGTATCCAACGTACACATCGGGTTTCCAGGCACCGCCCGGCACCAGGAAACCTGATGTGTACCTTGGTTACCAGCTGATCGCTGGTCTCCTGCCTGCCACACGCAGCGATGCGTGCTGGCCAGCGGGAGACCAACAATCAAAAAAATGTCCAGGACATTCAGCGATGATCAGCGATACCCAGCAGGGGGGATGATCTTCGCTGAATGTCACACACAGCGATATCGCTGGTGAGATCGCTGTTGCGTCACAAAACTAGTGACTCAGCAACGATCTCTCTAGTGAGATCGCTGTGTGTGACGGGGGCTTTAGAGGTCTTGTGATGTCTCTTTTCTGATAATTCATGACTGTTTTGGTGCTTATGGTGGTCCCAGACAATAACAGGCAGGTGGCATTAATGTTATGTACCTGCAAACTAATACTGGTTAAAAGGTTTAATTTTTCTATTACAGAAATAAATTACATTTTGCTAGCTTATGCTATCATTTTCTGATTGGTGAGTGTCAGACTCTTTTCAATCTTAAGAAAGAAGGGATCACAGAGCTGGTTTAGTGCTGAGTGGTGTGGCCCCTTTGCAGTTTTTTACTGCACCTAGTGGTTGCAGCAACTCTAAAGCAGCTGTGAAACTCCTTAATTCTCAAGATCCCAGCAATATCCTATCACTTTCTGAAATAAAAATACTCCATTAACTGGTTTACTTCAGTTTAAGTACATTACATTTACTAAACTAAGATAGCAGTTTTCTGCAGTAATCTATTTCTGCAATAGTCTGGATGACCTCAAGGCTTTTACTATTAAGACTCTGCAAGGTTTTAAGACCTAGTAGAATAAATGTAAGATTTTGATTCTTGCGCTTTATCTGTTAGTTCTTCGAACAGATAACTGCGAATTTGTTCAGCTACGAAATTCAATTCATTTTTGTTAAAAAAAAATGAAGAAAATGTGTTACTCCTTTGTAGGAAAAGAAAATCTTTCATCATCCTCACTATATTTTTCAGTGTCTGTTTGCTGTTAAGTGACAAGTTCTTTCAAGGTCATTCTTTAAATCCTTGCCCATTGATAATCTGATTGTAAGTAAATGCCCAACTAAGCACCATTACAAAGGAGTTTCTGAGTCGTTAAGTTTAATGGGCTAAGTAATGTCTTGCAATATGTGCTTTTTCTTCACTTAGCATATCGGAAGCAGTTTTATTTTCTAATGTTTATTTCAGTTTCTTATTATACTTTAGAAAATTCAGAAACGTGAAGACACCAAAACCACAGGTTTTAATAAAAGCTAGATCTTTAAAGGTACTGCCACACTTAGTGATCTCGTTAGCGATCTCAATAACGACGCAAGCTAATGAGATCGTTTTCGTGATCGTTTTAATGTCTCTAGTAGCTGCCACACTTAGTGATCTCGTTAACGACTCAAAAGCGGTTAGCGATCTCATTAACGACTTTAACGGTCATTGCGATGTAAAAAACAGTGCACATCGCTCACAAAAGGTGCCAGACAGCGATATAGGCTCACCAGTGGGACGCCAACGATCTAAATACGGTCTAGAACTCTAGTGAACGATCAGCGAGATCACAGCAGGGGCCACGTCGTTGCTACATGCCACACACGTTAGCGTCACGAATGAGATCGCTAAATAGTGACGTATTTTAGCGATCTCGTTAGCGACGCTGTTTAGTGTGGCATACCCTTAAGGCTGGGTCTCACATAGCGATACACCAGCGATCCCGACAACGATATGCACTTGTCAGGATCGCTGGTGTATCGCTATATTATCGCTGCTGAGCTGCCAAACAGGCAGCTCAGGGCAGCGATCAGCACAAGGACACTGCGGGTAACATTGCTTAGTTACCCGCAGTGTACCTTGGATACCAGCGCCCTGCATCAGGGCGCTGGTATCCAAGGTACACAGCGGGTTTCTAGGCTGTGTACCTTGGTTACCAGCGGATCGCTGGTCTCCCGCCTGTCACACGCAGCGATGCGTGCCTGTCAGCGGGAGACCAGCGATCAAAAAAATGTCCAGACATTTCAGCGACGATCAACGATACCCGGCAGGGGGGCTGATCGTCGCTGAATGTCACAGCGATATCGCTGGTGAGCTCGGTGCTGCGTCACAAAACTAGTGACTCAGCACCGATCTCGGTAGCGATATCGCTATGTGAGACGGGCCCTTTATTCCCTATTAGTTAAATAAGGAAGTCAAAGCAATCAAAGTTTCGGTCATAATTGGCCTTTCTCAAGCCTAAACAAATACAGCTATGGTTTTGGTGTCTCAGCCTCTCTGAATTTTCTACATTGTATTTGGTTCTGGTGGGACGCTCAGCTGAGTTAAGTACAAGTTTGGTCAATGGTGCATATGAATCAACTATAGATCTTAATATATTTTAGTAAATACTAAATAATTCTTAATGTTGGCAAAATCAAAGGAAACAAAAATACATTTGCTGTCAAAATGTTGTATGTGTCAGAAAGACTTTTCCAACACTGTATTGCGAAGTTATTCTCCCTAGAATCAATGATTGAAAGTAATGTATGTTAACAGAGTTCTTTAAAAAAAAAGTCTCAAAAGACACAGCTAAAAACATGAGCGCAAGCTGTTTTTTTGTCTTACTGATGATTGCCACTGAAGAATGCGAAAGTGTGAAACAAACATGAAACAGAAATACTGAAATGTTCTACAAAAAGAATTATACAGTGTAGAAAAAACTAGGCCAGGGATACCTGATGATACCTGATGATATGACATCACTCTTCAAAGAGTAATTAAACTTTCTTCTTTATTTTTATATTGCCTAAATTGTCTGCAGATTGGTGGGGAACTGGTTCCTGAAATCCCCGCCTATCATGTAAAAACCCCCAAGAAGTGTGTGCACACAAACTGGAGTACAGGTTCAATAGAAAGCATGGGCTAAAAATTCTGTGCTTTCTATTGAATCAGTACTCTCTAGAGTTAAGCAGACGACTGTTTTTGGGTTGAATTTCCTGACTTGGTAAAATGTAGATTCCTCAAAGCACCCCATTTTTACTTTGATGGCAGATTTCACCCCCTTAGCCTTCTCTCAAGCCACTTCAAAAGGTAGTCAACGGGAATGGCTTACTATCATTCGTGAAGGAGCTCCCAGAGGTGCTCAGCACTTGGCTGCTTTACCTTCACTCAGCAGTCCAAGTAATCTCAAACCATCTCAATTGGGTTGACGTCAGTTGATTGTGGAGGCCATATCATGTGACCCAGTACTCAATCCTTCTCTTTCTTGGTCATAGAGCCTGGAAGTATGTTTTGACTAGTTGTCCTGTTGAAACACAAATTATTGTCCCTCTAACTGCAAACCAGATGGGATACCATGTCATTGGAGAATACCATGGTAGTCATGCAAGGTAAGTGTGCCTTGAATTTGGAAGAAATCTCCAACAGTTTCACCAGAAAATCATTTCCATACCATTACATTTCCCCTTCCATACTTCATGGTGAGTGCCATACATGTAAAACCATCCACTCACCTCTTCTGTAATATGGCAATTGGTACCAAAAATATCAAATTTTGATTCATCAAACCACAGTACATATTTCAACTAATCTAATGTCCAGTTGCTTGACTCCAACAAGTCTCTTCTTCTTTGCAGTCTTCAGTAGTGGATCTTTGCAACAATGTAACTATAAAAGCCAGCTTCTTGCAATTTCATTTGAACAGTTGATGTTCAGATGTGTCTGCTACTTCATGTTTGTTCATAATTAATCAGGGCTGCTATCTGAGTTGGTGTCAATTTGCAGTTTGAGGCTGGTAACTCTGATAACCTTATCCTCTACATCAGAGGTCATTCTTGGTCTTCCTTTCCTCGAAATCCTCATGAAAGTCAGTTCCTATTGAGACCTCATGAGATCCTGATGAAGTTGCTTGAGAAAATGACAATTACTGTTACAGCAGAAAACAATCCTATTCGAAGTTGACTTTACATTCAGTCGCTTGCTACTTGGATCTACTTCTTATAGGTTGATCACAAATAAACTATTAGATTCTATTGATAATATTTAATTAGGTAAAGTGATAAAAAGGTTGCAATGCAATTAAAAGTAGGTATGTACATGTTTTGCATTGATGGAGGATAAACCCTTAAATTAATTTTATTAGGTGTGCTCAAGAAGCACAAGTGCATCATTGACTTTGGTTAGATATACAGTTTGACATTCACTATTTCTATGTTACTCCGTAGACAGATTTAGTATTTTAAATTCTTGCAAAGTTGGGTAATAATCTCACAAAAGCTACTACATATAATTGTTGAGTGACCAATTTACATAAATTAAGACGGTTTATTTTCTTTTAGAAATGAATATACCATAATTATGACTATAATTTAGGCTTGTGTCTGGTAAATTCTATGGTAAATCCAATCCTATTGGGCGTTTATCCTTTGGAAAGCCAGTCTTAGCTTAGCCTAATTTTTTTGCCAGGCATGTTTGGCAATGAGAGGGGTGATCCTCAGGAGGACACAAATCTAGGCTAAGTATGCTGTGATCCAAATGTGTGAACCTCAGTCTTTCCAAAGGAACACAGATGTTGCTGGCAGATGTCAAACAACGTAAGGCTATCCCTCTGGATGAAATCCATGTGTCTATCTGTGCAGAAGGGGTGAGGCTGTTGTTTTTGCATGAACGAATAGATTGATTTAAAATTAAAGAAGCATTTCATGTTCAGAAGGGAAACATCTTTAATTCTTTTGGAAATAAACAAGCAGTTAATTCAAAGGAGATTGTAAATCTCTTGATTGAAAACCCTAATTAAATGTAAGGCTTTATGTGTTTTCTTTCTTTTTTCAAGTTATTACATTTAAAATGAAAATCCAAATAGAATTAAACATAATTATCTACTCTAAATATTTTAAGGGACATGTGAATATAGGTTGCTCCAACTTTCTGTTCCCACAGTATATGCTGTTTTCATTCAATGAAATCATTAATACAATTCTTCTTTGTAAAGTTGATAAATTGGATTATAAAGGTTTTCTACGTTTAATGCAAGAAAACAGAACAGAGCACTGTGCTTGTTGTTCTTGTTATGTTGTGTTACACAATGAGCCGTAGCATGTATGGAGGTTACATTCCTGCTGGAATGTCACAGATGCTTTCATTTCACAACTACCATTATTTTTTGCACTAAAACAGAGGTGCGACGCAAGCTTGAAGGTTACAGTGACACTTGGGGTCTTATACTTGAACTGCCTATCAGTTGCAGAACACAAAGGACCCAATTCATCAAGATTCAGTGATTCTCTAAGCTGGGGTCTATATATGTGTATGCATATATATTTATATATATAAAAGATCTGAGTGAGCGTATAGAACAAAGCTGACTGTGTGAGCATGGCAGAGCTGACTGTGTCTGTGTATGTGAATGAATATATATATATATACAGTACAGACCAAAGGTTTGGACAAACCTTCTCATTCAAAGATTTTTCTGTATTTTCATGACTGTGAAAATTGTAGAATCACACTGAAGGCATCAAAACTATGAATTAACACATGTGGAATTATACATTACACTTTACAAAAAAGTGTGAAACAACTGAAAATATGTCTTATATTCTAGGTTCTTCAAAGTAGCCACCTTTTGCTTTGATTACTGCTTTGCACGCAGAAAAGGTGAACGGATGGACTCTACATGCCTAGTTCCCACCGTGAAGCATGGAGGAGGTGGTGTGATGGTGTGGGGGTGCTTTACTGGTGACACTGTTAGGGATTTATTCAAAATTGAAGGCATACTGAACCAGCATGGCTACCACAGCATCTTGCAGCAGCATGCTATTCCATCCGGTTTGCGTTTAGTTGGACCATCATTTATTTTTCAACAGGACAATGACCCCAAACACACCTCCAGACTGTGTAAGGGCTATTTGACCAAGAAGGAGAGTGTTGGGGTGCTATGCCAGATGACCTGGCCTCCACAGTCACCAGACCTGAACCCAATCGAGATGGTTTGGGGTGAGCTGGACAGCTCACCGCTTCAATTTTGAATAAATCCCAACAGTGTCACCAGCAAAGCACCCCCACACCATCACACCATCTCCTCCATGCTTCACGGTGGGAACCAGGCATGTAGAGTCCAGCCGTTCACCTTTTCTGCGTGCGAAGCAGTAATCAAAGCAAAAGGTGGCTACTTTGAAGAACCTAGAATATAAGACATATTTTCAGTTGTTTCACACTTTTTTGCAAAGTGTAATGTATAATTCTACATGTGTTAATTCATAGTTTTGATGACTTCAGTGTGATTCTACAATTTTCATAGTCATGAAAATATAGAAAAATCTTTGAATGAGAAGGTGTGTCCAAACTTTTGGTCTGTACTGTATATATATGTGTATATATATATATATATATATACACATATATATATACTGTATAATATATATATGCACTGTTCTGTCCTCAATAAATGAGGAAGACTCATGTAGCTATACAGAAAGCTAAACCGCTATACCGGGGTCCAATAATGAGACTGTGGTTGAGTCTGTGCATTTATTGAACGTGATAGTATATTGGCACTGTGAAACTGTAAACAGTCATAATACATACAATCAGTGCATAGTACAGCAGAAATAGATATTATACATGTCATATATTGTGCATGAACATTTACAAAGCTAGTAACTGACCCAGGGGTAGGACTGACTAAGCTAGGCTAATGTTAGGGAAGGAATTAACTATAAAGAGCATAAATACTGTACATACCAGCAATGCAATCGCAAGGGGAGAGCAATAGATGTGTTCCTTCTTAGATACAAGATGAAGGAGAATGGAGGGAAAATGGAGCTGAAGTACCATAGTGCTTTGCAAAAAATTGGAGGAGATTCAGACATAAGAAATAGGAAAAAACAGAATAGGACCATGAACATGACTCTGGCCACTAGAGAGACCCAAACCACTGCAGACAAATAAAGATTATTAAAACTCCTAAATATACAAATTTCCTATATGAAAACTGCAAAATTATGCAAACAGTCAGATAACAATTAGATGTCGGAGACAGAGCACTCCCCATTTGGCATCAACGTATGTCACTATCCCTTTCTTCTGAAGGCAACAATAGGACCAGTTCAGATACCGGTCTGAATAATGTCTTAGGTTCATTCCCTTTGGTCATCCTTAGTTCAACTTTGTGGATGTTGCCGTCCTTGCTCGGGAACGTTGCGGTAACTAGAACAAGTGGCCACTGGTTCCGGTGAATTTGACAGTCTTTCACAAGAACAAGGTCACCTATGCTCAGGTTAGGCCTAGTAGATTGCCACTTCGTCCGTGGCTGCAGGGTTCACAAATATTGTTTGCGCCACCTGTCCCAGAAAGTATTTGCAAGAATTTATACCTGTCTCCATTGGCGCTTGTAGAGGTCCTTATCGTCGAATCCTCCTGGAGGGGCACTGGACAGTCCTGTTTTCTGAGTAACAAGAGTAGCTGGGGTCAATAACAAGGGCTCCTCAGGGACTGGAACCAAGGGTCTTGCATAGCTGCGGCTTCAGCTATGAAGGTAATTAGGCTTTCGTGGGTAAGCCTCGCTGCTCCTGCTTGAAGAAGAGTGGAGTCAAGAATTCTCTGTAATAGACCAATCGTTCCCAAGATCATCCCATGTGTGAAGAGTGAGGAGGGTTGAATGACCACGTGCAACCTTGGTCACTGAGGAACCTCTCGAGAGTCTTATATTCTAGATTTGAAGGTATTCCTAATTCTTTTGCCACACCAATAAAATTAGTACCACTGTCTGAACGTATATGCTTGATAGGACCACGGATGACAATAAAACGTCTTAAAGCATTAATGAAGCTTGACGTGTCAAGGGACTCAATTACCTTTATGTGGACAGCTCTGATTGACATACAGGTGAACATGACTGCCCAACATTTACTATTGGCTTGGCCGCCTCTCGTATGACGTGTAACAACTGACCAAGGCACTAACACATTGAGACCAACGCTGGTAAAAGGGGGGTCTGGGCTGAGTCTATCTGCTGGTAGGTCAGCCATCTTTTGGGTTTGAGTCGAACCATGAAGCTTACGACAGGTAATGCATTTGAATATGACATTACTGATGAATTTCTTAGCACCGACAATCCACAGACCAGCAGTTCTGATGGCTCCTTCTGTAAATAGTCTTCCTTGGTGCTTGACTAGGTTGTGGTAGTGTTGTACGATTAAGTAGGCAACATGACATTTTCCGGGAAGTATAAGAGGGAATTTCTCCACAAACTCCGTTTTAGCTTCTTTGAGTCAACCTCCTACTCTCAGCAGGCCGTTGTTGTCGATAAATGGGTCGAGTTTTCTCAATACGCTGCTTGCCGGTATTGGAGCTTTGTTAATAAGAAATTGGATTTCTGCAAAGTAGGTTTCTCTTTGAACAGTGAGGATGATGTGGTTTCTGGAAAATACTAAGTCGGAGGTAACATACAGTACAGACCAAAAGTTTGGACACACCTTCTCATTCAACGATTTTTCTGTATTTTCATGACTATGAAAATTGTACATTCACACTGAAGGAGGGAGGTAACACATTAGTAGCGTGTGACGTCGGACTCATGTGCGCCAACATACACCGGCAATATTCTAATCTATGGTGTGCCTATATAAACTCTGGGATTATGACAACCTGCATCCCCTTTTGAGAAAGCACTGTCGCGAAACGCGCGTCAGGGGGCCGCTGGGGACACACTATCTCAACCATTTGATATGGGTAAGAATATGTGACCTTTTATTTGGTATATTTTGTGCCACTTATTATCATTTGGAGCCTTGCTGGGCCTTTATTTATACCATATGATGTGCACTTACCACTTGCACTATTGTTGTGCTGATGCCTTAATGATCTGATATACCCTGGTTACTATATAGGTAGTGGTATCCCCATGTTTCATACCTGCAGTTTATTTCCTCCTCCATTCTTTTTACTATATTGTTGGCCATTATTGTTGGCATTGTATTGTTCAAATAAAGCTTTTGTATTTTTATAATATGATGTTGTTTATACTCCATTATTTTGGTATATAATAATTCACACTGAAGGCATCAAAACTATGAATTAACACATGTGGAATTATATATTACACTTTACAATAAAGTGTGAAACCACTGAAAATCTGTCTTATATTCTAGGTTCTTCAAAGTAGTCACCTTTTGCTTTGATTACTGCTTTGCACGCAGAAAAGGTGAATGGATGGACTCCAAATGCCTGGTTCCCACCGTGAAGCATGGAGGAGGAGGTGTGATGGTGTGGGGGTGCTTTGCTGGTGACACTGTTGGGGATTTATTCAAAATTGAAGGCATAGTGAACCAGCATGGCTACCACAGCATCTTGCAGCGGCATGCTAGTCCATCAGATTTGCGTTTAGTTGGACCATCATTTATTTTTCAACAGGGAAATGACCCCAAACACACCTCCAGACTGTGTAAGGGCTATTTGACCAAGAAGGAGAGTGTTGGGGTGCTACGCCAGATGACCTGGCCTCCACAGTCACCAGACCTGAACCCAATCGAGATGGTTTGGGGTGAGCTGGACCGCTCACCGCTTCAATTTTGAATAAATCCCAACAGTGTCACCAGCAAAGCACCCCCACACAATCACACCACCTCCTCCATGCTTCACGGTGGGAACCAGGCATGTAGAGTCCATCCGTTCACCTTTTCTGCGTGCAAAGCAGTAATCAAAGCAAAAGGTGGCTACTTTGAAGAACCTAGAATATAAGACATATTTTCAGTGGTTTCACACTTTTTTGTAAAGTGTAATGTATAATTCCACATGTGTTAATTCATAGTTTTGATGCCTTCAGTGTGATTCTACAATTTTCATAGTCATGAAAATACAGAAGAATCTTTGAATGAGAAGGTGTGTCCAAACTTTTGGTCTGTACTGTAGGTATTTTTACAAAGATGCCAACCTTTACATTTTTCTGTGTCACAAGCTCTGGTGGTCCTGAACGAGCGAGCTATTGTATAAATTATATAAATTTATTTGCATTTTGCAGTAAGAAATAAATATTTGATCCCTCTGGAAAACAAGAATTAATACTTGGTGGTAAAACCCATGTTGGCAGTACAGCAGTCAGATTTTTTTGTAGCTGATGATGAGATTTGGGCACGTCAGGAGGAATTTTTTCCACTCCTCTTTGCAGATAATCTCTAAATCATTAAGATTTTGAGGATGTCGCTTAGCAACTCAGAGATTCATCTCCCTCCATAGGTTTTATATGGTATTAAGGTCTAGAGACTGACTAGCCGTTCCATGACCTTAATGCGCTTCTTTTTGAGCCACTCCTTTGTTGCCTTGGCTGTATGTTTTGGGCCATTGTCTTGCTGGAAAACCCAGCCATGACCCCTTTTAATGTCCTGGCGGAGGAAAGGAGATTGTCATTCAGGATTTTACGGTATATGGGTCCATTCATTCTCCCATTGATGTGGTGTAGTGGTCCTGTGCCCTTAGCAGAGAAACACTCCCAAAACAAAATGTTTCCACCTCCATGCTTGACAGTGGGGACGGTGTTCTTTGGGTCATAGGCAGCATTTCTCTTCCTCCAAACATGGCAAGTTGAGTTAATGCCAAAGAGCTCATTTTTTGTCTCATCTGACCACAGCCCCTTCTCCCAATCACTCACTTAATCATCCAGGTGTTCATTGTCAAACTTCAGACGGGCCTGCAAATGTGCCTTCTTGTGCAGTGGGACCTTGCGGGCACTGCAGGATTTTAAACCTTTAAGGTGTAATGTGTTACCAATGATTTTCTAGGTGACTGTGGTCCCAGCTGCCTTGAGATCATTAACATGCTACCCCTGTGTAGTTTTAGGCTGATCTCTCACCTTCCTCATGATCAAGGATAGCCCACGAGGTGAGATTTTGCATGGGGTCCCAGATCAATGTGGATTGACAGTCATTTTGTATTTCTTCCATTTTCTTACTATTGCACCAACAGTTGTCTCCTTCTCACCCAGCATCTTACTTATTGTTTTGTAGCCCATTCCAGCTTTGTGCAGGTCTATGATATTGTCCCTGACATCCTTTTAAAGCTCTTTGGTCTTGCCTATGTTGTAGAGGTTAGAGTCTGACTGATTAATTGAGTCTGTGGACAGGAGTCTTTTATAAAGGTGACTATGTAAGACAGCTGTCTTTAATGCAGGTAATGAGCTGATTAGGAGCGCCTAACTGGTCTGTAGGAGCCAGATCTCTTAATGGTTGGTAGGAGATCAAATACTTATTTCTCACTGCAAAATGCAAATAAATTTATATAATTTATACAATCTGATTTTCTGAATTTCATTTTTGATATGCTATCTCTTAATGTTAAAATTCACCCTTAAAATTATAGACTGTTCATGTCTTTGTCAGTGGGCAGTGCCACAGAGAATATAAGGCACAGCGGTCGAGCACGGGCACTATCTAGTGGATTTGTCCCTTACTCTACCTGTATTGTGCATTACTGGGACAAGAGCCTATGTCCACCAGATGATTCTATTATTGAGATTGTTTTACCTTATAAAACCTTTCCATATGCTAAAAGAATCTTGACAGTTTTTACAACTTATTCCGATAAATATAAAAGTTTCACAAGATGATTTCTTTCTAACAAACTGTGTATTTTTCCCTTCTATAGGTCAACATAAACTGCAATGAAAAATGTTTGAACTCAAAAATATTTTTTTTTCACCGTGGGTTATTTATGTCAATGTAGCGCAATTCAAAAGCCGGAAAGAAAAGTTTACAACATAATAAAAAACAGAGATCTGCATTTACACAATCTGCTGTTTTGTAGCTTCGCGCAGTATATGGGGAAAATCCGTTGTAACATTTGTAATGGAATCGATGCAAGCGCCATGCAATGTAAACCGAGTCTGTACCAAGAGAAAACTCGCTTTATTCATATGGCACAGCAGCTGCATCATGTTTTCACAAAGAGGAAATAGAATTTTAGTATTATACATGCAGTCCCAGCTGTAACAGCAAATGCCTTACAAAAGAGCGAGAATATGAACATCGGATTTTGAGAACAGCAGGAGTCTGCGCTCTCATGAAACATCAAATTGTGCTAATCCATAGAGCACTTGGTACAGCCAGTCACATTATATTAGCATACTTTTCATGTACTGTACTAGTACAAAGCAGCACAACACCAAAGTACGCCAACATTCTTGTCAGACTCAGAGTCATAATTCAACTGCGAACTATTGCAGAAAGAACAGTTTAAAAATATATTTGTTCCTTTCTTTTCCAGAACCTAGATTGCACACAGTGTATTTTGCTGTTTTTCCTATAAGGCTGTGCACCCACAATGAGTTTTTGGTGAGGTTGTGACTCTGCGTATTTTTGCTGCATCAAAAACGCAGCATCTTCCCATCCAGGAAAAGTGGATGGGGTTTATAGAATTCTCATGCCGACCATGCTTCTTTTTTACTCAGCGTAAAACTGAACTGCAAATCCGCGGCACGTCAATTTCTTTTGTGGGTGCGGTAAATTTTCTGTGCAGATTTTTCCAACAGACTTGCATTAGATGCGGAAAATCCGCAGTTAAAAAAAAAAACACACATGCTTTTTTAATGCTTTCCACTGCGACATTTACTGTACACAAAGCATAAATATAATCCACACCCATAAAATGCTGCAAAAACGGCTCGACAAATGCAGTGCAAATGCCACAAAAGAGGAGTTCGGAAAACAGCATTTTTAATGCCAAGAGATCAGGTTTTAGCTACAGCAAAACCTCTGCGTGCAAACACAGTGGACCGATTTTCATCAGTATTTTGCATCATATTTTCATCAGGATTTGTTTAGTGTGTCCGTTAATACCATAAGTGTTTAATCTGTGATTTTTTTAGAAAAGAAAAAAACAAAAAATTTGCAGAACTTCTCCTAAGGCCGGTGTCACACTTGCGAGTGCAATGCGAGAAACTCACGCCAGTCTCTCGCATCAATACCCGGTACTGCCACCAGCACTTGGACCGGAGAGTTCAGCTGCATAGAAATACATGCGGCCGCACACTCCGGTCCCGAGTGCTGGCGGCAGTACCGTGTATTGATGCGCGAGTTTCTCGCATTGCACTCGCAAGTATGACCCCGGCCTAACCAATACAATGATAAAAATCGACAACACGCGGATTGCACGTGTTTGGTGTCTGTGTGACACAATTTTTATGCACGAGTGATTTTGATCCATGACTCAGATCAAAATTAGACATGTCTGTTTTTTTTGCTGACACAGAGTCTTCAAAAAAACATGGACATGTGAACAGCACGATAGATTTTCATGATCACGGCTTCTACCTGTCATAAAACAAATATAACATATGTGAATCACTGATGTCTGAATGAAGTCTCAGTATTATTTTAAAAATTTGCATAAGATTAATAGTCAATTAGCAATTGCAATGCAATTTTAACATGAGCTTTTACATAGAGCAATTCTCTATGTCATTTACACATCGTTTTCAAAGGGAATATTCTTCAGAACACACACTATATATATATTGCATATATATACTGTATATATATATATATATATATATATATATATATATATATATAACAAGAGCTGCCTCTGATGACATTTCTGCCTTTTTTGCCGACTCCTTTAACCAATTTGTCATAACCTGAAAATCTCAGGAGAAGAAGAGATATTTGCTCTCATAGATGCTAGATTTTTAGCAGACATTTACTAGTAACACTCATTATAGTGCAGCTATCAGGGGCTCATCCTACTTTTCACCTGCACTGAGTGTCATGTAAATGTACCTGTTATGCATTTCTAGCCTTTACACACCACTCACTCCATGACCTATGGCTTTGCCTTGATATGACAGCAATTATGGCATTCTTCATAAACCGTAAAGATAAGAGTTTTTCACTGTGCAGTTGTTATCCCCAAACACCCACGTTTACTGCCGTGCCGGTCGCATCCTAATGACTGCACAGCCACAACTAAAGCAACATGGAGGTGCTCCAGTCTCATCAGAGTAGTCAGGTTAATTCACTTTGATGCATTGCCAACCAGACACTCTAATCAATAAGGAGTAAAAGAAAGCCGTCTGTAAATCAGAGCGAAATCACTTCATTCTGAATCCCTAATGCCTGTGGTGTGCCTATGTGGTACACACCAAGAAGGATGGAGACATGAGGGGAAAGACTTGTGTGCTGTAAAACTGGGGCGTGGTATACCGCACAACTAGTGGCAATGATCCATTGCAAATCTGGAGGAGAATGATACCTACAAGACTAAGGAAGAATGCTAGGGATGATGTATGCAGAAATGGGATAAATGTGCATCCATGGCAGAAGAGCCA
This sequence comes from Oophaga sylvatica, assembly GCA_033576555.1. Taxonomy (NCBI): domain Eukaryota; kingdom Metazoa; phylum Chordata; class Amphibia; order Anura; family Dendrobatidae; genus Oophaga; species Oophaga sylvatica. The sequence goes on from JARQOD010000008.1 coordinate 46,318,431, forward strand.
GAGACACCCAGGAAGAAAAGGTTGTCTCAGGCTGGTTTCACACTGGTGGATAGAGGTGCTGCGTACTTCCTCCTTGAAGCTCCGCTCACTGCCGCACCTACTCCGGTCAGCTCCGCCTTTGTCTGCATACGTTCTGCATGCAGCCTGCGTACCTATATTTAACCCCTTAATGACAGCCGATACGCCTTTTAACGGAGGTAGTTAAGGGTACTTAAACCACAGCGCTGATAATTAATGGCGCTGTGGAAAAAGTGTATAGCACCCCCCACAGTTGCATTTTCTCCAGGGTCTCGGCTACCGGGGGTAGCCGAGACCTCAGAGAACATGAATTGGGTCTGTTTTTACCGACCCCGATGTTGCAATCGCCGTTATTAACCCTATAACGGCGATCGCAACAAAAAAATCTGATGAGCCATTTAATTTCTCTCTCCTCTCATGTGATCGGGCATCAGAGGAGAGAGAAAAAGGGTCCCCGATCCCCTCCTCGTGGCCCCTGATCCACCCCTTGTGGCCCTAGGGCCCTCTTGCCTCCTCCGGTGGGCGCCGCCATCTTGAATGGCGAGAAAATGGCGGGTGCATGCGTAATGCGCCCACCACGATGTACCGGGAGGTTGGGAAATTTTCTCCGGGGTCTCGGCTGCCGGGGGTAGCCGAGACCCCAGAGAACATGATCCGGGTCGGTATTTACCGCAACAAAAAAAAGATTTCTCTACCCTCTGATGGAATCGCACATCAGAGGGGTGAGAATTAGGGTTCCCAGGACCCCCGATCCCCCCCTGTACCTCCCGGTGTCCCCTCTGTGTCCTGCAGCTCCTGCATCTCCCGGTCTGAATCCAATCTGGCGGCAGATTCAAAAAATGAATGAATGAAAGTACATTTTGATCACTGTGATAAACTATTGAATGGTGTTATGAATGTGCTAGAGATGGTTTCTGAGCAGAGGCTCCCTCTGGTGGTTACAAACAGTACTGAACCTTCCAGCGAGGAATGGCAATCTGGGATCACTGACTGGACTGATATAAGGGAGGTTCCCTCCCATGATGGTCGCCGGTGATCAATAGTTCTTGTCTCAATTGTGGTTCCTGGTTCATTTGGAAGTCTGCTGGAGTCTTGCCTGCATCTTCTGCTTTCAGATAAGATATTTTCTGCTTTCTTTTTGTGCTTGCTTTTTGCTTAGTTTTCTGCACTTTTGTGGTGGTCAGCCGGGTCCCCTCCTGGGGCCTGTGCTCCTCTCAGTTTATCTGTAGCCACTGTTATTTGTTCATTTGCTGTTTCCTGTTTTTCAGTGGCTGCGGCTTAGTTTTGTTACACCAGAGATCTGATTTAGGTTGTGGAGATCGTGTGATCTCAGGTGTTTTTGCAATCAGAAGAGTTGGTATTTTTTAGGGTTATTTGTTGGATTGCAGTCAGAATTCTTTCCTGTACTTTTCTGTCTAGACAGATTGGGCCTCAGCGTTTGCTCATTCTATTTTCTGTCTGTGTCCGTGCTTTCTTCTTGTCTAACCGCCATTACATGTTTGGGGGCTTCCTATTTTCTTTGGGGATCTGCTCCGGGCAGATAGCTTTCATCTTTCTGCCTTTAGGTGTAGTTATCTCTCAGGCTGTGACGAAGCGTCTAGGATCAACGTAGGAACGCTCCACGGCTACCTCTAGCTGTGTGGTTAGTTCAGGTTACTGCAATCCAATAGGTTCCAGCCTCTCTGGTGTATTGCCGTTTTTGCTTTTTCTCCTCAGCTACCTAAACATAACAGAATGGGCTGGTAAAACACAATATGAACATAGCCTTAGGGTTAGGGTTAGAGTTATAATTAGGGTTAGGGTTGGAATTAGGGTTAGGGTTACAATTAGGGTTAGGGTTACAATTAGGATTGGAATTAGGTTTGGGATTAGGGTTAGGATTAGGATTAGGGTTAGGATTAGGGTTATGGTTGGGATTAGGGTTAAGGTGCGTTGGGGGTAGGGTTGGAGCTAGAATTGAGTGGTTTCCACTATTTAGGCACATCAGGGGGTCTCCAAACACGATGTGGCATTCAAAAAGTCAAATGGCGCTCCCTCCTTTCCGAGCCCTGCCGTGCGCCCAAACAGTGGTTTACCCCAACGTGTGGGGTATCAGCGGACTCAGGACAAATTGCACACCAATTTTGGGGTTCTAATTTCTCCTGTTATCCTTGGGAAAATAAAAAATAACTGGCTAAAAAAATCATTTTTGAGGAAAAAAATATTATTTTTTATTTTCACGGCTCTGCGTTTATAAATTTCTGTGAAGCACTTGGGGGTTCAAAGTGCTGACCACACATCTAGATAAGCTCCTTGGGGGGTCTAGTTTCCAAAATGGTGTCACTTGCAGGGGTTTCTACTGTTTAGGCACATCAAGGGCTCTGCAAGCACAACATGACGCCCCCCAGATCATTCCATCAAAGTCTGCATTACAAAATGGTGCTCGTTCCCTTCCAAGCCGTGCCGTGCGCCCAAACAGTGGTCCCCCCCACATATGGGGTATCAGCGTACTCAGGACAAATTGGACAACAACTTTTGTGGTCTAATTTCTCCTGTTACCCTTGGGAAAATAAAAAATTGGGGACTAAACGATCAGTTTTGTGGAAAAAATATGATTTTTTATTTTCACGCCCGGTCGTTATAAACTTCTGTGAAGCACTTGGGGGTTAAAAGTGCTCACCACACATCTAGATAAGTTCCTTAGGGGGTCAAGTTTCCAATATGGGGTCACTTGTGGGGGTTTCCACTGTTTAGACACATCAGGGCCTCTACAAACGCGACATGGCGTCCAGCCAATTCTGCGTTGAAGAAGTCAAACGGCACTCCTTCCCTTCCAAGCTCTGCCATGCACCCAAACAGTGGTTTACCACCACATATGGGGCATCAGCATGCTTAGGACAAATTGCACAAAAACTTTTGGGGTCTTGTTACCCTTGGGAAAATAAATATTGGGGTGAAAAGATCATTTTTGTGGAAAAAATATGATTTTTTATTTTCACGGCTCTATGTTATAAACTTCTGTGAAGCACTTGGAGGTTCAAAGTGCTCACCACACATCTGGATAAATTCCTTAAGGGGTCTAGTTTCCAAAATGGGGTCACTTGTTGGGGGTTTCCACTGTTTAGGCACATCAGGGGCTCTCTAAACGCGACATGGCATCCAGCCAATTCTGCGTTGAAAAAGTCAAATGGCGCTCCTTCCCTTGCGACCTCTGCCGTGCACCCAAAAAGTGGTTTACCCCCACATATGGGGTATCGGCGTATTCTGGAGAAATTGCACAGCAAATTTTGTGGTTCATTTTTTCTTTTAACACTTGTGAAAATAAAAAATTCCTGTGAAGCACTTAAAGGGTTAATAAACTTCTTGAATGTGGTTTTGAGCACCTTGAGGGGTGCAGTTTTTAGAATGGTGTCACTTTTGGGTATTTTCTATCATATAGACCCCTCAAAGTGACTTCAAATGTTCAAATGTGATGTGGTCCCTAAAAAAAATGGTGTTGTAAAAATGAGAAATCGCTGGTCAACTTTTAACCCTTATAACTTCGTAACAAAAAAAAATGTTGTTCCCAAAATTGTGCTGATGTAAAGTAGACATGTGGGAAATGTTATTTATTAGAAATTTGTGTGACATATCTCTCTGATTTAAAGGGAATCAGTCACCCTAAATTGGCTGGATATTTAAATGATGGCAGTCAGGTCAGATGGGCGGTGTTTTGGGTACTTGCCTTAACATGTTGTTCGCCGCTGTCTCCATTATTTTTGGGAATTGTAGTCGTTGCCCTCCATATAACGCGCCTGCATATTGCAATCTGCGGGCAAAGCATACTGCACGTGCGCAATTCATTATTGCAATGCGCAGGCGCGTTATATGGAGAGCAACGACTACAATTCCCAGAAATAATGGAGACAGCGGCGAACAACATGTTAAGGCAAGTACCCAAAACACCGCCCATCTGACCTGACTGCCATCATTTAAATATCCCGCCAATTTAGGGTGACAGATTCCCTTTAAGGGCATAAAAATTTAAAGTTTGAAAATTGCAAAATTTTCAAAATTTTCGCCATATTTCCATTTATTTCATAAATAAACGCAAGTCATATAAAAAAAAAATTAACACTAACGTGAATTACAATGTGTCATGAAAAAAAAATCTTAGAATCAGCTGGATTTGTTAAAGCATTCCAGAGTTATAACCTCATAAAGTGACAGTGGTCAGAATTGTAAAAATTGGCCCGGTCATTAAGCTGCAAATTGGCTCTGTCACTAAGGGGTTAACATGGCTATGCAGGGCCATGCGGACTCATGTGGATGCCTCCGCATGCGTCGTTTTGATGGTGCAGTGACCTGCGCCGAACGCAACATGTTGCAATTTGTTGCTGTCTCCGCACCATCAAAACTATGCATGCGGAGGCATCCACATGCATCCGCATGGCCCTGCGTACCCATGTTAAATATAGGTACTCAGGCCGCATGCAGAACGCATGCAGACATAGGCGGAGCAGACCGGAGGAGATGCGGCGGTTGGCGGAGCTTCACTGACTTTTTTCTATCTCTCGCACTACAAAATGTGGATGCATTTCCTGTGGCCGCTGCGTGGCGTGTGCCAATATCGATCGTAGCACTGGATTTACTAACTCTGCTTCCACACGTCATTTTCAAATACGTAAATCTATTTCGTGTTTTACTAGAAATGTGATTTACTATGCTACGTGCCCATGCTCCCTGATCTATATTGGTCTAACCACACGCCAGTTGAAAGTTAGAGTCAGGGAGCATGTGCTTGGTATCCAGGCGGCCACACAGGATGATATCACCTCGCTCAAGACGCTTCCGCGCCATTTTAAATTATTCCATCAGTGAGACAGCAGGGGATTGAGGGTTAGGGGCATTGATGTACTGGACCTAGGTATTCGTGGGGGAAAATATCCCAACGGCTTGCTCAGCTGGAGACGAGATGGATCTGGACACTTGATACGGTCCATTCCAACGGTCTCAATGAGAACTTGAGTTACTTTCCATTTTTGTGATCGCCACCCCTCTGTGCACTTGTGCTCCCTTCTGCACTCTCATCAGATGCTATGTTGTATTTAATTGTTTTTAATCTCTTTTTTTTAGGCATTAAGCTGTCTGTCCTTTTTTGTCAATATACCGTATATACTCGTGTATAAGCCGACCCGTGTATAAGCCGACCCCCCTAATTTTGCCACAAAAAACTGGGAAAAATTATTGACTCATGTATAAGCCGGGTGTATAAACTGCCCTCCTGCTCTGTGCTGCCCCCGTCCTGCTCCCCCATTCAGCTCTGTGCTCCCCCATTCTCCTCTGTACTCCCCCCCTCCTGCTCCGTCCTCCGCTGTGCCCTCCATCCTCCCCTGTCCTGCTCCATGCTTCCCCCGTCCTCCTCCACGCTTCCCCCACCCACCGATCTCCCCCCCAGTCCTGCTCCATGCTTCCCCCGTCCTCCGTTCTCCCCCGTCCTCCTCTATGCTTCCCCCGTCCTCCTCTATGCTTCCCCCGTCCACCGATCTCCCCCCCCGTCCTGTTCCATGCTTCCCCGTCCTCCGTTCTCCCCCTGTCCTCCTCCATGCTTCCCCCGTCCTGCTCCAGCTTCCCCCGTCCTCCTCTATGCTTCCCCCGTCCACCGTTCCCCCCCACTCCTGTTCCGTGCTCCTTGTCCTCTCCTCCATCATACTCACCCCTCCCCGTGCCATCGCTGAGCGTCCCTGCAATCCTGCGTTCTCCCCGTCTTCCTGCAGCTCTCTTCAGCACTGAGCGGTGATGTAATACCGCTCATTAAGGGCATGAATATGGAGGCGACGCCCATGGGAGTGGCATCACGTCCATATTACATGACCTTAATGAGCGAGTATTACGTCACCGCTCAGTGCTGAAGAGCTGCAGGAAGACGGGGAGAGCTGCAGGATTGCAGGGACGCTCAGCGATGGCACGGGTAGGGTGAGTATGATCCCAGCCACCGGCTCCTGCCGCGGCATCCCCTCCCCCGCTGGTTTCTGCCCTATGACTCGTGTATAAGCCGAGGGGGCATTTTCAGCACGAAAAAAGGTGCTGAAAATCTCGGCTTATACACGAGTATATACGGTACATCACCTTGCTGAAGAATGGATGAAGAGTCCTACTGCATGCCTCCCCTTTTACATATATTTTACCCATCTGGCTGTTTTTTTATGATACTTGCCGTTTGTGTATATATTTATGATGTACCTTTGCTATTTTTGTCATATTTCTATATTTTGTCATTCATCTATGATTGTTTTATCTATGTTTCAATATATGATGTTCCTTTTGCACAATACACTTTGATTGTTGTGTCACATTACTAATACTACTACTTAATGTTATTATTGCTTGTATTGTGCTCCTACGATTGCCTATATTGCGGTTCTGTGATACAGGGTATAGGATTTTGTTCCTTCTATGTATATCAATTCGTCCTGTTTATCTGTATATATATTTATTTATAATGATTACAGTATTATTCCATATACTTACCTTGATATAGCCCTATACCTCCGCATTTCTCTAAGTATCATTCCATTTTGACATCTTTCACCCGCCTATCATATCCTCTTGTAGGCGCTCATCATATATCGTCTCTTTATATACTGTTTACAGTGCTACTTCTTATATTTACTATACATTTTAATATCCCTGTACCCTTTGTGTACCGTTCCATTTTGACATCTCTTATCTCTTTGTTATATCCTGCTCGCAGGTGTTCATTATATATTGTCCTCTATATATATTACACTCTTCATTATCCTTATCTACATAGTGCTATTGCCGTTGCACTTATAGGTGACATCGCCGTTTTCCTGTACGCATGCGCGCCCTATACCGCGATGCTGTGTGTCTCTGGGCGTCTCTATGCTCCTGAGGTTGCCATGACGCCTCCTGGAGCTTGATGCCGACGCCACACAGCGTTGCTGGTCACTGGGGCGACGGATGCGTCACTTCCGGTCATGGCTCTGTCACTTCGGTCGGGTGTTATTTATAGCTTGCTCGCACTCTTCTCTTCATGCCCCTGATGAAGAATTGAATAATCTGAAACGCGCAGTGGGCCTGGGTGTCTATCGCGGTGCTGTCCTCTTATCCTGTCCACCACCAGGTAATATATCTGACAACCTAATTCTCTTTATACTGGCCGATTTTGGGCTTCTGATATGCTTCTATGCAGTGTCTACCTTGTGGCTATACAGTATATTTTTAGGTATCAGCCTATCTGCTCAGATGCTCTTTTCTCTGCCCCGTGATTAGGTCAGACAATCTATTAACCCATGAAGATGTGGGTTGTCTTGCATGGTACATGATGCATTTGCTACAATAATATAACTCTGTTGCTGTTATGATCTGCTACAAGCACTAAGGAAAGATGGGAATTCTGTCCCTACAATAGGACTGAGCTGGATCCCTACGATGTAACGGGGAACCTGATCCTGCGACCAGACCCGCTAAAGTCCTCAGCTAGTCTGAACGAAGACCTATAGTTGAGGAATCCCTACAAGATCTAGGGACTGGGTGAAAAGGTGGACACCTCCTAACAGAAAGTGTAGCAGGGAAAATAAAACAGAAAACAAATACTAAGAGATACTAAGATCTAGCAAAACTGACAGAGTAAGGCACCTAAGCACCCGGCTAGCTTAAGAGTAGATAATACAATGAAGTCCAGCAAGGCCAGAAGGGCGGAACCAGAACAAATAGGGTAAAAAGGTCATGTGACCAGCAAAGTGAAACAAAACCTAACAAGAGGTTCTAACAGTACCCTCCCTTCTAAGAGGATCCTCCGGATCCCCTAGGACTTAGGCTTATCCGGAAACCTCTTGTGAAACGCTCTGACAAGTCTAGACGCAGAAACATCATCCGCCCTCACCTATGAGTTATCCTCGGGTCCATAACCCTTCCAAGCGACGAGGTACTGTAAACTCCCTCTATACCGTCTAGAATTTAGGATGCGGGAAATCTCATATTGCCCGTCCTCCACCACCAGGGGAACAGTGGCCGAGACGTCTCCATCTGAGACCTCAACTTTTTTCAAGAGAGAAACATGAAACACCGGATTAATCTTCCAGGAGGTGGGAAGCTCCAACTTAACAGCAGATTGGTTAATAACCTGAAGCATCTTAAAGGGCCCTACAAACTTGGGACCCAATTTCTTAGACGGAATCCTCAAGCGCAGATTCTTAGAGGACAACCAAACCATGTCACCAATAGCAAACAAAACCTCTTGTCGTTTTCTATCAAAATACACTTTGGATCTCTTGTTAGCCTCCTGAAGATTACCACGCACATCAGTCCAAACTCTCTCCAAAAGACCAGAAAAATTCTCCTCTTCAGGTACAGCCGATCCCAACTTGGAAAATGACCCAAACGACGGATGTCTCCCAGTACAACAAAAAAAAGGCGAACAACCAGCAGAATCGGATGTATGGTTGTTAAGAGCAAACTCAGCAAGTGGCAGAAACTCAGACCACCCCTCTTGATTATCAATCACAAAACAACGCAAGAACTGCTCAACATCCTGGTTTTTCCTTTCTGTCTGGCCATTAGACTCCGGATGATATCCGGATGAAAACAACAAATGAACTCCCAACCTGTCACAAAAGGCGCGCCAAAAACGTGCCACAAACTGAGGTCCCCTATTGGAAACAATGTCAGTAGGAACACCATGTAGTCTGACTATTTCCTTGACAAAGGCCTTAGCGAGAGTCTTAGCGCAGGGCAGTTTGATGAAAGGAACCAAGTGACACATCTTGCTAAAACGGTCCACGACCACCCAGATGACAGTGAAACCCTCAGAGGGGGAAGGTCAGTAATAAAGTCCATAGCCAAATGTGTCCAAGGTGCACTAGGGACCTCCAGAGGGCAAAGCAACCCCGCAGCAGGAGTATGAGAAGACTTAGATCTAGCACACACAGTGCATTGACGCACCCACTTAATGACTTCCTTCTGCCATCCTGGCCACCAAAAACTGCGACCCACAAGTCTCTTGGTCTCAGAGATTCCAGGATGACCTGCCAACCGAGAGTCATGACATTCATCAAACAAATCTCTCCTCAGGGTACCAGGCACAAACAACCTCCCATGCGGCGTGTTAGATGGGGCATTCTCCTGTGCTTTAAGAATCTCATCTTCCAGCACGGAGTCCAAAACAGCAATAACAACCCCCTCTTGCAAGATGTTTTCCTCCTCCTCCTCAGTACCCACCATAGGAGAAAAGCTGCGAGACAAAGCATCAGCTTTAACATTTTTAGTACCTGGGATGTAAGTAACGGTAAAATTAAACCGTGAGAAAAACAGTGCCCACCTAGCCTGACGGGCATTCAAGCGTTTGGCAGCATCAAGGTAGATCAGATTTTTATGATCGGTGAAGACTTGAACGGGAAATTCTGCTCCCTCCAAAAAATGACGCCAGTGTTCAAATGCGAGTTTAATTGCCAACAATTCCCGATTACCGATATCATAATTTAGTTCAGACTCAGAAAATTTATTTGAAAAAAAAGCACAGGGATGTACTCCATCCGTCTTTGCCTGAGACAACACCGCGCCGACCCCCACAGAAGAAGCATCAACCTCAACCAAAAATGGTTTAGTCACATCAGGCTGCGTAAGGATGGGAGCAGAGCTGAACCTCTCCTTTAGCAACACAAAAGCCTCAATGGCCTCAGTAGTCCACTGAACCGCATCAGCACCTTTCCTGGTGAGATCGGTCAGAGGTTTGTCAATCACAGAAAAATCTTTTATGAATTTTCTATAATAATTGGCGAACCCCAAAAACCTCTGTATTGATTTCACACCAATAGGTCTAGGCCATTCCTGCACAGCTTGCACTTTCACCGGGTCCATCTCAAAACCTTCACTGGAGACAATGTAGCCCAAAAAACTAAGTCTCTGTACAGCGAACTCACATTTTTCTAGTTTGGCAAAAAGTGAATTATCACTCAGTAACTGTAATACTTCACGCACACTCCTCCAATGAGACTCCAAATCCGGTGAATAAATCAAAATGTCATCCAAATACACAACCACACTTCTGCCGATCAAAGGTCTAAGGATGTCATTAATAAGATTCTGAAAAAATGCCGGAGCACTGGAAAGTCCAAAAGGCATGACCAGATTCTCAAAATGACCCAGTGGAGTGTTAAACGCAGTCTTCCATTCATCCATCTCCTTCATGCGCAACAAATTGTATGCCCCTCGAAGATCAATTTTCGAGAACCACTTGGCCCCCACTAACTGATTAAACAAATCAGGAATCAATGGCAGTGGGTAAGGATTGCGTACAGTAATCTTATTAATCTCACGAAAGTCTAGACAAGGCCTTAAACCGCCGTCCTTTTTTTTAACAAAAAAAAATCAAACTGCCACAGGAGACTTGGAAGGCCTAATGTGACCGGCGGCCAAACTTGTCTGTATGTATTCCTCCAAAGCCTTTCTCTCAGGAATAGTCAAATTAAATAAGCGACTTTTAGGAAGAGTCGCTCCAGGGACAAATTCAATTGCACAATCATAATCTCTATGAGGAGGCAATACCTGCGATTCTTTATCAGAAAAAACTTTCCAAAAATCCTGAATAGGTACAGGTAACTCCCCCTTAACTACAGCAGCAATACGCCCGTTACAACACTTGTCATAACACTTAGGACTCCAGGACTTAATTTCATTGGTAGACCAATCCAGTACCGGATTGTGCAATTTTAACCAGGGTAACTCCAAAATCACCGGTGAGGGCAAATTATTCAAAACCACCAAATCCAAATTCTCTTGATGAACACCATTAATAGTAAGAGGAAATTCACAGATATGGTGAGTAACATTTTTCAAGTGAGAACCATCCACAGACACCACATTAATAGGGGAAGACAGAAGTTTGGGTTTTAATTTTAGTTTTTCCAAAAATTTCCCATCAATCACATTGAGAGTTGAACCACAATCCACAAATACCCGAAACTCCATTAATTCCTCCTCAACAGCAGTGGTAGCAGAAAGAAAGACACCTTTATTGTTTAAACAAGCTATGCGGGCGACACTGACCTCATTTTTTTTCTCTCTTTATTCATTCGAAGCGCACAGTTCTTAATAAAATGCTCCGATTTACCACAGTAGAAACACAAGCCCTTAGCAAATCTGCGTTCTTTTTCCCGAGAGTGAAGTGTCATTGCTCCAATTTCCATCGGCTCTGCAATGTCAGTACATTCCTTCTCCAAACTTGGAGCTGACAAGGCAGACTTACTCTCATTAACCCTTGCACGCAGTCTCCTATCCACCCGTATGGCTAATTGCATAGCCTCTTGCAAGTTACCAGGTATAGGATAAGCAATCAGCAAATCTTTAACCCTTTCACTTAACCCTGCAAGAAATAAACTTTTCATAGCTGAATCGTTCCAGCCCACCTGTGTGGACCACCTTCTGAAGTGAGTACAATATTTCTCCACATTACCTGATCCCTGTCTCAAACGTCTCAATTCTGTCTCAGCTGATGAAACACGATCCGGATCGTCATATAACAACCCCAAAGCAGAAAAAAAAATATCCACTGATATAAAGCATGGATCACTAGGCTGCAGAGAAAAGGCCCAATCCTGAGGTTCTTTGCGCAAAAGTGACATTATGAACCCTATGCGCTGTGATTCCTCACCAGAGGATCTGGGTCTCAAACGGAAATACAACAAGCAAGCATTTTTAAAAGAAAAAAAATCTTGTTGTTCACCAAAAAATAAATCAGGCAAACGTACCTTTGGCTCCACGAAATGTGCTCCAGAACAACTACTCACGTGTTGCTTTATCTCAGCCACCTCCAGAGAAAGTCCCTGCAGGCCCTGAACCGACACCATGATGGAAAACAGAAAATCTTTCCTTAGAGATTTTTTTTTTTTTTCTTCTGGCTGGACTTACTGTTATGATCTGCTACAAGCACTAAGGAAAGGTGGGAATTCTGTCCCTACAATAGGACTGAGCTGGATCCCTACGATGTAACGGGGAACCTGATCCTGCGACCAGACCCGCTAAAGTCCTCAGCTAGTCTGAACGAAGACCTATAGTTGCGAGGGAGGAATCCCTACAAGATCTAGGGACTGGGTGAAAAGGTGGACACCTCCTAACAGAAAGTGTAGCAGGGAAAATAAAACAGAAAACAAATACTAAGAGATACTAAGATCTAGCAAAACTGACAGAGTAAGGCACCTAAGCACCCGGCTAGCTTAAGAGTAGATAATACAATGAAGTCCAGCAAAGCCAGAAGTGCGGAGCCAGACTAAATAGGGTAAAAAGGTCATGTGACCAGCAAAGTGAAACAAAACCTAACAAGAGGGTTCTAACAGTTGCCATTGGGCTTCTGATTGTTATCCACTACTACTTATATCTATTCAGTGTAAGACGTTGTATCCCACCTATGGATTATATATATACTTTTTGATTGCTGTACCTGGTTTTATTGGTATTTGAAAGGTACCCTTTTCAATCTATCTCCCTGTGTGGTGCCTTATGTGATTACTGTGATTCCTGACATTACTATATTATGTGACATTGGACTTCTACCTTGATACACACCCCTCTTTTTCTTTTATACTCATCTGGTTATGGTGCATTAATTGCACTCCATTGTTTCCTCTTTGTCCTGCCCTATCTGTCTGTAATTGTAATTAAAACTTATTATTATTTTTGTCTAATAAAATGTATTTTTATATAAAATCTTTCGGACTACTTGATCGCTTTGTTTTGAGGTTTCCTCATGTGTTTAAACGTTTCACTTTGCAGTAATTAATACAAATGCTTTAAAACATCCGCTCTCTCATTATTCTGGCATTTGGCAAATATTAATAATTATGGTAATCCTAATTGACCTAAAACAGAAAATATGTATTCTGATTCATGTCAGATATAGAAAAAAACATGCATACTTGCTGTTTTATATGGTGTATGTAAACTTCTGGTTTCAACTGTATATGTACATATATATTTTTTTATTATTTGTTTCACTGTATAGAGCACATTTTATGCAATGTACATTTTATAATCACTGTGCAAGTATCACAGCATTACATTCACAAAGACTTTCTTACTCAGCTGTGTGTAATATATTAATTATGAAGCATATGTTGGCTTTAATTTTAGCACTCGGAGATAAGCAATGCCTCAGGCGGTTATCTCTGTGCTTTTCACATGAAGGCTATGCCCTTGAACTAGTTGGAGGCAGCTATATATTCTCTTGTGATAACCTTCATAGGTGAATTCCTAAAGTCTTGGTTTCATCACATGCTCAGTGACAATGTGAGGCTGACAACATCTTCATTGCAGCATGATTCGGTATTACTGCTAATTAATGTGTACAGTATCTATGAGTGCAGAGCCATGTTACCATATCGTTAGCTCGGGATTCTGCAGCTCTCACGTTCAGGCGCATCTACTCTCGCTCTTTTTTACATCTATCCATCCAAGATCTGTGCATTCCCCAAAGGGACAAAAATACATAACAGTGTTTACATTAGGGAGAGACTTGTTCCAGCAATTAGTAGAGAATTAGAGCGTTTTTTAATTTTGAAATGAATGAGCGAAACCTTATTGGTTGTATCACAGATTACAGAATGGTCGCAATCTTTTCTGGTTATAAAAAATGTATGGCGAGAAAAGGTTTCCAAGTTTTCGCTTGGAATTCTTCCCATAGAATGCAGAATACTAAACACTGGAAAGGTAATTGAGCAGAAGCCTTTATTTATTATTTTACAGACAGTAAGAAAATCGTGCTGACAGATGATATATAAATTAAAGTGCCTTATAGCCATACTTGGGAGAGGAAGAGCCCCCACAAAGAGCACTGGCAAATATACTCTTCTTCTCAAAAACGTCCGGGTTCCCCGCTGATCTCCATACCTTACGTCTGGCACATACAGCTAATGACAACAGAGCAGAATGTATGAGAAGGCTCTCTACTTGCTGATCAGTCCAGACAAGCATGTGACCGCTGCAGCCAATCAACCACTCACTGAGTGCTATGGCCATTGATTGCATATATTACATGCCATCTGGCCGGTTCAGGATGTACGAAGACTGGAAAGGGACCTGAGTAGATTACAAATATGAGAATATTTTATTAGTTTTCGGCTCTTTGGACGCTTTTCTTTTTAAATGTAGAGGCGGACAGACCCTTCACTGTCATGTTGATGAGTCTGGCACTAGCTATACATGCCAGTCATTGCCTTAACCCCTTAGTGACAGAGCCATTTTGCAGCTTAATGACAGGGCCAATTTTTACAATTCTGACCACTGTCACTTTATGAGGTTATAACTCTGGAACGCTTTAACGAATCCCGCTGATTCTGAGATTGTTTTTTCGTGACATATTGTACTTCACGTTAGTGGTAAAATTTCTTTGATATGACTTGTTTTTATTTATGAAAAAAACGGAAATATGGCGAAAATTTTGAAAATTTAACAATTTTCAAACTTTAAATTTTTATGCCCTTAAATCAGATTGATATGTCACACAAATTTCTTAATAAATAACATTTACCACATGTCTACTTTACATCAGCACAATTTTGGGACCAAAATTTTTTTTGTTACGAAGTTATAAAGGTTAAAAGTTGACCAGCGATTTCTCATTTTTACAACACCATTTTTATTTTAGGGACCACATCACATTTGAAGTCACTTTGAGGGTTCTATACGATAGAAAATACCCAAAAGTGACACCATTCTAAAAACTGCACCCCTCAAGGTCCTCAAACCACATTCAAGAAGTTTATTAACCCTTTACGTGCTTCACAAGAACTGAAGCAATGTGGAAGGAAAAAATTAACATTTAACTTTTTTTGCAAAAACTTTACTTCGGAACCTATTTTTTTTATTTTCACAACTGTTAAAAGAAAAAATGAACCACAAAATTTGTTGTGCAATTTCTCCTGAATAAGCCGATACCCCATATGTGGGGGTAAACCACTTTTTGGGCGCACGGCAGAGGTCGCAAGGGAAGGAGCGACATTTGACTTTTTCAACGCAGAATTGTCTGGACGCCATGTCGCGTTTGTAGAGGCCCTGATGTGTCTAAACAGTGGAAACCCATCACAAGTGACCCCATTTTGGAAACTAGACCCCGTAAGGAACTTATCTAGATGTGTGGTGAGCACTTTGAACCTCCAAGTGCTTCACAGAAGTTTATAACATAGAACAGTGAAAATAAAAAATCATATTTTTTCCACAAAAACAATCGTTTCACCCCAATTTTTATTTTCCCAAGGGTAACAAGACCCCAAAAGTTTTTGTGCAATTTGTCCTGAGCATGCTGATACCCCATATGTGGGGGTAAACCACTGTTTGGGTGCTTGGCAGAGCTTGGAAGGGAAGGAGCGCCGTTTGACTTTTTCAGCGCAGAATTGGCTGGACGTCATGTCGTGTTTGTAGAGGCCCTGATGTGTCTAAACAGTGGAAACCCCCCACAAGTGACCCCATTTTGGAAATTAGACCCCCTAAGGAACTTATCTAGATGTGTGGTGAGCACTTTGAACCTCCAAGTGCTTCACAGAAGTTTATAACATAGAGCCGTGAAAATAAAAAATCATATTTTTTCCACAAAAACGATCTGTTCACCCCAATTTTTGTTTTCCCAAGGGTAACAAGACCCCAAAAGATTTTGTGCAATTTGTCCTGAGCATGCTGATACCCCATATGTGGGGGTAAACCACTGTTTGGGTGCATGGCAGAGCTTGGAAGGGAAGGAGCGCCGTTTGACTTTTTCAACTCAGAATTGGCTGGACGCCTTGTCGTGTTTGTAGAGGCCCTAATGTGTCTAAACAGTGGAAACCCCCCACAAGTGACACCATTTTGGAAACTAGACCCCCTAAGGAACTTATATAGATGTGTGGTGAGCACTTTGAACCCCAAGTGCTTCACAGAAGTTTATAACTCCCTGGCATGAAAATAAAAAGTCATATTTTTTCCACAAACCTGATCGTTTAGTCCCCAATTTTTTATTTTCCCAAGGGTAACAGGAGAAATTAGACCACAAAAATTGTTGTCCAATTTGTCCTGAGTACGCTGATACCCCTCATGTGGGGTGGGACCACTGTTTGGGCGCACTGCAGGGCTTGGAAGGGGAGGAGCGCCGTTTGACTTTTTCAAACCAAAATTGGCTGGAATTGAAATTGGACGCCATGTCGCGTTTGGAGAGCCCCTGATACGCCTAAACAGTCGAAACCCCCCAGAAATCACACCATTTTGGAAACTAGACCCCTTAAGGAACTTATCTAGATGTGTGGTGAGCACTTTGAACCCCCAAGTACTTCACAGAAATTAATAAACGTAGAGCCGTGAAAATAAAAAATCATTTTTTTCCTCAAAAATGATTCTTTAGCCCGCTATTTTTTTTATTTTCCCAAGGGTAACAGGAGAAATTGGACCCAAAAAGTTGTTGTGCAATTTTTCCTGTGTACGCTGATACCCCATATGTGGGGTGAAACCACTGTTTGGGCGCATGGGAGTGCTTGGAAGGGAAGGAGCGCCATTTTGTAATGCAGACTTTGATGGAATGTTCTGCGGGCGTCATGTTGTGTTTGCAGAGCCCTTGATGTACCTAAACAGTAGAAACCCCCTGCAAGTGACACAATTTTGGAAACTAGACCCCCAAGGAGCTTATCTAGATGTGTGGTGAGCACTTTGAACCCCCAAGTGCTTCACAGAAATTTATAAACGCAGAGCCGTGAAAATGAAAAATCATTTTTTTTCTCAAAAATGATTTTTTAGCCAGCTATTTTTTTTTTCCAAGGGTAACCGGAGAAATTAGAACCCCAAAATTGGTGTTCAATTTGTCCTGAGTCCGCTGATACCCCATATGTTGGGGTAAACCACTGTTTGGGCGCACGGCAGGGCTCGGAAGGGAGGGAGCGCCATTTGACTTTTTGAAAGCCACGTCGTGTTTGGAGACCCCCTGATGTGTCTAAACAGTGGAAACCCCCCACAAGTGACCCCATTTTGGAAATTAGACCCCTTAAGGAGCTTATCTAGATGTGTGGTCAGCACTTTGAACCCCCAAATGGTTCACAGAAATTTATAAACGCAGAGCCGTGAAAATGAAAAATCATTTTTTTTCTCAAAAAGGATTATTTTAGCCAGCTATTTTTTATTTTCCCAAGGGTAACCAGAGAAATTAGAACCCCAAAATTGGTGTGCAATTTGTCCTGAGTATGCTGATACCCCATATGTTGGGGTAAACCACTGTTTGGGCGCACGGCAGGGCTCGGAAGGGAGGGAGCGCCATTTGACTTTTGAATGCCACATCGTGTTTGGAGACCCCCTGATGTGTCTAAACAGTGGAAACCCCCCACAAGTGACCCCATTTTGGAAACTAGACCCCTTAAGGAACTTATCTAGATGTGTGGTGAGCACTTTGAACCCCAAGTGTTTCACAGAAATTTATAAACGCAGAGCTGTGAAAATAAAAAATCATTTTTTTCTCAAAAATGATTTTTTTAGCCAGCTATTTTTTATTTTCCCAAGGGTAACAGGAGAAATTAGAACCCCAAAATTGGTGTGCAATTTGTCCTGAGTACGCTGATACCCCATATGTTGGGGTAAACCACTGTTTGGGCGCACGGCAGGGCTCGGAAGGGAGGGAGCGCCATTTGACTTTTTGAACGCCACGTCGTGTTTGGAGACCCCCTGATGTGCCTAAATAATGGAAATCCCTCAATTCTAGCTCCAACCCTAATCCCAACACACCCCTTACCCTAATCCCAACCCTAATCCTAACCTAAATCCCAACCCTAATTCCAACCCTAATTGTAACCCTAACCTTAATTATAACCCTAACTCTAATTGTAACCCTAACCCTAATTTTAACCCTAACCCTAATTGTAACCCTAACCCTAATTCTAACCCTAATTATAACCCTAACCCTAAGGCTAGGTTCATTTTGCGTTTTACCAGCCCGTTCAACACATAGAGTTGACGGGCTGGTAACGGTATAGAATAACGCGATCGCGTTATGCTATACCCGCTAGCGCAGAGGAATCAGCAGATGATTCATCTGCGCTAGCGGTGACGGAGCCCAAACGCTGCAGCCCGCGTCCGAGGCTCCGTCACTGAATGATGGCACGTCGCGAGCGCATGCCGCTTTACGGCATGCATCGCAATGCTCCCTCGTGAATGGCAGCATTAACGGAGTGCGTTACACCGCGTTATACCGCGGTGTAACGCAGTCCGTCTAACAGACTGCCATAACGCAGTATGAACCCAGCTTAACCCTAACCCTAATTATAACCCTAACCCTAACAGAAAAATGAAAATAAATATAATTTCTATTTTTTATTATATGTCCCTAACTAAGGGGGTGATAAATGGGGGGGTTATGTACTGTTTTTTTTATTTTGATCACTGTGATAGTTTATCACAGTGATCAAAATGTACTTTTATGAGAATGAATGAAAAAAAAATTGAATCTGCCGCCAAGCAGATCGGCGGGCGCACTGCGCATGCGCCCGCCATTTTTTTTTTGCAGGAAGAAGACCGGGATGATCGGAGGCCAGGGGGACCTGCCAGAGGACACCGGTAAGTATAGGGGGAGTTCAGGGGGACACGGGGACCCTCATTTTCTCCCCTCTGATGTGCGATCACATCAGAGGGGAGAGAAATCTTTTTTTTTTTTTTTTTTTTGCGATTGCGTCTATGCTTGTATAAACGCGATCGCAACACCGGGATTGGTGAATACCAACCCGGATCATGTTCTCTGGGGTCTCGGCTACCCCCAGTAGCCGAGACCCCAGAGAATATTTGCCCATCCCCCCCAGCACAGCGGCACATAGCGGCGGGCGCACTGAGCATGCGCCCGCCATTTTCTTAACAGCGCAGGCACCGGGGGACAACGGAGGGCCCGGGGGCCACATGGATTGGATCGGGGGCCACATGGGGGTCCTGGGGACCCTTTTTCTCTGTCCTCTGATGTCCGATGACATCAGAGGACAGAGAAATTTAATGGCACAACTTTTTTTTTTTTGTTGCGGTCGCCGTTATAGGGTTAATAACGGCGATCGCAACATCGGTGTCGGTAAAAACCGACCCGATTCATGTTCTCTGGGGTCTCGGCTACCCCCGGTAGCCGAGACCCCAGAGAAAATGCGCCTCTGGGGGGCGCTATTCACTTTTTCCACAGCGCCGTTAATTAACGGCGCTGTGGTTTAAGTACCCTTAATGACCGCCGTTAAAAGGCGTATCGGCGGTCGTTAAGGGGTTAAATTATAACTGCACTGTCAGGTGACTTTTCACAACAAGCTGTTTCCAAACCTCCATTTTGCATTAACATCAGCAAAAAATCTAATTTTTAGGCAGCACCACCGTCAGCCTCCCAGACAATGCTCAGAGAGGTGACTATTTTGCTTTATCGTAAGTCACCAAATTAAGAAGGGCCCACAAGTTCGCGAAAGAGTTTAAGTCAGATGAGCAAGCGATCTTATCATTATTCTTTTATCTTTAAGGCCTTTACTAGCAACCAAGCAGTGGAGACTTCGATGATGCGATAGAGCACTGTCCTGCATAAAAAGTAATCCCAGTACTGTTTTATAAAATGTTACAGGTTCCCCGGACACCTCCCAATAGCCCATAGAAACCGAGGAGATGGAAGAACCGCAAACTGTGAAGACGGCAGCAGTGGCGGGACCTCTAATCATGGTCGGTGGTGTGACGACAGCTACTGAACCCTGACTAGTCTCAGTTAGTAAACACTTTAGCGAACTAGTCATGGTTCATTAGTGTATGGCGAGCTCATGTACATAAGTTCATTTTACTCAAATATACAGTTGAATAAAAGAATAAATAATGTGAACAACTGAATTACCCGAATAAAGCGCTAAACGGGCATGGGTGCAGAATACAAGCCTTGGAGACCTGACTGTTGTGAATGTGCTAAAAATGGTTTCTGAGCAGAGGCTCCCTCTGGTGGTTACTGACAGTACTGAACCTTTCAGCGAGGAATGGCAATCTGGGATCACGGACTGGTCTGATATAAGGGAGGTTCCCTCCAATGATGGTTGCCAGTGATCATTTGTTCTTGTCTCAATTGTGGTTTCTGGTTCATATGGAAGCTTGCTGAGTCTTGCCTGCATCTTCTGCTATCAGATAAGATATTTTCTGCTTTTATTTTTGTGCTTGCTTTTTGCATTGTTCCCTGCACTTCTGTGGAGGTCAGCCAGGTCCCCTCCGGGGGGCTTGTGCTCCTCTCAGTTTATCTGGAGCCACTGTTGTTTGTTCATTTGCTTTTTCCAGTTTTTTCAGTGGCTGCGGCTTAGTTTTGTTACACCAGAGAACTGATTTAGGTGGTAGAGGTCGTGTGATCTCAGGTGTTTTTGCAATCAGTAGAGTTGGTATTTTTTAGAGTTTTTTTAGATTGCAGTGAGTATCCTTTCCTGTACTTTTCTGTCTAGACAGATTGGGCCCCAGCGTTTGCTCATTCTATTTTCTGTCTGTGTCTGTGCTTCCTCTTGTCTAACCGCCATTACATGTTTGGGGGCTTCCTATTTTCTTTGGGGTTCTGCTCCGGGGCAGATAGCTTTCATCTTTCTGCCTTTAGGTGTAGTTATCTCTCAGGCTGTGACGAGGCGTCTAGGATCAACGTAAGAACGCTCCACGGCTACCTCTAGTTGTGTGGTTAGTTCAGGTTACTGCAATCCAATAGGTTCCAGCCTCTCTGGTGTATTGCCGTTTTTGCTTACTCTCCTCAGCTACCAAAACATAACACCTGACAGGTTGCCTTTAAGCATATATCTCTGTATAATTTTGAAAAAAAAAAAAAACTGGATAACTGGTGGTAGAAATAAAGTGCTAACAGGTAAAAATGTAATCCAATTCTTTATTTTCCCCCATATGTCCTGGATTTATTCATTTTGACCAAATACAAAAAAATCCCTCATTTTGAGTAATTAAACTCCAGTCAAAATCGGCTTTATTTCCTCAGTCTTGCTAATCATTCCTGAACAGCATATTAAAATGTAAAATTACACTTTATATTCAGATTTAGCAACTATTTGTTAATTGAGACTCTGGTGCTGTGTGGTTCCTGGAGACAGTGCTGCGCACAATAGGCTGACATACATATACCGGCACAGCAGCAGTTTTCCCTGGAAATTACTGGATCATGTTGACAATTGTAACCCTGGTGAGTTTCATTCATAAAGTTGACCCGCCATGCATTTCATTAGCAAATAAATTACTAATAATTTTTCTAACAAGTGAATTAAATACCAGATACATAATACAGCATTGTATTAATAATGCAACATGATTAAATCAAAAGCAGACAGTCCCTGCAACGTGCGGTTAATTAAGGTTGAATTCATGATTGGACAGTCTTGTGTGATAGTAAGAACAGGAAGATACAAGGAATCATAAACAGGGAATTAAAATGTGATCTGTATATAACAAACACAAACCTGGAGGATAATCTATACATGTGTTGTATACAAGGGCTGTGCAGAAACTTACTTTTTACCTCCAAAATGACTAAAAAAAAGTTTTCAATGACAACTGGTAAACATTTAGGCACATGTGATGGAATATATTCAATATATTGAAACCCCCTCAGGCCCTTCTTGAACAGTGCCCCAGTCAGGTTTGATTATTGCACTGCAGTAGGAGGCTGGTTTTCCTTACTACTCCCTCACTACACTACTTTATTTTTTTTACTGCTTCCTTTTTGATGACACTTCATTTGAGAATCATGCTGGTATGCTCAAACAAAGAGTCATCAGGTCTCAGACGATGGGGTCACTGTCAGTGCACGTTGTAAGAAAACCCGGTAGGCAGAGACCAGCGCCACCCAAGTGTTCTTATAATTCACACTGACAGTGCTCTCTGTTGCCAGCTCTTACTTATCATCTGAGCCTGCAAAAGAGCGCACTGTCACTGTCCATATTTCAAAGTGACAAGAATCTATTGAGTATATGTCAGAAATGACAGCCAATGCATGCTCAGTAGAGAAGGAATTAGCCCGGCTCTTGAAACTGAAGTCAGTGATGATACTTAATTTCAGGGAGGGGGCAGAGGCAGTGACAGTAATGGAAGCATCTGCCCCCTTATGACGCTTGCACTGGGATTCTCAAACAAAAAAGACAAAAAAGAATTGTTACAAAAAAAGAATAAGGCAGTTAGTGTAGTGAAGGAATGGTAAGACTTTTTAATTAAAGTATGCTAGAAAATAAATTATATTATGGCATTAAATAGATAAGCATTTAAGATGAAAATGAATTTGGGTTTTTGACCACCCCTTTAAGAATGGGCCACTGACTAAGGTCCAGCGCTGTGCTTGTCCTCAAGTTGAAATTTGTCAGTCGTCCTTTGCTCATGGAGTTGATGTTTTTACCTGAGAATTATAGACATAATGTATGCAAGGGAATTTACCATGCTTCATGGCACCACTGTGTGCATGACCACTAAAATATAGATTCAGTTTAAAGGGAACCTGACTATCACATATACTGTATGTCTGCACATAGTACTGCTACCTCTGCCCTTGGCTCTAGCAGCACCACATTAGTGCTGCAGTTAATGCTGGGTGATGGCAGAGTGTGGTTTTTAGGCCGGGGTCACACTGGCGACAAAATCGGACGACTGCAAAGCGATGAAATATCACATTGCAGTCGGACCAATGTTAATCTATGGAGCAGCTCCGAGTATCAGATTTTTTGGGTCCGATTTAAACGTCCGAGTGCAATCGCAGCATGCTGCGATTGTCACCGATTGTGGGTCAACAATCGCCAATGCAAGTCTATGGGTGCTATGAAAAATCGGATTATAAACGGACTGCACGTGTGACTTGCGATGAAATCGCACGACTATTCCAGGTGACAGGAAATTGCATCAGTAATTGTCAGGAAGGCTTCACATGCTAATTAGGCTACCAGATATCAAATCAAAACAGGAAAACGCCTCCACGGAGTCCAGAACCATGGGCACACACATTAACGTAGAAATGTTAATTGTTCTGGACCAGGAGAGGCCAGAACTTTGGGACCAGCGAGATGCCCATTACTCCAACAGGTCGCGCAAGGAGACGGCTTGGAGGATAATATGTCGCCAAATGTTTCCTGATTTTGCAGACAGATTTAGGGAGGACCAAGAGCGCATAAGTAAGTACAATAATTACAACCCTACAAACATTTTGTTATTGCTCTGTATGTGCCAACAACAATGTGATATAATTTACTTCTGCCCTTATATTGTACCAAACCTCAATTACTATAAAACGCTTTACAATGTTTAAAGCCACATTGTTATGTGACTACAGAATCAACATCACAATATTCACATCCATCATAATGGTCGCCTACTTAGGGTGTAAAATGTTTGTAGACACCTTGATCACACATGAAATGTGTAGGTCATGTACTTCATCTGTGTCCCTTCTGTAAAAAGGCCAAAGCTCTGTCCCAAAGTTATGCTAC
The DNA here is from genome assembly GCA_033576555.1 of Oophaga sylvatica. Lineage (NCBI taxonomy): Eukaryota > Metazoa > Chordata > Amphibia > Anura > Dendrobatidae > Oophaga > Oophaga sylvatica. The sequence goes on from JARQOD010000008.1 coordinate 46,341,866, forward strand.
TTGTTGTTACACATACCTCATACAGCTTTGTTTCTATGCATGTACCCTTCTACTATGATCTTGTTAGTCTGCCACCATACAACTTTTGTGGTGTTGTGTACACATAACAGCCAAACAAATAGAATGTTGATGGTGATAGGTACAGATTTATTACGTATTTTAGAAGGCCATATAAGTAATGTTTTTGGTACTTTTGTGTGTTATTTTGCAGTGACAGATGTCACAAGGCGGTGGTGCAGCTGTCGTGATTGCTACCACAGAGAGAGGCAGCTGAGGAGGCGCAGTGGTGCTGCTGGAAGCAGCAAAAGGAAGTATGTGTACTTCGATTGGCTGAACTTTCTTGCGCCAGTTATGGATCTGCGAGCGTAAGTGCATGTCTGTAGCAAGGCTATTACTGCTTTGGATATAAAATATTAATAGTGTTTTTTGTTTTCCTCTATAGCACCGACTCTAACCTTACAGAGAGAGAGACGGCTCAGACTCGGAGGCTGTAATAGACCCCGTGGGGGATGTTGTTGAGGCTGGCCCTTCCTCGGCAGCTACGTCATCCAGCCAAGCAGCACCACCACCACCACCAGCAGCAGAGGAGTCGGAAAGCCTGAATCCACAGCAACAAGACAATCCCCTGAGCAGCAGCCCTACTAGGCCACAGGATGTGTCTTCGCCACCTTCCGTCATTCCACGGCGAGCCAGGCGCAGAAGAGAAGGAGTTGATTCTGGCACAAGGAGGCAGGTGGACAGAGGAGTTCTTGATTATTTGTCCAATGCTGCACATGATGATGGGGAGGAGGCATTTGGATGCAGTCTTGCCCGCTACCTCAGGGGTATTCCACGTGAGCACAGACTGCGGATCAGAGGTGGTGTACAAATTCTTCTGGATGCAGGCACCCCACCAAATGATCCCAACACTGTATTAGATTTTCTCGAAAGGTGGCAACTTTCGTCTGAAAATCTACTATGGTTGTTGGGAAGCCAGCGAAGGGAGTCTGCTTCAGCCTCTGAACCTCCTCCTCATCATCAACCTCCTCTTCCAACTCCTCCTTGTGTCCCACAGATACCAACTCCTCCTCCACAACCTCCTTCCTACCAACCTGTACCGCACCAGGTACAACAGATGGGACAGAGTGGCCATTCCCAATATGCCCACTTGAACATACCCAATGTTGTTGGCTGGCCACAACATGGGTATGGTCGACATGGGCATATTGGGGGGTATAGTCAAAGTGGGCAGTCCTATACTTATGATACCCACAACAGTTTCCCATGTTCCCCTACCCAAACCCCCATCAGGATCCAGCCAGAAACACACAACAAACAGGCCATTCTGCCACCACTCACGGTGACACACTGGCTGTAGATCAGTCATCCCAACCCACACTACCTGGGCCTCCACGTTCACCACCCCCCACCTACCATAACTTGTAGGTCTGATTTATTGACTCAATTGTTGGAGTCCTTTTGTTATGTTGTTTACATTTGTGACTGTTTTAACTTTACTTTCAAAAAGTTATTTAGCCCTTTGGACATATTTGTCCAGTAGGGTCTTTTGGATAGCGACCAAAAAAGACACAAAATATAAAAAGTCTTAAGTCGCATTGCTTGTATGTTAATATTAATATTCCTGATGGGCTGGGTAACGTGTAACCAACATGAGAGTACAAACACCACAACAACAACAAGGAGGTGAAGCAAAAATAGTTTATGTGAGAACTAAATAAGCACACTACATAGATAAGGCCTCTTCTTGCCAGGGAGTAGCACCCTCAGGGGACACAAAATAATTAGTGAACACATCACGTACTTTTAGGCCAGAAGGTGGTCGACGGGGATGGATGAGTGGTCTCATAGGCATAGACACATTACCAGACCCAAGGTCAGCCACATCAGGTGAGGAGCATTCATGCATTTGAGTGAAGTTATGTAGGACCACACATGCTTTTACTACCACATTTACATTAGCTTCACTCAGTTGAATGGATGATTGTAGTATCCGCCATTTAGCATACAGAATACCAAAGGTGCACTCCACCAGGCATCGTGCACGTGAAAGGCGAAAATTAGATTCTCCGCCGATGGTTCAGATTGCGACGGGGATATGGCCTCATAACATGACGTGTCAATTGAAACGCCTCATCTGCTACAAGAACATAAGGCACTGGTTCCAGATTGGAGCCTGTAAGTTGACTTGTGGTGGTAGGTCCAATTGGTTATTGCGTAGCCGCAGACCCATAATAGAAGAATTGAAGACTCTGGAGTCTCCAGTCCTTCCATAGGCCCCAATGTCTACAATTATAAACCTGTAGTGAGTGTCGACCAAGGCCAACAACACTACAGAAAAAATTTTTATAATTGTAGAATTGGGAGCCTGAGTTCGGCGGCTTACGCACACGAATGTGCTTCCCGTCCAGTGCTCCTATACAGTGTGGAAACTGGCACGTTTCTTCAAATCCCCGTGCAATCCGCAACCAGTCACACATTTTGGGCTCAGGCATGACCTCTTGATGTAGCCTGGACAAAATTTCAACACAAGTACAGCGGACAATGCCTGAAATGGTGGATTTATCAATTAAGAACTCTAAGTGCAGAGCAGCGTATGACAGGCCAGTGGAAAGGAACCTGCAAAACACAAAGAAGAGAAAACATGTACACATCAGCACAGAAAACAAGAACAGCCAGCATGGATGCACTAAATGCTATTACAAGGCATGCCTTCTGTGGGTTACACACAAGCAAATAATTAAGATGGGTAAGCGTGAGAAAAACATTACTGACAATAAGTTAACAATAAGTCTGGTACAACACTAGGAAAGTAGCTATGTTGTGGCAAACATCATCAACATATCGTTGACACACATACCGTAATGTTAGGAGAAGGCGTTCCTCTGCAGAAATAGCTGGTCGCATCCTGGTGTCCTGAAATGTGATCCCAGGGCGCACAATCTCCAGCAACTTATCGAAGGTAGGAAGGTTCATTCGACAATATTGAAAAAACTTGTCGGCATGGCTACGCAGCGACGAATATAGACGGTGGAAATGGCCTTTACTTAGCCTTCGCCTCAAAAGTGGATGGACCCACATTCTTCTGCGCCTTCTGGGATCTGCAATCACAGGATATGGCTCCCCAAAATGTCAGGATATAACCCAATTGAACAGCACACGCTCAGTGGTAGTAAATATCAGTCTGTCACTCATGTTTGTGACAAACTTGCAAGAAAGCACTAACCACAACTAACCAAATGAGACCAGTGCAAAGGTGGGAGGGTCACACCTGTTGGAGACCCCTTAAATATGGCTCTGCCTGATGATTTAATATAGTATCAGGCCTCAAAACCGTTATTTGTCCATTTTGGTAAGCTGCCACAAAAAATCGGTCGTCGGATGTAAATCGGATGTTACACGTACGCTCAGATGCAACTAAATCGCATCCTTCCAGGAAAATCAGATGACAGACGGATGAATGTTCATGAAAGTTTTGTGCAATAATCGACCGACAAAAACGGTCCGATTTTGTAGACGGTGTGTGTGACCCCAGCGTTAAATTTTAGATTGCGGAGACTAGTTGTCACTTTCCTGTCAATCTATGTTTTGCTGTAGTGAGCTGGTAATGCAATTAGCGCTCTGCTGGGAGCCATTGGCAAGGCTCCCTTCTATATAAACCACAAAAGACAGCCTTTGGTTGCCAGTTATTTAGTTCAGCTAGACCTGGTTGCAGCTCTGATCCATTGCTCCTGTTGTGTAACTTTGGTTGTCTGGTTTTCTGAGCTCAACTTGTATTTTGACCACTCTCTTGCTTTCCGATTTTGTTCCTGACTTTACTTCTTAATAATCACCCTCATTATAATCCTTTCTACCACCAGCTTGTTTCACTGGTCAGCAGCTTATTCTGTGGCCCCACCCAGGAGTTCCTGAATAAGTGCAGATTCCTGTAGAAGGATTACAGGGTAAAGGCCAGGGCAACCCTTGGGATCTGGAAAATGGAGTGCTTTGCGCTAAGCCTGTCTGGGAAGCTTCTATGTAGACACAAAGCTATGGAGAAGAAGAAGCTGAGCAGCATGATATATAGGTTTATGGGAAAGGATTCTTTAAATTATTAATTGAAATTTCTGGGCTTTGTATGTAGATGCATTCAATGGGTGGTCTGATTAGCTATTGACAGTTATTTTCTCCATGCAGTCATACAGGGACCATTCACTGTACTCAAATGCATACTTATTTCATATTATTATACATACATATAAATACATACAAGTGCATCACACTAAATTAGAATATAATCAAAAAGTTACTTTATTTCAGTTCTTCAGTACAAAAAGTGAAACTCATATATTATTTAGAGTCATTATATTGGCAGTGCAGGGGCTAATCTGCTCAGTTGAGAGCTCCCTGAAGCCTTCCTGCATCCGCTGTTCACTGTTAGCCACTCCCATCTCCTATAGGGGCTGCTAATAAGTCTTTGGCTTTACCCAGAAAGAAACGAGATAGGAAGATGAAACTTTAAATTTATTCCACATACTCTCCACTGATGTCAACACACACACTTCTTACATCGGTATTGCAAGTTCTGTAAGCCTTGCGAAAAGAAGGATTTTGGTTGTGCCTCAAAACAGGCATCCATAACAGCCATTGCATCAGAAATGGTGTAAAATTTGGTACCCTTGAGGTGTTTCTTCAGGTTTAGAAACAGATGATAAACGGAGGGAGCTAGATCTGGTGAATAAGGTGGGTGGTCAACCAGCTGAAAGCCCAGCTCCGCCAGTTTTGCCTTGGTCGCTTGTGCAGTGTGAGCAGAGGTGTTGTCTTGCAGGAACAAGATTCCTTTGAACAGCTTGCCGTGCCTTTTGGCCTTCAGACCTGCCTTCAATTGGTCCAAAAGTTCAATGTCATAACTTGTATTGATTGTGGAACCTTTTGAAGGTAGTCCACTAGCAGCATGCCCTCCTTATCCCAGAACACAGACGTCATCACCTTAGTGGCTGATTTTTGCACCCTGAACTTCTTTGGATGAGGAGAACCACTGTGCCTCCACTATTTTGACTGCTCCTTGTTTTCAGGGTCATACAAATAAATCCAGGTCTCGTCCATAGTGACAAGTCGATCCAGGAAGTTCTTATCAGTCAGGAAATGCTGACAAATGGATGGGGAAGTTTTCACTCGCATGCTTTTCTGATCTGTTGTCAAATTTTTGGGGACCCACTTTGCAGAAAGCTTCTTCATGTCCAAATGTTCATGAATAATTTCACAAACACGTTCACGGGAAATTCCCATGATGTCTGCTATTGCTTTAGCTGAAATTTGCTGATTCTCCAGTATGAGGTTGTGCAGAGCATCGACGATCTCCAGAACAACAACCACTCTAGGTCGTCCAGGACGTTCCTCATTATTGGTGCTGAAGTGGCCCATTTTAAATTTGGCAACCCAGTTCTTATCTGTAGAATATGAAGGGCATTGATCCCCCAATGTCTGCGACATATCACCATGAATGTCCGTTGCGGACTTTTCTTGCAGAAACAAGAATTTTTTTCACTCCTCTGCTCTCATTTGCTGTGAATATCGCATTAGACGCCGCCATTTTGTTTACCCTCATGTGTAGAACACTGTTGCCATAAGCTAAAAACACAAAATTTTGAAAACATATATTAGACACATAAGGCTTTCATGTGATGTAACATTCATTACCATAGAAACAAAAAAAGATCTCAAAGCCAAAGACTTATCAGCAGCCTGTATAATCTGGGTCCTGGCTAGTACTCATTGTCAGAGATACAGGTGCGTCTCACAAAATTAGAATATCATTGAAAAGTTAATTTATTTCAGTTCTTCAATACAAAAGGTGAAACTCATCTATTCTATAGAGTCATTACAAACAGAGTGATCTATTTCACGTGTTTATTTCTGTTAATGTTGATGATTATGGCTTACAGCCAATGAAAACCCAAAAGTCATTATCTCAGTAAGTTAGAATACTTTATAACACCAGCTTGAAAAATGATTTTAAGATCTGAAGTGTTGGCCTACTGAAATGTATGTTCAGTAAATACACTCAATACTCGGTCGGGGCCCCTTTTGCATCAATTACTACATCAATGCTTTGTGGCATGGAAGCGATCAGCTTGTGGCGCTGCTGAGGTGTTATGGAAGCCCAGGTTGCTTGATAGCAGCCTTCAGCTCATCTGCATTGTTATGTCTGGTGTCTATCATTTTCAAATCCACAGCATGTCAAACACTGAATTGATTGATGTATCACTTATGATGCTGTGTGCTGTTGTTTACTTACAATGAAGGTTTTATCACTAGGACATTATCACTGTGAGGACTGGTGCTCACATGCCTGCTAGACCGACCATGCCCTCTACTGTGATAACCAGCTTACTATCAATAGACAATGTATATAAAGAGCCTGGTGTGGGCAGGGTTAGTTCCTGAGCTCTGCTTCATGTTACATCTAATAGCTCTGATTGTGTCAAAACAGCTACACACAATAATCTAAGTGATACTTCATTAGAATCAGGGTCTCTTTTCCTACATTATGCTGCTCTCAGAGGAGATAGAAAAACCTGGTGACATGTTCCCTTTAATTTTAATCATCCGGGCCCTTTGTGTCCAAGTGCTGAAACCCTTATGAATACCAGTTATTAAGAGCTGCTTAATTCCAGCTAAAACCAGGTAGAAGATGTAGGGCCCAGTCATTAGCTAATAACTAACAGAGCCATACATGTTTCTACCACTGAAGGGTTTCATGGTTAGTTTGATCTTTTTTAAGGCAGGCTGAAAAATAGCAGTAATTCTATTTACATGGATCCTTGCAGCCGTTTTTCAATTTCCAACGACCTTTTTAAATTATTTATAGCCTAATTTAAGGTGTTTGAATTTCCAGAAAAAGCTTTATCTTAACAAAAATGAAAAAAATTTCCCATTTCACAGCATGTTGTTAGTTTACGAACATGTCTTAAATATACATTAGGTTTTGTTTTGTAAGATGCACAACTGGGTCCAAGAAATGAATGTTTATTATGTTGTTTAATATTTGCTTTAGGCAGTTGCCAGTTAATATTTGCATGTCCTACGAATTTCTATGGATTGATATAATTCCACTGATATAATATTGGCTCAGTTGACCTGTATTTCGCCACCCTACAAAACAACATTTATATTTAAGAGGTCTACGATGTCATAATGTTTTTAGAAAATGTAGCATCTAAAATTATGAATATTCACAGAATATTCAAACTATAATGCAAACTGATACTAACAGTAGCCAGCCTTTGGAAATAAATGTTCCTGATCAGATACTTTGGATATTTTATATCAGTTAACTTGCACTATATCGTCAATCAGTTTTCATTGTTTGATTTGTTCTAACACTTCCTGTCACTTCCTTAAACATGTGCAGCAAATGTGTTACCATAATTTTGTTTAAGGGTTCAGACAATTTATAAAGAGAGTAGCAAAATTATTTTTTTGGGGTGGTTTGTAACCTCATTTAATAATAATCCAATGATAACTTGTAATCATGGTTTAATCAATTTTATTCAACTACCAAATTGCTTCAGCACTTAGGTTGCAAGCCATTTTTAAGCGGTATTCCCATGATTGGAAACAATAGCATATTGCTAGGTGTAGGTACGACTGCTGCAATCTCCATTCTTACAGCCACCACTTTCAGTGCCGTGAGCAGTGACTGAAAGTTAATTGCTCCGGGCACGCCGGCATGACTGAAAGCAGTCGGCTCTTGGTACAAATATAGTTCATTCTCTCCGATGTGCCGCACTTTCAGTACAGTGGCCGGGCACCTTCCTAAGCGGCAGATTAATCCTATAAGGATAATATCATTATCGGACATGACAGGTTCTCTCTAATATTCATATTCGCCAGGAATTCCAAAGGTTGGACCTCAACTAATCTCAATGTTATGACATATGCCAGATCTTTAGAAGATTTCAACGTCAATTTAAATTTTTAAAGAAATTGTAATAAGCATCACCTAACCTAAAGGACCATTATTTCCAATTATTAGCAACCAAGAACTAATAAGACTTTAAAAGTCTCTTCCACAGAGAGATGCAACGTGGAGTCGCATCAACAAAATCATTCTCACAGTGTATAGTAAACCTGTCAGAAAGTTTGGATAATAATGATATTCTAGGGTTAAAATACTTAATTTTGCTTAGAAAAACTGCATGTGTCAATAATAGAATTTAACTATATTCCTTGTCCACCTTAATTATGATACATCTGCATGCAGAAAATTCAAGTCCAATTCTTATGCAAAACTCTTTTTCAAGGCTTTGTATGGATTCATGAATAGGTGCAGAAGGTCAGGTTTAATGACAATTGTCATCTTATTCAAAGAGTAATAAAAGAATACAAATCTTTATGGCAAATAGGAAAGATGAATGGAGTGTATAAATTAAATCATGTTAATTTGTATGAATGGCTTAGCAAGTCTCTGCACTCTAGCTTTGGCATTTTCTCTGTGATAATTCACTAATCTTTAACTCATTGCTGATGGTAAAATAATAAATGGCAGTATTTGTAAGGATGAAAATGTATTCATGCTGTACATACCGTAATATTTCAAATGTGCAAATATGTACATAAAACACAAAAGTGTATTTATAATAGCAGTACACAAATCACCGTATATGAGATAGGGAGGTACCAAGAAAATTTACTAAGCAAGTCATCGAAATGTGTACCCAATTTTCTGATAACTCAAATAAAACATAACTTTTAATAGTAGTATTTAGAAAAACAATTTTTATCAATAAAAACAATAACAAATATGACTCACAAAGAACAAACAGCACACAATAATACTTTTGTCTGCAAAAATAAGGACAGGAGCAGAAGGAATTCAACCTAATATTGGACTGGTTTCTCCCTACCTAACTGCGGAGGTTGGCACCCTAGACCTGCGCAGTGGCGCCCCCACTCGTCAGTGGCTATCCCTCACTCTCCCTAAAAATCCCTAACAAGAGATATACAGTTATATGAAAAAGTTTGGGCACCCCTATTAATCTTAAGCTTAATGTTTGATAAAAATTGGTGTTTTTGCAACAGCTATTTCAGTTTGATATATCTAATAACTATTGGACACAGTAATGTTTCTGCCTTGAAATGAGGTTTATAGTACTAACAGAAAATGTGCAATCTGCATCCAAACAAAATTTGACAGGTGCATAAGTATGGGCACCTCACCAGAAAAGTGACATTAATATTTAGTAGATCCTCCTTTTGCAAAAATAACAGCCTCTAGTCGCTTCCTGTAGCTTTTAATGAGTTCCTGGATCCTGGATGAAGGTATTTTTGACCATTCCTCTTTACAAAACAATTCCAGTTCAGTTAAGTTTGATGGTCGCCGAGCATGGACAGCCCTCTTCAAATGATCCCACAGATGTTCAATGATATTCAAGTCTGGGGACTGGATGGCCATTCCAGAACATTGTAATTGTTCCTCTGCATGAATGCCTGAGTAGATTTGGAGCGGTGTTTTGGATCATTGTCTTGCTGAAAGATCCATCCCCTGCGTAACTTCAACTTTGTCACTGATTCTTGAACATTATTGTCAAGAATCTGCTGATACTGAGTGGAATCCATGCGTCCCTCAACTTTAACAAGATTCCCGGTGCCGGCATTGGCCACACAGCCCCAAAGCATGATGGAACCTCCACCAAATTTTACTGTGGGTAGCAAGTGATTTTCTTGGAATGCCGTGTTTTTTTGACGCCATGCATGTTAGGGTTCGAGTTCCCGCTCCTGCACAAGGGGAGTCTCGAACCAGTGCCGCTGCGGTCTCCCATTCATCTCCAGCCGCAGTGGAGCCTGCTCAGCAGAGACGTCGTTCCAAGCGTCTTGCCCACTCCACTACTGGGCAGTGACTTGCTGCTGTCTTTCCTGGATCTGCTATTATAGCCAGTTCTGGAGCAGACGTCTTTGGGATAAAGTCCTGCATTTTCCCTTCTGAGCGTGCCCAGAGTGAGATCTCTCATTGGAGATCAGGGGTCACATGCTCAGGTACTGCAGCAGCTCCTATTGGCCTGCCAGGAAGGCCCTGTTACTACTAGTCTTCTGAACAGGTTCTCATTGGTCCTTGTTCCTGGAAGGTCCTGTAGCTGTTGTTATAAAAGGGTAGCATGGCTGGGCCGCCATGCGCTAATATCAACCATTGTATGCTATGCGCCAGTGTGGTCATGCGTGTGTGTGGTTAGGGACCCGGCTGAAATAAGCCACTAGAATACCAACTTAATCGGTGAGGAGTTTAGTGTGCTAGCTGGTCAGGGTCGGTGTCCTAGATGCCCTAGATTACCGGCATAACCGGTGAGGAGTTTGATTGCCGTATTCAGGGTCTGGCGTTCAGACGCCATAGATTGCGGGTGACTCCCGCGAGGACATTAGCGCATGACCACGTATTATGCTCGCTTAGCAATTAACCGTGTGCCTGAGAGCCTGACAGGACACGGTGTTTGTTCTCAGCGGCTCTGTGACGTAACAGGGTTCGCTCTCGACGCTAGACAACGCCCTAGCGTTTTACTTTGCGGCTCACTGAAGCTAAGTGAGTTCGCACATATCGCCATATAGCACTGTGGCATCCCGTTAGCGGCTCTGTGAATTAACAGAGTCTGCACTTACTGCCACAACGCGCTACGGCGTTTATTTTAGCGACTCTGCGGGATAACAGAGTTCGCTACTTTCGTCATCTTACTAGCAGCAGGCTTTGCTTGCACGGTGGACCCCGGGCTGCGAACGCACCTCTCCACTTTATATATTTGGTGCGTTCCGCAGACCCTAACATAATATTAGTGCCAGGGTCTGGCTAGTAAAATGGCGGGCGAACAGCGTCTATTGCAGTACATCCAGCAGCTGAAGGGTAGGTTGGAGGCTCTTGAGAGCACAACCTCAGCTGTGGATGTTACCGCAGTCGCTGTTCAGGCTGCTAGCGTGGCTGCAGCCAGTTTGTCCTCTGCCACCTCTGCCCCTACATTATCCCACCTCCCGCTTCCTGACAAGTTTGCCAGTGATAGCAAGCAATGTCGGGATTCGTGAGTCAGTGCTCTATACATCTCGAGCTTCTGGCTGCACGTTTTCCCACGGATCGGGCACAAGTGGGTTTTGTACTTTCTCTACTCTCGGGCAGAGCGTTGGAGTGGGCAACGCCGCTGTGGGAGCGCGATGATCGTGTGGTGCAGAGTGCTCCTCGTTTCTTGGAGGCTCTTAAAAAGGTCTTTTTAGGACCCCAGGTCACCCACGATACGGCGCTACAACTGCTGGCATTGACACAGGGTTCGTCTTTGGTCAGTCAGTTTTCCGTCCAGTTTCGGACTCTGGCTGCTGAGCTAGATTGGTCTGATAAAGTTCTTATTCCTATCTACTGGCGGGGACTGGCTGACCATGTTAAAGACGCTTTGGCTACCAGGGAGATTCCCGCCACACTGGAGAAGCTTATCTCCATATCTACCCGCATTGACCTTCGTTTTCACGAGCGGAGGTTGGAGCGGGCCCAGTGTAGGCAGAGGTTTCGGTTGGCTCCTACCTTTGCCAAACCTCTCGAATTTCCCGATCTGGCGTCCGAACCTCAAAAGGCCACAGAAGTTCCTCATGCAGGACCTAAGTCTCGGTCCGTCCGAGTATCCGTGGTTTGTAACCATTGTCAGCAGACAGGACACTATGCCAACAGATGTCCACAGCGATCGGGGAAGCGATCGCGTCTAGTGGCCCTGGGAGGAGGTTCACTAGAGACAGCGGCATTTTCCTCCAAGATAACATTTAAAGGGACAATCACTGTTGGTACTTCCATTCTCACCGCCGACCTTTGCGTGGACTCAGGAGCAGAGGGGAATTTCATGTCCTCTAGCTTTGCTCGCCGTCATGCAATACCTCTGGTGGCGCTTGACAAATCAGTGACTGTTCGGGTAGTGAATGGGTCGTCATTGCCCTCACAAATTACACACCAGACTGTCCCACTTGCATTGTCTGTATCTCCTTCCCATCAGGAATTTATTTCCCTACTCGTCCTTCCCGAGGGAATAGACGAGATCCTACTAGGTATACCTTGGCTCCGTTTCCACTCCCCACATATAGAGTGGACTTCGGGTAGGATACTGGGTTGGAGTGATGCATGTACAGGCAGATGTGTCAGAAGTTGCGTTCAGGTTACCACTACTGAGTTACCCGCAGATCTTACTCCACTTCCCAAGCACTACTGGTCATATGCAGACGTGTTCTCCAAGAAGGCTGCGGAGACTCTTCCGCCTCATCGCCCCTATGACTGTCCTATCGACCTCTTGCCTGGCGCAGAACCTCCTCGGGAAGGGTCTATCCCCTCTCTCTTCCTGAGACAGAGGCCATGTCGCAATATATTCAGGAGAACCTGGAAAGAGGGTTTATTAGGAAGTCAGTGTCACCGGCAGGGCAGGATTTTTCTTCGTGCAGAAGAAAAACGGAGAATTGCGTCCGTGTATTGATTACAGGGGTCTTAACGCCATCACCATTAAAAACAAGTACCCGTTGCCCCTGATCTCTGAGCTATTTGATAGGCTTCGGGGAGCAAGGGTATTCACTAAACTAGATCTGCGCGGTGCTTATAACCTGATTCGCATCCGTGAGGGGGACGAATGGAAGACGGCTTTTAATACCAGGGATGGGCATTACGAATATCTGGTGATGCCCTTTGGGCTCTGTAATGCTCCAGCCGTTTTCCAAGACTTTGTCAATGACATCTTCCGGGATATGCTCTCCACCTCGGTCGTAGTCTATCTGGATGATATACTCATCTTCTCTCCAGATATTGACTCCCACCGGATGGATGTTGGCAGGGTCTTCGACCTCCTACGGGCAAATTCCCTTTACGCAAAGTTGGAGAAATGTGTGTTTGAGCAGGAGTCCTTACCTTTCCTGGGCTATATCATCTCCGCCCAGGATTGGCTATGGATCCTGCCAAACTACAGGCGGTGATGGACTGGCAAGAACCCCACTCTCTAAAGGCGGTGCAGCGCTTTATGGGGTTCATTAATTACTACCGTCAGTTCATTCCCCACTTCTCAACTTTGGTAGCTCCCGTGGTTGCCCTTACCAAAAAGGGAGCTAATCCCAAATTGTGGTCTGAAGAGGTCTCCAAGGCCTTCACGTCTATTAAGTCTCATTTCGCTAGAGCTCCCATCCTACATCGCCCCGATGTTGATAAGCCATTTATATTGGAGGTGGATGCCTCGTCCGTTGGTGCTGGAGCAGTCCTCTTCCAAAAGGATGCTCAAGGTCGGAAGCATCCATGCTTCTTTTTCTCCAAGACCTTCACACCAGCAGAGAGGAATTATTCCATCGGGGACAGGGAGTTGCTAGCAATGAAGTTGGCCTTCTCGGAGTGGAGACATCTGTTGGAGGGAGCTCGCTTTCCCTTCCAAGTCTTCACGGATCACAAAAACCTGGTATATCTTCAGACAGCCCAGCGGCTTAATTCTCGCCAAGCCAGATGGTCCTTGTTCTTCTCCCGGTTTCATTTCACACTGCATTTCCTCTCGGGAGAGAAGAACATTCGTGCCGACGCTCTCTCTCGCTCTGTGGTGTCCTCGGAGGAGGAGGTGGAGGAGCCTCGGCTTATCGTCCCCACAGAGAGCCTGAGAACAGTGGCCCCGGTTTCGCTAGAGTCTGTGCCCCCGGGCAAGACTTTTGTGCCTACTAATTTGCGACCGGAGGTACTCTCTTGGGCACATTCGTCCAGGGTGGGTGGACACTTTGGGGCAAAGAGGACATCTGAATTGCTGGCGAGGACATATTGGTGGCCGCATATGGTCCGTGATGTTGGGGACTATGTTCGGGCGTGTGTCTCCTGCGCCAAAAATAAGTCTCCACGACAACGGCCAGCTGGGTTACTTTACCCTTTGCCGGTGGCAGACAGGCCCTGGGAGATGGTTGGGATGGACTTTGTGGTGGGCTTGCCCAAGTCTCGGGGTTGCACCATCATTTGGGTAATCACCGACCATTTCTCTAAAATGGTGCATCTGGTGCCACTACCACGGTTACCTTCTGCATGGGCTCTGGCAGCGTTGTTTGTTAGGCACATCTTCCGTTTACACGGCATGCCGGACAAGATTGTCAGTGACCGAGGTCCCCAGTTTGCGTCTCGGTTCTGGAGAGAGCTTTGTCGTCTACTCAGTATTGAGTTAAATCTCTCTTCAGCGTACCATCCTGAGACGAATGGGTTGGTAGAGAGGGCCAACCAGACCTTGGTCACCTATCTACGACATTTTGTCTCAGCCAGGCAGGATGACTGGCATCCTTGCTACCATGGGCTGAGTTTGCATTAAACAATGCTGTGGCTGATTCCACCGGACAGACCCCATTCCTCCTGAACTACGGTCAGCATCCGCGGGTACCAGTGCCTATGCCCGTGTCTTCCGCCGATTCCAGGGTGGCAGACTGGGCTGTGGAGGCACGGGACATTTGGGACCTCACGCAGGATGCCATTCAGGCCTCCAAAGAGAGGATGAGGTCTTCGGCCGATGCCCATCGGCACCCCCGCTCCTACATTTGCTCCTGGGGATTTGGTGTGGCTCTCCGCCCGTAACATCAGGCTGCGAGTTGAGTCCACTAAGTTGGCACCCCGCTACCTGGGTCCTTTCAAGGTCCTCGAGCAGGTTAACCCTGTGGTATACCGTTTAGCTCTTCCACCACGCCTGGGTATCTCCGACACCTTTCACTTGTCCCTCCTGAAACCTGTGCTCATGTCCCGGTTTTCTGAGTCATCTGCCGGGACATCGGGTTCATCTGCGGATGACCATGAGGTGAACGCCATCGTGGGGTGTAAGGTGGTACGGGGCAAAAAGTTTTATTTGGTGGACTGGAGGGGCTATGGGCCTGAGGATAGGTCTTGGGAGCCTGCCGAGCATGTTCACGCTCCGCAGCTCATCGCTGCCTTTGAACACAGTGAGGCCCAGAGAAGGGGGGGCCCTAGGAGGGGGGGTAATGTTAGGGTTCGAGTTCCCGCTCCTGCACAAGGGGAGTCTCGAACCAGTGCCGCTGCGGTCTCCCATTCATCTCCGGCCGCAGTGGAGCCTGCTCAGCAGAGACGTCGTTCCAAGCGTCTTGCCCACTCCACTACTGGGCAGTGACTTGCTGCTGTCTTTCCTGGATCTGCTATTATAGCCAGTTCTGGAGCAGACGTCTTTGGGATAAAGTCCTGCATTTTCCCTTCTGAGCGTGCCCAGAGTGAGATCTCTCATTGGAGATCAGGGTCACATGCTCAGGTACTGCAGCAGCTCCTATTGGCCCGCCAGGAAGGCCCTGTTACTACTAGTCTTCTGAACAGGTTCTCATTGGTCCTTGTTCCTGGAAGGTCCTGTAGCTGTTGCTATAAAAGGGTAGCATGGCTGGGCCGCCATGCGCTAATATCAACCATTGTATGCTATGCGCCAGTGTGGTCATGCGTGTGTGTGGTTAGGGACCCGGCTGAAATAAGCCACTAGAATACCGACTTAATCGGTGAGGAGTTTAGTGTGCTAGCTGGTCATGGTCGGTGTCCTAGATGCCCTAGATTACCGGCATAACCGGTGAGGAGTTTGATTGCCGTATTCAGGGTCTGGCGTTCAGACGCCATAGATTGCGGGTGACTCCCGCGAGGACATTAGCGCATGACCACGTATTATGCTCGCTTAGCAATTAACCGTGTGCCTGAGAGTCTGACAGGACACGGTGTTTGTTCTCAGCGGCTCTGTGACGTAACAGGGTTCGCTCTCGACGCTAGACAACGCCCTAGCGTTTACTTTGCGGCTCACTGAAGCTAAGTGAGTTCGCACATATCGCCATATAGCACTGTGGCATCCCGTTAGCGGCTCTGTGAATTAACAGAGTCTGCACTTACTGCCGCAACGCGCTAACGGCGTTTATTTTAGCGACTCTGCGGATAACAGAGTTCGCTACTTTCGTCATCTTACTAGCAGCAGGCTTTGCTTGCACGGTGGACCCCGGGCTGCGAACGCACCTCTCCACTTTATATATTTGGTGCGTTCCGCAGACCCTAACAATGCATAACTCCTTTTTGTATGACCAACTCAATCTTGGTTTCATTAGTCCACAGACCTTCTTCCAAAAAGAAATTGGCTTCTCCAAATGTGCTTTTGCATACCTCAGCCGACTCTGTTTGTGGCGTGCTTGCAGAAACGGCTTCTTTCGCATCACTCTCCCATACAGCTTCTCCTTGTGCAAAGTGCGTTGTATAGTTGACCGATGCACAGTGACACCATCTGCAGCAAGTTGATGCTGCAGCTCTCTGGAGGTGGTCTGAGGATTGTCGTTGACTGATCTCACCATTCTTCTTCTCTGCCTTTCTGATGTTTTTCTTGGCTTGCCACTTCTGGCCTTAACAAGAACTGTCCCTGTGTTCTTCCATTTCCTTACTATGTTCCTCACAGTGGAAACTGACAGGTTAAATCTCTGAGACAGCTTTTTGTATCCTTCCCCTGAACAACTATGTTGAATAATCTTTGTTTTCAGATCATTTGACAGTTGTTTTGAGGAGCCCATGATGCCACTCTTCAGAGGAGATTCAAACAGGAGAACAACCTGCAAGTCGCCACTTTAAGTAGCTTTTCTCATGATTGCATACACCTGGCTATGAAGTTCAAAGCTCAATGAGGTTACAAAACCAAAAAAAGTGCTTTAGTAAGTCAGTAAAAAGTAGGCAGGAGTATTTAAAACAAGAAAATGATAAGGGTGGCCATACTTATGCACCTGTCAAATTCTGTTTGAATGCAGATTGCACATGTTCTGCTAGTACAATAAACCTCATTTCAAGGCAGAAACATTACTGTGTCTAATAGTTATTAGATATATCAAACTGAAATAGTTGTTGCAAAAACAGCAATTTTATCAAACATTAAGCTTAAGATTAATAGGGGTGCCCAAACTTTTTCATATAACTATATAGGTGCAAGCGATCAATAGTAAGGTACCATATGTTTATAATCAGGTCAATGTAGTACCCTATCTCTGAAATATTGTATGGTCTGTGCTGTATATCAGAGAAGGGAACCCTTATAATGAGGGTACAAAAAAAAACAGGCAAGCGATTATCCTGCGAAGTATACAGGCAAATAATCACTCCCATAGAAGATATATCGCAACACAGAGATTATAAATGTGTATGCAAGTGCAGTCAAATATTTGCACATAATTCCATTGTAATCAGGTCAACATAGTACCCTATTTCTGACATCATATACCGTATTTTCCAGCGTATAGGACTACTTTTTAACCCCTGAAAATCTTCTTAAAAGTCGGGGGTCATCTTATACGCCGGGTGTCGTCTAATTGGGCGGGTGCGGAGCAATCTGCAGTCACCTAGAGGAGTGGTCCCGATGACAAGGTGAGGGGGCGCCTCATCGGGAAGGTGTAAGTGAAGTATCCCTATTACTTCCTTGCGGCAACGGTGCTCTGTGCGGCTCTCTGTGCTGAGGCGGCGGCTCTTTGTGCAGCGTGGGGGGCTCCGCCGGCATTTCATCAAAGCCCGGAGGCGCCCGCAGCTCCATTGCTGCGATGCGGTGGCCTCCGGGAAAAGGCGGGCGGCGCATGCTCAGATTCAGATCTGGTCCCGAAGAAGGATTGCGAAACGCACGTCGGGGCAGCAGGGACGCCAGGAATACCACGTGCACCTCACAGGTTTAACAAAATCTTATTTTGGGCCCGTTTACATTGTCTTTATTTTAGTGATTTACCGCTATTGTATGTTTACATGTAGAACGTTCAGTTATGGTTATAAGCACGTTACACCTTAGGTTGGCATGATTTGCCATATCAGTTTACTGTCATTTGTTTACATCTTTTGACCACTCTGCACTTTAGAAATGGTGGGTATATGTGTCACGCTGTCTAATGATATGTATACAATGTCAGTAAACTATTAATACAGGAACAACACTCTATACAACAACTAGTATAGCAACATCAGCATGTAAGTATAGAATAGATTTACCTGACACGATATCAGCAGAACTCAGGGTTAATCTTGAGGACTTGATGAGCTGAAACAGGAAAGAGGTGGACCGGGATCTAACCTGACCCTAAACTGGGGTCCTAACTAATCCCTCACCTTGGAGGTACTGATAATGGTTCAGAGGTCCAAGTCTCCAACCTAACCCTGTCTCCTATCAGACCCTGAACCCTGTAATCAGTGCTAAGAAGGATCCTGACTACCACCAAAGGGATATGGGCTGATCTCAGCTAAATACACAAATTAGACATATAAGACAGACAGGATAACACTCGCTTGCATACACACTCAAACACCAAAGGAACATAAATGGTCTGGGAAATAAACTCTAACCAAGTTGAGCTTAGAACAACTAAGGAGCTCACAACTAAAGTCTATACAGATTCATTCCTATCTGTGGTCTGCATGAAGGTTTCACTGGCAACTCCCCAAACAGACAACCAGGAATTTAAAGGAAACCAATCAACAAATAATCAATTGCAGCCGGGAGAAACTGCACCCAGTCCCAGCACCGAGCACAGACAGAATTAACTCCCTAGCTGCCAAACACAAAGAAACAGCAGATCAGCTGTGAGAAGTCAAAATGTGCAACCGCGACGATCTTCGTGGCAATGCACACATGACAGTACCCCCCCTTCTACGAGGGGCCTCCGGACCCTCAGGGCCAGGCCTGCCCGGGTGAGTTCTGTGGAAGGTCCGAACCAAACGATCTGCGTTAACATCAGACGCAGGGACCCACGTCCTCTCCTCTGGACCATACCCCTTCCAATGCACCAAGTACTGAAGGGACCGGCGATTCAGACGTGAGTCAATGATCTTTGATACTTGAAATTCCAAGTTACCATTGACCAACACAGGAGGAGGAGGTAGAGGTGACGGTATGACTGGTGCCACATACCTTTTAAGTAATGACTTGTGGAACACATTATGAATTTTAAACGTAGGAGGGAGGTCCAGACGAAATGCCACAGGATTAATTATGGAACTGATCCTGTACGGCCCGATGAATCTGGGACCCAGTTTCCAGGAGGGCACCTTAAGTTTTATATTCCTGGTAGACACCATACCAGATCGTTCACATTCAGATCTGGACCAGAAACTCTCCTCCTATCAGCCATACGTTTGTAACGGTTCCCCATCGCACTCAGATTATTCAATACACCTCTCCACACAGAAGCAAGTGACGACGAGAAACGCTCCTCCTCAGGAACCCCAGAAGGGCCCCCCCCATTGAAAGTACAAAACTGGGGATGGAAACCATATGCCCCAAAAAACGGGGACTTACCAGTGGACTCGCTCCGCCTGTTGTTAAGAGCGAACTCTGCCAGAGGCAAGAAAGAAGACCAGTCCTCTTGGTTCTCTGAAACAAAACACCGGAGATATGTCTCTAAACTCTGATTCAGACGCTCTGTCTGACCATTGGTCTGCGGATGAAAAGCCGAGGAAAATGACAATTGCATCCCCCGACGTAAACAAAATGCCCTCCAAAATTTGGACACAAACTGAGACCCCCTATCTGACACCACATCAGAAGGCAACCCATGAAGTCTAACGATCTCCCTAATGAACACCTGCGCCAGAGTTTTAGCATTAGGGAGTGCAGGAAGAGCAACGAAATGTGCCATCTTACTGAACCTGTCAACAACCACCAGTATGACAGTATTCCCTGACGACGGAGGAAGGTCCGTAATGAAGTCCATAGATAAATGAGTCCATGGACGCTCCGGAAGTTTCAAGGGTAAAAGGGTCCCAGACGGACGGGTATGAGGGGTTTTAGAGCGAGCACACACCCCACATGACGCGACAAAAGTTATAACATCTTTATTAGCATTAGGCCACCAAAACCGGCGAGAAAGGAGATCTAAAGTAGCCTTACTCCCTGGATGTCCTGCTAGAGCAGAATTATGATGTGCCTCAATAACCTTTTGTCTCAACAGATTTGGGACAAACAGTCTCCCTGGAGGTCCTGCAGGGGCGTCCCCCTGAGCCTCTAACACCTCCTCCTCAAGCTCAGAAAATACAGCCGACACTACCACCCCCTCCTGAAGGATAGGACTCGGGTCATCCGTTTTCCCGGCCCCTGGGAAACTGCGAGACAAGGCATCAGCCTTTACATTCTTAGACCCCGGGCGATAAGTGACGACAAAATTAAACCTGGTAAAAAACAACGACCATCGAGCTTGTCTGGAATTCAGACGCTTAGCGGATTCCAAATACAACAGGTTCTTGTGATCAGTAATAACGGTAACCGGGTGGACTGCCCCCTCCAAAAAGTGACGCCATTCTTCAAAAGCTAACTTAATGGCCAAAAGTTCCCTATTGCCGATATCATAATTCCTTTCGGCGGACGACAATTTCTTAGAAAAGAAAGCGCACGGATGCCATTTACCAGGGGACGGACCCTGGGACAATATAGCACCCACCCCTACGTCAGACGCATCCACCTCCACAATGAACGGCTGAGATGCATCTGGTTGGATGAGAACGGGTGCCGAAGCAAAACATTTCTTCAAAGAGGAAAAGGCTTGGCAAGCTTTGTCCGACCATTTAGAAAAATTCGTCCCTTTTCTTGTCATGTCAGTGAGAGGTTTGACGACAGATGAGAAATTACAAATAAATTTCCGGTAGTAGTTAGCAAACCCCAAAAAACGCTGCAGAGCCTTAAGATCCCCTGGCTGATCCCATTCAAGCACTGCTCTCACCTTTTCAGGGTCCATACGGAAACCGGAGGCTGACACCAAAAAACCCAAAAACTGAAGTTCCTGTACGGCAAATACACACTTCTCCAGTTTGGCGTATAGTTTATTGTCTCGCAAGATCTGCAACACCTGTCTCACATGCTCCTGATGAGACACAAGATCTGGCGAGTAAATTAAAATGTCGTCCAAATATACAACCACAAACAGCCCCACAAGGTGACGAAAAATGTCATTAACAAAATGTTGGAATACTGCTGCTGCAGTAGTCAGACCAAAAGGCATGACTAGGTTCTCATAATGTCCCTCCGGCGTGTTAAACGCCGTTTTCCACTCATCCCCCTCTTTTATCCTAATCAGATTATACGCCCCCCTGAGATCCAATTTAGAGAACCATTTGGCGCCAACAATTTGATTGAAGAGATCAGGAATAAGAGGGAGTGGATACGGATCTCGAACAGTAATCCGATTAAGTTCGCGGAAATCCAAGCAAGGGCGTAGGCCTCCATCTTTCTTCTTTACAAAGAAGAACCCCGCGGCTACTGGGGAAGATGAAGGTCTAATATGCCCTTTGGCCAGACTTTCAGAAATATAATCTTTCATAGCCTGCCTCTCAGGACCAGAAAGATTATACAACCTAGCTTTAGGCAACTTAGCATCAGGAAGGAGATTAATAGAGCAGTCATACACGCGATGAGGAGGCAACTCCCGACACCCCTCCTCAGAGAAAACATCCCCAAAATCCTCCAAAAAAGGAGGCAATGTACTAGGCACGACCGCACTGATGACTGTGTTCATGCAGTTGCTTTTGCAAAACTCACCCCATTGGCTTATTTCTCTGGACTGCCAATTAATCACAGGGTTATGTTTAACCAACCAAGGAAGTCCCAACACAATGGGAGTAGGTAGACCCTCCAACACATAACAAGATAATTGTTCCCTATGTATTGCCCCTACCCGAAGGTCAATGTTATGAACCTCATGAACAAAGCTACCTTGGCCGAGAGGCCTGGCGTCAATGGAGAATATAGGGATCGGTTTGACCAATACACTCAGATGCATACCTTGAGCCTGAGCAAACTGAGCGTCAACCAGATTAGCCCCGGAACCACTATCAAGAAGAACAGACAATCTCTCCACTCTCGTACCAACTACCACCTCCACTGGTACAAGGAACTGAGAAGAACTGGCGGATGAAATACATACTCCCAGGTTGTCGTCCACCACACAACCTGGGATTAACAGTTTTCCGGCGACTTTTGGCTCAACAAGGCACGGGATGGACATTCTCCAACAAAATGTCCCTCTTTCCCGCAGAAAAAACATCTTCTAGTCCTGCGGCGTACCGCCAATCCCCTCCTACGAAATGATGTCCCTCCCAACTGCATAGGCTCATCCGAACAGACAAGGGGAACCTCAACATAAGGGACTTTAGTGGTAGGTGGAGAAACAACAGGGAGTGGGGTTACCTCACCCCTCTCCCGAAGCCGTCTATCAGTACGGATAGCTAAGGCCATAGCAGCCTCCAGTGAATGAGGAGACTCATACTGAGCCAAAACGTCTTTTAATTTATCAGAAAGCCCATGACAAAACTGGCTCCTAAGAGCTGGGTTATTCCATTGAGTATCTGTGGCCCATCTACGAAACTCAGAAGCAAATTCCTCTGCAGGACGATCTCCCTGCTGTATCTTACGTAATTTTGTCTCAGCAAGAGAGACCCGATCTGGGTCATCATATACCAATCCCAGGGCAGTAAAAAATTGATCTACAGACAGTAGAGCCGGGGATTTCGGAGGAAGGGAAAATGCCCAGGATTGAGGGTCCCCTTGCAGAAGTGAGATAACAATTCCCACTCTCTGCTCATCACTCCCTGATGATCGAGGCCGAAGCCGAAAATACAATTTACATGCCTCCCGGAAGGTGAAAAATTTGTCTCGCCCACCAGTGAACCTGTCCGGGAGAGCTACTTTAGGTTCAACTCTGGTTTGCTCCAGGGGAGACAAAACTTTGGACTTAATGTCCGTCAGCTCCATGGATAATCCCTGCAACTGCAGAGCCAGCTGGGCTACTGGATCCATGGTAACTGGAGATAATTTTTATGGCCAGTGAAAATGTCACGCTGTCTAATGATATGTATACAATGTCAGTAAACTATTAATACAGGAACAACACTCTATACAACAACTAGTATAGCAACATCAGCATGTAAGTATAGAATAGATTTACCTGACACGATATCAGCAGAACTCAGGGTTAATCTTGAGGACTTGATGAGCTGAAACAGGAAAGAGGTGGACCGGGATCTAACCTGACCCTAAACTGGGGTCCTAACTAATCCCTCACCTTGGAGGTACTGATAATGGTTCAGAGGTCCAAGTCTCCAACCTAACCCTGTCTCCTATCAGACCCTGAACCCTGTAATCAGTGCTAAGAAGGATCCTGACTACCACCAAAGGGATATGGGCTGATCTCAGCTAAATACACAGATTAGACATATAAGACAGACAGGATAACACTCGCTTGCATACACACTCAAACACCAAAGGAACATAAATGGTCTGGGAAATAAACTCTAACCAAGTTGAGCTTAGAACAACTAAGGAGCTCACAACTAAAGTCTATACAGATTCATTCCTATCTGTGGTCTGCATGAAGGTTTCACTGGCAACTCCCCAAATAGACAACCAGGAATTTAAAGGAAACCAATCAACAAATAATCAATTGCAGCCGGGAGAAACTGCACCCAGTCCCAGCACCGAGCACAGACAGAATTAACTCCCTAGCTGCCAAACACAAAGAAACAGCAGATCAGCTGTGAGAAGTCAAAATGTGCAACCGCGACGATCTTCGTGGCAATGCACACATGACAATATGATGTCATAACCCTTATATATACAGTGTTTGCTCTTCTTTGTATAACATTTTGAACCTTGATGGTATCATCATTAGTATTAACAAGGAGTGGGTACACTATTGTGTATTATAATTTATTCATCTATTGGGCCGCTGTTTTTACAGCTTTTTTTGCACTAGGGGTATTCCATGGCTGTATGTCTCAGATTTTTTGCATTTTTTTACCTTTTCTCTCTTTTTCTGTATATTGATTTTCAATAAAATTTACCTTTTTATCCGGTATTCCCGTGTGTTACCAATTTGTTTAGGTAACCTTTTTGTGAATTATATGTATTTTTGAAGGGCTACTAATACTGCATTAATTAGAGGTTATCAGATATCAAGGACTTGCTTTGTGATTAAAAAGTATTATTGTGTGTTATTTGTTCTTTGGGAGTTATAATTGTTATTGTTTTTATTGATAAAAATTGTTTTTCTAAATACTACTATTAAAAGTAACATTTTATATGATTTATCAAAAAATTGGGTACACATTTTGGTGACTTGCTTTATAATAGCAGTAACTCTAAAAGTAATGTCAGTAGAGTCAACCCTCCTAAGCCGTCAAAGATGATCCCTTGATATCTGCGATCTGATGTCTTATTCCAGAGAAATCCACATTTTTCTTAATATTCAAATGAGCTGTTAGATCTATGAGCCAAACATAGATCTCCCTGAGAATCTGCCTCCAGAGTTTATTTTAAATAAAAGGAGGTGAGACATTTATTGACTGACAGCCTGCTCTCCTGATCTACATGTCTCATACCAGTAAAGCCCCCTTTCAGTTATAATAATCTCTGGAGGGAGATTCTCAGGGAGATCTATGTTCGTCCCATAGATCTTAACAGCTCATTTACATATACAAAACATGAATTTCTATGGAAAAACACAGAAGATTGCAGATCATTTTATTCAACTTTCTATGACCTATATGCCCATATAGATGGCTTAGGAGGGTTGATCCTACTGACAGATTCCCTTAAACCAGGTAAGATGACTTAATTGTAATAACTCAACTGCTTGGATCATTCTAAAAGGTACCACATGGTGCATGACTGTCAGAATGTGTTGTCCTTTTATGGCATCTTATCTGCTTAACATACAGTACAGACCAAAAGTTTGGACACACCTTCTCATTCAAAGATTTCTCTGTATTTTCATGACTATGAAACTTGTAGAATCACACTGAAGGCATCAAAACTATGAAGTAACACATGTGGAATTATACATTACACTTTACAAAAAAGTGTGAAACAACTGAAAATATGTCTTATATTCTAGGTTCTTCAAAGTAGCCACCTTTTGCTTTGATTACTGCTTTGCACGCAGAAAAGGTGAACGGATGGACTCTACATGCCTGGTTCCCACCGTGAAGCATGGAGGAGATGGTGTGATGGTGTGGGGGTGCTTTGCTGGTGACACTGTTGGGGATTTATTCAAAATTGAAGGCATACTGAAGCAGCATGGCTACCACAGCATCTTGCAGCGGCATGCCATGCCATCCAGTTTGTGTTTAGTTGGACCATCATTTATTTTTCAACAGGACAATGACCCCAAACACACCTCCAGGCTGCGTAAGGGCTATTTGACCAAGAAGGAGAGTGATGGGGTGCTACACCAGAAGACCTGGCCTCCACAGTCACCAGACCTGAACCCAATCCAGATGGTTTGGGATGAGCTGGACCGCTCACTGCTTCAATTTTGAATAAATCCCCAACAGTGTTACCAGCAAAGCACCCCCACACCATCACACCACCTCCTCCATGCTTCACGGTGGGAACCAGGCATGTAGAGTCCATCCGTTCACCTTTTCTGCGTGCAAAGCAGTAATCAAAGCAAAAGGTGGCTACTTTGAAGAACCTAGAATATAAGACATATTTTCAGTTGTTTCACACTTTTTTGTAAAGTGTAATGTATAATTCCACATGTGTTAATTCATAGTTTTGATGCCTTCAGTGTAATTCTACAATTTTCATAGTCATGAAAATACAGAGAAATCTTTGAATGAGAAGGTGTGTCCAAACTTTTGGTCTGTACTGTATGTGTAAACATTTCAGGCAGCTGTGCAAAAATTGATGCAAAGTAGGAATGTTTTCAAAAATAGAAGTGTTAATAGTTTATTTTTATCAATTATCAAAATGCAAAGTGAGTGATGAAAAGAAAATCTAATCAAATCAATATTTGGTGTGATCGTCCTTTCCCTCAAAACAGCATGAGAGCATCAAATCTAGGCACACTTGAGAATAATTTTTAGATGAACTCGACAGGGAGTTTGTTCCAAACATCTTGAAGAACCAACCATAGATCTTCTGTGGATGTAGGCTTAGGCTGGAGTCACACTAGCAAATAAAATTGCGCATCTCTGAATTGCACAACATCTTGCAACCTGTCTAGGATTTTTTATGTGTAAACACCTTATATTTATTTTTGTGTTTTTCACATTTATCTTACTTTCTAAGTATCTTTTTTAGAGCCAAAAGTTGCAAGTTTACACCAAAATTTCTAGCGCACATAAAATTACTCTGGGGTGCTAGAGTACATTTGAGTAAAAAAGTTGGAATTTAAGAATGGTGCAAGCATCTGAAAAACGAATACCAAGTCCATATTGGTTCATAAAAAAAATAAATAAATTTCAGGCTTAAATTTAAAGATGAATTTGGCACAAATCAAAATCAGGCTAAAATATCAAAACCTAGTTAAAAAATCGTGCAAAAGCTAGAGTGAATTTGACACTAGGTCTGGCACTAGAAACCAGTCCAAATAATAAAAGACAGCATACCAAATGGAAAGACAATATGTTTTTGTAAACTAGAAATATGATGAAAAATGTCTCAGTCAGTTAATTTTTGCAGAACGTATGCAAATAAAGCTATGTCGAGCCCAGGTGATGTTGCACAAGCACAGCAAGTCTGAAACATTTATATTATGCACTTCAGGCTCCATTCTTTGTAAGCGATTGACATGCAGCTTTGTACTCATGTCATTACAAAGGCTTTTGAAATCTCTATGCACAATGCAGTAGCATTCTACATATTCCTAGGAAATGGGTGACAGTTATTTCTTACATGTTATGCTTGTGGGATTTGTGGGATCGAATGAACTAAAACATGTATATTTTTGTTAACTCTTTTAATGAAGCACTAGTACAAAGCAGTATGCCACTGTGGAGGTTGAAATGTACACTGCTCAATACAATACAATACCACAAAGGAAAAGTCCTGGAATTATAAACATCAACGGATGTATATATATTTTAATGATATGCAAATTATGAAAAAATCGAAACTAAATTTTAAACCATCTCAATTTTTTCATTTTCGAGTATCAGCGCCATGAGCAGAAATACACAGGGCATGTGCGGCCACAATGAATGCACTTGGACACGCAAATCATCAAGATACACTGCTGGCACTGCTGAAGAATGGTGCATAGTAATCCATTCTGTACTGCAAGTGAAATTAGATGTCACATGATGAGCCTTATGCATCAAACGTGTCTGCACAATCCATTAGAAGGCATTTTTACAACATTGGGCTACAAGCCAGACGTTCAGCTACAGTTGTTCAATTGACCTTATAGCAATGCTCTCTAAGGCTAATATGGTGCAGGTCTATACTCCTCAATGTTAAACCTCGCCTTTGTCTTAGACACAATGATAGTCAAAGATTGTTCTGGAGACAATTAGTCCACGAAGAGACCTTGAAGAGGAAACATGAAAGTGGAGTTGTTTTTCAACACAAAGAACCAAGGCCACATGTTTCTTGTGCTGTTGTGAGCAGCCTGCATGGCCTAAATGTGTTACCATGACCTGTGGGATATGTAAACTTGTCTCCCATCAAGCAAACCTTGAGCACCATTAGTTGGCAATTACAAAGGTAGCTGTCACGGGTTTACTGCAACAGGGAGGAGTCAGAAGACCGCAGCATCTGATTTCTCCTACTCCTGCACTAGTTAGAAGAACTTCACCTTCGTATTAAATGATGGAAATTTCTTTTGGCAGTGCAGGGGTTAATCTGCTCTGTTGAGAGCTCCTGGAGCTAAGGCTCTCAGCTGTGCACTGTTAGCCAATCCCATCTCCTATATAATCTGGGTCCTGGCTAGCACTCATTCTTATAGATAGCTTATGTTACATGGCTGGTGGTTGTTGGTTAACATTGAAGAAGGCATTTGGTGGATTTATCTGTGACTGTTGCTAGATTTTGAGTGTGTGATAATTCCCTTTCTCCTCCTACTTTGGTTTTACCCCATCCTCCACTCCCCGTTGCATTCCTCTGTTGTATGTGTGAGTATATTTGTATGTTTGGTATTTTTCTTTGTCCCTGTCTGTATTACCTTTTTTGCTCTGGTTGGTGTACTATGGTACACTACTACTAGCCTCTTCCCAGGGTGGAAAAACGGTACAGACTGAGGGTGGATTTAGAAGCTGGATTTAAGGCAAGGTACATGGCCCCAGCATTTTCACCTTCTGAAGTAATCCAGGGAGTATGACAATTTAGGGTGCCCCTAGCGTTAGGGACGGGGAAGGAGTCCCTGGCCCAGCGGCGTGATTAATAGGCTGTGAACCAGACACTGTGCAGTATCCCTGTGTGAACGGCACCCTATGCGGGCTTCTATTGTGCAATTGTATACTGGGCAGTCACCCCCTCCTTGGATGGGTATGTGGAGAGTGGCTGTTTAATCTGGTACTTTGCACCTGTGCTGCTAACATCTTGCTTTAATGGGCTGGCTGCATCCTATTGTGCATTTGTTCTGAGATCTGGGCAGGTGAGTGTTGCTGCCTTTTTTTGCTGTTTATATTGAATTTTTGGAGACCTTGAGTCTCCTTTAGTGACTTTGCTGGATAGTGTAGAGTAGGACTTGTAAGCGTGGGGACCTTTGGCGCAGGTTACAAGCTTACGTATTTTGGCCAAAATATTAACTAATACCCCACTATTTTTGTATTTTTTGCACTTTATTTTTCGGGGTGCAGCCAGGCCCAGGCACGTCTGGTCTCGAATGAGGGGTGTTCACACTGGTGCGATTTGAGAGTGTACTGGCCAGCCCGCCTAGTCGAATAGTAGGGGCGTGATTAATAGGCTGTGAACCAGACACTGTGCAGTATCCCTATTGTGCAATTGTATACTGGGCAGTCACCCCCTCCTTGGATGGGTATGTGGAGAGTGGCTGTTTAATCTGGTACTTTGCACCTGTGCTGCTAACATCTTGTTTTAATGGGCTGGCTGCATCTTATAGTGCATTTGTTCTAAAATCTGGGCAGGTGAGTGTTGCTGCCTTTTTTTGCTGTTTATATTGAATTTTTGGAGACCTTGTGTCTCCTTTAGTGACTTTGCTGGATAGTGCTGAGGGTGGATTTAGAAGCTGGATTTAAGGCAAGGTACATGGCCCCGGCATTTTCACCTTCTGAAGTAATCCAGGGAGCATGACAATTTAGAGTGCCCCTAGCGTTAGGGACAGGGAAGGAGTCCCTGGCCCAGCGGCACCCGACAACAGAGTCGTGACAGTAGCTGACATCAGTAGATTTTTATGACTTCCCCAAGTGCATTCATCAGAATGCATTCAGAACATTCCTCAAACAACCATTAATAACCTCATTAATAGTAGCCGAGGTGTTTAAGAGAGGAGATTTCTGCGTTCAACGCTCATACTCGATACTGAATGAATCAATATATTTTGAACAAAAATTTTCACATTTTTTTCATCATTTTTATATCATTAACATGTGCATTGATTCTGTGGTTTTCATGATTCCACAACTCTTCACTCTTAGTGCTGCAATTTCAATGTTGAGGAGCATAAATATGCACATATAATATATAACCCAGATTTATAGCTGCTAATTCATAGTGCGTAATTCGTTGCTTTCCACAATTATATTTTCCTTTGTTTATGTAAATCAAGTGCCTGTTTTTTGAGGAACAGGTTTCTTAGTACAGATCATTTTGGGCAGGGCTATGGGCAGATACTTGTGTACAAGCAATACAAAATTATATTTCACTTACCTTATGTGAACGAATGGCCTCTTTAGAAGATTTCAAAAGTAGGCTTCTGGTTATAGGTACTTCAGGACCATGGACAGCATCTTTTAGTACATAATGTTTTACTTAACTTTATAACAGTTGATATAGCATATCAAAAAAGTATGCCATCATAGTTCCTGCATCGTAGTTTCGTCAAGGGTGATCTGTTAGGTCCGGTTTATATTTGCATAGGTCACTTGCGGCCATGTCTGCTTGGCATGGCTGTAAAGGCTTCGGAAGTGGTCACAGCTTAAAACCCTGTTGATTGGCTCCACTGCAGCATTTTAGCAAACTTTATTAAGCATCCGAGCAGTAACACTGACTTTCGGGAGAAGTCCATGTACGGAGTTCAGCACCGGACACTAGGTGTATACCTTTTTTAATATTTCTTTATTCATGTATGACAGGTACACATTAATGAATGTACAACATAAATGGATTTACAGACTGTACATGTTTTTAAGTGTTTTTAGTTGTTTGTATGTGTCAATTTGCTATTTAATAAATGTTTCAAATTATTGTCCTCATATGCATTGTGCAGCTTTTCACTTTTTCTACAAAACATGGAACTGTGGTGAAGTGCTTCTATTATACTTTTCCTCTGATTGTTCCACTCCTGGTTTTGGCTTACAAATACTGATGTAAAATACTGACCAAATACTAAACATGTGCACGTGGCCTAACAGTTTATATGACCTGTTCTTCACCATTCCTTTCTTCCATATTCTTGATGATTTCATAGTATTAGCTATTCTGCACATTGGTACATTGATGTTATATATAAATAGTAGTTACTTTCTTCTATGCACTTTTTTATAAATCATATTGTGAGACCTTTTTTGTTATGCTGTACAGCAGCCATTATTGCCTGGGGCTTGTACATTTCTAATAATTATCTAGTCTTGGCTTATTGCTTCAAACTTAATTCTGGCAAAAGCAGGCATTTCCTATTCTTGACCCTAATTTTGTCTGTTCCTATAAATATATATCCACTAAATATGGGAATCGTTAGGAAGAAATGTGATTAATACAATGTATAATTTTTATTATATCCTTTTTGAGTGTTTAGCCTCTTTTTTCTAAGGAAATTTGCATTTTTATTAGAGGTACCCCCTTTTTATGCCCAAAGGGGTTTTCCCTTTTTTGGGGGGTTTTAAATGGGTTTCCCAAAGGGGTAATGTTTTTTCCCTGCAGAGAGTGAAATGTTAAAACATGCCCAGATGAGGAGACTTTTTTAAATTGCAATGCTCCTTTGAGAAATATTTCATATTGTTTCTTCAGAGAGGAGAGGAATAGAACTCTAGTGCCACCTGGATTTAGCTTTTTGCCCTAAGTCATGTGACAAGGCCGTTAAAGGGTTTGACATTGATTTTTAGGTTTTTTACTTCTTACAAGTGTTTCTAGAGTTCTAGCCCCCTCCCTTTTTGGGAAAAGTAAATTTTTCTTTGGGCTGAAATAAAAAGTAGCAGTCACTTTGTGTGCTGAGACTTTTTAATTCCCCCCCCGTGCATGCACTGTTTCACTGCAAGGATTTTTCCCTTTTTTAGCCCGGAACAAACCGGTTTATGTATGCGATATGCTTACTCCCGGGGAGGGAAACCGGTTTTTTGGGTGCGGCCTCACTCCAACACAAAACAAAAACCCAATACGGCAAAAAAAATGAAATTACCCTGCTGTTTGCAAATAAGAAAAGCAAAAAAGCATAAAAAATTAAAATAGCATTTTTTTATAAAAAACCCCCCTTTTGATTTTAAAAAAAAAAAAAAATAAAA
>JARQOD010000008.1:46373322-46414497 GCA_033576555.1 Oophaga sylvatica
CTTCTATTGTGCAATGTATACTGGGCAGTCACCCCCTCCTTGGATGGGTATGTGGAGAGTGGCTGTTTAATCTGGTACTTTGCACCTGTGCTGCTAACATCTTGCTTTAATGGGCTGGCTGCATCCTATTGTGCATTTGTTCTGAGATCTGGGCAGGTGAGTGTTGCTGCCTTTTTTTGCTGTTTATATTGAATTTTTGGAGACCTTGAGTCTCCTTTAGTGACTTTGCTGGATAGTATAGAGTAGGACTTGTAAGCGTGGGGACCTTTGGCGCAGGTTACAAGCTTACGTATTTTGGCCAAAATATTAACTAATACCCCACTATTTTTGTATTTTTTGCACTTTATTTTTCGGGGTGCAGCCAGGCCCAGGCACGTCTGGTCTCGAATGAGGGGTTTCACACTGGTGCGATTTGAGAGTGTACTGGCCAGCCCGCCTAGTCGAATAGTAGGGGCGTGATTAATAGGCTGTGAACCAGACACTGTGCAGTATCCCTGCGTGAACGGCACCCTATGCGGGCTTCTATTGTGCAATTGTATACTGGGCAGTCACCCCCTCCTTGGATGGGTATGTGGAGAGTGGCTGTTTAATCTGGTACTTTGCACCTGTGCTGCTAACATCTTGTTTTAATGGGCTGGCTGCATCTTATAGTGCATTTGTTCTAAAATCTGGGCAGGTGAGTGTTGCTGCTTTTTTTTGCTGTTTATATTGAATTTTTGGAGACCTTGTGTCTCCTTTAGTGACTTTGCTGGATAGTGCTGAGGGTGGATTTAGAAGCTGGATTTAAGGCAAGGTACATGGCCCCGGCATTTTCACCTTCTGAAGTAATCCAGGGAGCATGACAATTTAGAGTGCCCCTAGCGTTAGGGACAGGGAAGGAGTCCCTGGCCCAGCGGCATCCGACAACAGAGTCGTGACAGTAGCTGACATCAGCAGATTTTTATGACTTCCCCAAGTGCATTCATCAGAATGCATTCAGAACATTCCTCAAACAACCATTAATAACCTCATTAATAGTAGCCGAGGTGTTTAAGAGAGGAGATTTCTGCGTTCAACGCTCATACTCGATACTGAATGAATCAATATATTTTGAACAAAAATTTTCACATTTTTTTCATCATTTTTATATCATTAACATGTGCATTGATTCTGTGGTTTTCATGATTCCACAACTCTTCACTCTTAGTGCTGCAATTTCAATGTTGAGGAGCATAAATATGCACATATAATATATAACCCAGATTTATAGCTGCTAATTCATAGTGCGTAATTCGTTGCTTTCCACAATTATATTTTCCTTTGTTTATGTAAATCAAGTGCCTGTTTTTTGAGGAACAGGTTTCTTAGTACAGATCATTTTGGGCAGGGCTATGGCAGATACTTGTGTACAAGCAATACAAAATTATATTTCACTTACCTTATGTGAACGAATGGCCTCTTTAGAAGATTTCAAAAGTAGGCTTCTGGTTATAGGTACTTCAGGACCATGGACAGCATCTTTTAGTACATAATGTTTTACTTAACTTTATAACAGTTGATATAGCATATCAAAAAAGTATGCCATCATAGTTCCTGCATCGTAGTTTCGTCAAGGGTGATCTGTTAGGTCCGGTTTATATTTGCATAGGTCACTTGCGGCCATGTCTGCTTGGCATGGCTGTAAAGGCTTCGGAAGTGGTCACAGCTTAAAACCCTGTTGATTGGCTCCACTGCAGCATTTTAGCAAACTTTATTAAGCATCCGAGCAGTAACACTGACTTTCGGGAGAAGTCCATGTACGGAGTTCAGCACCGGACACTAGGTGTATACCTTTTTTAATATTTCTTTATTCATGTATGACAGGTACACATTAATGAATGTACAACATAAATGGATTTACAGACTACATGTTTTTAAGTGTTTTTAGTTGTTTGTATGTGTCAATTTGCTATTTAATAAATGTTTCAAATTATTGTCCTCATATGCATTGTGCAGCTTTTCACTTTTTCTACAAAACATGGAACTGTGGTGAAGTGCTTCTATTATACTTTTCCTCTGATTGTTCCACTCCTGGTTTTGGCTTACAAATACTGATGTAAAATACTGACCAAATACTAAACATGTGCACGTGGCCTAACAGTTTATATGACCTGTTCTTCACCATTCCTTTCTTCCATATTCTTGATGATTTCATAGTATTAGCTATTCTGCACATTGGTACATTGATGTTATATATAAATAGTAGTTACTTTCTTCTATGCACTTTTTTATAAATCATATTGTGAGACCTTTTTTGTTATGCTGTACAGCAGCCATTATTGCCTGGGGCTTGTACATTTCTAATAATTATCTAGTCTTGGCTTATTGCTTCAAACTTAATTCTGGCAAAAGCAGGCATTTCCTATTCTTGACCCTAATTTGTCTGTTCCTATAAATATATATCCACTAAATATGGGAATCGTTAGGAAGAAATGTGATTAATACAATGTATAATTTTTATTATATCCTTTTTGAGTGTTTAGCCTCTTTTTTCTAAGGAAATTTGCATTTTTATTAGAGGTACCCCTTTATATGCTAAAGGGGTTGCATGGTCTAAAATGGGATCCAAGGGATAATGTTTCTCCCTGCAGAGAGTGACATGTTAAGCATGCCCAGATGAGGAGACTTTTAAGTTGCAATGCTCCTTTGAGAAATATGCATATTGTTTCTTCAGAGAGGAAGAGGACTAGAACTCTAGTGCCACCTGGATTTAGCTTTTGCCCTAAGTCATGTGACAAGGCTCGTTAAAGGGTCGACATTGATTTTTAGGATTGCTACTTCTTACAAGTGGTGCTAGAGTTCTAGCCCTCTCCCTTTCTGAAGAGATAATTTGCATGGTCTGAAATAAAAAGTATGCAGTCACTTTGTGTGACTGCAGACTTTTGAATCCCCCCCCCAGTGCATGCACTGTGCACTGCAAGGATTTGCCGGTTTCTCAGCCAGGAACAGCCGTGATGTATGCGATATGCTTACTCCTGGGCAGAAGCCGTTTAATGGGTGCGGCCTCACTCCATACACAGACAAAACCTAATACGGCAACAAAATGAACATATACCCTGCTGTAAGCAAATAAGTAAAAGCAATACTGCATATAAATAACATAGCATATTTCATAAACACCATTTCTGATTAAAAAAACAAAACATAAAAGAGATCCCACCAGCGTCAAGGTGTACCCAAATCAGGATAGTCCTATCCTCTAGAATTAAAACCTTACCATGTGTCAAAGTGATGTCAATGTGAATAAGGGCCGAGCAGGATCGAGTCCCGGGTCCTTTCTTTGAGCTGGACAATACTTTTAAAATAGCTACCCTTTAGCTGTGTATCGATATTCGGGACCCGACTATGTTTATAAAGTACCCAATGTTATTTATATGCACTATTGCTTTTACTTATTCACTTATAGCTGGGTATATGTTCATTTTGTATCTGTCTTAGATTTTGTCCAACTTGTACTCCAGTATTCTTTTGCTTTCAAGTTTCTGCACTTCATGCAGGTAAGGGTGTGACCTCCCTTTCTTTGAGCTGGACACTACATTTATATAGTAAATCCGGTGATGTCCCTGTTGGACGTCACCAGAAGTTTCCCACCAACTTTTTACATAGAGGCGAAAATTCCTTTCCTGGTACGTCACTTCGGGTGACGTCCAATGGGGAAATGCATTCCTCCTTACACAGCTTGGATATTTTCAGCATTGCGGTGAGTTACTTGGGAGGGATTTCCTGCCTTCAGAATGCCACGTCACTTCTGGTCACACAGGACACTTCCGGGTGCGCGGCACAGCAGCTGTGATGCTACATTTTGAAACCTTACTTAAGGCTTCTCGGACACAACCTATACAGAGCAATATCCCCTGCACTGTAATGCTTTACCACAGCACCATGACACACTATTTTTGAAAAGGTCCCACTGGTGAGTGTACTTCAGGATTAGCTGCATGTCTGTTATGTTTCTTATACTGCTATGTTGTTTTCTGCTCTTCGATAAGATTTATACTGATCATTCACAGTGTACTGTTTTCAACAAATTTGTACCTCTCTATCACTGTCCTGTGTCTGCCAGAACCTGTACAGTGTTTGTTAGGGTTCGAGTTCCCACTCCTGCACAAGGGGAATCTCGACCTGTTCCCGCTGCGGTCCCCCATCCGTCTCCGGCCGCAGTGGTTCCTGCTCAGCAGAGACGTCGGTCCCAGCGTCTTGCCCGGCCCAGTACTGTGCAGAGACTTGCTGCTGCAACCAGTGTTGGAGCAGGCATATTTGGGACTAAGTCCTTTGTTGCTTCATCTGAGCATGCCCAGGGCAAGATCTCCCATTGGAGATCAGGGGACACATGCTCAGATACAGCTGCCACTCCTATTGGTCCTTCAGGAAGGTCCTGTAGCTGTTGGTGTTCTGAAGCAGCTTCCCATTGGTCCTTCCTGGAAGGTCTTTTTCTCGTGGCTGCTATTAAAGGCTGTCCTTACACACGGCTGTGCGCTAGTATCAACCGTTATATGCTTTGCGCCAGTATGGTCATGCATGTGTGTGGTTAGAGCGGCTGAAATACGCCATTACAATACCGACCTAATCGGTGAGGAGCTTGGTATGCTAGCTGGTCAGGGTTGGTGTCTTAGATGTCTTAGATTACCGGCATAACCGGTGAGGAGTTTGATTGCCGTATTCAGGGCTTGGCGTTCAGACGCCATAGATTGCGGGTGACTCCCGCGAGGACATTAGCGCATGATCACTTTCTATGTTCGCTTAGCAGTCAACTGTGTTCCTGGGTGCCTGACAGGACACAGAAGTTTGTCTCAGCGGCTCTGTGACGCAACAGGGTTCGCTTTCAACGCTAAACAGCGCCCAAGCGTGTTTACTTTGCGACTCAGTGGTGTTAACTGAGTTTGCACACATCGCCATATAGCGCTGCGGCATTCCTTCTAGCGGCTCTGTGGAATAACAGAGTTCGCACATATTGCCACAACGCATTACGGCGTTTATTTTGGCGACTCTGCGGGATAACAGAGTTTGCTTCTTGCGCCATCTTATTAGCAGCAGGCTGCGCCTGCACGGTGGACTCCGGGCTGTGAACGCACCTCTCCACATCTTATATTTGGTGCGTTCCGCAGACCCTAATAGTGTTCATTCTGCATTGTGCATTAGACCTGTATGTATCCTCCATAAAGATGGGAAGACCGATTACGTCGCCATGCTGTTTACTCTATGTTCGCCATTTCAAGACAGTCCTTTCCTTTTTTCTTCTCTCTTTTTTAAGTGCAACATACAACTGCTTAGTATTGTTATAGATCAACAGTTCATATTAGTTTAGAAGCAACCTCAAAATATCAGATACATTTACTGAAATATAGAAACTCTATTTGATTGCAATTGCTGCACTTTGGGAGATCATATTCCCCTCTATTCAGGCACTATGCACTTTACCCTATGATTATACTAAATATAGGGAGCATTTTCTACATGATTGCAGTTTTTGTTAATGAGATTCAGCCATTCATATTCTTAATTTTATATCTATATTTGTAATTGAGTTGCTGCTAAGTCTTCCTGCCACTGATAATCCACAACCACTACCGCAGAGAAAATCCTTTTGTTTATATTTTAAAAAAATGTTTTAAATATGTTTGAAATAAAATATTGTATTTTATAAAATTTATGCTTATGCCTCTTTATCCCATGTGACACTTTTATTTGGGAATTTGCGTATTCTGCTTTGGTATTCTGTACAGTGGAGTTCCGCCTCCTCTGCCTCACACTGTTTTTTTCGGAAGATTGTATCTGTTATACATATCTGTTTGTACATATATTACTTTTTTGTGGGTACCCCCTTATCTATGAACCTTAATACAGAGCTTTTCCTTGAGTTG
The DNA here is from genome assembly GCA_033576555.1 of Oophaga sylvatica. NCBI lineage: Eukaryota > Metazoa > Chordata > Amphibia > Anura > Dendrobatidae > Oophaga > Oophaga sylvatica. The sequence continues at coordinate 46,379,202 of JARQOD010000008.1, forward strand.
GGTATTGGCTATATATTTTTGTTGTCATTTATACCTTTTAGTTCTAATGAAGGCCTTGTAATCATCCGAAACGTCAAAATCTTTTTACACAGTGGATGAACCTGTATCAATAAAGCATTCTTATTTTCTTTGCATCAGTCTTGGAAGTGGTGAGGCAGACCACAGAGTACCGAGCAGCAGCAGGAACTCCAAAGGCAAGCTGTTATGATTTGGTAACTGAGGAGGACAGGAGCAAAACAGCAAGGCAGCCGAACACCTGAGAGGTTGGGAACTTATGGGTTGCAGATCTCTAAACTAACCGCACAACTAGAAGCAGCCGTGGAGCATACCTACGGTGATCCTAGACTCCTCAGCACAGCCGGAGAGCTAGCTACACCTAAAGACAGAAACAGGAAAGCTAACTGCCCCGGAGTAGAGCCCCAAAGGAATAGGCAGCCCCCAAACATATAATGATGGTTAGACAAGATGAAACACAAACACAGATAGAAAATAGAGTGAGCAAACGCGGGGGCCAAACACTGACTAAATAGGACAGGAAAGAACAGAATACTATCTACAACTCAGCAAAACCCTAGCAAAACTTCCAACACTTCAGATTACAAAAATGCTGAGATCTCACGATTTCGCCACTCACTAAATCAGATCTCAGAATGAACAAGGCTAACCTGTAGCCACTCAAAAAGCAGGAAAGAGCAATTAAACAAATAACAGTGGCTACAGAAAACAGAGAGAAGCACAGGCCCCCAGGAGGGGACCCAGCTAACCTCCACAAAGGTGCAGACAAAAATGGAAATAGCAAACACAATAGAAATAAGCAGAAAATATCTTATCTGAAAGTAGCAGATGCAGGCAAGACACCAGCAGACTTCCAAATGAACCAGAAAACAACAATTGATCACCGGCGAGGATCATGGGAAGGCAGCTCCCTTATATCAGTCCAGTCAGTGACTCCTGATTGCCAGGTATCGCTGCCAGCTGAGGAGGCCCAGTCATTTGATACAGCTTTAGTACCGACAGCAACCACCAGAGGGAGCCTCCGGTCAGAATTTGTCTCCAATACGTTCACAGCAGTCCCCCTCCTTGAGGAGGGGTCACCGAACCCTCACCTGCGCCACCAGGCCAATCAGGATAAGCTCGGTGATAGGCACGAACCAGTCTCTCCGCATGAATGTCAGAAGCAAACACCCAAGAATTGTCCTCCTGACTATAACCTTTCCACTTAACCAAGTACTGGAGTCTCCATCTAGCGAAACGAGAATCCAATATCTTCTCCACTTCATACTCCAGATTGCCCTCAACCAGAACAGGCTCATGGACGCATCCATAGGAACCACTGGCTCGACAAACCTTTTCAATAAAGATTTGTGGAAGACGTTATAAATCTTAAACGTTCCTGGAAGAGCCAAGTGAAAAGAAACTGGATTAAGGACTTTCAAGATCCTTTAAGGTTCAATGAACCTTGGCTTAAACTTTGGAGACGCAACCTTCATAGGGATATTCTTTAAAGACAACCAAACCAAGTCACCCACTTTAAACCAAGGACTATCAGTCCTATGCCGGTTGGCAAACCGTTGGGCCTTCTCCTGAGAGAGAGACAACTTATCCAATACTTGATCCCAAATCTGCTGCATTCTCTCTACCACAGAGTCAACACCCGGACAGACAGAAGCCTCCATCTGCCCCGAAGAAAATCGAGGATGAAACCCGGAATTGCAGAAGAAAGAGGACATCAAATTGGCAGAATTGGCCCTATTATTAAGAGCGAATTCAGCCAGGGGCAAAAAAGAGACCTAGTCATCCTGATCCGCAGACATAAAACATCTCAAATAGGTCTCCAAGGTCTGGTTTGTTCTCTCAGTCTGCCCATTGGTCTGAGGATGAAGCGCAGAGGAGAAAGACAGCTGAACTCCCAGTTTAGAACAAAATGTCCTCCAAAATCTGGACACAAACTGGACTCCCTGTCAGACACAATGTTCTCCGGAATGCCGTGAAAATGAACCACATGCTGAAAAAACAAGGTACCAACTCGGAAGAGAATGGCAACTTAGGCAGTGGCACAAGATGGATCATCTTGGGGAATCTATCACAGATCACCCAAATGACAGTCATTCTCTGAGAAACCGGGAGGTCGGAGATAAAATCCATAGAGATATGGGTCCATGGCCTCCTGGGCACCGGCAGTGGCATTAACAATCCACTAGAGCGAGAACAGGGCTTGGAGCGAGAACAAGTCCCGCAGGACTGCACAAAATTCCTGACATCGCGAGATAAAGAGGGCCATCAAAAGGACCGACTCACCAAATCTCTAGTACCAAAAATACCAGGATGACCAGCCAACGAAGAGCAATGAACTTCAGACATAACTTTTTCTCTCCATTGGTCTGGGACATACAATTTCCCCGCAGGGCAACGCTCAGGTTTATCCCCCTGAAATTGCTCCAGGGCCAGTCTCAAATTGGGTGAGACAGCAGAAAGAACAATACCCTCCTTCAGAATGGCAGTAGGCTCAGCCACATCAATAGAATCCCCAAGGATACTCCTAGAGAGGGCATCCGCCTTAACATTCTTAGTACCCGGGAGGAAGGAGACCACAAAGTTAAAACGTGTGAAAAACATGGCCCACCTGGCCTGTCTGGGATTCAATCATTTGGCTGATTCGAGATAGATCAAGTTTTTGTGGTCAGTAAAGACCACAACTTGATGTTTGGCTCCCTCCAACCAATGTCTCCACTCTTCGAACGCCCACTTCATAGCCAATAATTCCCCATTCCCCACATCATAATTACGTTCAGCTGGGGAAAATTTTCGAGAGAAGAAGGCACAAGGGTTACTCTTAGAGGTCTCCGGATCCCTTTGGGACAAAACGGCTCCTGCACCAATCTCAGAAGCATCTATCTCCACCTGAAATGGTAGAGAAACATCAGGTTGCCATAGAACAGGAGCAGAAGTGAATCTGCGCTTAAGCTCCTGAAATGCAGAAACTGCCTCAGGAGATCAATTTACAATATCAGTACCCTTTTTGGTTAAATCAGTCAGTGGTTTCACAATACCAGAGAAATTAATTATGAATTTACGGTAGAAATTAGCAAAACCCAAAAATCTCTGAAGAGCCTTCAATGAAGTGGGCTGAACCCAATCACAAATGGCCTGAACCTTGTCTGGGTCCATTTCAATAGCAGATGGGGACAAAATGAATCCCAAAAACGAAACCTTCTGTACTCCAAAGAGACATTTCGATCCCTTAACATACAAAGCACTCTCTCTCAAAATCCGGAATACACTCCGAACATGTTCCACATGAGAATTCCAGTCATTGGAAAATATCAAAATATCGTCCATATAAACGATCAGAAACTTATCTACCAAGTCACGGAAAATATCATTCATGAATGACTGGAAGACGGAAGGGGAATTAGTGAGCCCAAAAGGCATCACTAGGTACTCAAAATGCCCCTCAGGGGTATTAAACACCATCTTCCATTCATCTCCGTGCTTGATGCGAATAAGATTATACGCCCCCCTAAGGTCAAGCTTGGTAAACCAACTGGCACCTTTCACTCTGGAAAACAAATCAGAAATCAGAGGTAACGGATATTGATATTTAACCGTGATCTTATTAAGGAGACGATAGTCAATACATGGCCTCAATGAACCATCCTTCTTGGCCACAAAGATAAAGCTGGCGCCCAAGGGTGAAGAGGATGGTCTGATATGACCCTTTTCCAAAGCCTCTTTGATATACGATCACATAGCATCTTGCTCAGGTACAGATAAATTGAAGAGCCGACCATTGGGAAATTTACAACCGGGTACCAATTCAATCCCACAATCATAACTCCTCTGCGGAGGCAAGGACGCAGATTTACTCTCACTAAATACATCAGAAAAATCAGCCAAATAGTCGTGGACATCTTACGACTGGGGAGAGGTAGAAAAAACAGGAGTGTCACTACGAACACATTGACAACCCCAATTGACCACAGACACAGACTTCCAATCCAAAACAGGATTATGAGTCTGTAACCAAGGAAAACCCAGTACAATAATGTCATGTAAATTATGTAACACCAAAAATTTACAATTCTCTTGGTGGTCCGGGTCAACCCACATTATCACCTGGGTCGAAAACTGGGGTTTATTCTCCGTCAAAGGGGTAGAATCAATATCCAGCAAAGGAATAGACTTCCGCAGGGGTATCATGGGAAAACCACAACGTTTGGCAAAATCAAAATCCATGAGGTTTAGAGTTGCTCCTGAATCAACAAAAGCCTGAGCCGAAAATGTGGAAATGGAGCAAATCAAGGTAACAGTCAAAAGAAACCTAGTCTGAACACCACCCAAAACAACTGAGCACGCAAAACGTCTTCCCCGCTTGGGGCAGACGGAAATAGCATGAGAAGCGTCTCCACAGTAGAAGCACAACTTATTACGCTTACGAAACTCCTGACGCTGAGCCCCAGAAGCCACTCCATCACACTGCATGGGCTCAGGGCTGGCTCGCAAGGCGTCCCCACCTCTCGCATATTTCTACGCTCACGCAGATGTCTGTCAATTTGAATAGCCAATGCCATAGAGTCATTGAGCCCAGAGGGGACAGGAAATCCCATCATAACGTCCTTTACAGTCTCTGCCAGACCCTTCCGAAAAAGAGCTGCCAGGGCATCGCATTCCATTTAGTAAGGACTGCCCACTTTCGGAATTTCTGACAGTATAGCTCTGCAGCTTCCTGACCCTGTTTTAATGCCAACAAGGTTCTCTCAGCTTGATCAGTAACATTGGGTTCATCATACAACAACCCCAGAGCTTGAAAAAACACATCAATATCAGTCAAGACAGGATCCTCAGCTGTCAGGGAAAAGGCCCAATCCTGAGGGTCGCTGCGCAACAGGGAGATGACAATTTGAACCTGCAGTGCAGCGTTCCCCGAGGACTTAGGCCTCAAGGCAAAAAACAACTTACAGTTATTTTTAAAATTCAAAAATTTAGAGCAATCCCCAAAAAACAACTCTGGAGTAGGAATCTTAGGCTCTACAACCGGCATCCGAGTGAGATAGATTGTCATACTCTGAACTTCAGCAGCAAGCTGCTAAAAAAACGCTCTGACAATTGCTTGATTTCCTTTGAAGAAAAATCCCTCCTCAGCCCCCATAGAAAAAGAGGGAAAAATGTATGTATAAAAAATAAAAATTCTGACAACTCTTTTTTTTTTCTGACAACTCTGACTTTTTTTTTTTTACTATTTTTCCCTTTTGTTGAGTACCATAGAATTTTCAGTAAGGCTGGTTGTTGGGTTTGAGTTCCCAATGCTGCACAAGGGGAATCTCGAGCCATTCCCGCTGCGTCCCCCATCTGTCTCCGGCCGCAGTGGAGCCTGCTCAGCAGAGATGTCGGTCCCAGCATCTTGCCCATTCCAATACTGTGCAGAGACTTGCTGCTGCCCCTCCAGGATCTTCTATTATAGCCAGTGCTGGAGCAAAAGTCTTTAGGACGAAATCCTGCGTTTCCCCTTCTGAGCATGCCCAGGGTAAGATCTCTTATTAGAGATCAGGGTCACATGTTCAGGTACTGCAGCAGTTCCTATTGGCCCACCAGGAAGGTCCTGAAACTACATGTGTTTTGGAACAGTTTCTCATTGGTCCTTTTTCTGGCAGGTCCTGTACCTGTTACTATAAAAGGGTGGCATGGCTAGGCCGCCATGCGCTAGTATCAAATCTGTTACATGCTTGCGCCAGTGAGGTTATGTATGCATGTGGTTAGGTCTGGCTGAAATAAGACCCTAGAATACCGACACCTCCGGTGAGGAGATTGTATGCATGTGTTCAGGGCTCGGCTGAAAACGCCATTAGAATACCGGCTACTCCAGTGAGGAGATTGTTGCTTGTGTTCTGACTGCATGACCTCAGACTGCAATCCGCTTAGCAGTCATCTGTGTTCCCTGTGAGTCTAACAGGACACAGTCTTTTTCTCAGCGGCTCTGTGACGCAACAGGGTTCGCTTTATAACGCTGGTTCAGCGCCCTAGCGTTTTAATTTGCGGCTCACTGAAGCTAATATAGCGCTGTGGCATTCCCGTTAGTGGCTCTGGGGATTAACAGAGTTCGCACTAACTGCCACAGCGCGCTACAGCGTTTATTTTAGCGACTCTGCGGGATAACAGAGTTCGCTACTTTCGCCATCTTACTAGCAGCAGGCTTTGCCTGCACGGTGGACGCCGGGCTGCGAACGCACCTCTCTACAATATCTATTAGGTGCGTTCCGCAGACCCTAACACTGGTGATTCTGTTATGATTTGGTAACTGAGGAGGACAGGAGCAAAACAGCAAGGCAGCCGAACACCTGAGAGGTTGGGAACTTATGGTGTTATGTTACGGTAGCTGAGGAGTGCAGGTAAAAAAGGAAATACACCAGAGCAGTTGGAATCTATGATATTGCAGTACCCTGACTAACCACCGCAACTAGAGGCAGCCGTGGAGCGTTCCTACGTTGGTCCTAGACGCCTCGTCATAGCCTGAGAAACTAACTACACCTAAAGATAGAAATAGGAAAGCTATCTGCCCCGGAGCAGAACCCCAAAGATAATAGAAAGCCCCCAAACATGTAATGGCAGTTAGACAAGAGGAAATACTGACACAGAAAGAAAATAGTATGAGCAAACGCTGGGGCCCAAACTATCTAAATAGAAAAGGACAGGAAGGGTACTTACTGCAATCTCAGAAAACCCTGAAAAAACACCAACTCTACTAATTTCAAAATCACCTGAGATCACACGACCTCTACCACCTAAATTAGTTCTCTGGTGTAAAAAAAATCAAAACAGCAGCCACTGAAAAAAAACTGGAAAAAGCAAAAGCACAAAACACAGTGGCTGGACCAAACTGAGAGGGCAAAAGCCCCCGGAGGGACCCAGAAGGCCCCCACAGAAGTGCAGGACAAAATGCAAAAATATAGCAAAAACACAAAATAAGAAATTGTCTTATCTGATAGCAGGAGATGCAGACATGACACAGCAGGCTACAAGGGAAACTGGAAAGAAGGATTCAGACCAGAACAATTGATCACCGGCAACCCTGATGGGAAAATGACTCCCTTATATAAGACCAATCAGTAACACCTGATTCCCAGTCCTCACAATCCACACTAGTACCGCTTGTAACCACCAGAGGGAGCCTCTGCTCAGAACTCATCTCAAACCCATTCACAACAGTACCCCCCCCTTGAGGAGGGGTCACCGAACCCTCATTTGAGCAACCAGGTCGGTCAGGATGAGTTCTATGATACGCACGGATAAGTCTCCTAGCATGGATGTCCGAAGCAAACACCCAAGAATTGTCTTCCTGACCATAACCTCTCCATTTAACCAAATACTGGAGTCTTCGTCTAGAAAAACGAGAATCCAATATTTTCTCAACCACATACTCCAGATTGCCCTCAACCAAAACAGGGTCAGGAGGCACAGCAGCAGGAACCACTGGCTCAACAAACCTCTTCAACAAGGACTTGTGGAACACGTTATGGATCTTAAATGTCCCTGGAAGAAGCAAACGAAAAGAAACAGGATTAATAATCTCCATGATCTTATAAGGTCCAATGAACCTAGGCTTAAATTTAGGAGATGCTACTCTCATAGGAATATTCTTTGAGGACAACCAGACCAAGTCCCCCACTTTAAACCGAGGACCATCAGTCCTATGCCGGTTAGCAAACCGCTGGGCCTTCTCCTGAGAGAGGGACAACCTCTCCACCACCTGGTCCCAAATCTGCTGCATACGCTCAACAACAGAGTCAACACCTGGACAGACAGAAGCCTCCGTCTGTCCTGAAGAAAATCGAGGGTGAAACCCAGAATTACAGAAAAACGGAGACATCAAAGTGGCAGAGCTAGCCCTATTATTAAGAGCAAACTCAGCCAAAGGCAAAAAAGAGACCCAGTCATCCTGATCAGCAGACACAAAGCATCTTAGATAAGTCTCCAATGTCTGGTTTGTTCTCTCAGTTTGACCATTGGTCTGAGGATGAAATGCCGAGGAGAAAGACAATTGAACACCCAGTTTAGAACAAAAAGTCCTCCAAAATCTGGAAACAAACTGGACTCCTCTGTCAGACACAATGTTCTCAGGAATGCCGTGTAAACGAACCACGTGCTGAAGGAACAACGGCACCAATTCAGAGGAGGAAGGCAACTTAGGTAATGGCACAAGATGTATCATTTTGGAAAACCTATCACAAATTACCCAGATGGTGGTCATTCTCTGAGAAACAGGAAGATCGGAAATGAAATTCATAGAGATATGGGTCCATGGTCTCTTGGGCACAGGCAATGGCATCAACAAACCACTAGAGCGAGAGCAAGGCTTGGAGCGAGAGCAAGTCCCGCAGGACTGCACAAATTCCCTGACATCGCGAGACAAGGTACACCACCAAAAGGACCGACTAACCAAGTCTCTGGTACCAAAAATTCCGGGATGCCCAGCCAATGCGGAACAATGAATCTCAGACATCACACTCTTTTTCCATTGGTCCGGGACAAACAATTTTCCAACAGGGCAGCGCTCGGGCCTATCCTCCTGACACCCCTCCAGAGCAAGTCTCAAATTGGGCGAGATGGCGGAAAGAACTACACCCTCCTTCAAAATCACAGAGGGATCAGATAGCTCAGGAGAGTCCGCAAGGAAACTCCTCGAGAGGGCATCCGCCTTAACATTCTTAGTGCCAGGAAGAAAGGAAACCACAAAATTAAAACGTGTGAAAAACAAGGCCCACCTGGCCTGTCTAGGATTGAGTCGCTTGGCAGATTCCAGATAGACCAGATTCTTATGGTCCGTAAGGACCACCACCTGATGTTTGGCTCCCTCCAGCCAATGTCTCCACTCTTCAAAAGCCCACTTCATGGCCAATAACTCCCGATTACCCACGTCATAATTACGTTCAGTAGGAGAAAATTTTCGAGAGAAAAAGGCACAAGGGTTACTTTTAGAGGTCTCTGGATCTTTTTGGGACAAAACGGCACCTGCCCCAATTTCAGAGGCATCAACCTCCACCTGAAATGGCAGAGAAACATCAGGCTGCCGTAGAACAGGAGCAGAAGTGAATCTCTGCTTAACTTCCTGAAACGCAGAGACTGCCTCAGGAGGCCAATTCACCACATCAGAACCCTTTCTGGTCAAATCAGTTAATGGTTTAACAATAACCGAGAAATTACCAATAAATTTACGATAAAAATTGGCAAAACCCAAAAATCTCTGAAGAGCCTTTAATGAAGTAGGTTGGACCCAATCACAGATGGCCTGAACCTTGACCGGGTCCATTTCAATAACAGATGGGGACAAAATGAATCCCAGAAATGAGATCTTCTGTACGCCAAAAAGACACTTTGATCCCTTCACATACAGAGCATTCTCTCTCAAAATCTGGAATACAGTTCGAACATGTTTCACATGAGAGTCCCAGTCATTAGAAAAAATCAAGATATCATCCAAATAAACAATCAGAAACTTGTCCACAAAATCCCTGAAAATGTCATTCATGAAGGACTGGAAGACGGAAGGAGCATTAGTGAGCCCAAAGGGCATCACTAGGTACTCAAAATGCCCTTCAGGGTGTTAAATGCCGTCTTCCATTCATCCCCGTGCTTAATGCGAATAAGGTTATACGCCCCCCTGAGGTCAAGCTTGGTAAACCAAGTAGCGTTTTTCACCCTGGAAAACAGGTCAGAAATCAAGGGTAACGGGTATTGATATTTCACAGTAATATTGTTCAAGAGACGATAATCAATACACGGCCTTAATGAACCATCTTTTTTGGCCACAAAGAAAAAACCGGCACCTAAGGGTGAAGAGGATGGTCTGATATGACCCTTCTCCAATGACTCCTTGATATAAGACCGCATAGCGTCATGTTCAGGTACAGACAAGTTAAAAAGGCGACCTTTAGGGAATTTACTACTTGGCACTAATTCAATAGCGCAGTCATAGCTCCTATGGGGAGGTAAGGATGCAGATTTACTTTCGCTAAACACATCAGAAAAATCAAACAAAAAGTCAGGAACATCCTGAGCTTGGGGGGAGGCAGAAAAAACAGGAGTGTTGGTATTAACACATTGGCAGCCCCAACTGGTTACAGACACAGATTTCCAATCCAAAACAGGATTATGAGACTGTAACCAAGGGAAACCCAGCACTATAATGTCATGCAGATTATATAGAACCAAAAATTTGCAGCACTCCTGGTGATCAGGTTCAACCCTCATTATCACCTGAGTAGAAAACTGGGGTTTATTCTCAGCCAAAGGGGTAGAATCGATCCCCAGTAAAGGAATAGACTTCTGTAGGGGTATCAAGGGAAACCCACAACGTTTAGCAAAATCATAATCCATCAGGTTAATAGCTGCTCCAGAATCAACGAAAGCCTGAGCAGAAAATGAGGACAGAGAGCATATCAGAGTGACAGTTAATAAAAACTTAGTCTGAACACTACCCAAGACAACTGAGCATGCAAAATGTCTTCCCCGCTTAGGGCAGACTGAAATAGCATGAGAGGCATCACCACAGTAGAAACATAACCCATTGCGCTTTCGAAACTCATGACGCTGAGCCCCAGACACCACTCCATCACACTGCATGGGCTCAGCAGCTGGCTCACAAGGCAACACCACTCCACGCATACTTCTCCGCTCACGCAAACGTCTGTCAATTTGAATCGCTAATGACATAGAATCATTGAGACCAGAGGGGACAGGGAATCCCACCATAACATCCTTTACATTATCCGACAGACCCTTCCGGAAAAGGGCCGCCAAAGCGTCGTCATTCCATTTGGTCAGGACTGCCCACCTACGGAATCTCTGACAGTATAACTCAGCGTCATCAAGCCCCTGATTTAATGCCAACAAGGCTTTTTCAGCTTGATCAGTGACATTAGGCTCATCGTACAATAACCCCAAAGCCTGAAAAAACGCATCAACATCACTCAAAACAGGATCCCCAGGTGTCAGGGAAAAAGCCCAATCCTGAGGATCGCCGCGCAGGAGAGAGATGATAATTTGAACCTGCTGCGCTGCGTTTCCTGAGGACTTAGATTTTAAGGCAAGAAACAATTTACAATTATTTTTGAAATTCTGAAACTTAGCTCGATCCCCTAAAAACAAATCTGGCATGGGGATCCTATTTTCCACAACAGGCAACCTAGCAAGATATGCAGCAATACTCTGAACCTCAGTGGCAAGCTGATCCACACGGCCAGACAACTGTGCAAACTCCATTGGGAGAAAAGATCCTCCCCAGCACCCAGAGATACAGAGGGAAAAAAAAAAAAAAAATGCAACAAACAGAAAAATATCTCTGACAACTTTTCTTCCTTCAAAATATTTTTTCCCTTCTGTGAGTACCATACAATTTTTATGGCCGGTGATACTGTTATGTTACGGTAGCTGAGGAGTGCAGGTAAAAAAGGAAATACACCAGAGCAGTTGGAATCTATGAGATTGCAGTACCCTGACTAACCACCGCAACTAGAGGCAGCCGTGGAGCGTTCCTACGTTGGTCCTAGACGCCTCGTCACAGCCTGAGAAACTAACTACACCTAAAGATAGAAATAGGAAAGCTATCTGCCCCGGAGCAGAACCCCAAAGATAATAGAAAGCCCCCAAACATGTAATGGCAGTTAGACAAGAGGAAATACTGACACAGAAAGAAAATAGTATGAGCAAACGCTGGGGCCCAAACTATCTAAATAGAAAAGGACAGGAAGGGTACTTACTGCAATCTCAGAAAACCCTGAAAAAACACCAACTCTACTAATTTCAAAATCACCTGAGATCACACGACCTCTACCACCTAAATTAGTTCTCTGGTGTAAAAAAAAATCAAAACAGCAGCCACTGAAAAAAAACTGGAAAAAGCAAAAGCACAAAACACAGTGGCTGGACCAAACTGAGAGGGCAAAAGCCCCCGGAGGGGACCCAGAAGGCCCCCACAGAAGTGCAGGACAAAATGCAAAAATATAGCAAAAACACAAAATAAGAATTTGTCTTATCTGATAGCAGGAGATGCAGACACGACACAGCAGGCTACAAGGGAAACTGGAAAGAAGGATTCAGACCAGAACAATTGATCACCGGCAACCCTGATGGGAAAATGACTCCCTTATATAAGACCAATCAGTAACACCTGATTCCCAGTCCTCACAATCCACACTAGTACCGCTTGTAACCACCAGAGGGAGCCTCTGCTCAGAACTCATCTCAAACCCATTCACAACATTATGGGTTGCAGATCTCTAAACTAACCGCACAACTGGAAGCAGCCGTGGAGCGTACATACGGTGATCCTTGACGCCTCAGCACAGCAGGAGAGCTAGCTACACCTAAAGACAGAAACAGGAAAGCTAACTGCCCCGGAGTAGAGCCCCAAAGTAATAGGCAGCCCCCAAACATATAATGGCGGTTAGACAAGATGAAACACAAATGCAGACAGAAAATAGAGTGAGCAAATGCAGGGGCCAAACACTGACTAAATAGGACAGGAAAGAACAGAATACTATCTGCAACCCAGCAAAACCCTAGCAAAACTTCCAACACTTCTGATTACAAAAATGCTGAGATCACATGATCTCGCCACCCACTAAATCAGATCTCAGAATGAACAAGGCTAACCCATAGCCACTCAAAAAGCAGGGAAAGAGCAATTGAACAAATAACAGTGGCTACAGAAAACAGAGAGAAGCACAGGCCCCAGGAGGGGACCCGGCTAACCTCCACAAAGGTGCAGACAAAAATGGAAATAGCAAACACAATAGAAATAAGCAGAAAATATCTTATCTGAAAGTAGCAGATGCAGGCAAGACACCAGCAGACTTCCAAATGAACCAGGAAACAACAATTGATCACCGGCGAGGATCATGGGAAGGCAGCTCCCTTATATCAGTCCAGTCAGTGACTTCTGATTGCCAGGTATCGCTGCCAGCTGAGGAGGCCCAGTCATTTGATACAGCTTCAGTACCAACAGCAATCACCAGAGGGAGCCTCCGCTCAGAAATTGTCTCCAATACATTCACAACATCAAGTTAGGAGGAAACTCAGAAGCACACAGCAACAAAATACTCAGGCAAGGAGGATCTCCCGACCTTGATTTAAATAGCAGGACAGACAGGAAGTTCCAGGACAGGGCTAAGCACCAGACTCCATCTTGGACAAGGGCAAAACAGGCTCCATGGAACATCTGGAATCCTTACAGATGCGTTGGTGGTTGCACGGCCAATTTGTGAATGATGGTTATTTGGACAATTTGTGGACTCAATATCTTACTTTAACATGTATTTAATGGGTAAAAATAAACATTTAAGATATTATATCCATGGAGCCAAATATCTTTCCTTAAATACAAAAAATGAAGCATTTCACATTACATATCTGAATAGAAAGCTCTTTATTCACCATAGACTATATAACGTTTGTCAAAAAATGAACTTCAACAAAATCAAAGTTAAAGAAGCACTTCCATCAAAGTTTTTATCCTCTTAATATATTGCAAACATATTATTTAGCACTGTGGACTTACAATTGCTCATTTTGCCTTTCTTCCCTGTTAATTTTTCTCTTTTCTCTTCTCTATGCAGAAACAGGAAGTCTCTTGTCCCTGTATTTATCATTCCCCTCTTCAACTCCTGACCCAGCTGCTCTCTCCTTTCCTCCTGCCATTGACTTTTGCAGTGACTTATGACTCATGTGGGGAAATTTGACCTCCTGTTTCTACATAGAGCTTAGAATGATTCAGTTAGTCTATTGTAATCACGTGATGTCATAGACCTAATTAAAGAGAGAAGTAACTGGGCAAAAAGGTAAAATGAGCTATTTTAAGTGCACAGTGCTATATAATATGAGGACTGCAATATATTGAGAAGATAAAAACCTTGATGGGAGTTGTTCTTTAACCCCTTAGTGACAGCCATTTTGCAGCTTAATGACCGGGCCAATTTTTACAATTCTGACCACTGTCACTTTATGAGGTTATAACTCTGGAACGCTTTAACGAATCCCGATTCTGAGATTGTTTTTTCCTGACATATTGTACTTCACGTTAGTGGTAAAATTTCTTTGATATGACTTGTGTTTATTTATGAAAAAAACAGAAATATGGCGAAAATTTTGAAAATTTAGCAATTTTCAAACTTTAAATTTTTATGCCCTTAAATCAAGAGATACAGTACAGACCAAAAGTTTGGACATACCTTCTCATTCAAAGATTCTTTTGTATTTTCATGACAAAGAAAATTGTAGAATCACACTGAAGGCATCAAAACTATGAATTAACACATGTGGAATTATACATTACACTTTACAAAAAAGTGTGAAACAACTGAAAATATGTCTTATATTCTAGGTTCTTCAAAGTAGCCACCTTTTGCTTTGATTACTGCTTTGCATGCAGAAAAGGTGAACGGATGGACTCTACATGCCTGGCTCCCACCGTCAAGCATGGAGGAGGTGGTGTGATGGTGTGGGGGTGCTTTGCTGGTGACACTCCTGGGGATTATTCTCAATTGAAGCGGTGAGCGGTCCAGCTCACCCCAAACCATCTCGATTGGGTTGAGGTCTGGTGACTGTGGAGGCCAGGTCATCTGGCATAGCACCCCAACACTCTCCTTCTTAGTCAAATAGCCCTTACACAGTCTGGAGGTGTGTTTGGGGTCATTGCCCTGTTGAAAAATAAATGATGGTCCAACTAAATGCAAACCGGATGGAATAGCATGCCGCTGCAAGATGCTGTAGTAGCCATGCTGCTTCAGTATGCCTTCAATTTTGAATAAATCCCCAACAGTGTCACCAGCAAAGCACCCCCACACCATCACACCACCTCCTCCATGCTTCACGGTGGGAACCAGGCATGTAGAGTCCATCCGTTCACCTTTTCTGCGTGCAAAGCAGTAATCAAAGCAAAAGGTGGCTACTTTGAAGAATCTAGATATAAGACATATTTTCAGTTGTTTCACACTTTTTTGTAAAGTGTAATGTATAATTCCACATGTGTTAATTCATAGTTTTGATGCCTTCAGTGTGATTCTACAATTTTCACAGTCATGAAAATACAGAAAAATCGTTGAATGAGAAGGTGTGTCCAAACTTTTGGTCTGTACTGTATGTCACACAAATTTCTTAATAAATAACATTTCCCACATGTCTACTTTACATCAGCACAATTTTGGGAACAAAATTTTCTTTTGTTACGAAGTTATAAGGGTTAAAAGTTGACCAGCGATTTCTCATTTTTACAACACCATTTTTTTTTAGGGACCACATCACATTTGAAGTCACTTTGAGGGGTCTATATGATAGAAAATACCCAAAAGTGACACCATTCTAAAAACTGCACCCCTCAAGGTGCTCAAAACCACATTCAAGAAGTTTTTTAACCCTTCAGGTGCTTCACAGGAGCTGAAGCAATGTGGAAGGAAAAAATTGACATTTAACTTTTTTTGCAAAAGATTTACTTCGGAACCAATTTTTTTCATTTTCACAAGTGTTAAATGAAAAAATTAACCACAAAATTTGTTGTGCAATTTCTTCTGAATACGCCGATACCCCATATGTGGGGTTAAACCACTTTTTGGGCGCACGGCAGAGGTCGCAAGGGAAGGAGCGCCGTTTGACTTTTTCAACGCAGAATTGGCTGGATGCCATGTCGTGTTTAGATAGCCCCTGATGTGCCTAAACAGTGGAAACACCCTACAAGTGACCCCATTTTGGAAACAAGACCCCTTAAGGAACTTATCTAGATGTGTGGTGAGCACTTTGAACCTCCAAGTGATTCACACAAGTTTATAACGTAGAGCCGTGAAAATAAAAAATCATATTTTTTCCACAAAAATGATCTTTTCACCCCAATTTTTATTTTCCCAAGGGTAACAAGACCCCAAAAGTTTTTGTGCAATTTGTCATGAGCATGCCGATACCCCATATGTTCGGGTAAACCACTTTTTGGGCGCACGGCAGAGGTCGCAAGGGAAGGAGCTCCGTTTGACTTTTTCAACGCAGAATTGGCTGGACGCCATGTCGCATTTGTAGAGGCCCTGATGTGTCTAAACAGTGGAAACCCCCACAAGTGACCCCATTTTGGAAACTAGACCCCCTAAGGAACTTATCTAGATGTGTGGTGAGCACTTTGAACCCCAAAGTGCTTCACAGAAGATTATAACGCCCGGGCGTGAAAATAAAAAATCATATTTTTTCCACAAACCTGATAGTTTAGTCCCCAATTTTTTATTTTCCCAAGGGTAACAGGAGAAATTAGAGCACAAAAGTTGTTGTCCAATTTGTCCTGAGTACGCTGATACCCCATATGTGGGGGGGACCACTGTTTGGGCACACGGCAGGGCTTGGAATGGAAGCAGCGCCGTTTGACTTTTTCAAACCAAAATTGGCTGGAATTGAGATTGGACACCATGTCGCGTTTGGAGAGCCCCTGATGCGCCTAAACAGTGGAAACCCCCACAAGTAACACCATTTTGGAAACTAGACCCCTATGGAACTTATCTAGATCTGTTGTGAGCACTTTGAACCCCCAAGTGTTTCACAAAAGTTTATAATGCCTGGGTGTGAAAAAAATAAACAGATTTCCACAAAAATGAATTTTTAGTCCCAAATTTTTGATTTTTCACAAGGAAATTGGACCCTAAAAGTGTCATGTGTGCATCGCCACGAAGATCGTCGCGGTTGCACATTCTGACTTCTCACAGCTGAGTTGCTGTTTCTTTGTGTTTGGCAGTTAGGGAGTTAATTCTGTCTGTGCTCAGTTCTGGGACTGGGTGCAGTTTTCTCCCGGCTGCAATTAATTATTTGTTGATTGGTTTCCTTTAAATCTCTGGTTGTCTGTGTTGGGAGTTGCCAGTGAAATTCTTCATGCAGACCACAGATAGGATTGTATCTGTATAGACTTAAGTTAAAGAGCTCCTTAGTTGTTTTAAGCTCACCTTGCTTAGAGTTTAATATCCCAGATCATTTATGTTCCTTCTGTGTTTGAGTGTGTATGCAAGTCTGTGTTTTCTCCAGTCTGTCTTATATGTCTAATCTGTGTATTTAGCAGAGATCAGCCCATATCCCTTTGGTGGTAATCAGAATCCTTCTTAGGACTGATTACAGGGTTCAGGGACTGATAGGAGACAGGGTTAGGCTGGAGACTTGGACCTCTGAACCATTATCAGTACCTCCAAGGTGAGGGTTTAGTTAGGACCCCAGTTTAGGGTCAGGTTAGACCCCCGGTCCTCCTCTTTCCTGTGACAGTGTATCAAGTCCTCAAGATTAACCCTGAGTTCAACGGATATCGTGTCAGGTAAATCTATTCTATATTTACATGCTGATGTTGCTAATCTATATGTTGTATAGAGTGTTGTTCTTTTAAGAATAGTTTACTGACATCGTACACATATCATAAGACCGCGTAACATTTTCACTGGCCCATAAAATTATTCCCAGTTGCCATGGATCCAGTAGCCCAGCTGGCTCTGCAGTTGCAGGATTATCCATGGAGCTGACGGACATTAAGTCCAAAGTTTTGTCTCCCTCGGAGCAAACCAGATTTGAACCTAAAGTAGCTCTCCCGGACAGGTTCACTGGTGGGCGAGACAAATTTTTTATCTTCAGGGAAGCATGTAAATTGTATTTTCGGCTTCGGCCTCGATCATCAGGGAGTGAAGAGCAGAGGTGGGAATTGTTATCTCGCTCCTACAAGGGGACCCTCAATCCTGGGCCTTCTCCCTTCCTCCGGGATCCCCGGCTCTACAGTCAGTAGATCGATTTTTTACTGCCCTGGGTTTGGTATATGATGACCCAGATCGGGTCTCTCTTGCTGAGACAAAATTACGTAAGATACAGCAGGGAGATCGTCCGGCGGAGGAATTTGCTTCTGAGTTCCGTAGATGGGCCACAGATACTCAGTGGAATGACCCAGCTCTTAGGAGCCAGTTTTGTCATGGGCTTTCTGACAAATTAAAGGACGTTTTGGCTCAGTATGATTCTCCTCCATCACTGGAGGCTGCTATGGCCCTAGCTATCCGTACTGATAGACGGCTCCGGGAGAGGTGCGAGGTAACTCCGCCCCCTGTTGTTACTCCACCTACTACTAAAGTCCCTTATGTTGAGGTTCCCCTTGTCTGTTCGGAGGAGCCTATGCAGTTGGGAGGGACATCATTTCGTAGGAGGGGATTGGCGGTACGCCGCAGGACTAGAAGGTGTTTCTTCTGCGGGAAAGAGGGACATTTTCTTGGGGATGTCCATCCCGTGCCTTGTTGAGCAAAAAGTCGCCAGAAAAAAGGTTAATCTCAGGTTGTGTGGTGGACGACAACCTGGGAGTATGTATTTCGTCCGCTAGTTCTTCTCAGTTCCTTGTACCAGTGGAGGTGGTGGTTGGTACGAGAGTGGAGAGATTTTCTGTTCTTCTTGATAGTGGGTCCGGGGCTAATCTGGTTGACGCTCAGTTTGCTCAGGCTCAAGGTATGCATCTGAGTGTATTGGTCAAACCGATCCCTATATTCTCCATTGACGCCAGGCCTCTCGGCCAAGGTAGCTTTGTTCATGAGGTTCATAACATTGACCTTCGGGTAGGGGCAATACATAGGGAACTATTATCTTGTTATGTGTTGGAGGGTCTACCTACTCCTATTGTGTTGGGACTTCCTTGGTTGGTTAAACATAACCCTGTGATTAATTGGCAGTCCAGAGATATAAGCCAATGGGGGGAGTTTTGCAAAAGTAACTGCATGAACACAGTCATCAGTGCGGTCGTGCCTAGTACTTTGCCTCCTTTTTTGGAGGACTTTGGGGATGTGTTCTCTGAGGAGGGGTGTCAGGAGTTGCCTCCTCATCGCGTGTATGACTGCTCTATTAATTTACTTCCTGATGCTAAGATACCTAAAGCTAGGTTATATAACCTTTCTGGTCCTGAGAGGCAGGCTATGAAAGATTATATTTCGGAAAGTCTGGCCAAAGGGCATATTAGACCTTCATCTTCCCCAGTGGCCGCGGGGTTCTTCTTTGTGAAGAAAAAAGATGGAGGCCTACGCCCTTGCTTGGATTTCCGCGAACTTAATCGGATTACTGTTCGAGATCCGTATCCACTCCCTCTGATTCCTGATCTCTTCAATCAAATTGTTGGCGCCAAATGGTTCTCTAAATTGGATCTCAGGGGGGCGTATAATCTGATTAGGATAAAAGAGGGGGATGAGTGGAAAACGGCGTTTAACACGCCGGAGGGACATTATGAGAACCTTATCATGCCTTTTGGTCTGACTACTGCACCAGCAGTATTCCAACATTTTGTTAATGACATTTTTCGTCATCTGGTGGGGCTGTTTGTGGTCGTATATTTGGATGACATTTTAATTTACTCACCAGATCTTGTGTCTCACCAGGAGCATGTGAGACAGGTGTTGCAGATCTTGCGAGACAATAAACTATACGCCAAACTGGAAAAGTGTGTATTCGCCGTACAGGAACTTCAGTTTTTGGGTTTCTTGGTGTCAGCCTCCGGTTTCCGTATGGACCCTGAAAAGGTGAGAGCAGTGCTTGAATGGGATCAGCCAGAGGATCTTAAGGCTCTGCAGCGTTTTCTGGGGTTTGCTAACTACTACCGGAAATTTATTTGTAATTTCTCATCTGTTGTCAAACCTCTCACTGACATGACAAGAAAAGGGACGGATTTTTCTAAATGGTCGGACAAAGCTTGCCAAGCTTTTTCCTCTTTGAAAAAATGTTTTGCTTCGGCACCCGTTCTCATCCAACCAGATGCATCACAGCCGTTCGTTGTGGAGGTGGACGCGTCTGACGTAGGGGTGGGTGCAATATTGTCCCAGGGTCCGTCCCCTGGTAAATGGCATCCGTGCGCTTTCTTTTCTAAAAAATTGTCGTCCGCCGAAAGGAATTATGATATCGGCAATAGGGAACTTTTGGCCATTAAGTTGGCTTTTGAAGAATGGCGTCACTTTTTGGAGGGGGCAGTCCACCCGGTCACCGTCATTACTGATCACAAGAACCTGCTGTATTTGGAATCTGCTAAGCGTCTGAATTCCAGACAAGCTCGATGGTCGTTGTTTTTTACCAGGTTTAATTTTGTTGTCACTTATCGCCCTGGATCTAAGAATGTTAAGGCGGATGCCTTGTCTCGCAGTTTCCCAGGGGCCGGGAAAATGGATGACCCGATTCCCATCCTTCAGGAGGGGTGTGTAGTGTCGGCTGTATGTTCTGAGCTTAAGGAGGAGGTGTTAGAGGCTCAGGGGGACGCCCCTGCAGGACCTCCAGGGAGACTGTTTGTCCCAAATCAGTTGAGACAAAAGGTTATTGAGGCACATCATAATTCTGCTTTAGCAGGACATCCAGGGAGTAAGGCTACTTTAGATCTCCTTTCTCGCCGGTTTTGGTGGCCTAACGTTAATAAAGATGTTTTAACTTTTGTCGCGTCCTGTGGGGTTTGTGCTCGCTCTAAGACCCCTCATACCCGTCCGTCTGGGACCCTCTTACCCTTGAAACTTCCGGAGCGTCCATGGACTCATTTGTCTATGGACTTCATCACGGACCTTCCTCAGTCGTCAGGGAAGACTGTCATACTGGTGGTTGTTGACAGGTTCAGTAAGATGGCACATTTCATTGCTCTTCCTGCCCTCCCTAATGCTAAAACTCTGGCGCAGGTGTTCATTGGGGAGATTGTGAGACTTCATGGGTTGCCTTCTGATGTGGTGTCAGATAGGGGGTCTCAGTTTGTGTCCAAGTTTTGGAGGGCATTTTGTTTACGTCGGGGGATGCAATTGTCATTTTCCTCGGCTTTTCATCCGCAGACCAATGGTCAGACAGAGCGTCTGAATCAAAGCTTAGAGACTTATCTTCGGTGTTTTGTCTCAGAGAACCAGGAGGACTGGTCTTCTTTCTTGCCTCTGGCAGAGTTCGCTCTTAACAACAGGCGGAGCGAGTCCACTGGTAAGTCCCCGTTTTTTGGGGCATATGGTTTTCATCCCCAGTTTTGTACATTCAATGGGGGGGCCCTTCTGGGGTTCCTGAGGAGGAGCGTTTCTCGTCGTCACTTGCTTCAGTGTGGAGAGGTGTATTGAATAATCTGAGTGCTATGGGGAACCGTTATAAACGTATGGCTGATAGGAGGAGAGTTTCTGGTCCAGATCTTAATGTGAACGATCTGGTATGGTTGTCTACCAGGAATATAAAACTTAAAGTTCCCTCCTGGAAGCTGGGCCCCAGATTCATCAGGCCGTACAGGATCAGTTCCATAATTAATCCTGTGGCATTTCGTCTGGACCTCCCTCCTACGTTTAAAATTCATAATGTGTTCCACAAGTCATTACTTAAGAGGTACGTGGCACCAGTCATACCATCACCTCTACCTCCTCCTCCAGTGGTGGTCAATGGTAACTTGGAGTTTCAAGTGTCAAAGATCATTGACTCACGTCTGAATCGCCGGTCCCTTCAGTACTTGGTGCATTGGAAGGGGTATGGTCCAGAGGAGAGGACGTGGGTTCCTGCGTCTGACATTAACGCAGATCGTTTGGTGCGGACCTTCCACAGAACTCACCCGGGCAAACCTGGCCCTGAGGGTCCGGAGGCCCCTCGTAGAAGGGGGGTACTGTCATGTGTGCATCGCCACGAAGATCGTCGCGGTTGCACATTCTGACTTCTCACAGCTGAGTTGCTGTTTCTTTGTGTTTGGCAGTTAGGGAGTTAATTCTGTCTGTGCTCAGTTCTGGGACTGGGTTCAGTTTCTCCCGGCTGCAATTAATTATTTGTTGATTGGTTTCCTTTAAATCTCTGGTTGTCTGTGTTGGGAGTTGCCAGTGAAATTCTTCATGCAGACCACAGATAGGATTGTATCTGTATAGACTTAAGTTAAAGAGCTCCTTAGTTGTTTTAAGCTCACCTTGCTTAGAGTTTAATATCCCAGATCATTTATGTTCCTTCTGTGTTTGAGTGTGTATGCAAGTCTGTGTTTTCTCCAGTCTGTCTTATATGTCTAATCTGTGTATTTAGCAGAGATCAGCCCATATCCCTTTGGTGGTAATCAGAATCCTTCTTAGGACTGATTACAGGGTTCAGGGACTGATAGGAGACAGGGTTAGGCTGGAGACTTGGACCTCTGAACCATTATCAGTACCTCCAAGGTGAGGGTTTAGTTAGGACCCCAGTTTAGGGTCAGGTTAGACCCCCGGTCCTCCTCTTTCCTGTGACAGTGTATCAAGTCCTCAAGATTAACCCTGAGTTCAACGGATATCGTGTCAGGTAAATCTATTCTATATTTACATGCTGATGTTGCTAATCTATATGTTGTATAGAGTGTTGTTCTTTTAAGAATAGTTTACTGACATCGTACACATATCATAAGACCGCGTGACAAAAAGTTGTTGTCCAATTTGTCCTGAGTACGCTGATACCAAATATGTGGGGGGAAACTGTTTGGGCGCACGGCAGGGCTTGGAAAGGAAGTAATAAAGTTTTGGAATACAGACGTTGATGGGGGTCATGTTCCGTTTTCAGTGCCTCAGATGTGCCTAAACAGTGGAAAAACCCCACAAGTGACCCCATTTTGGAAACTAGACCCCTAAGTAACTTATCTAGATCTGTGGTGAGCACTTTGAACCCCCAAGTGTTTCACAAAAGTTTATAATGCTTGGGTGTGAAAAAAAAAACAATTTTCCACAAAAATTATTTTTTAGTCCCAAATTTTTGATTTTTCACAAGGAAATTGGACCCCAAAAGTTGTTGTCCAATTTGTCCCAAGTACGCTGATACCAAATATGTGGGGGGGAACTGTTTGGGCGCACAGCAGGGCTTGGAAAGGAAGCAATAACGTGTTGGAATGCAGACGTTGATGGGGGTCATGTTCCGTTTGCAGTGCCCCAGATGTGCCTAAACAGTGGAAAACCCCCACAAGTGACCCCATTTTGGAAACTAGACCCCCTAAGGAACTTATCTAGATGTGTGGTGAGCACTTTGAACCCCAAAGTGCTTCACAGAAATTTATAAACGCAGAGCCGTGAAAATGAAAAAAAAATTTTTTCATCAAAAATGATTTTTTTAGCCAGCTATTTTTTATTTTTCCAAGGGTAACAAGAGAAATTAGAACCCCAAAATTGGTGGGCAATTTGTCCTGAGTACGCTGATACCCCATATGTTGTGGTAAACCACTGTTTGGGCGCACGGCAGGGTTCGGAAGGGAGGGAACGCCATTTGACTTTTTGAACGCCACGTCATGTTTGGAGACCCCCTGATGTGCCTAAATAGTGGAAACCCCTCAATTCTAGCTCCAACCCTAACCCCAACACACCCCTAACCCTAATCCTAACCCTAATCCCAACCCTAATTCCAACCCTAATTGTAACACTAACCCTAATTGTAGCCCTAACCCTAATTGTAACCCTAACCCTAATTGTAACCCTAACCCTAATTATAGCCCTAACCCTAAGGCTAGGTTCATTTTGCGTTTTACCAGCCCGTTCAACACATAGCGTTGACGGGCTGGTAACGGTATAGCATAACGCGATTTTATGAGAATGAATGAAACATTTTTTGAATCTGCCGCAAGGCAGATTCGGCGGGCGCAGGAAGAAGACCCGGGAGCCTGGGGCCTGCGGGAGGACGGACGACACCGGGAGGTATAGGGGGGGGATCGGGGGACCTGGGGACCCTAATTCTCTCCCCTCTGATGTGCGATCACATCAGAAGGGAGAGAAATCTTTTTTTTTTTTGCTGTCGCCGTTATACTTAGTATAACGGAGATCGCGACACCAGGGTCGGTAACTACCGACCCGGATCATGTTCTCTGGGGTCTCGGCTACACTCGGCAGCCGAGACCCCAGAGAAAATTGCCCACCCCCCTGGCAGATCGCGGCGGGTGCACTGAGCATGCGCCCGCCATTCAAGATGGCGGCACCCATCGGAGGAGGCAGGTGGGCCCGCGGGCCACAAGGGGCACATTGGGGGCAACAAGGGGGGGATCGGGGACCCTTTTTCTCTGTCCTCTGATGTTTGATGACATCAGAGGACAGAGTAATTAAATGGCACATCAGATTTTTTTTTTGCGATCGCCGTTATAGGGTTAATAACGGCGATCGCAACATCGGGTCGGTAAAAACCGACCCGATTCATGTTCTCTGGGGTCTCGGCTACCCCCGGTAGCCGAGACCCCGGAGAAAATGCGCCTCTGGGGGGCCTATTCACTTTTTCCACAGCGCCGTTAATTAACGCCGCTGTGGTTTAAGTACCCTTAATGACCGCCGTTAAAAGGCGTATCGGCGGTCGTTAAGGGGTTAAGCTGCAATAGTGGTCCAAAAATCAAATAGAGTAAATAATACTTTTAGCACAAAAAATTAATTTTGTGCTACAAATAGAGTATTGTGCAGGCAGCAAAAAAACATATATTTAAAGTACATAATGGATATTATCTATTTCATTATCATATTCTAGTGGAAAATTAAATTAACAAGAAAATGACAGCATAATCTGGAGACTTTCCAGTATGGTAAGCATATTGTTTATATCACTGATTGGAAGCCATTATACAATCCATTGACCAAATACCAGATAAGAGTATAAATTATACATGCAGGGACATTCATTATGCACTTGGGTTGAAGCCACCAGCAATTAATTGATTAGTAGGGATATCTACCAAAGCCATTGTCAAGATAAATAAGCAGTCTCTTAATTGCTGTGCTTGTTGAAGTGATAGCAAAAATCACTAAATATCCAGACATCATTGACAACAGCCCTGCGCTGAAAAATTGGCAGTATTGTTTCCATCTGTCATTTATCTGCATATATTACCAGGGAAACCAGAGGGTCCTGAGGCCAAACATAGTCACTTTTTGTTGACTTGAAATGGTGTGTTTCTGTGAAGCCAATAAAACAAATATGTTTTTAAAAGACTAACCGTTGTTTTAATTTTCTGGTTATAAATTGATAGTACACCTGAAAACTAGAAATTTTGTAATATAACTTGATAAAGAAATTCGCATTTTTCTCTTCATGGATTGATACTTCGTTCCAAAATCCTCAATTTGAGGGAAACATTGGTCTTCAGTAAATAAAGACTTTCCCATCACTGAGACAGGAGATGACAGTTGGTGCTCATAAAGTTCTATAGAGAAGGGTAAACTGTAGTTTTAGGGGAACTTGCAGCAGAATGTCTGACCGCCTCTAGCTCCTCCCTCCATAGAATTTTTAAAACCACCAACTGTCATCTCCTATCACAGAAATGAGAAACTGATTCAGTGAATACAATACACATAACAGCGTGCCCACCTATATACGAAAAATTATATTATTATTTGTAGAAGATAAACAAGTGATGGTGTGGACAATCATTAAAAATAAGTAAAACCTGAACTTGAATATCTGATCACCATGACATAAGATATATTAATATGCTCCAATACGAGGGCTATTATAGTCTTATAAACCAGTCCCAGTTACTGGAAATATAGGAGCTATGTATAATATAATATCTAGTATATTACCTGGTGCATATAATATATACCATGTAGCATGGACATTGACATAGATGCTATAAATGTAATAAGTAGAAATAGCTCAACAGAAGTGAGGATAACATTATGAATCAATAGAGTAATGTTAGTAGAAAATATCCATTATGTTACCTATGTATAGGACTGTACTGTAATCGTCAAAATCAGAGACAAAAACAGGAAAAGGAAAGGATGATTATGCAGCCCAAATTGGATTTAAAAATGTAAACACTTTATTATACAAACATATAATTACAAATAAGAAGGAGAGAATGTGCATACAGTTGTGCTCAAAAGTTTACATACCCCGGCAGAATTTTTGCTTTCTTGGCCTTTTTTTCAGAGAATGTGACTGACAACACCAAAACTTTTTCTCCACTCATGGTTTGTGGTTAAAATGTTTACTGTGTTTTCTATTTTTAAATCATAATGACAACCCAAAACATCCAAATGACCCTGATCAAAAGTTTACATACCCTGGTGATTTTGGCCTGATAATATCCACAGAAGTTGACACAATTGAATTTGAATAGCTACCAAAGGTAACATCCTCACTCGTTGTTAGGGTCTGCGGAACGCACCAAATATAAGATGTGGAGAGGTGCGTTCGCAGCCCGGGGTCCACCGTGCAGGCGGAGCCTGCTGCTAGTAAAATGGCACAAGAAGCGAACTCTGTTATCCCGCAGAGTCGCCAAAATAAACGCCGTAACGCGCTGTGGCAATATGTGCGAACTCTGTTAATCCACAGAGCCGCTAGAAGGAGTGCCGCAGCGCTATATGGCGATGTGTGCGAACTCACCTAACACAACTGAGTCGCAAAATAAACACGCTAGGGCGCTGTCTAGCGTTGAAAGCGAACCCTGTTACGTCACAGAGCCGCTGAGACAAACTTCTGTGTCCTGTCAGGCACCCAGGTACACAGTGAACAGCTAAGCGAACATAGAATCGTGGTCATGCGCTAATGTCCTCGCGGGAGTCACCCGCAATCTATGGCGTCTGAACGCCAGGTCCTGAATACGGCAATCAAACTCCTCACCGGTTATGCCGCAATCTAGGGCATCTAGGACACCGACCCTGACCAGCTAGCATACCAAACTCCTCACCGATTAAGTCGGTATTCTAGGGGCTTATTTCAGCCGGGCCCTAACCACCCACACGCATGACCACACTGGCGCTAAGCATATAATGATTGATATTAGCGCATGGCGGCCCAGCCATGCCACCCTTTTATAGCAACAGCTACAGGACCTGCCAGAAACAAGGACCAATGAGAAACTGTTCCAAACACATGTAGTTTCATGACCTTCCTGGCGGACCAATACGAGCTGCTGCAGTACCTGAACATGAGAGATCTTACCCTGGGCATGCTCAGAAGGGGAAACAAGGACTTCGTCCCAAAGACGTCTGCTCCAGTACTGGCTATAATAGCAGATCCAGGAGAGGCAGCAGCAAGTCTCTCACAGTACTGGAATGGGCAAGATGCTGGGACCGATGTCTCTGCTGAGCAGGCTCCACTGTGGCCGGAGAAGAATGCGGCGGGACCGGTTCGAGACTCCCCTTGTGCAGCAGCGGGGAACTCGAACCCTAACATTACCCCCTCTTCTTTGGGCCTCGCTGCGCTCAAAGGCAGCGATGAGCTGCGGAGCAGTGAACATGATCGGCAGGCTCCCAGGACCTATCCTCAGGCCCATAACCCCTCCAATCCACCAAATAAATTTTTTGCCTCGTACCACCTTGCACCCAACAATGGCGTTCACCTCATGATCGTCGGTAGATGAACCCGACGTCCCGGCAGATGACTCGGAAAACCGGGAAATGGCCACGGGTTTCAGGAGGGACATGTGAAAGGTGTCAGTGATACCAAGGCGAGGCGGAAGGGCTAGACGGTAAATCACCGGGTTCACCTGCTCAAGAACTTTAAAGGGGCCCAAAAAGTGAGGTGCCAACTTGGTGGACTCTACACGTAGCCTGATGTTTCGGGCAGAAAGCCACACTAGGTCACCCGGAGCAAATGTAGGAGCGGGGCACCGATGGGCATCGGCCGAAGACCTCATCCTCTCTTTGGAGGCCTGAATGGCATCCTGGGTGCGGTCCCAAATGTCCCGTGCCTCCACAGCCCAGTCTGCCACCCTGGAATCGGCGGAAGACACGGGCATGGGCACTGGTACCCGCGGATGCTGACCGTAGTTCAGGAGGAATGGGGTCTGTCCGGTGGAGTCAGCCACAGCATTATTTAGAGCAAACTCAGCCCACGGTAGCAAGAATGCCCAGTCATCCTGTCTGGCAGAGACAAAATGTCGCAAGTATGT
This sequence comes from Oophaga sylvatica, assembly GCA_033576555.1. Lineage (NCBI taxonomy): Eukaryota > Metazoa > Chordata > Amphibia > Anura > Dendrobatidae > Oophaga > Oophaga sylvatica. The sequence goes on from JARQOD010000008.1 coordinate 46,407,019, forward strand.
GACCAAGGTCTGGTTGGCCCTCTCTACCAACCCATTCGTCTCGGAATGGTATGCAGAGGAGAGATTCAACTCAATGCTGAGTAAACGACACAGCTCTCTCCAGAACCGAGATGCAAACTGGGGACCTCGATCACTGACAATTTTCGTCTGGCATACCGTGTAGGCGGAAAATATGCCTAATGAATAATGCTGCCTAGGCCCGTGCAGACGGTAACCGTGGTAACTGCACTAAGTGCACCATTTTGGAGAAGTGGTCAGTTATCACCCAGATGATGGTGCAGCCCCAAGACTTGGGAAGCCCACCACAAAATCCATCCCGACCATCTCCCAAGGCCTGTCTGCCACCGGTAAAGGGAAAAGTAACCCAGCTGGCCGTTGTCGAGGAGACTTATTCTTGGCGCAGGAGACGCACGCCTGAATGTATTCCCTGACGTCACGGGCCATCTGCGGCCACCAGTATGTCCTCGCCAGCAACTCAGAAGTCCTTTTTGTCCCAAAATGTCCACCCACCCTGGACGAATGTGCCCAAGAGAGTACTTCCGTTGCAAATTGGTGGGCACAAAAGTCTTGCCCGGAGGCACAGACTCAAGCGAAACCGGAGCCACCGTTCTTAGGCTTTCTGTGGGGACAATAAGCCGAGGCTCCTCCTCCACCTCCTCAGAGGACACCACGGAGCGGGATAGAGCGTCTGCGCGAATGTTCTTCTCACCGGAGAGGAAATGGAGGGTAAAATGGAACCGGGAGAAAAACAAGGACCATCTGGCCTGACGGGAATTTAGTCGCTGGGCTGTCTGCAAATACACCAAGTTCTTGTGGTCCGTGAATACTTGGAAGGGGAAGCGAGCCCCCTCCAGAAGATGTCTCCACTCGGAGAAGGCCAACTTCATAGCCAGTAACTCCCTGTCCCCGATAGAATAATTCCTCTCTGCTGGTGTAAAGGTCTTGGAAAAGAAGAAGCAGGGATGCTTCCGACCCTGGGCATCCTTTTGAAAAAGGACTGCTCCAGCACCAACAGAAGAGGCATCCACCTCTAAGATAAACGGTTTATCGACATCGGGGCGATGTAAGATGGGAGCACTGGCGAAATGCGACTTGATGGAGGAGAACGCCTTGGTGACCTCCTCTGACCACAACTTGGGATTAGCTCCCTTCTTGGTAAGGGCTACCAAGGGAGCTACCAAAGTAGAGAAGTGGGGAATGAATTGGCGATAGTAGTTAATGAACCCCATAAAGCGCTGCACCGCCTTAAGGGAGTGGGGTTCTTGCCAATCCATCACAGCCTGTAGTTTGGTAGGATCCATAGCCAATCCCTGGGTGGAGATGATATAGCCCAGGAAAGGTAGAGACTCCTGCTCAAACATGCACTTCTCCAACTTCGCATATAGGGAATTTGCTCGCATGAGGTCGAAGACCTTGCAGACATCTCTCCGGTGGGAGGCCATATCTGGAGAAAAGATGAGAATGTCATCCAGATAGACTACCACCGAGGTGGTCAACATATCCCGGAAGATGTCTTCACAAAGTCTTGGAAGACAGCTGGGGCATTACAGAGGCCAAAGGGCATTACCAGATATTCATAATGCCCATCCCTGGTGTTAAATGCCGTCTTCCATTCGTCCCCCTCACGGATGCGAATCAGGTTATACGCACCCCGCAGATCTAGCTTAGTAAATACCCTTGCTCCCCAAGCCTGTCAAAGAGCTCAGAGATTAGCGGCAAAGGATACTTATTTTTCACGGTGATAGCGTTGAGACCCCTATAATCAATGCACGGACGTAATTCTCCGTTCTTCTTCTGCACAAAGAAGAACCCCGCTCCCGCTGGTGACACCGACTTCCTAATGAATCCCCTTGCCAAGTTCTCCTGAATATATTGGGACATGGCCTCTGTCTCAGGAAGAGAGAGGGGATAAACCCTTCCTCTAGGAGGCTCAGCTCCAGGCAAGAGGTTGATAGGACAGTCATAGGGGCGATGAGGCGGAAGAGTCTCGCAGCCTTCTTCGAGAAAACGTCGGCATAAGACCAATAGACCTTGGGAAGAGGAGAGAGGTCTATGGGTATCTCAGTGGTGTTGACCTGCACGCTGTCCCTAATGCATCTGCCTTTACATAAATTACCCCAACCCAGAATTCTCCCTGAAGACCACTCAATATGGGGAGAGTGTTGGCGGAGCCAGGGTAATCCCAACAAAACCTCATCTATACCCTCAGGGAGGATAAAAAATTATATATTCTCCTGATGGGAAGGAGACATAGACAAGGTGAGTGGGACAGACTGATGGGTGATTTGTGAGGGCAGAATTGCTCCGTTCAACACCCGTACTGATACTGGTTCAGCCAGCAACACCAAAGGCATGGTGTGGCGAGAAGCAAAGGAGGATGACATAAAATTCCCCTCTGCCCCAGAATCCACACACAGCTTGACGGGTAGGGTGGTAGAACCGTGGGTAATTATCCCCTTGAGGAGCACTTTAGGGGCAAAACTCATGGCGTCCAGTGACCCTGTTCCTACGGTTACTGGGCGCGACCGTTTATTTAGCCGCTGTGGACATCTGTTGGCAAAATGTCCCTGCTGCTGGCAAATATAACAATTCGGGGATGGACGAGTGACCCGAGATTTAGATCCTGCAGGAGCAACCTCCTGAAGGTCGGACTCCAGAGGGGTGGCGAAGGTAGGAGCCAACCGGACACTGTCACAGGTGTGTCACTGCGAAGATCGTCGCGATTGCACACCCTGACTTCTCACAGCTGAGTTTCTGGTGCTGGGTGTTTTTCGGCAGAGAGGGAGTTAATTCTCTTTCTCTCTGTGCTGGACAAGACCAGCCTCGCTCAGCTGCAATTAATGTTGTTGTAATTGGATTCCTTAAATACCTGCCTGTCTGCTAGGGAAGTGTCGGTAAAAGCATTCATGCAGACCAGCAGAGTGGATCGTATTGAGAAGTCTAAAGCTAAGAGTACCTGTTGTGGTTTTCTCCTCTCCTCGCTTTATTATTTATCTCCTTACCCGTTGGTGTTCCCTCTGTAGTGGTAGTTTTGTATGCAAGGTGGTCTTTTATTTTACCCCTTGTACTGTCTCGTTCGTCTTATACTGTGTGTGAAGGCAGTTACCTTCCTGTTCCCTGTGGTGGTAATCAGGGTCCTTCTCAGGACTAGATTACAGTGGTTAGGGATTCACAGGAGATAGGGTTACGCTGGCGGCCTGGACCTCTGTACCATCAACAGTACCTCCAGGTAGAGGGATTAGTCAGGACCCCAGCTTAGGGTCAGCATAGACCCCGGTCCTTCTGTATACAGAGACAGAGTGACATTTTCACCGACCATATTAAAGATTCTCCCCAGCCACCATGGATCCAGTAGCCAGTCTAGCTCAGCAGTTGCAGAGTTTGTCCATGGAGCTGAGGGACGTTAAGTCCAAGGTTTTGTACCCCCCGGAGCAAGCCAGACCTGAACCTAAAGTAGCTCTCCCGGACAGGTTCACTGGAGGGCGGGACAAATTTTTTGCTTTCCGGGAGGCATGTAAATTGTACTTTCGGCTGCGACCTCGGTCATCTGGGAGTGAAGATCAAAGGGTGGGAATTGTCATCTCGCTCCTACAAGGGGACCCCCAATCCTGGGCGTTCTCTCTTCCCCCGGGCTCCCCGGCTCTCCAGTCAGTGGATAGATTTTTCACAGTTCTGGGTCTTGTATATGATGACCCGGATCGGGTCTCCCTTGCTGAAACTAAGTTACGTAAGATACAGCAGGGAGATCGTCTGGCAGAGGAATTTTCTTCGGAGTTCCTTAGGTGGGCCACGGACACCCAGTGGAATGACCCGGCTCTTAGGAGCCAGTTTTGTCAAGGTTTATCTGACAAATTAAAAGATGTGTTGGCGCAGTATGACCCTCCCACGACACTGGAAGCCGCTATGGCCCTTGCTATTCGTATTGACAGATGTCTTCGGGAGAGGTGCGGGGTAACTTCGCCCCCTGTGATGACTCCACCTTCCTCAAGGGTCCCTTACACGGAGGTTCCCCTGGTCAGTCCAGAGGAGCCTATGCAATTAGGAGGGACATCATTCCGGGGAGGGGATCGGTGGGGCGCCACAAAACAAGAAGTTGTTTCTTCTGTGGAAAAAAGGGACATTTTATTAGGGGGTGTCCATCCCGTCCTTTGCAGAGTGAGAAGTCGCCGGAAAACTATTGATCCCAGATTGTGTGGTGGACGGCAATCTGGGAGTAAGTATTTCGTCCCTAAGTTCGTCTCAGTTTCTCGTACCGGCGGAGGTGGTGGTGGGTGCGAGAATTGAGAGGATATCTGTTCTTCTGGATAGTGGGGCCGGGGCTAATCTGGTGGATGCTCGCTTTGCCCGGGTTCAAGGTATGCGATTGAGTGGGTTGGCTAAACCCGTCCCCATATTCTCTATCGACGCCAGACCTCTCGGTCAGGAAGTTTTGTGCAAGCAGTGCATAACATTGATCTTCAAGTGGGGCGCTACATAAAGAACTGTTTTCTTGTTATGTGTTGGAGGGTCTTCCCACTCCTATAGTGCTGGGCCTGCCTTGGCTAACTAAGCATAACCCGGTTATTAATTGGCAATCCAGAGAGATAAGCCAATGGAGCGATTTCTGTAACAAAAACTGCATGAATACGGTCATTGGTGCGGTCGCTCCTAGGGCCTTTCCTCCATTTCTGGTGGACTTTGAGGATGTATTCTCGGAGAAAGGGTGTCAAGAACTACCTCCTCATCGCGAGTATGACTGTTCTGTTAACTTGCTCCCTGGGGCCAAGTTACCGAAATCTAGGTTGTATAACCTTTCTGGTCCTGAGAGACAGGCCATGAAGGATTATATTTCAGAGAGTCTGGCTAAGGGGCATATTAGACCTTCATCTTCCCCGGTGGCCGCGGGGTTCTTCTTTGTGAAGAAAAAAGATGGAGGCCTACGCCCTTGCCTGGATTTCCGTGAGCTTAATCGGATTACGGTCCGAGATCCGTATCCGCTCCCACTTATTCCCGATCTCTTCAATCAGATCGTGGGTGCCAAATGGTTCTCTAAGTTGGATCTCAGGGGGCGTACAATCTGATTAGGATGAAGGAGGGGGATGAGTGGAAGACGGCGTTTAACACTCCGGAGGGGCATTATGAGAACCTTGTCATGCCATTTGGTCTGAGTATTGCCCCGGCGGTGTTTCAACACTTTGTAAATGACATCTTTCGCCACCTAATGGGACAGTTTGTTGTCATATATCTGGATGATATCTTAATTTACTCGCCAGATCTTGTGTCTCATCAGGAGCATGTTAGGCAGGTGTTACAGATCTTGCGGGATAATAAACTGTACGCCAAATGGGAGAAGTGTGTGTTCGCCGTACAGGAACTTCAGTTTTTAGGATTCCTGGTGTCAGCATCCGGTTTTCGTATGGACCCTGGGAAAGTGCGGGCAGTTCTTGAGTGGGATCTGCCAGAGGATCTTAAGGCATTACAACGTTTCCTGGGGTTTGCTAACTACTACCGGAAATTCATTCGTAATTTTTCGTCCATAGTTAAACCTCTCACAGACATGACTAAAAAAGGGACGGATTTTTCAAAGTGGTCTGACAAGGCTTGTCAAGCGTTTTCCTCTTTGAAAAAATGTTTTGCTTCACACCCATACTTATTCAGCCTAATGCGTCACAGCCATTCATTGTTGAGGTGGACGCTTCCAAGGTAGGGGTGGGAGCAGTATTGTCACAAGGTTCGTCCCCTGGTAAATGGCATCCGTGCGCCTTCTTTTCTAAAAAATGTCTCCCTGAGAGGAATTTTGATGTCACAATAGGGGGTCTCTTGCCATTAATTGGGGTTTGAGGGGTGGCGTCATTTTTTGGGGGGGCACCACCCGGGCACCATCCCCCCCGATCACAAAAACCTCTAAATTTAGGTCCCAAACGTCGAATCCCGACAAGCTAGGTGGTCGTTGTTTTTTTACCAGGTTTTAAATTTTTTTTGTCACATATCGCCTGGGGGAAAAAAAAGTTTAAGGGGATGCCTTATCTCGCTTTTCCCAGGGCGGGAAACGGAGGACCCGGTTCCGGCCTTCAGGAGGGGGGGGTGGTCGGGAGTATGCTCTGGGTTGAGGAGGAGGGTTTTGGAGGCTCAGGGGACGCCCCTGTAGACCCCAGGAGACGGGTTTTTTCCAAATCATTTTCGACAAAAGGGACGAGGCCCCATAATTCAGCTTTTGGGAGGGCACCCAGGAGTAAAAAAACGAGGGTCTCCTCTCCGCCGGGTTTTGGTGGCCAACTCATAGGGAGGTGGTAACTTTTGTCGCCCGCGAGGTTTTTGCGCGCCTAAGCCCCCCATACCCTTCCCAGGACCCTCTTACCTTGAAACCGGGGGCCCGTGGACTCCTGTCAGGGACTTCATTAACGGACTCCCCCCCATCTTGGGAAAACAGCAACCTTTAGGGCGGGTTCAGCAAAAAGGCACTTTTTATCGCTCTTCCTGCCTCCTAACTAAAACTTTTGCCGGGGTTTTTTTGGGAATTGAAGGGCTTCACGGGGTACCCCCTTTGGGGTGTCGGATGGGGGCCATTTTTGGTCCAAATTCGGAAAGCATTTTGTACACGGCGGGGAGCAGTTGTCTTTTTCATCGGCTTTTTCACCCGCAGACCAATGGGCAACAGACGTCTGAACCAGAGCTTAGACATATCTCCCGGGGTTTTGGCAAGAACAAGGGGGACTGGGGTTCTTTCTTTCCTCTGCAGAGTTTTTCCTAAATAATAGGGGAGCGAGTCCACGGTAAGTCCCCGTTTTTGGGGCATATGGTTTTCTTCCCCAGTTTTGTACTTTCAATAGGGGGCTCTTCTGGGGGGCCGGGGAGGGAAAGGTTTTCGTCGTCACTTGCTTTTATGTGAGAGGGGTGCTAATAATCGAGTACTAGGGGAACCGATACAAACTTGGGTATAGGAGGAAGTGTCTGGTCCGGGCCAAGTGTGAACGTCGGTTGGTTGCTACCAAAATAAAAACTTAAGGTCCCCCCAAAAATGGGTCCCAGGTTCCAACGGGCCATCAAGATCATTCTAAATTTAAACCTTTTCTTCCGTCTTGCCTCCCCCTACATTTTAAAATTCATAATGTGTTCCACAGATCGTTTCTTAAAAAGTTGTGGCGCCCTGATACCTTCCCTTTACCCCTCCCCGTGGTGGGCAATGGGAACTTGGAGTTCCAGGTGTCGAGAGTCATCGATTCCTCTGAATCGCCGGCCCCATACCTGTTCATTGAGGGGGGATGGGCCTGAGAGAGGACGTGGGGGTTTTTTGCTCGGATATTAACCAGACCGATTGGGTTTTTCCTTTCCCCACACTCACCCCCAAAAAACCCGCCCGAGGGTTTTCCGGGGGGCCCCCGTAGAAGGGGGGACTGTCACAGGGGGAGTCACTCAAATCGCGGGTTGCACACCTGACTTCTCACAGCATTTTCGGTGCTGGGGGTTTTTTGGCAGAGAGGGAGTTAATTCTCTTTCCTC
>JARQOD010000008.1:46414597-46519597 GCA_033576555.1 Oophaga sylvatica
GCAGCCAGTTTGTCCTCTGCCACCTCTGCCCCTACATTGTCCCACTTCCCGCTTCCAGACAAGTTTGCTGGTGACAGCAAGCAGTGTCAGGGATTCCTGAGTCAGTGCTCCATACACCTCGAGCTTCTGGCTGCACGTTTCCCCACGGATCAGGCACAAGTGGGCTTTGTGATAGCTCTTCTGTCAGGCAGAGCATTGGAGTTGGCAACGCCGCTGTGGGAGCGCGACGACCGTGTGGTGCAGAGCGCTTCTCTTTTTCTAGAGGCTCTGAAAAAGGTTTTTCTAGGACCTCAGGTCACCCACGATACGGCGCTCCAACTGCTGGCAAGTACCCAGGGTTCGGCTTTGGTCAGCCATTTTGCTGTCCAATTTCGGACTCTGGCCTCGGAATTAGAGTGGCCAGATAAAGTCCTCATTCCTGTGTTCTGGAGAGGACTGGCGGGTCATGTGAAAGACGCCTTGGCTACCAGGGAGATTCCTGCCACACTAGAGAAGCTTATCGCTATTTCCACCCGCGTCGACCTCCGTTTCCACGAGCGGAGGCTGGAACGTGCCCAGTGTAGGCAGAGGGATCGGTTGGCTCCTACCTTCGTCACCCCTCTGGAGTCGCCCGTTCAGGCGCCCGACCTTCAGGAGGTTGCTCTTGCGGGATCTAAATCTCGGGTCACTCATCCATCCCTGATTTGTTATATTTGCCAGCAGCAGGGACATTTTGCCAACCGATGTCCACAGCGACTGAATAAACGGTCACGCCAAGTAACCGTAAGAACAGGGTCACTGGACGCCATGTGTTTTGCCCCTAAAGTGCTCCTCAAAGGGATAATTACTCACGGTTCTACCACCCTACCCGTCAAGCTGTGTGTGGATTCTGGGGCAGAGGGGAATTTTATGTCGTCCTCCTTTGCTTCTCGCCACACCATGCCTTTGGTGTTGCTGGCTGAACCAGTGTCGGTACGGGTGTTGAATGGAGCAATTCTGCAAACACAAATCACCCATCAGTCTGTCCCACTCACCTTGTCTATGTCTCCTTCCCATCAGGAGAATATATCATTTTTTATCTTCCCTGAGGGTATAGATGAGGTTTTGTTGGGATTACCCTGGCTCTGCCACCACTCTCCCCATATTGAGTGGTCTTCAGGGAGAATTCTGGGTTGGGGTAATTTATGTAAAGGCAGATGCATTAGGGACAGCGTGCAGGTCACCACCACTGAGATACCCATAGACCTCTCTCCTCTTCCCAAGGTCTATTGGTCCTATACCGACATTTTCTCAAAGAAGGCTGCTGAGACTCTTCCGCCTCATCGCCCCTATGACTGTCCTATCGACCTCTTGCCTGGAGCTGAGCCTCCTAGAGGAAGGGTTAACCCCTCTCTCTTCCTGAGACAGAGGCCATGTCCCAATATATTCAGGAGAACTTGGCAAGGGGATTCATTAGGAAGTCAGTGTCACCAGAGGGAGCGGGGTTCTTCTTTGTGCAGAAGAAGTATGGAGAATTACGTCCGTACATTTATTATAGGGTCTCAACGCTATCAGCGTGAAAAATAAGTATCCTTTGCCGCTAATCTCTGAGCTCTTTGACAGGCTTCTGGGAGCAAGGGTATTTACTAAGCTAGACCTGCGGAGTGCGTATAACCTGATTCGCATCCGTGAGGGGGACGAATGGAAGACGGCATTTAACACCAGGGATGGGCATTATGAATATCTGGTAATGCCCTTTGGACTCTGTAATGCCCCAGCTGTCTTCCAAGACTTTGTGAACGACATCTTCCGGGATATGTTGACCACCTCGGTGGTAGTCTATCTGGATGACATTCTCATCTTTTCTCCAGATATGGTCTTCGACCTCTTGCGAGTAAATTCCCTATATGCGAAGTTGGAGAAGTGCATGTTTGAGCAGGAGTCTCTACCTTTCCTGGGCTATATCATCTCTGCCCAGGGATTGGCTATGGATCCTGCCAAACTACAGGCTGTAATGGATTGGCAAGAACCCCACTCCCTTAAAGCGGTGCAGCGCTTTATGGGGTTCATTAACTACTATCGCTAATTCATTCCCCCTTCTCTACTTTGGTAGCTCCCTTGGTAGCCCTCACCAAGAAGGAAGCTAATCCCAAGTTGTGATCAGAGGAGTTCACCAAGGCGTTCTCCTCCATCAAGTCGCATTTCGCCAGTGCTCCCATCTTACATCGCCCCGATGTCGATAAACCGTTTATTTTAGAGGTGGATGCCTCTTCTGTTGGTGCTGGAGCAGTCCTTTTTCAAAAGGATGCCCTGGGCGGAAGCATCCCTGCTTCTTCTTTTCCAAGACCTTTACACCAGCAGAGAGGAATTATTCCATCGGGGACAGGGAGTTACTGGCTATGAAGTTGGCCTTCTCCGAGTGGAGACATCTTCTGAAGGGGCTCGCTTCCCCTTCCAAGTATTCACAGACCACAAGAACTTGGTGTATTTGCAGACAGCCCAACGGCTAAATTCCCATCAGGCCAGATGGTCCTTGTTCTTCTCCCGGTTCCATTTCACCCTCCATTTTCTCTCCGGTGAGAAGAACATTCGAGCCGACGCTCTATCTCGCTCCGTGGTGTCCTCTGAGGAAGTGGAGGAGGAGATTCAGCTAATTGTCCCCACAGAGAGCCTAAGAACGGTGGCTCCGGTTTCGCTTGAGTCTGTGCCTCCGGGCAAGACTTTTGTGCCCACCAATTTGCGACCGGAAGTACTCTCTTGGGCACATTCGTCCAGGGTGGGTGGACATTTTGGGACAAAAAGGACTTCTGAGTTGCTGGCGAGGACATACTGGTGGCCTCAGATGGCCCGTGACGTTAGGGAGTATGTTCAGGCGTGCATCTCCTGCGCCAAGAATAAATTCCCTCAACAACGGCCGGCTGGGCTACTTTTCCCTTTGCCGGTGGCAGACAGGCCCTGGGAGATGGTCGGGATGGATTTTGTGGTGGGCTTACCCAAGTCTCGGGGCTGCACCATCATCTGGGTAATAATCGACCACTTCTCTAAAATGGTGCACTTGGTGCCGTTACCACGGTTACCGTCTGCACGGGCCTTGGCAGCATTATTCATTACACATATTTTCCGCCTACACGGTATGCCAGACAAAATTGTCAGTGATCGAGGTCCCCAGTTTGCGTCTCGGTTCTGGAGAGAGCTGTGTCGTTTACTCAGCATTGAGTTGATTCTCTCCTCTGCATACCATCCGAGATGAATGGGTTGGTAGAGAGGGCCAACCAGACCTTGGTCACATACTTGCGACATTTTGTCTCTGCCAGGCAGGATGACTGGGCATCCTTGCTACCGTGGGCTGAGTTCGCTCTAAATAATGCTGTGGCTGACTCCACCGGACAGACCCCATTCCTCCTGAACTACAGTCATCATCCGCGGGTACCAGTACCCATGCCCGTGTCTTCCGATTCCAGGGTGGCAGACTGGGCTGTGGAGGCACGGGACATTTGGGACGGCACCCAGGATGCCATTCAGGCCTCCAAAGAGAGGATGAGGTCTTCGGCCAATGCCCATCGGCGCCCCGCTCCTACATTTGCTCTGGGTGACCTAGTGTGGCTCTCTGCCCGAAACATCCACCAAATTGGCACCTCACTTTTTGGGTCCCTTTAAACTTCTTGAGCAAGTGAACCCGGTGGTTTACCGCCTAGCCCTTCTGCCTCGCCTTGGTATCACCGACACCTTTCACGTGTCCGTCCTGAAACCCATGGCCATTTCCCGGTTTTCCGAGTCATCTGCCGGGACGTCGGGTTCATCTACCGATGATCATGAGGTGAACGCCATTGTTGGGTGCAAGGTGGTACGAGGCAAAAAATTTTATTTGGTGGATTGGAGGGTTTATGGGCCTGAGGATAGGTCCTGGGAGCCTGCCGAGCATGTTCATGCTCCGCAGCTCATCGCTGCCTTTGAGCGCAGCGAGACCCAAAGAAGGGGGGCCCTAGGAGGGGGTAATGTTAGGGTTCGAGTTCCCACTCCTGCACAGGGGGAATCTCGAGCTGTTCCCGCTGCGGTCCCCCATCCGTCTCCGGCCGCAGTGGTTCCTGCTCAGCAGAGACGTCGGTCCCAGCGTCTTGCCCGGCCCAGTACTGTGCAGAGACTTGCTGCTGCAACCAGTGTTGGAGCAGGCAGATTTGGGACTAAGTCCTTTGTTGCTTCATCTGAGCATGCCCAGGGCAAGATCTCCCATTGGAGATCAGGGGTCACATGCTCAGATACAGCTGCTACTCCTATTGGTCCTTCAGGAAGGTCCTGTGGCTGTTGATGTTCTGAAGCAGCTTCCTATTGGTCCTTTCTGGAAGGTCTTTTTCTGGTGGCTGCTATAAAAGGCTGTCCTTACCGCACGGCCGAGCGCTAGTATGAACCGTTATATGCTTTGTGCCAGTATGGTCATGCGTGTGTGTGGTTAGGGCGGCTGAAATACGCCATTACAATACCGACCTAATCGGTGAGGAGCTTGGTATGCTAGCTGGTCAGGGTCGGTGTCTTAGATGCCTTAGATTACCGGCATAACCGGTGAGGAGTTTGATTGCCGTATTCAGGGCCTGGCGTTCAGACGCCATAGATTGCGGGTGATTCCCGCGAGGACATTAGCGCATGGTGAACCCCGGGCTGCGAACGCACCTCTCTACATCTTATATATGGTGAGTTCCGCAGACCCTAACATATGATTTGTGGCTGCTGGACAGGCTGAATACATGTGAGGAATGTCTGTTGGTTAAGGAATCCCCACATTTATTCAGGCTGTCAAGCAGCCGCAAATCATGCAGCTGCTGCAACAGAAACTAAATCTCCGAGTACGCCCAAATACTCGGAGATCACCCGAGCAACAAGCATACTCGCTCATCACTATTAGCAGTAACTATTGCAGATATTCATAATTTTAAAAAATGTAAAAAATCAAAGCATAAATAGCAAATCTGAAATATAATAAGAAAGTCCAAGTAACCGAATGCTTGCTTCATCTAGTGCACGTTTCGCACAATACATGTACTTCATCAGGAGGTGGGGATAAGATAAAATGACTGGCATAATATAGAGAAGGACTGTTAATTAGGTTTCAGTGTCTGGCGAGCACTCACAATGCATTGAGAAAATATAGCGGACTAGCATGCTAACGTAAGACCCTGTCACATAAATGGTAGAAAGATAGGAACATAACACGCAATAGCAAAGACAGCATAATGGAACGGCACAGTCGCTATAAAACGCAAAACATAAAAATGTATGTGCAGAAGCAGAGAGACAAAAACAGTAAGCAGACACTGCAGGGGCAGAAAATGAAAAAAGATAGAATTAAGAACAGCACAAATATAAAAAAGTGAGTAAAAATGAGGCGTTAAAATAAGGTACGTTTGTTTTAACTACTTGTAAAATAATAGTTATAACAATATTACAAGATCACAGGAAGATTCAATATCTGACATCAGCATATACTGGTGTCATATTAGCACTTGTCAAAGTCATTCAAATATTTACACTTAGGCTCCTTTCACACAGCATTTTGCCCACGTACAGTGGTCCCGGGATTGGGGCGTATCTGCCGATGAGCCCATACACTATATTGGTGCCGACAGAGTCAACATGCGCTCTGTCATGCATCATTTTCGGGAGTATGCGCCTGCTGAAGACAGACACCCACTAGGTGTTGCACCCGAAAATAATGCATGTCAGAGCACACATTGACTTTGTCGGTAGCATTATAGTCTATTGCCCCATTGGCGTATACACCTGCATCTCGTTTGGTGGGGGCCAGAAGTAACCTCCGAAGGGACCAACAAACATGGGCAAAATGCTGTATGAAAGGAGCCTAACTCATATTTCCTGATTCCAACACATGAACTTTAGGTATTGACTTTTCACTGCCTTCCTGCTTAATTTACCCTTTGCTCTTGACAAATTCCATCATAACAAAGTACCGTATTTTTCGGACTATAAGACGCACCGGACTATAAGACGCACCCAGGTTTTAGAGGTGGAAAATAGGGAAAAATATATTTGAAGCAAAAAATGTGGTAAAATATTTAATAACATTCTATTATATGTGGTGTTATTATATATAATAGTATGTTATTATGTTGGAAGTTACGGGTAGGAGATGGTGCTGCGGGACCAGTGTGGTGTCTGTAAACTACTATGTGAAGACGCTGGAGGGTGAGTATAAGGCCGGGGTCACACATGCGAGAAACTCGCACAATTTCGTGTGAGTCTCTCGCATGAACATCCGGCACTGCCGCCGGCACTCAGACTGGATCGTGCGGCTGCATAGAAATACATGCTGCATAGAAATAGAGACAGATGATAGAGACAAAGTTGATAGAGATAGATGATAGAGACAGATGATAGAGAACAGAGATGATAGAGATGATAGAGACAGATGATAGAGACAGAGATGATAGAGATGATAGAGACAGATGATAGAGACAGAGATGATAGAGACAGATGATAGAGACAGAGATGATAGAGACAGATGATAGAGACAGAGATGATAGAGACAGAGATGATAGAGACAGAGATGATAGAGATGATAGAGACAGAGATGATAGAGACAGATGATAGAGACAGAGATGATAGAGACAGAGATGATAGAGACAGAGATGATAGAGACAGATGATAGAGACAGAGATGATAAGACGATGATAGAGACAGATGATAGAGACAGATGATAGAGACAGATAATAGAGACAGAGATGATAGAGACAGAGATGATAGAGACAGATGATAGAGACAGAGATGATAGAGACAGAGATGATAGACAGATGATAGAGACAGAGATGATAGAGACAGATGACAGAGATAATAGAGACAGATGATAGAGACAGAGATGATAGAGACAGATTATAGAGACAGATTATAGAGACAGAGATGATAGAGACAGAGATGATAGAGACAGATGATAGAGACAGATGATAGAGACAGAGATGATAGAGACAGATGATAGAGACAGATGATAGAGACAGAGATGATAGAGACAGAGTTGATAGAAATGTGACACGTATGCGTTTCATGTGCGCATGATGCGCTGCACAAAAAAATGCAAGTGTGAAAGTAGCCTAACCTTTTAATTAATTCTCTGTTGTACAGTGTGTCTGAAGGACCTGTGATGACATCATGAAGAGGCAGGGCTTTGGTCATGTGATGCTCCAGCCCGCCCTCTTTATGACCTCATCACAGGTCCTTCACAGGAGCATTCAGCCTCCCATCAGCACAGCCCCAGGCTGTCAGGTATGCCAGCTGCTCCTGCTGCCTCCTTCTCCTTCAGACACCGATCTGCCCAGCTGCTGCAGGAATCAGGCGCTGGGGAAACTGTGTGGCTCTGTGATCTGCTGCTCCCCACTCACTGCTCAGCTGATAGGTGGGCGGGGAAGCAGCTGATTAATAATCACTGCACTTAAGTAGGGACCAGGGGTTTCCCCAGCGCTTGTTTCCTGCAGCAGAGGGGATATTTTCTTGCCTCCTGCTGATCCCACTCCACTGCTGCCCCCTGCCCCCCTCCCCACATGTTACATTCCGACCATAAGACGCACCCACACTTTCCTCCCAAATTTGGAGGAAAAAAAGTGTGTCTTATGGTCCAAAAAATACGGTAATTAATGTTCACTTCATCTGGCAGTTGTTTAATTGTTATGGTTGATTGGTGTATGTTTTAATGCATGTTATGGGGATTAAAGGGGTTGTTCCAACCCTCTTAATTTCCAGCTGCCATGGGTACAGATCCAAAAAAAAAACAGCTGATCAGGGGGTGAATCAGTGGGCAGCCATACATCTCTACTGTGTTACATGGTCACTCAGCTGGGACACTGACCTATGACATCCATATGTTCTAAGAGGGCATATATATTTCTAAGGAATTCCTTGCACACTCAAATTACATTTTCCAAAGTGTCAGTCATTTATTGTTCATTGCAAAATACAGTGGTGCTGAGGATGAGCAAGATTTGTATGCAATGTGACAGTATCTCAATGGACTTTTAAATCCTCTTGAATTTTATCAGACAAGTTGCTCAATAGGAGACATGAAGTCCAGACTATGCGCTAGTAGTCCTACTTAAATAAAGGGTAGTCTGAAATTGTCTCTTTAGCAGTTCAGAGCTATGCAGTCTCCTTATAGTCTCCTTACTTCCTGGTTTCTGGCAGGGCAGGCTCTCCTCCTTGAGTGACAGCTCTGCTGAATACCATTGTAGTATTATCAGAACTCTAAAGCTCAGCACAAGCTCTGCTGTAATACATTCAGTCCTCAGTGGTTTGTTCTGGAGTGTGTACACTGTTATCCCTGTATCTACTCAAAATTATCAGGACATTTGAACAAGTACACAGCTCCGGACAGCAGAGAGCCATAATTATCAGACCTGCTGTGGAAGTTGCAGGCTGGTGATTTATAACTGTATCTTTTCAGAAGATTAGTGGAGGGAGAGGGAATTGATTAGCAGTTAACTGCTGTATATAAATCAATGGGCTGGAAAGAACTGACTGGGATGTTAAGAGTTAAACCCTCTATTGGAATGTAATTACTGCACACTCTCAGCCAGGGTTTGGTGGTCGAGCTCCATGGAAACCAGCTATACATTATAAAAGATAATATCTCTCATTGAAGGAGAATGACATCAGATAGAAAAAGCATGTCGTCTGGCAAAATAAAGCAGTTTAAGAACTCGAGAATACCCCTTTAATCTTCCATGTTACATTTCCAATAAAGACTCAAGAGGGTTGAACTGTCCTTTGAAATACTGTCACCTTATATGAATCTTGCACATTCTCAGCATCATAGTGTTTTGTCATGCACAATAAATTACTGCCTGACAATTTGACAAATTCATTTCCGCGTGCAGTGTGTTCTCCAGAGATACCTGTGTGAGGGGCTTTGTATCTTATTACACTTGCACCTCCCCTCCTGGAATTCAGTGCAATTTAATGTATATGAAATTAAGAGGCCACATGGGCATTTATAAGACAACCCTAAAGTAATTCTTTACAAAGGCAGAGACCTGTAAAATTACAAATCTGGAATGTGTTCATTCAATTTAAAACTTGCATTTTCTTTAAAATAAGGGAGTCACCATTAGGCTCTTTTATGTGAAGTGGAATATGCAGCCACAGCAGCCAGCAAAAATCTAAACACACCACCACAGACGGCGATCGCTCTGAATCTGTCAGGGACACCGCACTGCACTTGTTCACTGAGCCAGTGCGCGTGTCCTGAGTAAACAAACTGTGCCCCAAAAGATACCTGTGTAGCGAGGCAGCAGCAGGGAAGACTTGTGCTTCAGAGGACCAGGACCTGCAGCATGTGACTGCCAAGGGGCGGAGCCGACCACAGGTCTCTCAGAGGAAGCAGGAACAGCTAGAGAATGCTTCAGGCCAGAGGACCTGAAGCATGTGACTGCCTAGGGGCATGGCCTAAGCTCCAGAGATCTTCTAAACTCCTAGAAGGGTAACTACAAAATAAAGTTACCAAGGGGCATAGACAGAATGGATAGTCAGGATAGCCAGGTAATACACAAAGGGAGCAACGCAGTACAAGAGGAGCAGGCAGAGAATAATCAGAACACAGCCAAGGGGTCATACACAGAGGGAGCAACGCAGTTCAAAAGGATCAGGCAAAACTCGTAACAGGGACACAGCCAAATCAGAACCACAGACAAAACGCAGCACAGGCACAAAGCACTGGCACAGGCACAGGGTCAGACACACTCAGCCAAAGGTCAGAGTATAAACGACAAAGATTGGCCTCACAGTGAGGCTATAAAAAGCCTCCCAGAACCCAAAAAGAGGCCAACCAAGTTAACCCTGTGCCTACCTGGCCCGAGAACCCAGTAAACCATGACAGAATCCACATAAGCCCCAGTTGGGACTTCTGTCCCTTCCTTGCCTTGACTGATTCCTTTACACAAGTTCATAGCCCCAATTGGGACTTCTGCCTTTGTCTTATCCTGGGTCATTTCCTTGTCCAATTTTCCTATTTAAGTGAGGTTTGATAAAGACCTTTAATTGGGTCGAAACGTTACCTTGTTACACTGTTTTGTTGTTGTGGTGACTTCTCTTCCTCTCTTCTTGCATAAGAAAAATCACAAATTTGAGTGTGGATGTTTCTCCTTCTTTATGACTACCACTGGACTTGTTCCAGGTTCAGCCTGCACCTACCGTATACTTTGCAGAGGGCGCTCATTTATTTCTACCAGCAAAAATCTAAAGGCATTAGGAAATTATACAATATACTAATATATATTTTAAAAAAAAAACATAATTTACAGACACTATAATAACCCCTTTAAGATTATTTCAATGACTCCATGTGAAATCATATAAAATTATATAGTAAGTATTTGATTACACATAAGAAATCAATATAGCTCTCCATCTTTAAAAAGCTGTTAGTGAACAGATATACTTATTATTTCTGTGTTATGTATTCAGTCAAATAGAAATCAAGCCAAATAACAAGTTTATATTTAAAAATGCTGTAATCAATCCTCATCTTCACACACGAACACGCGGTGTTTTACATACCTCTATACATTCAGACAGAGAGATTCAGACTAACATTTGACATTATGTCAGAAAACTTAAAAGAACGCTTCCCATTAGTGATGTAATCCACATGCTTCCAACTATTCAGCTGTGTTCTAGGTAAAAATATAGTACATATGGGAATATTCTGCTAAATGCCAAACTGTGTGTTAGCATGGTCTTTCTCACTAATTAACTCCTCTGTGTTTATATGGTTTAATAATATGTATAATATGTTTCTCCTGATTGCACCAATACCCTGCTGGTAATCGGGAACTACTTTTCAGGCACAGTGCAAAGCTCAGAAGGGAAGGCGTGCTATATTATAGTGCAGATTTAACTGTTTTGGTTTGCGGGTGCCATGACCCACTGAAACAGTCCCTGAGGTGTCAGAACAGCAGAACCCCTCCCCCATTAGTGACCCCATTTTACAAAACACACCTCTCAATGAATTCATCTAAGGGTGCAGTAATCATATTGGCACCACAGGTGTGTCACAGAATTTTATACCATTGGGCAGTGAGCAAAAATGTTGTTTTAGCCCCAGATTTTGCATTTTCATAAGGGGGACCTAAGTTCTAGAAGAGCAGAATCCCACCTCAAGTGACCATATTTTGGAAAATATACCACTGCCAAACATGTGGATGCTAAATGTGGTTTAGGCACACTGGGGCTCAGAAGGGAGAGGGGCATTTGGATTCCAGAGCACAAAATTTGTTGGATTTCTTTTGGAAGGCGAGGAGCCTTAGCACTTTTCCAGAGCCTTTGTACTACCAGTAATATGGAAGCCCCCTATATGTCCATTGACAGATGACAGACCTGAGTGGGGACTTGCTTTTTTTGTGGATTGAGTTGATGTCACACTGTGGCGGTCTTCGGTAAGGAAGAGGGGCCTAAAACTGTCCCGGAACTGGGACCCTAATTATCCATGTCCCCATTCTTGAATGTAGAGAGGCCCAAGTCTCCGACCTTTCTATGCTCCTGTTAAACCCTGACCTGTCCCCTACTCCACACCACGAGGCATGGGACAAAAATGTAAGATAAACAAGACACAAAGACAAAACAGAGATAACAGAAAACCTCTAACATGCAAAAGCACTAACCAACAAAAGGGAGGAGGAATAAACTAAATGGGAACAGGGACCTGGAGATAAACACATACGTGCAGGACAAATGTGAGCCGAGCCATACAGTGATCTTTAGGAGACAGAATGAAAAACTCAACAGTATGTAAAGAATTTTTTTTATTCCGTTTCTTTTGTGCCAAAAGTGATTAGACAACTTTATTCTTCAGGTCGGTCCGATTATAGCGATACAAGATTTATATTGGTTTTTATTTTTGGCTGCTGTCCCACATTAAAAGAAGCTTTTTTTGTTAAAACTAGTTTTTGCATGGCCATATTTTGATAACTAGATTGTTTCCATATATCAGCTGACAGAGTCATGTGAGGATTTGTTTTTTGGGGAATGACTTGACATTTTTATTGACACCACTTTGGGAGGCAGAATTGTTTTTGGGGGGTTTATGTTGTTTTGCGTGTGGTAAAATTGATAAGTGAACTTTATTCTTTGGGTCAGTATAATTACAGCGATACCTCATTTATGTAATTTTTTAATGTTTTTGTGCTTTTAAACAATAAAAACTTTTATAGGAAAAATACATTTTTTTTTGCATAGCTAAATTGTGAGAGCTATAACTTTTTAATTTTTCCTCTGATGGAGCTGCATGGTGGCTTGTTTTTTGTGAGACAAGATGACATTTTCAGCTATAATATTTTTATTTACATTCGTCTTTTGATAAAACATAGTTTGCCACACTTTTTGGGTTTTTTTTTACGACGTTCACTGAAGGGGTTAACTACTGAGACACTTTTATAGATTGTGTTATTTCAGATGCGGCAATACCAAATATGTGTACTTTTTTAGTTCATTTTTATTTTTTACAAAAGAATGTGTATTTATTACCTTAAAATATATAAATTTTTTCTTAATATTTTGTAATTTTTTTGATATTTTTCCAATTTTTTTGCTTTCTTTTAACTTTTTTACTTAGTCCCTCTAGGGGACTTTGATTGCGAGTATAATGGATTGCAATGCGCTAGCATTATACCTATACAGAAAGCCTCTTAGACCATGCTTTGAGCATAGTCTAAGAAGCTTACCGTAGCTTGATGACCCAGATATTGTCATGACGACCCCGGGTCACGAACGCAACGATCGGGCCCTCGTGATGACTTTGCGGGCACGGCGATCTAAAGGCAGAGGGAGGTCCCATCTCTCTGCCTGACTTCTAAATGCTGCAGTCGCTCTCGATCGCAGCATTTAGGTGGTGAAACAACCGGAGACAGTGCTGTCACCATCCCTGGCAGTTAGAGCAGAAGCTCGGTCACTAGCAGCGCCGAGCTCCTGTTGTGATTGGGCAGGAAGTGCTAATATTTCAGCACCTCCTGTACGATCATGCTGTGATTGACTGACCGATCACAGCGCCCTGAGTATGGGGACTTATAGCATGGGTCCCTGCACCTCTTCCCATGCCGACAGCTGTCAGTGTTTAAACGCAGTCACAGTTCAGAGTAATGATGGACATGGCACATCTTGGTGCGTAAACTAACACGCACAAAATCATGACGTGCTATGTCCATCATTGGTTAAGTGGTAAATTTTCTGCAGTTTCTTTCCCAGACACACAACTTACAGAACACATTTTATCTTGAATGTTCTTTATTTTCCCGAATGAACATTATTGTTTCCCAATCCAATTATTGCAATAACAATGTTGCTAAAATGATCGTTGATAAGAATTGGAAATGACTAAATGTTTATATTTAAACCCAGTATTAGATTTAAATCTAGATTTAATTCCATAATGTAACTTTCCAGACTGGAGATGTCCTAGGTGAAGAACCTGTGTGCATTATTACTGTCAGTACAGCAGTTCTGCTGCAGTCTCTAGCACCTGTAATGAAAGATCCCGTGCTGCAGTGCGGCTCCTTTAGTGTTAAAACAGTTTTTTCTTTGTGTCCAGTTACTGTGTCACACAATTTTCTGTTTAAAGGATATGTAGTATGTATCTGGGGTAATTTTCTTTTTTAGGCTGTGGTTCCACGTCCGGAACCACAGCGCTTTGGACGGAGCGGAAATTCCGCACCGCCCAAAGCCCCACCCCCTTTCTGACGCGCGCTCTTTCCGGATGTGTTCCGGATATCTCCGGAACACATCTGGAAAGAACGCAGGGCTACATAGCTAGGACATGCAGCGGTCTGAAAAGACGCGCCGCATGTCCGGAAACGCAGGTCTTCCGCCTGCGTATTTTTACGCATAGTGGAGACGGGATTTCTTGAAATCCCCTCCACTATGCTGTAACATCTGGACGCTGCGTGTTTGGCGCTGCGCCAACGCACAGCGCCAAACACGCAGCAAATCCGGAGTGTTTCCTTATCGTGTAAACATACCCTTATTTATTTAAATACATGTATTTTCATATATAAAACCTTTTTTTTACAATACAGTTTTATTAAAAATTTTGGACCATCTGGCATGTACAACTGTAACAACCCTGCCGGCACATCACTGCATGGCCTTACATCCCCCACCTGCCTTACACACCAACTTACTCACTACTCCAGGCCATGCTGTGAATTCTGTCTGCTGCCGGCTCCATGCTGTGTGCCTCATGTCTCCTGCCTGTTCTGTGCATGCTTCCTGGCTGTGAGCATAGGGGTCGGCGCCGGCACTTCCTGGTTCTTATAGAGTCAGTGTGCACTTTCCTAATGTATCCCCAGCCAATTGCCAAGAGGCCTCTGGTACATAATGTATTCTCGCCCACAGGAGGATGTCTGTGC
This sequence comes from Oophaga sylvatica, assembly GCA_033576555.1. NCBI lineage: Eukaryota > Metazoa > Chordata > Amphibia > Anura > Dendrobatidae > Oophaga > Oophaga sylvatica. The sequence continues at coordinate 46,428,946 of JARQOD010000008.1, forward strand.
AACACTTTATCTCAGTTAGTGTCTTGCTTCTGAGCTGCCAAGTTCTGCCCTGTTTTCCGCCTTCTCTGGGTGGCTGAATTCCCTGATCTGTTTCTGTGCTCAGTGTTTCTTGTTCCACCCTCCAGAAGGCTGTATATCCTGGTTCCTGTGCCTTGACCTGTACCTGATCTTGTCTGAACTGAGTCTTATACCTGTACCCATTTGTATCCTTGTCTGTAGCCATCTCTACCCTGCTGTGTGTATCCTTGTGTTTACTCTTGCTCTGCTCTGCTCACCGCACCCTGTGTCTCCGCTCTGCTCTCGGCTCCACTCCTTGCGGTTCTGCTCTGCTCTTGGCTCCGCTCTTTGCGGTTCCTCTCTGCTCTCGGCTCCGCTCCTTGCGGTTCCGCTCTGCTCTAGGCTCCGCCCCTTGCAGTTCCGCTCTGCTCTCGGCTCCGATCCTTGCGGTTCTGCTCTGCTCTCGGCTCCGCTCCTTGTGGTTCTGTTCTGCTCTTGGCTCCGCTCCTTGGGTTCTCTGCCCTGCACTGCTCCGCCTACCTGCCGTTCTGTTCTGCTCTTTGCTCCGCAATCAGTAACCTGCGGGTCTGTTCCGCTTTCTGTTCCGTATCCTGCTGGTCTTTCTCCTCCAGTCTGAACAGGTCCCTACATGTTCCCATATATCTCTCATTCCAGTCTGTGTCTCTGTCCTTCTTGAATCAGCCCCAGCTTCTCCAGTCTGAACAGGCCTTGTTCCCTTCATACCTGCCTATGTTCCTGTCTTACCCGTACCGGTGCCAGTGTCTCAGCCGTGCCCGCCTGTCTGCCAGTGCCTCAGCCGTGCCCGCCTGTCTGCCAGTGTCTCAGTCGTACCCGCCTGTCTGCCAAGAGTACCAGCCGTGCCCGCCATAGTATCAGTCGTGCCTGTCTGTACTTGTCCGCACTTCTCATAGTGTTCTGTTCCCCAGTGGGGTCAGCAGCCACAGCAAGACACCACCCTGGAGTGGTACCTGGCAGCTGCCTGCCACACAAGGCTGACCTCACCATCAGAGGCCCCAGTGAACACCAAGGTAGCTGCTTAGTCACGCCCCTTCCAGGGTAGTCTGGTTTGTAGCACAGTGGGGCCAACCAGTTAGGACGCAAGCTTAACAACAGCTTTTTTGAATTACAACACATAGATGACTGCAGAACAAGCGAATGGTGAAATCTTTTAGTAAGCTCGTCTGACAATTGATCTACAGTCGTTATCTCATTTCTCCTGAGTAATCTAAACTGATTTATGACAAAATCAAAGTAGGACACTGGCTATAGTCATAAGAAAAACTAAGTACACCCTCATTGTTTTTCTTATGAGGACATTATGAAAAAAAAACATCTGGTTCTTGGAAGGTTCTTAAAATTAGGTAAATAAAACCTCAGATTAATAACTACGCATGTCAAATTACATTGTATAATTATTTATTTAATAAAAACTAAGCCAAAATGAAGACGTACGGTGTGAAAAAATGACATACACTCTTAGGGCTCGCTCCCACTTGCGATTAAATTTAATCCTATGCTTGTGTTCCCAGTGGCATTTTTTTCCTGCTCTGATCGGATTGCGATCGGATAGAAAAAAAAGCGCAGCATGCTGCGATAGCATGTGAAATTCAGTTCTCATGCACCCATATGTGACTCCGGCCTTACTACTTCCATAGCAGTAGCAGCTGGGTGTTGCGCTACTGATTAATTGTTCATCAGCAAGAGTGAAGGCGGAAACTTTGGAACCTCACTGGTTTGGAGAATTCAGATGTGTGTTGACATAACGTCAAGGAGAAAAGGCATCAGAAGCAATTGTTGCTGTTCATTAGTATGGGAAGGGCTATACGACCAGTTCCAAAAATTTTGGAGATCCTCATTCTACAGTGATAAAAGTTTTTCACAAGTGTAAAACATTCACGACAGATGATAATCTTCTCAGGAGTGGACGTTTCAGCAAATTCACCTCAAGGTAAGACCATACAATGCTAAGAGAAATTTAAAAAATCAAGAGCTACAGCTCAGACTCTGAATGCCTCAGTTTGCATGTTAAATGTTCAAGATAGTACAAATGGAAAAATACTTAATAATTTTGGCTTTTTTGGAAGTGTTGCCAGGAGAAAGCCTGCTTCCTTTTTCTTAAAAGAAAATGAAAGCATGGCCAATGCTTCCAAAAAAAGCCAAGTGCAGAGTGAAGCCACTTAGGAAATGAATGAATCAGTGGTCGAGTCGACCAAGCCGCACCATACTAATGGGGATAAAAATTGCACATTCTGCAAATCGGTGTGGGTCCCAGCAGTTGGAACCCCACCAATCAATAGCTTATCACTTAACTTTAGGCTATGTTCATACGTTCGGTATATAGTCAATATTTTACATCAGTATTTTTATGCCAAAACCAGGAGAGGAACAATCAGAGGAAAAGTATAATGGAAACATGTGCACCACTTCTGTATTTAACACCCACTCCTGGTTTTGGCTTACAAATACTGATGTAAAACACTGACCAAATACTGAGCGTGTGAATGTGGCCTTAGGTAGGTGATTACTTGTTTTCGCAGAGAACCTCTAAGTGTATACTTGCTACCATGTAATAGTCACAGGACAGGGAGGGCTTCAAGGTTCAAGCAGTTTATCTCTATTGGAAATAAAGAATCTTCCCCTTATTGATATCAGAGAAAACATGTGACTTCCATACCCAACATAATTCCCTATACGAATACCATTAATACCACATACAAGGGAGAAATACTGCCACAACATCATCAGACAACATATTATAGTGACTGAATAATACCAAATACAATGGACAAATACCACCATGCCATTACTAGACCACATATTACCACCACATAGTGACCAAATAATGCTACAATAATGATCATAAATAAAAACCACATTACTAATAACACTAATATTACCACTGGTGATATTATACACATTAGCACAGTATATTTTATCAGTGTACAGATAATACAGTGATCACCAGTGCATTACACTATGTACAGAGCTCCTGTGTATAATGTCACTGGAGATCCCTGTGTTAATTGTACACTTACACTACATACTATCCACAGAGCTCCTATGTATGATGCCACTGGTGATCTCTGTATTACAATGGGTAGAATAAGCATTTGATACACTGCCGATTTTGCAAGTTTTTCCACCTATAAAGAATGAAATTTTTATCGATTTATTGCATGAAATAACTATTTGATATAATAGAAAAACCGAACTTAATATTTGGCACTAAAACCTTTATTTGCAGTTACAGAGGTCAGACGTTTCCTGTAGATCTTCACCAAATTTGCAAACACTGCTGCAGGATGTTGGCCCACTCCTCCATACAGATTTTCTCCAGATCTTTCAGGTTTCAGGGCTGTCTATGGCAACGTAGAGTTTAATTATTTTTTTTTATTTTACTTACTTATATAGCGCTATTAATTCCACAGTGCTTTACATACATCATCATCACTGTCCCCATTGGGCCTCACAACCTAGATTCCCGATCAGTATGTCTTTGGAGTGTGGGAGGAAAATGGAGAACCTAGAGGAAACCCATGCAAACATGGGGAATACAAGCAAACTTTACAAACCACTGAGCCACCATGCTGCCCAATTTCACCTCCCTCCAAAGTTTTCTTTGGTCAAAGTTGACCCATCTTCGATGATCTTACTGAGTGAAGAAGGTTGTTGGCCAAAATTTCGCAATACATGATCCAATCCATCCTCCCTTTAATATGATGCAGTCATACTTTTCCCTTTGCAGAGAAGAACATCCAAAGTATGATGTTTCTTCCACCATACTTCACGGTTGAGACTGTGTTCTTGGGGTTGTACACATTATTCTTCTTCCTCCAAACACAGCGAATGGAGATGATACCAAAATGTTGTCTCATCTGACCACATGCCCTTCTCCCATGCCTCATCTGTATTATCCAGATGGTCATTGGTGAACTTCAAATGGACCTGTGCTGGCGTGAGTAAGGGGACTTTGCATGCCATGCAGGATTTTAATCCATGATGGCATAGTGTGCTACTAATGGTAATGCTTGAGACTGTGGTCCCAGGTCTCTATAAACAGAAAGACAGTGAGAAAACACTTAGCTAACATAAATGAATTCAAGTCTCCAGGTCCAGATGAATTACACCCCAGGGTACTGAAGGAGATAGCAGAAGAAATTCTTGAACCACTGTCCATAATCTTTGAAAATTCTTGGAGAACAGGAGAAGTCCCAGAAGACTGGAGAAGAGCAAATGTTGTTCCTATCTTCAAAAAGGGGAAGAAGGTGGACCCAGGGAACTACAGGCCGGTGAGTCTGACTTTTATACCAGGAAAGATCTTTGAACAAATTATTAAAGAACATGTATGCAAGTACCTGGATAAGAATGAAGTGATTAAACAGAGTCAGCATGGGTTTGTAACTAATAAGTCATGTCAGACTAACTTAATTTCCTTCTATGACAGAATCACTGACTGGGTGGATCAGGGAAATGCTGTAGATATAGTATATCTTGACTTCAGCAAAGCATTTGACAAAGTATCTCACACAATCCTTATTGAAAAAATAACTAAGTATGGAATGGACAAGGCAACTGTTAGGTGGATTCATAACTGGCTTAGTGATCGGACCCAAAGAGTGGTTGTAAATGGCTGCACATCAGTTGGAAGAATGTCTCAAGTGGGGTACCACAAGGCTCTGTTTTGGCCCTGTATTGTTCAACATCTTTATCAATGATTTAGATGAAGGAATTGAGGGTAAACTGATCAAATTTGCTGATGACACAAAGCTAGGAGGGGTAGCTAATACTAGAGAAGAGAGAGAGAGGATTCAAAAAGATATACATAAACTGGAGCAGTGGGCAGCAACTAACAGAATGGATTTTAACAGGGAAAAATGCAAAGTACTACATCTGGGCAATAAAAATGAAAAAAGCATATACAAAATGGGAGGAATAGGGCTAAGTAACAGCACATGTGAAAAAGACTTGGGTATACTAATTGATCACAGACTTAACATGAGTCAACAGTGTGATGCAGCAGCAAAAAGGCAAATGCAATTCTAGGATGTATCAACAGAAGCATACAGTTTAGATCACGTGAGGTCATTATTGCCCTCTACTCCTCTTTGGTCAGACCTCATCTGGAATACTGTGTCCAGTTTTGGGCACCACATTTTAAAAAAGACATCAACAAACTGGAGCAAGTTCAGAGAAGAGCCACCAGAATGGTGACCGGTCTGCAAACCATGTCCTATGAGGAACGGTTGCAGGATTTGGGAATGTTTAGCTTGCAAAAAAGAAGACTGAGAGGAGACTTAATAGCTGTCTACAAATATCTCAAGGGCTGTCACATTGTAGAAGGATCAATCTTTATTCTCATTTGCACAAGGAAAGACTAGAAGCAATGGGATGAAACTGAATGGGAGGAGACACCACAGATTAGTATAAAATTAGAAATAACTTTTGACAGTTAGGGTGATCATGAGTGAACAGGCTGCCACAAGAGGTGGTAGATTCTCCATAATGGAAGTCTTCAAACAGAGGCTGGATAGACATCTGTCTGGGATGATTTAGAGAATCCTGCTTTGAGCAGGGGGTTGGCCAGAAGGCCCAGGAGGTCCCTTCCAACTCTACCATTCTATGATTCTATGATTCTATGATTTATGAGATTGACCAGGTCCTCCCATGTAGTGTTGGGCTGATTCCTGACCTTTTTCATAATCATCCTTACCCCACGAGGAGAGATCTTGCATGGAGCCCCCGGTTCCACGGAAGATTGACAGTCATCTTGTGTTTCTCATTTTCTAGTATTGTGCCAACAGTTGCCTTCTCAACAGGCTACTTGGCTATTGTCCTGTAGGCCCATCCCAGCCTCGTGCAGGTCTACAATTTAGTTGCTTTTGTCCTTGGACTGCTCTTTGGTCTTGGCCATGGTGAAGACGTTGGAATGTGATTGTGTGCAAAGGTGTCTATTATATAGGTAATGAGTACAAACAGGTGCAATAAATACAGGTAATGAGTGCAGAGCAGGAGGGATTGTTAAAGAAAAACTAACAGGTCTGTGAGAGACAGAATTCTTTCTGGTTGGTAGGTGATCGATGCTATTTTGTACAATAAAATGCAATTTAATTATTTAAAAATCATTTCAATGTGATTTTTCTGTGTTTTATTTTAGATTCTGTTCTCAACAGTTGAAGTGAAACTACAATAAAATTGTAGACATCTCCATTCTTGTAGTGGGAAAACCTTGCGAAAATCGGCGATTAAAAATACTTATTTTCCCCACTCTACCTGTACACTACATTATTACAGAGCTCTGTGTATAATGTCACTGGTGATCCTGTATTACAGTCTGTTTCTCAGAGCCGAGGCTCTGGGGACCCATGGCCAGATTTCCTCATCATGAGCGTGTTCCGGGCAAGAGAAAATGGTTGCAGAGCGGAAGGAACAGTCCTCAGCTTCCTGTTGGTGCTTTCTCAGTGACATAGGTGCACGCTGCATGATGAATCAGCATGCAGCACTCCTGTGTCATTTAGAAAGTTGCAGGATGGCGAAGAAAGAAACAGGGAATAGACGGCAAATGTGTTTTTTTCCCAATACACTGGATAGAGTGTAAGTGTTGATGGTATGGGAGAGGACAATGATGGAGGTGGGGGAGAGGGTAATGATGGGTGGGGAGAGGAAATGATGAGTAGGGTTGTTGAGACAACATGATGGGATGTGGAAGAGGACAATGATGGGGTGGTGGGGGAAGTGGACATGAGTGGAAGGTTGGGGAGATGGCAAATGAAGGATAGGTGGAGAAGGACATGATGAGTAGTGAGAGAGAGGGACAATGAGTAAAGATGTGGGAGAGGATAATGATGACGTGGTGGGGAAAGAGAGGACAATAGATTAGGTGGGAGAGACAGAGGGAGAGGACAATGAGCTGGACAGGACATGATGGGAGAAATGGCACAATGAATAGGTGGGAGAGGACAATATGAGAGTGAGGAAGGATCAATGATGGCTGGGAGAGGAATGGTTGGGAGGCACTGGGCTTGGGAGAGGACGTAGAGTGGGTGAGAAAATGAATTTGGGAGGGACAACGATGGCTGTCAGGTAAGACATGAGAGGGTGGAGAAGGACAATTGTATTATTGAGCGGCGCAGTATTATAGTTAAAAGGGAATTGCAGCTATCATTGGAATCCAGGACAAGTGAAGCACAGGAAAGAGTAAAACGATCATCGTCCTCGCGCATGTGCTCTTCCTCTGTGCAAACCAGTTTTAAACATATTTTTCTGATTAAAGACATTGATTTAAGGACCTGAGTGCCACTATTTTTTCTACCTATGTACAAATTTGACGATATGTGTTCTCTCTTTGACTTTTTGTTAAGTTCCAAAATGGAAGATTTTTCAATGGAACTGTCTGTAAACGTACAGATACAAAATATGACCTCATATAACAGAAAAACAGATCTAGTTCCAATCTACCAGCATGTCATTATAAATTCAATGAATTCAGACTAAGGCTACAGCGACTCATGTGGAGATTGTACAGTGCCTGTGGTTAGAAGAAGTAGTCTGGGTTCACAGTTAATTGCCTGCTGCTATAATTAAACTCTCGTCTTTAATATTGTGTGTACGTGTCATTTTGCATCTTCACAATAAGGAAAGCAGGTCTTGTTTGCAAGCAGACATAAGCTACTTGAGGCCTCATATGTGCTTCTCATAGAGAGTGCTCGGGTATCTTATCAACAAGCCATTAGCACAAGACTTTGGATGCTGATTATAAAAGCCATGCTTTTTAATTACACAGTTATATTTAGGAAGCAAGGAATCCATGCTGTTATAATCCGTGTGAATCCTACGGAGAAATCTTCATGGAACTTCAAATCAATCTTTTGAAACCACCGAGGAGTCTCGTTTAAATGTGTAATTAATTACCAATTTATTTGACTTGATTAAGATGTTGCATGATATTGTGATAGTCACATAACATTTAGCATCAGATGCCCTCCTCAGTGATGTGCACATGCTTTCACCTAAATTTCTTAATCTTTTGCCCTATTATACACATACTCTGTATAGGATGTTGCACTAGAAAATTCAGGTCTGCAGCAGAATGCATGGGGTAATGATTTCCTGAAGGGAAATTATATCTAAATAATAGGAATCAAGTCTTGCAATAATTTCTTTGAACTTGCTTGTAGCGTTTGTAATTACAGTCCTACAGTTACAGCCGGAAGAATTGAAATGACTGGGTTAAGGCATGGTGATCAACATGGGTTCTGCTAGATGGAGTAAAGCATAATTGCTTTATCATGTTAATTATATGTTTGGCAAATTCTTAGCATTTATTTATTTAGTTATTTTTATATCTTATTATTATTTTCATTTTTATATCTTAATATTATTTTTATATCTTATTTTTAGTTCATATCTTACCTTACATATTTATTTTTATATAATTATGTGATATTGCATTACAGAGTCTAGGCTCCCGACTCCAACAACCAATACTTCTCGTTTTAATGCTCCCAGCCCTAAATTTACCAATATGTTGCTTTATAGGTATAGATAAACACCCATTATGAATGTTCCTCCATTACTTTCCATTTATTAGTACATCATTAGTAAAACAAACTACTCCATAAAAATGATGGATGATACTAAATATGACAAATAGGGACGTTCATGGAAATATGTGGTTTATCATTTCATTTAACCTTTACACTTCACAAAACCTCTAACTCTATGTGACACATTTGCAATATTGTATATTATTATAGCTACAAGAAAGCAAACTCCAGAAGACTCGTGACCAGTCATTTGGGAGGAAAGACCAAGGTGAAGCCACAATCAATTCCAGTATGATTGTATTTTTAATATTCAGTAAATGCTTTTTTATACAACTGTAGGTTCTTTCCTTGGCCAGATAACAATCGAAGGTAATGGACAAAACATTGTGTAGGAAAAAAAAGAAAAAAAAACAAGGTCTCGTTTATGAAAGAGCACTAGAGCTTTGCCAAAATGTTCTAATTTGTGAAATCTGAATACTGCTATTTGATTAGTTGTCATCAGCATTACATAAGCATTGTGAAAGGAGTTGAAGGGCTTGTCCAGTGAAAACAAGTTATCATCTTAAAAAGTAGTGGACGTGCTGTCGACACCCCTCCTTAAAACATTTGTATGAATGTGATGCATTGACTTGTTTTATATGTGGTTTGATATAACCTGTGTTGCAACAGTTACTAGGCCTGTGGACAGGGTTAACTATTAGGGGCCAGCCAATGTTGGGAGGAGTTAAGTGAGTATGTAGGAAGCTTGTTCCTGTTATTTAAGGGAGTTGGAGAGCAGTTTCTGAAGGAATAAGAAGTACTGCTGTTAGTAAAAGGCCACAAACAAATTGGAGAGCGATTTAAGCTCAGATGAATTAAGATAGCAAGTTCCAGAACATGTTCTATCAACAACTGATTGCTATACGGCTGGAGCGCGGAGATTGAAAGAGAATTAAGAAGGTATCGTCCACCTGCAGCACACACAGGGATTGATTTATCCTAACCAAATTTCCATAACATCTGGCGCCTGTACGCGGGGCAGTGGATGAAACGCACAGGGACCCTGCTGACTAGAGAGATGGGGTGTCGGCCGCAGCCTCGGCTCAAGGGACAGCTCCATAAGCAAGGTGAGAAAATCTTGTAATCTTACATGAATGTCCCCTGTGCCCAGTCCGGGTCTATACTTCTTGCCGGTGTGGTCACCACTGCATTCCCAGGTAGTGTAAAAAGTCCACGCCCTTATCCAACCCCTGGAATATAAGCCAAGGTGTCTGTTGTGTGCTGTGTATGTGTTTCATGTCTGTGTAGATCAGGGAGATAGTTGGAACAGTGACTGATTTTGCTTGTGGTTGCTGAGAAACCGATAGCAGGGAGCCAAATCACTGGATAAGATCTCACAGATTCCAGTGCACTGGAGGGAGAGGCACTCCCAGATTTCCAGGCACGGATGGTGATAACTTTGAGGGATATCACAGATTCCTGTAACCGGCGGGCCAGGCAGGACGACCGGGGCAGAGGGTGAAAAATTCCTGAGCATTTGAGTGCTTTGTGCGATTGGCAGTTGTCAGTTACCAGAACGGCTTGTACGTGTCACAGAATAATAAAGAGAGCTTTGTTTTCTCCTGGAAGTCTATTCATGTTTGTAATGTAATGTACTGTTGCTTTAAATTTTTAGAGTTGTAAAAGCAGAAAGCATTTTTTTGCACTTCCTCTTCGCTGTTCGCAGGGCAGGCTCCAGGTTTTCGTGGGCCCTGGGCGATAGAGTCTCAGTGGGCCCCTTTAACACATACCACAATTCATGATGCACAGATATGGCAGAGAAATATAGGTGTAGCACAATCACAAAGATTTCACTTACTTCTTACATTACATGAGTGATATCTATTATAAATCCTACAATAGTTCAGACACCAGACAATATAGTCCTCCATGCAGTATTTTGGGCACCACATAGTGCTCCATACAGAATAATAAGCCCCATATATTGCTCCATACAGTATAATGGACCCCATATAATGCTCCATAAAGTATAATGAACCCCATATATTGCTCCGTACAGTATATAATAGGCCCCATATATTGCTCTATACAGTATGTAATAGGCCACATATATTGCTCCATACAGTATAATGAGCCCCATATAATGAGCCCCATATAATGCTACAAACAGTATAATGAGCCCCATATATGTTCCCATATATCATGGGCCCCATATAATTCTCCATATATAATGGGCCCCATATAATCTTCCATATAATCTTCCAGTATATGATGGGCCCCAAATATGGCTCCAAACAGAATGGGTCCCATGTAATTCTCTATATATAGTGGGCCCCATATAATGCTCCATATATAATGGGCCTCATATATGATGCTTTAGTGTATCATTGGCTCCATATAATACTCCATATATAATGGGCCCCAGGCGCCCATATTGCTCCGGTGTCCCCGATGGCGAGTGGGCCCCCCTGCCTGCTCAGGGCCCTGGCACTTGCCCAGGTGTGCCGGGTGCTGACGCCGGCCCTGGCTGTTAGCACACTGTCACATCTGTTTTTTGCTCTACTTACCGTATTTGTATTCTGAGATAATTTTTAGCTGTAGTGTAGCGTAGAAATTTTGAGGAACTGAAACTGAGCTGTATTTGTGACTGTGCTGTGTGATAACTGTTTTTAGATACGTGACTTGAGTGACTATAGATACACCAGCAGTGAAAAAAGGGGACGTGCCAGCAGTGAAAAAGAGGACGTGATTCTCTGAGTGCATCTGAGCACAGACAAAGTGTTAGAAGCTGTATCAACTTTTTTTTTTGGAATAGGCACAGTAGGTGAACAAGGTTAAGTAAGTGAAGAATTTTAGATGGGTGATTTAACCCCTTCACGACATGTGCCGTACATGTACTGTGCATTTCGTGTCTCTCCCTTTGATGTGTGCTCAGTGCCGGAGATTATTGCAGCTTCTAGTCTCCCATGGAGACTTTTGAAGCAAGTGAAAAGTAAAAAAAAATGTTTTTACAAATATTAAAAAAATATAAAAGTACAAATCACCCCCATTCACCCCATTCAAAATAAAACAATGAAAAAAAAACATATATTTGGTATCGCCAGATTCAGAATCGCCCAATCTATCAAGATATAAAAATAATTAATCTGATCGGTAAATGCCGTAGTGAACAAAAAGTAAAAAAGCACCAGAATTACATTTTTTGGTCGCTGCAACATTGCATTAAAATGTAATAAAAGGCCATAAAAAGATTGCATCTGCACGCCAAAAATAATCCCCCACCCAGCACCAGATCACGAAAAATGGAGTCGCTACGGGTCTCGGAAAATAATACCATTTTTTTAACAAACTTTGGATTTTTTTTCACCACTTAAAAAAGAACCAGCCGACTTCAGAATGCTGCATTACCTGAAGGCCATGAACGAGGCTACGGTATTTGAAACCCCAATTGTGCCAAACCCGCATACTTTGCTCTCAAATGTGCCAGCCATAGCAACAGTGTTCACAGGTGATCAGGCTCCCCTTCATCCGGATGACCAGTACCTGTTTGCCTTCACGCACAAGGGGGCGCATTACACATGGACAGTGATTCCCCAGGGGGCTCAGAATAGCCCTTCGCAGTTCACCAAAGCAATGTCCCCCATCCTCGTCAACTGGATTGCAGAACATGCAGAAGTCACTCTTCTACAATATGTGGATGACCTTCTCCTTTGTGTAGCTGACATCGATACCTGCACAGCCCATTCCTTGTCTCTCCTACTCTACCTGGCAGAGCAGCAATGCAAGGTCTCGAAAAACAAAGTCCAGTGGTGTCAGAAGCGAGTACTGTATCGCCCACCAGACGAAACACCTGACAGATGACCGGAAGGCCACTGTGGAGAAGCTGGCTCCCCCAACAACACCGAAGACACTGCAAGCCTTCCTTAGTCTAGTTTCGTATGCCTCGGTCCTAATGCAGCCTCTGTACGATTGCATCAATGCAACCCCGTTCCTTCTGTCGGATGCAGCCTTCACCTCGTTGATAGACTCCACAGTCTCAGCACCATTACTAGGCCTACCTGACTACGAGAAGCCATTTTGTCTGTACCTGATGAAAAAAGAAGGTCATGCTACTGGTGTCCTGACACAGACTCACGGGAGAAAACAGAGACCTTTAGGCAACTTCTCAGAACTTCTGGATCCAGTTGCAAGAGGAGCAACCTCTCAGCAATCCTAAATCAAACTCAGCCAAAACATCTCTCCACTGCCAGGCATCTTCGCCTCCAGTGCTCTCTGCTTTTGCCTGACAATGTCACCATCTCCAGATGCACGGTCCCCAACCGGGCCACTCTACTCCCACCCCCAAGGGGGGATGCGTATATATACTCTTCAGAACAAAATCTGCAGGATACCTTTCACAAGGATCTGCATTTGGTCAGGACTGACGACCATGATTGTTTCAGCATCATGCAACAGGAAACAGCAGCATTACCCAATGTGGCGGATGAGCCACTGACCAACCCAGAATTGATCCTCTACGTAGATGACTCCAGATTTGCAGATGATGAAGGAAGATTCCACACGGGATGTGTAGTGACCAGCAATCAAGAAATCTTATGGTCCAGAAGTCTGCCACCTAGTCTGTCAGCCCAGGAAGCAGAACTGATAGCGCTGATGAAGACCCGCCAGATGGCGAAAGGCAAAACTGCAAACAAATATACTGATTCCAGGTACTCGCATAGCATAGCACACGACTTTGGACCTATCTGGTCTGCTGAGACCTGCTGGATGCACTCCAACTTCCAAAAATGGTGGCAATTTTAACAGTCAAAGCACACGGGAAGCTGAACACAGTAGAGGCACGGGAGGAATAACATGACGGACATGGCAACCAAAGAAGCAGCCAGAAGAAGACAATATGGAGAGGTGGGAGAGGTCGTAGAGAGGGAAGACTACTATATGATGGTTGAAGACAAGAAACCTGACAAAACCCTGACAAAATGATGTCTTGGGATATGTTCAAGAAGCTGCAGGACCAGGCTCCAAAGAAGGAGAAGGAAAGCTGGATGTGGAAGGGAGCAACACTTGAAGAAGGAAGGGTAATGCAATGGACTCCAAACCCTGTCTACCTCGAAGAATGTACCCTATGGTGGTTCAATGGGCACAGATGAAGACACAGATGAATGATCTGATTGGTGCTTACTGGTTCAATCCAGGGATTTCCACCCTAACAACCAAATTTACTAGCAGCTGTTTGACCTGCAGCAAATGCAACCCTGGATGAGTGGAGGAAGTTTCCCCACATCATCTGGCCAGACCACTGTACCCCTTACAGCGAATCCAGATAGTCCACATCCAGATGCCACCAAGTGGAGGACTTGAATATACGCTTGTGGAGGCAGAAGTGTTCTCAGGATGGCCAGAAGCTTTCCCAGTGAGGAACCAGTCGGCGAAGACTACTGCAAAGAAAGTACTTTCAGAAATAGTGTACAGATACAGGGTTCCAGAAGTGATAGAGAGTGATGAGGGACCCACATTCACAGCAAACTTGACACGAGAGATCTGGTCAGCAGTAGGGTCAGAGTTAGGCCTACACACTCCCTACCACCGCCAAAGCAGCGGGAAAGTAGAAAGACTAAATGGGACACTTAAGAAGAGGATGTTGAAAGTTGCCTAAGAGACAAGTAAACCATGGCATGAGACACTCCCAGTTGCACTGTTTAGTGTAAGGCAAACTCCGGAGGCCCAGAAAAGCTGTCACCATGTGAAATTATGTTTGGGTCAAGTCCCAGGTTAGGGGTATTCTTCCCTCAGCAGCTGACTATGCAATATGATACTTTGCTTATGTAATTGAACTCACCGAAAAAACTAGCTAATGTCCATTCTCGAGTTTTTTCTCCATTGCCAGATCCAGATTCAGTACCTGGTGCACATTCCTCAAAGCCAGGAGACTGGGTGTTGGTGAAAAAGCTTGTAAGGTGAACACTCGATCCCAGATTTGATGGTCCGTTCCAAGTGCTGCTGCAGACACCAACCTCTGTGAAACTGAAGGGAAGACCCACTTGGATCCATGCATGGCATTGCAAGAAAGCTCCCATACCAGAAGATACACATAAGCCAGAATGATGCTGTGGATGCCCTGCCTGACCGGATAGATAACCTACTTGATGAAGAATACACACCACTGACTACGCATGCTGTTGACTAAGAGACTATGATTGCAAAGCCATGAATCCCTGTTATGGACAGATCTCCTGACCTCCCATTTGCGAAAAGTCTGTATGGAGGGGGGCGTATGCAATAGGCATATGTCATCCCACGGCAGCACAAAAGAGTTGCAGTGCTTTGGGACTGGAGGTTAGGATTAGGGCAAGTGATATCTAAGGGGGGATTGTGATGGAAATATATATGTATTTCATGTAGATCTCAATTGCACGTATACTCCTATATACTCACAGCTAATATATACTATAATCAATTGCTTAGAATGACCCCATAAACCAGACAAGTGCAAACCAGACAGCTCCTTGGTACTTTCCAGACATCAAAAACAGGAACCAACAGCAGATGGCCAAGCTGATGTCTCGATTTTTGTTATGCCTTAGCCATAAACCTTCATGTATTCAGACAACCAATAGCATAGTAGCTTGATTATATGTTAATTAACTAACCACCCCTTTCCTATATGCAACTATAAAACCATGTATGTACAATAAACCATCTGTATTGATGGAATGTTATTCTGTCACCGTGTTTGTACTAGTGTCATTCTTGAGCGCTCAAATACTCCGTCTGATTGGGAACAGCCGCAGCACACACAGGGATAGATTTATCCTAACTAAATTTCCATAACATAATAAAGATGTGGGAGGCATAATTTCCCAAGGCAGCTAGAACGAGTGGGATTCAAGGGCACCGTGTTCACCGGTCCTGGAAGATAAGAGTTTCTATTGTGATTAGAAGGGGATGCGAAAGTACAACTGTAGTGGAGGATAAAGGAAGTGAAGGCCAGAACTAAAAGGCTTGGGAAATACTCTGACACTTGTGTATATTATCAATACCATCAAAATGCCCTGTGTTGTTACGTATAAGAGGAAGGTCTCTTGTCAAGGTCCCCAAACCATCAATCCACTTGTGGCCTGAATAGGGATCAACAGCAAACCTCCACATCATCTACTCAGAGGTACCATAACTGGATGCTTGGGAACTGTGAGGCAAGCCCCAACACAGTCCCTTACAATCTATAAAAAGAATAGGAGTTAACTGACTGCCCACGGCCGGGACATGCACAGATCAGCAGAGCGTGGAACTTTTATACCCATTACAAATAGACTGGGCAGGTAGGATCCCGACTGCTGGTCCATTCATTCTTTATTAAAAATCTGTGCACAGTACTTGGCAGCACCATTGTAAATGAATGGAGCTGCGGTCGACCATGTGCAGTGCCGGTTCATTCTTTAACGGGGAGCAAAGTTCTCCGTTCTTCCGTTTGGTGCAGGTCTCATCGATTCTATGCCAGTTTTCTGGAGTCAAAAACCCCTACATTTTGCACAAAAACATGCAAAAAAGAAATCAGCAGGCTTAGAAAAAGGGAGAGAGGCATATCACCATGTGACTAAAATACTATATTGCATTCTAATTTAAGGGATGGCGGTAGGTTAGGGACTTTGATTGTTGGGGGTAAAACCTTAGGGGCCAGCATCAATGCACAGGAAACTGCAGCATTTTATTCATGTGACAGTGGGTGACAGAGGTTGCCACTATGCAAGGAAGAACAGAGAAGGGGAATGTTGCTGAATCTTCATCCTCGGGATCTGTATGGTTCCTAGTGGACAGACTGACCTATCATAAAGTGACGTCCTGCTATTTGGTGCCAAGGTATTTTATTGTTAATAGAATTTTGGTTTTGTGCCATTTTTTGCTTTGTTTTTTGTCCTTTCTGCTCCGGTGACATCACATCCTCTTCCTGAACAAAGGTACACATGCATTTGTCATCACCGGTAGACAAATGGAGAAAAACATTTAAAAAAAAATAGGCTGAAATCACACATGCAGTTTTTGGTGCAGTTTTCATTGCAGTGTTTTGAGCCAAAGCTAGAAGTCTAATTAAATGGAATGAAAAATGTGAAGGAGGACTTATAATGCTTTATACTGGATCCACTTCTGGCTTAAGATGGTGAAAATGGATTAAAAAAAAATACACCTAAAACTGCATCAAAAGCTGTATGTATGAATTGAACCAAAAAATGACAGCATTTAGCACTTTCCACAAGGAAAGCATGAACAGATACCACTAAATGTCCAGTGTCATATTATGATCAGAATAAAGAGCATTTACTTCCTTACCCTGTTAATATCGCCAGAAATAAACTGTTGTTATCCCAGTGTCACCTTCCTTACATAGAGGAAAATTGAATTTCATCTTAGCAACTTTTTAATTATCATTATTTCCGTATTTTATTTTATAGTCAATGACATTCCTTAAATTCAATAATCAAGGCTTAAAATGAATGACTTAACATTATGTGACAAATCCTTTAACCATTATCTATTTCTTCTTTGGGTGGGATTTTCAATACTTTTCCTTGGTGCAGCATATCATATTTTGCAGTGTGAAGTAGAAAACAGACAGATCAGAACCAGCGAAACACTGACATCTACTGTCTGAACAGTGAACAAAATGTGATTTAAAGCCAAGAGTGTGAAGGAGCCTCGTAATGAATAGGCTAATATGGGGTTTTTTTTGTTTATTTTTGCATTCTGCGGTAGTGGAAATTTCCTTTGTCGGCAATAGATAACTGATTAACTCACATGCTAAGTCAGGTATCAGATTACCAAGCAAGCATTAGCTAAGATATAGATAACAACTAAACTTTGGATTTAATTAATCATCGGTATGAAAGATTTCAGATGGCATATATACTGGCGCTCATTTGGTAAAAAAAATTCTGCTATCCCAGTTAAAACATTTGAGGCATGAATGGATCTGTCCAAATAATGTCTGTAAAGCGCTGGGGAATTAATGGCACTATAAACCGTATTTTTCAGACTATAAGATGCGCCGGACCATAAGACTCACCTAGGTTTTAGAGGAGGAAATTTGAAAAAAAAATTGAAGCAAAAAATGTAGTAAATTCTATACTAATATACCATAACCTGGTATACATATCTCTCCAATCCAGGTATACATGGTCACCTCATCCCCATTCTGGTTTGCATGGCCCCCTCATCCCCATCCTGGAATGCATGGCCCCCTCATCCCTATCCTGGTATGCATGGCCCCCTCATCTCCATCCTGGTATGCATGGCCCCCTCATCTTATTCTAGCATATATGGCCTCCTCATCCCTATCCTGGTATGCATGACCCCCTCATCCTTATCCTGGTATGCATGGCTTTCTCATCCCTATCCTGATATGCATATTAAAAAACTGACCGGCACATCCAAACATAGATCTAATGTGAACAGGTGCTAAAACCTAGAGTCACCAATTCATACACATTCAAGAAAAAAAGGTAGCACACTGTAGCGCTATAGCTTGCGGACACAAAATATGAAAGAAAGCTATAGCGCTACAGTGTGCTACCTTTTTTCTTGAATGTGTATGAGTTGGTGACTCTAGGTTTTAGCACCTGTTCACACTAGATCTATGTTTGGATGTGCCGGTCAGTTTTTAATATGTATTAATTTACCTTCTACCTGAGCACTCCACCTGTTGGTCACAGGCGTTTTAATTATACCAGGTTCATTACCCCTCCACAGAGATGTAGATTTTAGTCTGAAGAGAGGATTCATATGTTCCCATGCAGACAGACTTTTCTAAGTGAGGATTGGCATAGTTAGGACCTGGAATATGAAAAGAGCCTTAACGTGGCTTCCAGGTACACATAAATTGGCCTTTTTATGCGCTAAGACTTCTCCATTTTATCCTGATATGCATGACCCCCTCATCCCCATCCTGGTATGCATGGCCTCTCATCCCTATCCTGGTATGCATAGCCTCTTCATCCTATCCTGGTATGCATGGCCACTCTCATCCCTATCATGGTAATGCATGGTCCCTCATCCCTATCATGGTATGCATGGTCTCCTTATCCCATCCTGGTGTGCATGTCTCATCATCCCCATTCTGGTATGCATGACCCCTCATCCCCATCCTGGTATGCATGGCCCCCTCATGCCTACCCTAGTATGCTAGCCTCCTCATTCCTATCCTGATATGCATGGCCTCCTCATCCCTATCCTGGAATGCATGGTCCCCTCATCCCTATTCTGGTATGCATGGCCTCCTCATCCCATCCTGGTATGCATGACCTCCTCATCCCTATCTTGGTTTGCATGGCCTCCTCTTCCCTATCCTGGTAGGCATGGCCCCCTCATCCCTATCCTGGTATGCATAGCCTCCTCATTCCTATCCTGGTATGCATGGTCCCCTCATCCCCATCCTGGTATGCATGGCTCCTCATCCCTATACTGGTATGCATGGCCTCCTCATCCCTATCCTGGTAGGCATGGCCCCCTCATCCCTAGCCTGGTAGGCATGGCCCCCTCATCCTTAGCCTAACTGAACAAATCACTTATTAAGCCACTCCTTGCTGAAGGCCAGACTGAAATGGAGATGGGACATACCATGATGACACACTTAGCCTGTCAAATGGTCATGCTCATTGTTGAGCCGTCTTGATGGGCATGTCCTGTCCTTTAAAATATTTCAAATACTGTTCCTCAGCCACTGCATTTTTACCTTATCTTATGATCATGCAGCTGCACAATCTCTACAATGAGTAACATGATAACAAACATGTAGCAGCCACCATCGCTAGTGGTATCCATTGAACACTAATGATTATTTGTTGTCTGACGGATCTGGAGCCTTAAGCCCTTAGCAACCGAGCCAATTTTGACATTAATGACCAGGCCAAATTTTTAAATCTGATCAGTGTCATTTATTTGGTAAGAACTCTGGAACATTTTAATGGATTGCACTGATTATAACATTGTTTTCTCATGACATATTGCACTTCATAATACTTGTGACATTTGTTTGATATGACTTACGTTTATTTGTGAAAATATCGGAAATTTGGCAAAAATTTCAAAACATTCGCAATTTTCAAACTGTTAATTCTAATGCTCTTAAATCAGAGTGTGAAGTCACACAAAATAGTTAATAAATAACATATCCCACATGTCTACTTTACATCTGTATCAACTTTAAAACATAATTTGTTTTATTAGGAAGTTGAAAGGGTTAAAAGTTGATCAGCAATTGCTAATTTTTCCAACAAAACCATATAACATTTGACGTGACTTTGAGGGGCTATATGACAGAAAATACCCAAAAGTGACACCATTCTAAAAACTGCACCCCTCAAAGTCCTCAAAACCACGTTCAAGAAGTTTATTAACCCTTCTGGTGCTTCACAGGAACAAAGCAATATGGAAGGAAAACATGAACATTTAACTTTATTTTACAAACATTTTACTTCAGCTCCAAATTTGT
The DNA here is from genome assembly GCA_033576555.1 of Oophaga sylvatica. Taxonomy (NCBI): domain Eukaryota; kingdom Metazoa; phylum Chordata; class Amphibia; order Anura; family Dendrobatidae; genus Oophaga; species Oophaga sylvatica. Next base: position 46,448,968 of record JARQOD010000008.1, read on the forward strand.
TATTTTCATGAGGATAACAGGAGAAAATGGACCCTAAAATGTGCTGTGCAATTCTCCTCTATAAGCCGATACCCAATATGTGGGGGGAAATCCACTGTTAGGGTGCACTGCAGGACTTTGAAGGCAAATAGCACTGTTTGACTTTTTGAACACAAAAATGGCTGGAATCAAGAATGGACACCATTTCATGTTTGGAAAGCCCCTGATGTGTCTAAATAGTAGAAACCCCCCACAAGTGACACTATTTTGGAAACTAGACCCCCTAATGAATGTATCTAGATGTGTGGTGAGCACCTTGAACCCCAGGTGCTTCACAGAAGTTTATAACGTAGAGCTGTTAAAATAAAAAAATCACGTTACCCACAAAAATTTTATTTTAACCACATTTTTTTACAAGGCTAGCAGGTGAAAATGGGCTTCAAAATTTGTTGTACAATTTCTCCTGAGTACGCCAATACCTAATATGTGGAGGAAAACTACTGTTTTGGTACACGACAAAGCTCACAAAGAAAGAAGTGACATTTTGGAGCGCAAACTTTGATGGAATGGTCTATGAGTGTCGTGTCACGTTTTGAAAGTCCCTAATGTGCCTAAACAGTGAATACCCCCACAAGTTTCCCCATTTTGGAAACTACACCCCTCAACAATTTTATCCAGGGGTATAGTGAGCATTTTGAACCCATAGGTACGACATAAAATTTGATTACATTAAGTCGTCATATTGAAAAAGTTCATTTTTTTCAGGAAAATGTTGCTTTCGCCCCAAATTTGTAATTTTAGCAATGGATAATAGGAGAAAACGGACCCCATAATTGGTTGTGCAATTTGTCCTGAATGCGACTATATGTCAAAATGTGGTCAAAAACTTCTGCTTTGGCACATGGCAGGGCTAGGGAATGAAAAAGAGCTATTTGCCTGTGATAGAGTGTGAATGCCATGTCGCATTTGAAGAGCCCCTGCCATGTGAAAACAGCAGAAACCCCCCACAAGTGAACCAATTGTGGAAACAAGACCCCTCAAGGAATTCATCTAGGGGTGTAGTGAGTATTTAGAACCCAGAGGTGCCTCACAGAATTTTATAATATTGAGACATGGAAAAATTACATTTTCATGGTAAAATTAAAATTTTTGTATTTGCTGCAAATTTGTCAGAAACACAACTGTTAATAGGCGAACCTAGACCCTACAATTTATTGAGCAATATCTCCCAAAAACGGTGCTGCCTATATTGCCAGAAATTACTGTTAGGCCACATGTCAGGGCTGAGCATGATGGAGCACTATTTGGCGTTTGGAGCACAGATTTTGCTAGAATAGTTTGCTGCCAACATTTGCAGAGCCCCGAAGGTGCGAGAACAGTAGGAAAACCCCAAAAGTGACCCCATTTTAGAAACTGTACCTCTCAATGAATTCATTGATGGCTGCTGTGACTATTATTTTTTTTTCTTGGGATTTGCAAATCTGCCAGTCTAGTACCCATACATTGTGCCCCCATATAATATAGAACCCCCACATATTGCAACGTTCCCATATATTGTTACCAGCTTGTCCTTCTGGAGATATGCCCACATAAATTCAGTGCCTTCTCTCCAATACAATAATGCTAAACATGTGGCCTCTTACTGTAGGCACAGTGGGGCTCAGAAGGAGGGAGGCATTTGGATTTGGGAGGTCATAATTAACTGGATTTTATTTTAGGGGGCGGGAGCCATGTTGATTTTCCAGAGTTTTTGTTCTACCAGTAATGTGGGTACATTATATTTTTCGATCGCTTGCAGAATAAGGCAGGATCACATTCTTGTGTTCCACGTTGAGCACTTACCTTGGGATTTCCGTGTAAATCCCACAAAACTGCGATTCAGACGAAACTCCCAACGCAACCACCCACCATAATGAGGCAGATGGCAACACCCCTATTTCCACATAGACTAGAGAAAAGAGAAGAAATTGTTGGGTAGAAAAGTAGAGTGAGCAATTGTAAGCACACAGTGCTATATAATATGATAACTGCAATATATTAAGAGGATAAAAACTTTGATGGGAGAAGTGCTTCTTTAATTATACTGCTGACAATAACTGAAACACCATAAACTATGCAATCAAATCTTCCTTATATTTTTATAGCAAACTCTGAAAAGTTAAAATAGCAATTATAATATGGTGTATGCAAGTTATAGAGAGCACTAACTCAATAAGTACACAATGTTTTCAATAAATACCAAAACTGGAAATGGTAACACAAAAATGTTTTAAGAAATAACAGTATTTTTGTCCGTTATATGACTTACATCATGCATTTTCAGATTTTCCCTCTGCATGCTCTGTCTCAAATATTCAGTTGTCTCTGAGCTAATGTGTGAAGACAAGCCACTATGGGGTCTCTGAAACCAAGTAGACAGGAAGAGATGGATTCCTGATCTTCTTTTTCTATATAGCTCTCAAGCAAAAGCAGCAAAAGCATAAAGGATCAGAACTGAGCAGTACAGCTGTGAATCCAGCACTGAAGTAAGATAAATCACTTGCTAAAAGATCTTTCCCATACTATTTCATTGCCTCTGTCACTGCCTCTCCCTTCTCTATCCTCCTTATCCTCCCCCTGCACTGTACATTGACTTAATAGGAGGTGTAACCTGATACTTTATTGATGTAACCACAGTAATTTGCATGCCTCCTCAGTGCCCCCCTACTCACTGTGGCCACAGCGCAGCTTCTCCTCGTGTCTGGCTGGCTTGCTGAGTTTTCATTTTGCAGCACTTCTCAGCACTGCTGTACTAGCTTGTAGTTGCCATCTGGCTTTAGAGGGTCGTGGCCGGTCTCCGCAGGAATTTAACCCAGATGTGTCCTGCATTGATTAGGTTCCCTGATCTATTCCGTGCCAACAGGTTCTATATTAGGCAGTTCCTCCCACTACTCTTCACACAAACGTTAGTTCCTAGCCTGCTAGCAACTTGTTTAAGCATATATCCATATTTTGTCTCCCATTATTGACCCAGCCTATTTACCGGCTCCGTTTGACTTTTCCATCCTTGACTCTGACTTTGTTCTGTGAACCTATGCTGCCTGACTTGACCTCGGATGGGTTTGACTACGCTTTTGTTCGCCCTCCTGTACCTCCTTCCCATGCCTCTGAGCCTCTTGTCAGCTGCTGCAGTCCCAGGGAGTGCCCTGGAATGGTACCTGGTGTCTACCAGCAGCCCAGCCTAACCTTGCCATCAGAGGCCCTAGTGAAGACCAGTAGACACTCCCAGAGTAAGCCCGGCCCGTGCACAGTGGGTCCACACCCACCAGCAATATATTTGAGCAGGCATTCTATTTTGCTTTGACCAAGGTGGATTTTAGCAATTTTTCAGAATTAATGAAAAGTTTATGAGGCTGGAGAGTTGAGAAAAAGTGGCTTATCAGTGGAGAAAAAAGTCTATTTCTCTCATAAGATAAATTACTAATTTTCTTCTATTCAATAATATTAATTTAGGCAAAGTTTTTTAAATTATGTTGATGATTTAAAAACTGTTTAGAATGAATAGATAAAACATATATTTTGGTTCAATTCAAGGAAAACACCTGTATTATAAACAAGAGTACTGGATAAGGTCTTATCGCTATCATCACTATTAGGTCAGAATATTTCATCAGCATTTGTAAATCATAATCAGGAGAAAATCCTACAGAAATAAATATAATTGAGATTCATATATGTTTTGTGTTTAGGAGTCTTTGTGGTTTTGTCTTATAAATACAGATAAAATAATAACCAAAAATACTGATGTGTGAATTGAACATCCATTGACCCACTGTGGATAAGGGGAGCTTAACATTACGGTCATCCGTAACATGTGGCTTCACCCTTCTGATGTTTTGACCCTCACTTATCCCTTACTTATCCTCTGACCGGCTACAGGGAGAAAATGAAGTTATATTCTCCCTACAGCTACTCGCTTCCAATCATTTGTGTGGTGTAGGGTGCAGTTACAGTCCCTGCTCACTATACTGTGAGTGCGGTGTAATCACTTCCCGACATTTCGATTGGCAGTCTGCTCACATTGCTCACACACTGCACACATGCTGCAGAGCAGTCTGCCAATCCATGTGATTGATTACAGTGCATTCACTGTGTAAACGAGCGGTGATTGTTACAGCTCCCAGAATCGTCTTTATGATTCGAAATGAGCAGCTGCAGAGAAAATAAAATATCTTTTTCTCCCTGAAGTCGCTGTTCCAGTAGGGCAGCCACACATGATTTAAATGCTATTTACCTGCAACTTTAAAGGCAGGTAAATAGCGTTTTTAGTGACTGGTACCCTATAATGCTGACAGATTACCTTAATAAAAATAAGTTACCTTTATAAATTATGTTAATAAAAATGATAGTGACTTTCAGAATATGCTATTGTGTGTGTACTTGAGGAATAGTACTATTTTTAGTAATCTATTGACTTATATTCAGCAATTTTCACAGGCTTTTCACTCTGCATGGTCCATCTCCAATTTTCAGTCTGAAATCTGATAAATAAAAACTAGCTTATTTGATGTCCTTTATATAAAGTATACAGAGATATACTCTCCTGTCTCTATGTAACACATGTTCAAAAGCAGCATGAAGCATGAAGGTCATTTTACAGCAGTACTGAGCAGTGTAGCTAGAATCCAGCACTAGGATGGAATATAACTGAGCAGCATGATCTCTGTGTCCCTTTGCCTCTCTCAATCACTTTGCAACTCTCAATCCAGTATCAACAGACTTCAATGGGCACCTGTGATATGATTCCTCAGTGATCGAGTAGTATGATTTGTCTTGAGAAAGATGGATGATTTTAGCTATATTAGTAAGTGACGGATGAGTTCAGGAGATCATCTTCCTCCTGGAGAGAGAAGTGATTCATAAGTGGAGAAAAACAAGTATATTTTTCTGAGAAAATATACAATGGGTTCGGAAAGTATTCAGACCTCTTTAAATTTTTCACTCTTTGTTTCATTGCAGCCATTTGGTAAATGCAAAAAAGTTCATTTTTTTCTCATTAATGTACACTCTGCACCCCATCTTGACTGAAAAAAAACAGAAATGTAGATATTTCAGATTTTCTTTTTGAATAAATTTGCAAAAATTTCTACATTTCTGTTTTTTATCAGTCCAGATGGGTGCAGAGTGTACATTAATGAGAAAAAAAGAACTTTTTTGCATTTACCAAATGGCTGCAATGAAAACAAAGAGTGAAAAATTTAAAGGGGTCTGAATACTTTCCGAACCCACTGTATTACAAAGTTTGCTTGTCTGATTTGGTTCTGCAAAGTTTGCTAAAACAATAGTACCCATTTAGCATATCACGGACATTCTATAACTCAAGGCTTTTTAGGGTATAAAATATGCCTAAATAAGGCTGGGCACAACATTCTTTTATTATAACAACACATGTCCACATTTCCATATTTTATCTTCATTCAGATAGTGTATATATAGAATGAGCTCATGAAATTGAACAAAAGATGATAACAGATATACAGATGTTATTTTACACTGTTAAAAGACCAGTGTATTTATAATTATGAAGGCCTAACAACAAAATCTGACACGTTTCACACATGGCATTGTAAAGGTGGAGAAGATGGCTAACACCCTCTCTGAAAACCGCTGTTGTTATATTTTGTGTGAATTGTGTTTTATTGTTAGTTTTACCGTCATGTATGCTGCAGTTTCCTGTTAGTCAAAGGTGACAGGGTTAACTGTAGGGCCCGTCCATAGTTGGGCAGGAGTAGTTGAGCACTAGTGGTTAGTTCCTAGTTTTTATAGTAGTCTAGAGAGAGAAAGAGAAGAAAGTACACCTTCGGGAGTTCCATTCATCCTGGGGTGTGTGTGTGTGTTTTTGAAGAAGCAGACGGCAAGCGAGTATGTCAAAGCCAGCAAGCAACACGGACGGCAGTTTTCCTCAAAGCAGGCAAGTTTGGGCACCTACTGGAAGTGGATATTTCAGCAAGTCTCATGATTAGCCAGACCTGGAGGTCTCAGTGAGAGAATATGGGATCAGCCAAGCTGGGTAACGTCAGTAAGATGATAGCAAGTGAGAGCTCCCTTACACCATTTACGGAGTGCAGTTATGGTGCAGTGGGCACAATGTGGCCCTGTACCAAGAAGATGGAGGTCCCCTGCACAACCTGTTATAAATATGCAACGTTCTTCACAAGTAATGTGAACCGTCAAGAGTGAACCTCTGTCATACAGTGCAAAAGAAGATGTAAAACGTTGTTTCTGCTACCCCTTGTATACAGTACAGACCAAAAGTTTGGATACACCTTCTCATTTAAAGATTTTTCTGTATTTTCATGACTATGAAAATTGTACATTCACACTGAAGGCATCAAAACTATGAATTAACACATGTGAAATTATATACCGTACTTAACAAAAAAGTGTGAAACAACTGAAAATATGTCTTATATTCTAGGTTCTTCAAAGTAGCCACCTTTTGCTTTGATTACTGTTTTGCACACTCTTGGCATTCTCTTGATGAGCTTCATGAGGTAGTCACCGGAAATGTCTTCCAACAATCTTGAAGGAGCTCCCAGAGATGCTTAGCACTTGTTGGCCCTTTTGCCTTCACTCTGCGGTCCAGCTCACCCCAAACCATCTCGATTGGGTTCAGGTCTGGTGACTGTGGAGGCCAGGTCATCTGGCTTAGCACCCCATCACTCTCCTACTTGGTCAAATAGCCCTTACACAGCCTGGAGGTGTGTTTGGGGTCATTGTCCTGTTGAAAAATAAATGATGGTCCACCTAAACGCAAACCGGATGGAATAGCATGCAGCTGCAAGATGCTGTGGTAGCCATGCTGGTTCAGTATGCCTTCAATTTTGAATAAATCCCCAACAGTGTCACCAGCAAAGCACCCCCACACCATCACACCTCCTCCTCCATGCTTCTCACTGGGAACCAGACTTGTAGAGTCCATCCGTTCACCTTTTCTGTGTCGCACAAAGACACGGTGGTTGGAACCAAAGATCTCAAATTTGGACTCATCAGACCAAAGCACAGATTTCCACTGGTCTAATATCCATTCCTTGTGTTATTTAGCCCAAACAAGTCTCTTCTGCTTGTTGCCTGTCCTTAGCAGTGGTTTCCTAGCAGCTATTTTACCATGAAGGCCTGCTGCACAAAGTCTCCTCTTAACAGTTGTAGAGATGTGTTGCTGCTAGAACTCTGTGTGTCATTGACCTGGTCTCTAATCTGAGCTGCTGTTAACCTGCCATTTCTGAGGCTGGTGACTCGGATAAACTAATCCTCAGAAGCACAGATGACTCTTGGTCTTCCTTTCCTGGGGCGGTCCTCATGTGAGCCAGCTTCTTTGTAGCGCTTGATGGCTTTTGACAACTGCACTTGGGGACACTTTCAAAGTTTTCCCAATTTTTCGGCACTGACTGAACTTCATTTCTTACAGTAATGATGGCCACTCGTTTTTCTTTACTTAGCTGCTTTTTTCTTGCCATAATACAAATTCTAACAGTCTATTCAGTAGGACTATCAGCTGTGTATCCACCAGACTTCTGCACAACACAACTGATGACCCAACCCTATTTATAAGGCCAGAAATCCCACTTATTAAACCTGACAGGGCACACCTGTGAAGTGAAAACCATTCCCGGTGACTACCTCTTGAAGCTCATCAAGAGAATGCCAAGAGCGTGCAAAGCAGTCATCAAAGCAAAAGGTGGCTACTTTGAAGAACATAGAATATAAGACATAATTTCAGTTGTTACACACTTTTTGTGTGTAATGTATATAATTCCACATGTGTTAATTCATAGTTTTGATGCCTTCAGTGTGAATATACAATTTTCATAGTCATGAAAATACAGAAAAATCTTTAAATGAGAAGGTGTCCAAACTTTTGGTCTGTACTGTATATGTTCTAAGTCAGGTAAATGAAGCTTTATTTTTGCAAACCTCTCTGTTTTCTTCAATAAATTAAAGAAGTTTAAAATAATAGCCCTGGATTAAAAAGGGAAGTACCCCTTATTCGTACATTATTTTGCCGAGACCTATCCCCTAGGTCATAAACAGTGGCTTTCAGAAAGGAGATTTCATCCTCCAGAGCTGCATTAGCTTCAATTAGATTATTGTGAGAGGAGGCATATTCCGCCATTTTCCCTTCAATATGTGTGGTGCGTTTCCAGAATGCATCTATGTCCATTTTTAATGTAGCCAGCATACCTTTAAGTCTTCCTGTAAAGAAGATCTAAAAGAGGACAGCATCCTCTGCATGGACTTCTCTATCAGCAGGGGATCCATCATCCTGTCATCAGTTTCCAGCTCTGCGTCCTCCGGCTGTCGGCGTGGGGAGAGAGACGGAGGAAGAAGGGGACGGCACCATCTTGCCTGTGGGAGCTGCCTCAGTGTCCCGGGAGAAAAAGTCTGTCAGCTTGGCTGGCGGGCCCTGTCTCTGTGAACAACCCCTCAGCATTCCACTCCTTGGTGATTTAGGAGTCTGGTGAGCTACTTTTAGCCTAGATGCTGCTGTGAGCTGCTTTCAAAGCAGGAGAGATAGCAGAGCTCTAAATCCTCAGACCCGGCTCCATGTGCAGTCAGGCGACGCCCCCGCGGCAGCGTTTTATTGATGATATTGTTTTTATCTGGTCTGGTGGGCCTAATTTATTGCCGGATTTTATTATTGAATTGAATAAAAATAATATTTTTTACATTTTACTGCAAACACCAGCACAGAGTCAATTAATTTTTTAGATTTGAATATATTTATAGAAAAAGGAAAAATCCAGACTCGAACGTACCACAAGCCCACGGATTCAAATAATTATATCTCACTAGATAGTTGCCATCTCCCGAGCTGGCTCATAAACGTTCCTAAGAGCCAACTCATACGGGCACATAGAAATTGTTCTAAGATACATGATTTTAATTTGGAGGCTGACCTCCTGAAAAAAATTTGTGATAAAGGATATGACGAGAGCTCCCTGATACAAAAAAACAGCTAGTCGAAAAGCTACAAAGAGCACAGTTACTCCAGAATAAGGTGAAAAACACTAATTATACATTGGCTGCATGAGGTCCCCATTATCACTCAATTCAATGCTAACACCCACATTCTTAGGAAAATTGTAAGCAGATATTGGGGCATCCTCAAAGAAGATAAAATTATTGGGGAGAAGTTACCTGAATGTCCCAAATTTATTAACAGAAAAGCAAATAACCTGGGCAACAGCCTCTACCATTTCTAAACCCCTAATTCCATTTACACATTATTCTCAACAAATTCAACCCAGCTTTTTTCCATGCCGGAAATGTAAATCATGCAAAAAACTGAATGCAAAAGAGCAATCAAATATTTCTAATGGGAGTATAGAACTTGGGATTAAGGATTTTATCACATGTGCCACACAGGGTGTAATTTATTCTATGAAATGCCCTTGCGGCAAATTATATGTAGGTCGAACCAAACGCCCACTATATGTTAGAATAAGTGAACATCTGCGTAACATCAATAAGAAATATACTGGTCATCCCTTATCTAATCATTATCTGACCCACCATGGGCGCTCAGCCAAAGGCACTGTAATCACAGGCCTCCAAATAGTTATAAAAAGATGGAGAAAAGGTACCGTAACTATATTCAGCAAATGTCCCGCGAGGAGAGTAGGTGGATCTTCGAGTTGGACACCCTGATACCAATGGGCCTTAACAGTGAGATAGAGCTATTTGCTTTTAATACATGATTTACAGTCACATGACATCTGCTTGAGACATAAAAAGCACCCAGGACATCTACTGGACCATCCCTGACGAAGGAATCCATGAATTGGATTGTTGGTCCAGATCGCGCTCCGTAGCTAATCACGTGATCAATCACATGATCGTGACGTCACGTAAGGTCCTGCAAGCTGAGCGCACCTTGATGCTCTTTATATTGAGGAAATTCAACTTGCGCTTAACGCAGGACATAAACACTGAGGGACGTCTGTCACCGGCCAGAACAGTGCCCCAGAAAACTCGCTACAGTAATCACTTTTCTCCATCCCGGAAGGACTCTATCCGGTGTGGTTACTACTGACACTAGCCCATTGGACACATCTGCCTTACATAAGGTAAAATTGCTTATTTATACAAGTGGCTCCATATGATCTTCCACTAGAACTATCCAGATGTATACTGCCCAGATTTAAGAGTGGGAACCAGTTTTTAACCATGCTGTCTTGCAAGTTTTTTTATAAATTGCATATGTTTGTTTTTTACTAACTATAAAATCGATTTGACTAAGGCTCAGTTCTTGAACTTCAGGATACATATCAGCGAAAATAACACATATATATTTGAATTTTGATTTATTTGGACAAAGGCGTGGTATTGTCCTATTATTTCCAGCGGGTATCCTACCTATGCTAGCACCCCTGGTTCTTTGAATAAATATTTGCATGCACCATGTGTCATGGAAATATATATGTATTCCATATATTCAAAGTATATTCATATATATGCATTCACAGTTAGATAGATCTCACTTGCTAAAAATCCTGTGCCCACACATATCTATGCAAAAAGCTGATGCCAGCTATAATCAGTCGTTAAAGACGACCTGGCCTTCATAAGGAACAAGTACATAGAGTCTTAAGGGTATGCCACACTGAACAATATCGCTAACGGGATCGCTAAAAAACGTCACTATTAGCGATCCCGTTAGCGATGTTGTTCAGTGCGGCAGCTGCCAGCGACGAGCTTCCTGCTGTGATCTTGCTCGTCGCTGGAATCGTTCCGGACCCTATTTTCTCGTCGGCGCTCCCGCTGGGTAAGTATATATCGCTAGTGTGGCACCTTTTCTTAGCGATTTAGCGGTACTTTTGTACCGCTAAAGTCGTTAAGAAGATCGCTAACGGCGATAGCGTCGTTAACTATATCGCTAAATGTGGCCGCACTAGCGATATAGAAACAATCCGCTAGCGATCGCATTAGTATGCGTCGTTATCGTGATCGCTAGCCGGATTGTTTAGTGTGGCAGTACCTTTAGTAGATATCTATTGTTTACTTTACTAGTCATGCAAGAATGCTGGGGCAAAGAGCAGTAAACAATAAATCTGCAACTTCAGCCCTTTTATCATAATTATCATAATTATCATACTTAAGGTATGCCACACTAAACAATATCGCTAACGAGATCGCTAAAAAACGTCACTATTTAGCGATCCCGTTAGCGATATTGTTCAGTGCGGCAGCTTCCAGCACGAGCTTCCTGCTGTGATCTCGCTCGTCGCTGGAATCGTTCCGGACCCTATTTCATCGCTGGCGCTCCCGCTGGGTAAGTATCTTATCGCTGTGTGGCACCTTTTCTTAGCGATTTAGCGTACTTTTGTACCGCTAAAGTCGTTAAGAAGATCGCTAACGGCGATAGCGTCGTTAACTATATCGCTAAATGTGGCCGCATTTAGCGATATAGAAACGATCCCGCTAGCGATCTCATTAGTATGCAACGCTAACGAGATCGCTAGCGGATTGCTTAGTGTGGCAGTACCTTACACTAGAACAGTCAATAATCTAGCAGCTTTTAATTGTATGTTAATTGACTAACAGCCCCTTTTTGTAAACGTATAAAACCTTGAATGAATAATAAATGAGAGGTCTTGATGAACTGTTATACTGACACTTCCGTTGTGGACAGTCCTCATTTCGTTCTGAGCGCTCAAAAAGACATTTAATAGAGAATTGGGAACGGCACCAGCAAACACTGAAGGATAAATTTATCCTAATTAAATTTCCATAACAGTTGGCGCCCAACGTGGGGCATTGGACGAAACGCACGAGGACCCGGCCGACCGGAGAGACGGGGGTGTTGGCCCTCGCCTTGGCACACGGGACGGAGACTGCAGCTCCATAAGTAAGGTAAGAAAACTCTGTCATCTTACCTGAATGTTCCCTGTGCCTAGTCCTAGCCTACACTTCTAGCCGGTCGGACGTGGTCATCACCGCATTCCCAGGTTGTGTAAAAAGTCCATACCCTTATCCAAAAGCCCTGGGATATAAGCCGAGTTGTTTGCTGCTGTGCTGTGTATGTTTCATGTTTTGTGTGAACCGGGAGAAAGTTGGAACGGTGACTGTGTTTTTGCTTGCTGATTTCTGGGAGCTGTATAGCAAAAAACAAATTGCTGGATAAGTTCCCGCAGAAATCCTTCACACATAGGTGGAAGGTCATCCCAAAAAATCCAGGTGTGAGGGGCGGGAGCTTTGATTTGGATAAGTCCACGCAGTTATCCTTCACACATCGGTGGGAGGTCATCCCAGATCAAGCCAGGTGTGAGGGGCGAGGGCTTTGAATTGGTTAAGTTTCTGCAGAAATCTTTCACACACAGGAGGGAGGTCATCCCAGATGAATCCAGGTGTGAGGGGCAGGAGCTTTGTTTGGATAAGTTCTCACAATAATCGTCCATGCAATGGGAGAGGTCATCCCAGCCAAATCAGACGTGGATGGTGAGAATTTTGATTAAGGCTATTACAGATTACTGTGACCGGCACACCGGCCAGGGCGTACGGTTTTCAGAAAGTGATAGACCTTGAGCATCGCCGTGCTCAGTGCAATTGGTGAGTTATCAGTTACCAGAGCAGCTTGTATGTGTCACAGATCATCAAAAGAGGGGTTCGTATTCTCCCGGGTGTCTGTCTCATTGTACGTGTCACTGTCTGTATCAGGTACTGTCGCTTTAAATCTCATTCAGAGCAGCGTGCGCTCTGTCACTATCTCATTCACTGCTGGCTGCAGCAACGAGAAACCCCTTTGACCCCCCTCCTCTGCGAATCACGCTGTCACATCTGTTTCCTGGTTTTGATTTTTCTAAGCTAGGTTTTTGGTTACAGGCTGTAGCGTGAAAATTTATTTATTTTTTTGCTATTCTGAGGGATAATCTTTTTTTTAATACGTGATTTCAGTGCCTATAGAGGCAGCAAGCAGAGATATAAGGGAGGGGGGAAGTGCTGGCAGCAGTGAGATTTTTTTTTTTCTCCCAGAGGGCGGGAGGATACAGCCTACGCTACCAGACAAAAAGTTTTAAAAGTATTTTTCTTTTTGTTTTTATCATTTTACAATCAGTTTTTCCACCTCTTTTCTGTTTTTAATTAGCTGTTTTAGTAACAAGGGTTGTTTTTTCAGAGTTTTATGATTAATACGTTTTTTTTTCCCTCCCCTTTTAGGTCAATCTTTTTTCCGAGAGTTTTTTTTACTAAATCTAACTTTTGTTTTTAAACTTTTTCTTTTAAGTACATTTTTAAATAATTTTGGAGAGGTTTTTCTAAGCAATTTATTTTAGAGTTTTATTCTCCAACCATTTTTTTTTTCTACTAGCTTGCTTTAGACCAAGGTCAGAAGCACAGATAAGGAAACTGCAGTCTGAGGGAGAACAGCTGCGCAGCGGCTTGACTAACCCCTCCCATCAGGCATTCAGCGAAGACACACAGAACCAGAATGCAGCAGTTTTCAGATTTTTAATCACCTTTGTTGAATAGGTTTTTGGAATAGACACAGTACGTGAGAATCGAAGGACTAGGCATGTGAATAGAAGGTCAGAGTACGTGAGAAGCAAATGGAAAGGCAGACTTTACACTGCATAATGAAATGTTTTTTTTTCTTGTTTTTTGTTTGAAAGGTAACGGGAAAGTTTGTTTATAGATTACCATCTGCTATAAAAGAGCAGTGGTGCATCATGTAGAAGGTACAGCAAGTTAATTTGAACGGACCAGGAAGTGATTTTTTTATGTGAATAAGATTGAAAAGGTGTTAAATCGTCTGTGAGAAAATGATCACTGACATGTCACAAGAGCAGAATTCAGAGTCACACACATGACATGTCCATCATGTGGAGACACGGAACAGGTGTAGGCTGCTCTCATTGAATAAGGAGCCTTGTACAGGGAAAAACGCTCCCCGCCTCTCTCCACAGGGAGAAGGCATTTTTGTTTCAACGATCCCCTCTCAAGAGCCACAGGGGGGACACCCTCTCCTTTTTCTTTTCTCAGTCCCTTTCTCTTTCTTCTTCAGACTTTTCTCCTCTTTCCTCGCTGCCATCCCTCTCTATTCTTCTTTCCCCTCCCTCACATCTCTGACACATCCATTTTCTTCCTCTTCCTCTTCTTCTATCTCTTCCTCTCCAAATCCCAAATCTTCTTCTTCATCTTATTCTACTTCTCCCCCTCCATCTTTCTCCTCTCTCCTCCATCTTTCTCTCCTTTTCCCCTTCCACTCTTCTCTCCCTCCCCTCCTTCATTCTCCTCCTCTTCTTCACCCTCCCCTCCACATCTCTCCCCTCCATCTCTCTCCCCTCCTCTTTCTCTCACTCCTCCCTCACACCTCCCTTCTTTTCCTCTTTTTTTTCTACTTCGTTATCAACTGGGTCAACGCCCAATCAAAGCAATGTGGTGTCCCTGTATTCAGTGCCTCCAGCACAGGCACCCTGTCTATCCCAAGCACAGTACAAACATTGCCAGTCATTATATCCGGAGAAGAAAGTGCAAATCTCCCTACACAAAACGCTGCATGTAGCCCCCAGACACAACAACTAGCAGAGCCCACAGCCATGGCTTCACAGGGGGGTGGTATAGCTACAGACACATATGAGGAACCTCAGTGCCGAGCAGGGCTGCCAGCATGGAACCATGACACTGATCCACCGCAGCCTCAGCAAGGAAGTGGGAAATCCCCATGCAGCAAGACAACTTTTAAGCCCAAATCTCACCCAGTGTATGCACCAAGTACACCATGTCACTTCTTATCTGTTGAAGATGAAGATGCAACGTCACACATGCTGCCCAATACTAGGGAAGAAAACACACAAGCACCAATAGAGCAGGGACAGGTAGAGGCACCATCCTATGAGCCCTTCATCCCAAGCCAGGTGATCAGTGTGCTGCCAGACCCAGGGATACACCCCATGCCATTTTGCCAAAAAGTGCAGCAGATCCAGCGAACGTATGCAGCAGCCTGGATTGAGCTCTGGACCGTAATGGAAATAAAAGCAGGTGATGCATTCTGGCCAATTATGAGAGAACACTTCAAGCTTCCAGCAGAGTTAGATGCGTATGCCTGGGAGACAGGACCAAAGCTAATTGAGCAGCTCAGAGAATGGGCCAAAAGCAGACTGACAGGACAAACTCTCAGCCTACATGACATGAGTCAAGACAAGACAGAGTCTGTGGAGAAGTTCCATGACAGAGTGATGCAAGTGTTTCAAGATTTGGGCCTCAATACCCATGATCAGACACACAGACGGATGTTGGCACAGGCTTTTGTGCATGGACTGAGAGAACCAATCAGGAAACCACTGGTAGTAGCCAGGCCTGAGTACACGTCAATAGCAATGGATACCCTGCTCGCAGTAGCAAAAAGGATTGAGTCCCGCCGGGACAGAAGGGATGTCCAGTGTTACAACTGTGGCGAGTTTGGTCATTTCCGGAACCGGTGCAGAACACCGACTTCGCAAAGAAGAAGAAACACACAAAGCAGTGAAGAACCCCGTCCATAGGACAGGAGCACACCAAGTCCACAGGGAACCCCACCAGTGGGACCAATATCCTGAGAGTGGATGGCGTAGTCAGATCTTTTCTTGTGGAACTCCGCAACCTCACCTATCTATCAGAATCTTCTGTGTCCTGCATGGGAATTGATGGTCAAGTCAGACATTTCCAGATTATGAAGCCCCTGAGCGTGTGGACTCAGCCAGAACACTCCATCATGTCCCAGTTTGTTGTGTCAAAGACCTGCACCCTCAACCTATTGGGAGTGGACTTACTGCAAAAGCTGAAAGCGACCAGAGTGTTCCAGGAAGATGGGACCATGACACTTTCTTCACCCCTGACCCCAGAAGAAACAGGAACAACCACACTGCAGACCTATCACAGGAGGTGCTGGACATAGTACCAGAAAAGCCACTCCATCACCCAGAGTCAAGATATCTCTGACCAACTGAAGGTCTAAGTGAACTCGCCTAAGAAGACGGCCTGAGAACTTTGACATTGGCCAGGATATTCAACTCAAGAAGGATCCTACTCGCTTCATGGAATGGCAACACCTCATCCAGCTCCAACGCCAGAGGTTCATCTTTTGCAAGCACCAGGAGGTGCCCCCTGCAATCAACCAGTTCACCCAGGCCCTAGACCGGCAAAAAGCCACTCAGCTCTTCAAACTTGTGCATAAATACTGACCTGAGACCAAGCTGGAGAAAAAGAAACAACTGATGACCCGTGCTGAGAAAAAAGCAGCCGGTTAAGGAGACGTCCCAACAAGAAGACCCCCTGTGACCAGAGCAGGTGTTAACACAGTGACTGTCTTGGTGGAGAACAAGAAAGCCAGCTGGTCGTCATCTCTCATGATGTGGATCCTAGTAGACGGCTTGTTTTCCCGCCAGCTCTGCGCCGGCAGATGGGAGTCCCCTGCTGCATACTGAAGGACAAGGCCAAACTGGGCTGCCTCGCCCATCGGAATCAATACCAGCTTTCCACAGTAAAGAAAAAGACTATAAACCCCACTGAGTTCAGAATGGTGCAAGGCCTGGAGGCCGTGAAAGAGGCTACAGTATTTGAAAACAGTGCTGAACCCGCACACTCTGCTCTCAAAAGTCCCAGTCACCGCAACGGTATTCACTGTGATCAACCTGGCCAGTCTCTCCTACTCTACCTGGAAGAACAGCAATGCAAGGTCTGGAAGAACAAAGTCCAGTGATGTCAGAAGCAAGTTACATCCCTGGGACACTGTATTGCCCACCAGACGAAACACATGTCAAAAGACTGGAAGACCACTGTGGAGAAGATGGCTCCCCCAACAACTCCAAGAATGCTGCAGGCCTTCCCTGGTCTAGTGTCGTATTGCAGAACCTGGATCCCTGATGCCTCAGTCCTAATGCAGCCTCTGTGCGCTTGCATCAACGCAACCCCACTCCTTCTATCAGACGCAGCCTTCAACCCATTCAGGAGATTGGAAGAACTCCACAGTCTCAGCGCCAATACCAGGCCTACCTGACTACGAGAAGTCTTTCCGTCTACCTGATGGAAGAAAGAAGGTCATGCTACTGGAGTCCTGGCACGGATTCACGGGGGAAAACAGAGACTTTTAGGCTGCCTCTCAGCCCGCTTGGATCCAGTTGCAAGAGGAGCATCCTCCTGCCTGATGGCAGTATCTGCAGCACACACCCTCCTGGACAGCCACTGGAAACTCTCACTCCACATGACATCTTGGCAATCTTCAATCAAGCTCAACCAACAATAATCTCCCCACCGCCAGGCATCTTTGTGGCGCCTCTATCGCCTTTGTCTCATAATGTCACCGTCTCCAGACCTACAGTCCTCATCCCGGCTACTCTACTCCCACTCCCAAGGGGGGATACAATATGGACTTACCAGAACAAAATTTACAGAATTTATCCTCTACTTGGATGCCTCCAGATTTGCAGATGATGAAGAAGTTTCCACACAGGAAGTGCAGTGACCAGCAATCAAGAAATCCTGTGGTCCAGAAGTCTGTCACCTAGCCTGTCAGCCCAGGAAGCAGAACTGATAGCGCTGACGAAAGGGCCCGCCAGATGGCAGAAGGCAAGACTGCAAACATCTACACCGACTACAGGTACTCGCATGGCATAGCACACGACTTTGGGCCCATCTGGGCTACAAGGGACTTCATCACAGCAAACGGGACAACCGTGAAGCATCATGGAGCCTTCAGGGACCTGCTGGGTGTACTCCAACTTCCAAAATGGTGGCAATTTGAAAAATCAAAGTGCATGGAAAACTGAGAACAGAAGAGGCGTGAGGCAATAACATGGCGGACATGGCAGCCAAAGAAGCGGCCAAAGGAAGAAAACATGGAGAAGTGGGAGAGGTCGTAGAGCCGGACGGCTACTACATGACGACTGAGGACAAGAAACCTGACAAAAAGACGTCCTGGGATCTGCTCAAGAAGTTGCAAGACCAAGCTCCAAAAGGAGAAGAAGAGCTGAATGCGAAAAAAGCAACACGTGAAGAAGGAAGGCTATCAATAATGGACTTCAAACTCTGCCTACCACAAAGTATGCACCCTATGGTGGTCCAATGGGCACATGGACCCACACCCACATATCAAAGACACAGATGAATGATCTGATTGGTGCTTACTGTTTCGCTTCAGGGATCTCCACCCTAACAGCCAAATTCACCAGCAGCTGTCTGACCTGCGGCAAATGCAAGCCTGGACGTATGGAAGAAAGTCCCCTCACCTCATCTGGAAAGACCATCTACCAGCTTCAAAGGATCCAGATAGACCACATCCAGATATCGCCAAGTGAAGGATTCAAATACGCCATTGTGGTCAAAGAAGTATTTTCAAGATGAACAGAAGCGTTCCAAGTCAGCAAAGACTACTGTAAAGCAGCTACTTTCGGAAAATAGTGTGCAGATACGGGGTTCCAGAAATGATAGAAAGTGATCAGGGACCCGCATTCACAGCAAATCTGACACACGAGACCCGATTAGCAGTATGGTCAGACCTAGGCCTACACACTCCTTACCACCCCCAGAGCAGCGGGAAGGTAGAAATACTGAACGGAACACTTAAGAATAGGATGCTGAAAATTGCCCAAGAGACACGCAAACCATGGCATGACACACTCCCAATTGCACTGTTTAGCATAAGGCACACTCCCAGAGACCCAGAAAAGCTGTCACCATACGAAATTTTGTTTGGGTCTAGTCCCAAGTAGGTGCGATTCTTTCACCGAATATCCAAAATGATATCTGGCTTATGTATGAATTTCAAAAATAATGCCGCATTCCGATTTACCTTACTCCGAGATGTCCATGTAAGTCGATGAACAATTGTGAACTAAAAAGCCTCTTATCCATTGTAAACCATTCAAAATATACAAACACTAAGCAATGACAATATTGTAATTTATATATATTCTAAATCATTGCTAATTTACATGTCTTGTGACATTTTATAATATTTATTCACCTATTTCTTTGTTCTTAAACACACTACAATATGCTTTAAATTACCTCATCTGATGTCCAAGCTTGCCTGTAAGCCGCTTCAGTGAATAAGCACTGGACTGAACCCGCTCATGAAATGACACTTGCATGGACTAGGTAGAAACAGTCCTTTTATTGGAAGTGTTGCTACTGGATTACTTGGCCTACATTACTCCCGTTTTCTGTGTTTCAAAATTTCAACTGTTAAGTAACAGGACTTTTATTAAAGGTGCTCCTTGTTTTACCAAAGAAAGACTTTGATGTACGAATTTACAAGCTTACTGAACCACTTAGGTCTGTCTGGAAATTGTTGCACGATATAGACTGATTTATTTGTTTTGTGCCCCAACATTAGATAGCAAAAGCCCTAAATCTGCAGTGTTACCCAGTACACTATTGTTTGTTTTTTTTTCTTCTTTTCTCATTTTCACAAAACTCTAGAATTAGAATTCGGTTGAAACTCTGTAGAAGTGTTTGAACTACAAATATAAATATATACATATATGTGTCACAAATTCAATGACATGTATATATATACATATGAGGTGTAAAATTGCTGAAAAAAAATGCGTGGGCTCCCGCCCTATTTTCGCAACCAGACAGACAAAGCCAGTGAGTGGGGGCAGATAATAATAGCCCAGAGAGGGACCATTATTTTTGCCCCCCCCCGGCTACTAACATCTGCCCCCAGACACCCCAGGAAAGACAAATCTATAATTAGATTCGCCCTTTCTGGCACTTTGCCGTCTATTCCCATTGCCCTGTAGCGGTGGCGAATGGGTTAATATGGAGTTAAAGCCACCTTGCTATTGAAAGGTGACCTTAAGCCAGGTTAATAATTGAGAGCTGTCAATTAGACAACTGTCAATTATTAATCCTATTGCATGAAATAAAAATAAAACACACACACTTTAATTAAAAATCATTTTAATGAAATAAAGACACATGTTTTTGACCATATTTTATTTTACTGCAAAAAACCATTTCCTGTAATAAAAATAAAATAAAAAAGCAAAATTATTCTTACCTATCCCATGCACAGTCAGGTCCACGGTGTAATCCTTCAGAAAGGGTTAATGTTTACTGCAGGGACCGCAGCTAATGCTGCAGCCTCACAGTAAACCCCAAATGAATGAGTTCCTCTCCTGCCTGACAGGAGAGTAAAGGCTGGGTGTCACATAACGATACACCAGCGATCCCGACAACGATATGCACTTGTCAGGATCGCTAGTGTATCGCTACATGATCGCTGCTGAGCTGCCAAACAGGCAGCTCAGGCAGCGATCTGGGACAGCGACACTGCGGGTAACATCGCTTAAGGGCCCGTCTCACATAGCGATATCGCTACCGAGATCGCTGCTGAGTCACAAGTTTTGTGACGCAGCAGCGAGCTCACCAGCGATATCGCTGTGTGTGACATTCAGCGACGATCAGCCCCCCTGCCGGGTATCGCTGATCGTCGCAGAAATGTCAGGACCTTTTTTTGATCGCTGGTTTCCCTCTGACAGGCACGCATCGCTGCCTGTGACAGGCGGGAGACCAGCGATCCGCTGGTAACCAAGGTACACAGCGGGTTTCCAGGCACCGCGCAGCGCTTGGAAACCCGCTGTGTACATTGGATACCAGCTCCCTGCATCAGGGCGCTGGTATCCAAGGTACACAGCGGGTTTCTAGGCACAGCCCCGCGCCTGGAAACCCGCTGTGTACCTTGGTTACCAGTGGATCGCTGGTCTCCCGCCTGTCACACGCAGCGATGCATGCCTGTCAGCGGGAAACCAGCGATCAAAAAAAGGTCCTGACATTTCAGCGACGATCAGCGATACCCGGCAGGGGGGCTGATCGTCGCTGAATGTCACACACAGCGATATCGCTGGTGAGCTCGCTGCTGCGTCACAAAACTAGTGACTCAGCAGCGATCTCGGTAGCGATATCGCTATGTGAGACGGGCCCTTAAGTGGAAAGCTTAATTGATTGCTTTCCACTTTCACTTCAGGTCAGCCAGGGACACAATCAGTGACGTCAGAGGGAACTGATTAACAAAAATAGGGGTTCCCTTCGAAAAAAAATGGCGTGGGGTCCCCCTGTTTTTGTTAACCAGCCAGATGAAGCAGACCGCTGAGGCCTGGATTTTCAGGCTGTTAAGGAGCCAAGATCCATGGACCTTGCCAGCCTGATAATACTAGGCCACAGCAGTCTGCATATCTTGGCTGATTAACAAAAATAGGGGATCCCCTCGAAAAAAATTGGCGTGGGGTCCCCCCTATTTTTGTTAACCAGCCAGATGAAGCAGACCGCTGAGGCCTGGATTTTCAGGCTGTTAAGGAGCCAAGATCCATGGACCTTGCCAGCCTGATAATACCAGGCCACAGCAGTCTGCATATCTTGGCTGATTAACAAAAATAGGGGATCCCCTCGAAAAAAATTGGCGTGGGGTCCCCCTATTTTTGTTAACCAGCCAGATGAAGCAGACCGCTGAGGCCTGGTTTTTCAGGCTGGTAAGGATCCAATATCCATGGACCTTGCAAGCCTGGTAATACCAGGCCACAGCAGTCTGCTTAGCTTGGCTGGTTAACAAAAATAGGGGATCCCCTCGAAAAAAAAACGGCGTGGGGATCCCCCCTATTTTTTGTTAACCAGCCAAGTAAAATGCAGACTGCTGCGGCCTGGTATTAAAAGACTGTCAAGGCCATGGATTTTGGCCCTCAACAGCCTGATAATACCAGGCTACAGCAGCCCCACATTTGGCGCATCAAAAGATGTGCCAATTGTGGCACTTTACCCGGCTCTTCCCACTTGCCCTGTAGCGGTGGCAAGCGGGGTAATAAGGGGTTAATGTCACCGTTGATTGCACGGTGACAATAAGCCCGGTTAATAATGGAGAGGTGTCAATAAGACACCGATCCATTATTAATCCCAAAGTTATTAAATGCATAAAAAAAGACAAACCAGAAAAAAGTATTTTAATGAAATAAAAGAGACAACACAGTTTTCATTAATTTTATTGTACTCTCATTCCTGCGACGCCATCGATCTCCTGTAAAAAAAGAAAAAAAACAAACCAACAGTATACCACCTGTCCGACGCAGTCCATAACGACAGTCCCACGACGATCCAACTCTGCTACATCGCAATGACAGGCAGAGCCTGTCATCGCGACGCAGCACAGCTGATTACCTGCTTCCCCGGCGGTGACGTCATCGGACTGACTGCTTTACGGCCGGGATTACCCAGCAGTCACTGCAGTTATCGCGAGAAACTGCATGTGACCGCCGGGGAAAGAAGATTGCGGCCATCAAGCAGTCCAGGACGTGACCGCCGGAGATCTTCTGACAGGTAAGTGCCGCTGACTCCTGACAGACCGACCGACGGACACTGACAGTGACAGTGACAATCCCGATTCCGGTATCCGATATGACGAAAATATCGGAACTCGGAATCGGAATTCCGATACAGCCAATATCGGCCGATACCCGATATTTGCAGTATCGGAATGCTCAGCAGCAGAATATGCAAAATGATATCTTGTTTGCTTATGTAATTGAATTGGTCAAAAACTAATGCCCATTCTCGAGTTTTTCTCTTCACTGCCAGATTTGATGGTCCTGTCCAAGAGCCCCCGATGACACCAACCTCTGTGTAACTAGAGGGAAAGCCTGCTTGGATCCATGTATCGCATTGCAAGGAAGCTCCCGTACCAGGAGAGACACCTAAGCCATGAAGGATGTTGTAAGGTTCTATGTATATATTCCTGAAACTCAGTTTGTTCGTCAGCCATTTTACTTTCTGTCTTGCTGCAGCTATCTTGCCCTCAGTCAAAATGGAGTTTCCAGCTTGCATGTTCCCGCCCTGATTCTCTCCTTTGCTTCTTAAGCAGCCACAGCTGAGCAATCAGTGCTTCAGAATCTAGCCTGCAGTGAACCTGTGACGTGACTCCTGTAAGCCTTGGACCTTGTACTCCAGCTATTCCTACTGAGGAACTCTGAAGCACTTGTGGACTCTGAACCCTGCTCTTTGAAAGACCCACGTTTGCATGGACTTACGGTAACAGAGAAGAAGATCCTGAATCTGTATTGGAGAGTGATTGCTGAGCTTGGATTGCTCTGGCCTGCTGTGTCTCCTGTTTCTGTGTCTGCAAACTGTGTGACTATCTCTGCCAACTTGTATGAAGTAATACAGGACTTTTCTATATCAAACCTGTGACTCCTGTGTTTTCATCGCACCCAAGCACAAGACGCTATATGAACTGTACTACATACATTACAAGATTCTGAAGCCAAAATGTTAGTGTCTGCTGGGTCTGGAAAGGCTGTGTCTGCTTTACTGTGGATATCAGACGTCCGGTTGTACTTTCTGTGATGACAGTGGTTGTGACTTCTCACAACCATTCCAGGTGAGCAATTCCCTTAAGTTTTTTCTTTTTGCAGTGTTACCACAGGTAAACACTATTGTTTTGTTTTTTTTTTCCTTTCTTTTCTCTTTTTTGTCTGCTGTAACTCTGATATCAGATGTCTGGTTGAAACTTTCTGTGATGATAGTGGTTGTGACTTCTCACAACCATTCCAGGTGAGCAGTTCCCTTAATTTTTTTTTTCTCTCTGCAGTGTTGCCACAGGTGAACACTATTGTTTTTTTTCTCTCCTCTTCTTCCAGTAATCCTGTCTTAAAAGATCTGGAAAATGGAGGCCCGCATAAAGGAACTTTGCGGAGTGACTGATAATATCCTTGCAGATTTGCAGAATATAAAGACTCGTTTTACAAATCTACAGGACCTCAATAATCACAATTTGCAAGTGGTTGGACAGACTACCCAGGATTTGCGAGCCAGGATTGAGGTTCTAGAGGGGCGAGTCCAGGCTCCTGCCTAGCCCCGAGTGCTGGGATTCCCAAGTTGCCCCCTTTTCGTTTTGGCGGTGAACGTGAAAAATTCAGGGGATTTATTAATCAATGCAATCTTTTTTTTTCTGCACATGCTTCACAATTTCCCACTGAACGATCTAAGGTGCTTACTATAATTATGTTGCTTACCAACAAGGCTTTAATGTGGGCAAACCCTCTGATTGAGACTGAGGATGATTGTTTGAATCACCTTGATGATTTTATTTCAGCCATGGGGCAGGTGTTTGATGACCCCAATCGAGGTGCAACAGCTGAAGCAGCCATGTTAGCTTTGCGCCAAGGTAAGCACTCGGTAGCTGAATATGCCTTGGATTTCAGGAGATGGGCCCTTGATACCACCTGGGACAGTTCCGCCAAAAAATCTATTTTTCGAAAGGGGTTATCTCCACTGTTAAGGATGAACTTGCTCGTGCCGACCCTCCCACTGCGTTAGGTGACTTTATTAACTACTGCATCCGTATTGATACTCGTCTGACTGAACGCAGGCAAGAGAGATGGTTCGAAAGCAATCGTACTAACCTTTTACTACCTTCCTCTCCAGCTAAGGAACCTTTGAGTAGGATTACACGGGAACCTGAACCTGAACCCATGCAGGTAGACTCTTTACAACGACGGGTTAGTGATGCACGCAAGGAACATCGTTTTAAGGAGAATCTATGTTTCTATTGTGGTAAGTCAGGGCACTTCATTATAAACTGCCCCAGCCGTTCTCGTAAGACTACTGCAGCACTCATTCATTGTGAGTGTTGCGAGAGGGGATCTGTCAGGTCCGAGCCTTAGGCTCCAGAGAGATCTGCAGCAACAGATCTTGATTTCTCGGACTTAAACTCCGTTACCTCTGAGGACGTTGACTGTGTAAACGCTGCCATTTTTCAAGTTTCCTCAGCGGTGTCCCAGCTGAGTTGTAAGAAAAACAATTCTCATTGCTTTCTTTCCATCAAACTCTGGGTTGACTCAGCTTGGGTGTCTAGCTCTGCTATGATCGACTCAGGGGCAAGTGGAAATTTTATGGATGTCTCCTTTGCTCTGAAACAGGGAATACGTTCAGTGAAGAAGGCTACTCCAGTACAGATGGAAACTGTGGATGGCTCCCTGCTGACCTCTGGACCAGTGGATCAGGAAACAGAGCCTTTGAGGGTTCTTATGGGTAAAGATCATCAAGAGAAACTGTCCTTTATGCTTATCTCTTCTCCCCACTTTCCCATTATTCTAGGGCTACCATGGCTGCAGGCTCAGAATCCTACCATTAACTGGGAGACCAAGGAATTACACTTTCCAGAGAAACAGATGAGTCCAAAAGTTTCAGCTTGCTCTGTTCCTAAAGGAATCATGTCAGTCCCTGAACTACCAGCTGTATACCAGGACTATGTGGATTTATGTGACAAGAAGAACGCTGACCAGCTTCCTCCTCACCGTCCATATGATTGTCCAATTGAATTATTGCCTGGAGCAGAGATACCTTTTGGTAAGATCTACCCCCTAGCGGGGCCCGAGCTAAAGGCTTTAAAGGATTACATAGATGAAAATCTAGCCAAGGGCTTCATACGCCCCTCTTCATCTCCTGCAGGTGCACCCATCTTCTTTGTAAAGAAGAAAGATGGATCTCTGAGACCATGCGTAGACTATAGGGAACTCAATAAGGTTACTATTAGAAACCGTTATCCATTGCCTTTAATCCCTGAGTTATTGGAGAGAGTGCGACATGCCAAAATTTTTTCTAAACTAGATCTTCGTGGGGCCTATAACTTAGTCCGTATTAGACCTGGGGATGAATGGAAGACTGCATTCAGGTCACGCTATGGACACTTTGAATATCTAGTTATGCCTTTTGGTCTGAGTACCGCCCCAGCCACTTTCCAACACTTGGTGAATGACATCTTCAGGGATCTCCTAGATACATTCGTGGTAATTTATTTGGATGATATTCTAATTTTTTCTAACTCCACAGAGGAACATCATGGACATGTGAGAATGGTCTTGGAACGTCTAAGACAAAATCATCTTTACATCAAACTTGAAAAGTGTGAATTCCATAGGACCGAAATTCAATTTCTGGGGTATGTACTGTCTACACAAGGAATTAGTATGGATGGAAGCAAAACCCAAGCCATCAAGGATTGGCCAAGTCCTAGAAATGTGAAGGAGGTACAGCGCTTCATCGGGTTTGCCAACTTCTATAGACGTTTCATTAGAAATTTCTCTGAGGTAGTGTCACCTATCACTCAACTTACCCGGAAAGAGTCTAGGTTTTCCTGGACTCCCCAAGCCCAGGAAGCATTTTCCCGTCTAAAAGATAAATTTACCACTGCACCTATCCTAGTACATCCCAACCCGAGCTTGCCTTCATAATAGAGGTGGATGCTTCAGACTGTGCCGTTGGAGCTATACTCTCTCAGAGAACAGGTGAGAAGAATGTCTTGCATCCCTGTGCCTTCTTTTCCCAGCAGTTGTCTTCGGCTGAGAGGAACTACGATGTGGGCAATAGAGAGTTGTTGGCCATTATTGCCGCCTTCAAAGAATGGAGACACCTTCTTCAGGGAGCTGCACAGCAAATAGTCGTCCTGACAGACCATCGTAACCTTGATTTATCAGGTCGCTAAGTGCCTGACTCCTCGCCAGGCTCGCTGGAATCTTTTCTTAAACCAATTTAATTTTATCATCTCTTATAGACCAGGATCGCGCAATGGAAAGGCTGATGCACTCTCTAGGATTTACTCAGCAGAGACACGTCCAATTACTCCTCCTAAGACTATTCTTCCTGACTCTAGATTCCTAGGAGTAATTCATAATCAAGACCTACTTAAGGACATCAAGGAAGCATACCATGCGGATTCCTTTTTGGCACAACCCCCAAGGGACGTAAGTCTTGTCTTTAAGAATGGTGTGTGGATTCAGGGACAACGTCTGTATATTCCTGAAACAGTCAGATTAAGAGTATTGCAACTCATTCACGATTCCAAGATAGCTGGGCATAGAGGAATTCTAAAGACACAGGAATTTCTTTCTCGTTTCTTTTGGTGGCCCACTTGCAGGAAGGATGTTTTGAATTATGTCACTTCATGTGAGGTCTGTGCAAGATGCAAAACACCTCGCTCCTCACCAACTGGTCTGTTACAGCCTCTTCCCACCCCGTCCCGCCCGTGGGGATCCATTTCTATGGACTTCATTGTGGAGTTACCAACCTCTCAGGGGAAGAACACCATTCTAGTGGTGGTTGACCGTCTAACAAAGGCAGCTCATTTTATCCCTTGTGTCGGTTTACCCACTGCAAAACAGACATCAGATTTGATGATTAAAGATGTGTTTCGCTTACATGGAGTACCGGATGAGGTTATTTCGGATCGAGGGGTGCAATTCACTTCTAGGTTTTGGCAAAATTTCTGTGCAGCATTGGACATTAAAGTAAACCTTTCTTCTGCTTTTCATCCCAGACTAATGGACAGACCGAACGAACCAATCAAACCCTGGAGCAGTATCTCCGCTGCTTTATCTGCCACCTACAGGATGATTGGGTGGATCTACTTCCATTAGCTGAGTTCTCGTATAACAACTCTCAGAGTGCCTCCACTAAACAGTCTCCTTTTTACTCTAATCTAGGTTATCATCCTAACATTCTACCACGATTTCCCATAGAAACGCCTTTACCAGCAGTGGCTGAAAGAATCACATTTTTACAGAAGAATATGGATCTTCTAAAGGAAAATCTGGAATCGGCTCAAGAAAGGTACAAGAAAGCAGCAGATAAATTTCGTAAACCTGCACCAGCTTTCAAGGTAGGAGACTTGGTCTGGCTGTCAACCAGAAATCTTAAGTTAAGGATTCCATCGTCTAAGTTGGGACATAAGTACATTGGACCCTAAAAATCAGTAAAATTATAACTGCCGTTGCTTGTCGTCTTCAACTGCCCAGAACTATGAGAATCCACCCTGTCTTTCATGTATCCCTACTAAAGGCTGCGACACCCAATACGTTTCCTGGACGTTCCTCTCCTTGCCCTGACCCAGTGCTAGTCGATGGTCAGGAAGAATTTGTGGTGGAAAGGATTTTAGATTCCAGGTTGTATAGAAATCAGTTACAATATCTGATTAAATGGCAGGGCTACCCAGTGGAGGACAACTCATGGGAACCGGTCAATAACGTTAATGCTCCTCGCTTGCTCCGTCAGTTTCATCAGAGGTACCCACACAAGCCTGGTCTGAGGTCATCCGGAGGTTGTCCTTAAGGGGGGAGTAATGTAAGGTTCTATGTATATATTCCTGAAACTCAGTTTGTTCGTCAGCCATTTTACTTTCTGTCTTGCTGCAGCTATCTTGCCCTCAGTCAAAATGGAGTTTCCAGCTTGCATGTTCCCGCCCTGATTCTCTCCTTTGCTTCTTAAGCAGCCACAGCTGAGCAATCAGTGCTTCAGAATCTAGCCTGCAGTGAACCTGTGACCTGACTCCTGTAAGCCTTGGACCTTGTACTCCAGCTATTCCTACTGAGGAACTCTGAAGCACTTGTGGACTCTGAACCCTGCTCTTTGAAAGACCCACGTTTGCATGGACTTACGGTAACAGAGAAGAAGATCCTGAATCTGTATTGGAGAGTGATTGCTGAGCTTGGATTACTCTGGCCTGCTGTGTCTCCTGTTTCTGTGTCTGCAAACTGTGTGACTATCTCTGCCAACTTGTATGAAGTAATACAGGACTTTTCTATATCAAACCTGTGACTCCTGTGTTTTCATCGCACCCAAGCACAAGACGCTATATGAACTGTACTACATACATTACAGATGTCGTGGATGCTCTGACTGACCAGACAGATGACCTACCTGATGAAGAATACACACGTTTTTTTTCTGAACATACAGTTAAAAAAAGAGACTATGATTGCAAACACATAAACCCCCGACAGGGACAGTCCTCCTGACCGCCCATTTGCGAAAAGTCTGTATTCGGTGGGGGAGACATGTGCTAGGCATATTCTCAACCCGCCGGCAGCACAAAAGAGTTGCAGCGCTTTGGGACAGGAGCAGGTTTTTAGGGCAAGTGTATCTAAGGGGGGGACTGTCATGGAAATATATATGTATTCCATATATTCAAAGTATATTCATATATATGCATTCACAGTTAGATAGATCTCACTTGCTAAAAATCCTGTGCCCACACATATCTATGCAAAAAGCTGATGCCAGCTATAATCAGTCGCTAAAGACGACCCTGGCCTTCATAAGGAACAAGTACATAGAGTCTTAGTAGATATCTATTGTTTACTTTACTAGTCATGCAAGAATGCTGGAGCAAAGAGCATTAAACAATAAATCTGCAACTTCAGCCCTTTTATCATAATTATCATAATTATCATACTTACACTAGAACAGCCAATAATCTAGCAGCTTTTAATTGTATGTTAATTGACTAACCAGCCCCTTTTTGTAAATGTATAAAACCTTGAATGAATAATAAATGAGAGGTCTTGACGAACTGTTATACTGACACTTCCGTTGTGGACAGTCCTCATTTCGTTCTGAGCGCTCAAAAAGACATTTAGTAGAGAATTGGGAACGGTACCAGCAAACACTGAAGGATAAATTTATCCTAATTAAATTTCCATAACACATGAGATGCACTATGGGACAGATTCATTAAGACTGGCATTTTGAACGCCAGTCTTATTGATTGGGACCTCCTGAATAAGATGCCCCTAATTCATTAAGAGGCAAACACTACTTAATGAATTAGCCGTTCCTCACAACTGGCGTGCATCTCCTTCACAAATGTTACTGCAGAAAAGGGCTTGCATACATTTCTGGTGAAAATTACACCACTAAAGTGGCAAACAGGTTGACTGATCTGTCAAGCGGGCTTCATTATGCCCAAATCCCTCCCAGCTCTGTCCATTTTGGCAAAGCTGGACGGGACTAGCAAAAGAAAAGCTATAAAAATTTTGTTCAATTTCATAAATCAGACACAATGTACGTTTTGGTCTCATACTACGTGCTTGGTCTTGCCTTACTCATTTGTCTTTTAGGGTGCCTACATGGTTTTCAATCTCAAACATGATTTCTGTTTAATATTTTTTATTAAAGGTTAATATATTTATATATGACTTTAAATCCTTTGCGACATGCGCCATTCTAGTACTGTGCATGTCGCTTCTCTTCCTTTAGTGTGGGCTCCGGCGGTTAAATGCCGTTGTAAAACTCTGACAATGGCATTTAACATGCGTTTCCGGCCATCGGGCTGGAAATCTACCCACCGGTGACCCCCGTCA
Organism: Oophaga sylvatica; assembly: GCA_033576555.1. Taxonomy (NCBI): domain Eukaryota; kingdom Metazoa; phylum Chordata; class Amphibia; order Anura; family Dendrobatidae; genus Oophaga; species Oophaga sylvatica. The sequence goes on from JARQOD010000008.1 coordinate 46,479,087, forward strand.
CGTGATTGCGGGTCACCGGTGGGTTGGCATGACAACCAGAGAACTCCTGGAGCCCTCTATGGTTGTCACTGCCTGATTGCTATGAGTGACGCCCGGTGTTCGGCGCTCATAGCAAGTGAGGTATTCTGTTACATAGAGGCGATCTGCTCATTGCCTGTATGTAGCAGAGACGATTGGGTTATGGCAGCTTCTATTCTCCCATGGACACTATTGAAACATGACAAAAGTTAAAAAAAAAAAAGATTTAAAAAAAATAAATAAATACAAAAGTTCAAATCACCCGCCTTTTGCCCCATTCAAAATAAGACAATAAAAAAAATCAAACAGACATACTTGGTATCACCACGTTCAGAATCACCTGACCAAAATGAATTAACTGGGGATTAAAAGATCGCATCTGCACCAAAATAGTATCACTAAAAACATCAGCTCGACACGCAAAAAATAAGCCCTCACCCAAACCGAGATTACAAACAATGGAGACTCTATGGGTATCGGAAAATGTCGGAATTGTTTTTTTTTAACAAAGTTTGGAATTTTTTTTCACCACTCAGATAAAAAAGAACCTAGACATTTTTGGTGTCTATGAACTCGTAATGACCTGGAGAATCATAATGGCTGGTCAGTTTTAGCATTTATTGAACATGATGAAAAAAAAAAAAAAAACAAGTGTGGGATTGCACTTTTTTTGCAATTTCACCGCACTTGGAATTTTTTCCCGTTTTGAGTACAAGATATGGTAAAACCAATGGTGTCGTTCAAAAGTACAACTTGTCCCACAAAAATCAAGCCCTCACATGTCCATATTGATGGAAAAAAAAAAGTTATGGCTTTGGGAAGAAGGGGAGTGAAAAACAGAAATGAAAAAGCGAAAATGGGCTCCGGCGCGAAGTGGATAATTATCCCAGCACATGTTTTCCTTTGGTAGGTGTTGAATTTTCTGAGCTCTCTGAAGATTATTACTTCTACTGTGTTGTGAATTTATTAGTATCTAGTAACATTGGGTAGCACACTCTATCTAAGACATCCAATCTTCCCAGAAGCGCATATAGAAAGGGGTTACCAAAATAAAACTATCCCCTTTTGATAACATTTTCTACACAGTCTGAAATGTAAATATAATGTAATAATATATACATTTTTACATAATAGGAAATGCGTTTTGTTATTTTTCAAAATGCAGAAGCAATAAACTACGGTACTTGTTCACTCTAACATACATGGAAACTGGTTAGTAAGTTAACTCCATCTGAAAATAAATGATGCCCTGGAAACTTTATTGCTGACTCTGTTAATCTCAGTCAATGGTTAAATTACAAGTCAAACTGAATTCTTCAGAGCATATTAAATAATGCAGCTAGTTTACACATAACAGCCCGGAAGCGACAGCAGTTGGTTAGAAATGTTTGCTTTGGTTCTATTTTTTATTTATTACACATTTTATTTTTAGTTTTATTTTTTAAACTTTAAACACACATTGTTGCATGGCAGAACATCTCCTTTGCTACACTTTATATCTAAGGTAATGATTGCATGTACTATAGCAGCCTGTGATCAAATTACCTATGGTCAGGCAGAACAATAACTGAATAAGACAAGGACACCTGTGAGATCTCATAGATCTCCTATGCAGTAAATTTCTTCACAATGTTTGGATTTTGGGAATAAAAGCAAATATGGTTTCACATGCATGGTGTTCTCACCTTTCAGAAAATCACAGCCCCAGGGAGCAGTTTGTTATAACAAAAACTGCAATTGACACCCTACAAGGGTCAACCGCTGGGTCTCCACTGTTGCTCCCGGTATCTGATAGTAGATGCAGCGCTGATGTCACATCAACAGTGCAGCAACCAATCAGTGAGCTCAGTGACTGAGTGGGGCACTCCATCTACAGGGGCCCTACAGCTGAGCTCAGTGATTGGCTGCCAATAGACACAGTCAACGCTGCAACCAATATATACATGGAACAGAAGTGGAAATTCAGCGTTAGACCCAGAGACAGTGAATAAAGTGGTTCTATAGTTGTCCTGCTGTTCCTTAGATTGTCCCAACTTGTCCCAACTTGACTTCATCTGATCCTGATATACCCCTATTCTGACATCACCCTGAATGACATCATTCTCACTTATTGCATTTTATCTGACCTTGGCGAATACTCTGACTTTGGATTTTCATTCCTTATACAGTCTGTTATGAATGTGCAAGAGATGGTTTCTGAGCAGAGGCTCCCTCTGGTTGTTACAGACAGTACTGAACCTTTCAGCGAGGAATGGCAATCTGGGATCACTGACTGGTCTGGTATAAGGGAGGTTCCCTCCCATCATGGTTGACGGTGATCAATTGTTCTTGTCTCAATTGTGGCTCCTGGTTCATTTGGAAGTTTGCTGAGTCTTGCCTGCATCTTCTGCTATCAGATAAGATATTTTCTGCTTTTATTTTTGTGCTTGCTTTTTGCATAGTTCCCTGCACTTCTGTGGAGGTCAGCCAGGTCCCCTCCGGGGGCTTGTGCTCCTCTCAGTTTATCTGAAGCCACTGTTATTTGTTCATTTGCTTTTTCCTGTTTTTTCAGTTGCTGCGGCTTAGTTTTGTTACACCAGAGATCTGATTTAGGTGGTAGAGATCGTGTGATCTCAGGTGTTTTTGCAATCAGAAGAGTTGGTATTTTTTAGTGTTTTTTTTGGATTGCAGTGAGAATCCTTTCCTGTACTTTTCTGTCTAGACAGATTGGGCCCCAGCGTTTGCTCATTCTATTTTCTGTCTGTGTCCGTGCTTCTTCTTGTCTAACCGCCATTGCATGTTTGGGGGCTGCCTATTTTCTTTGGGGATCTGCTCCGGAGCAGATAGCTTTCCTCTTTCTGCCTTTAGGTGTAGTTATCTCTCAGGCTGTGATGAGGCGTTTAGGAACGCTCCACGGCTACCTCTAGTTGTTGTATATTCTTTATTTATATGAATATGAACATGAGTACAGATAACTTTGAGAGAATGTCCACTGGACAGAAATGTAACAACAATAACAGAATAACCAAAAATATCTCAAAGTCCATGATCCATCCCATTACATTACATAAACCGGGAACAAATGTTTATGCAGAGAGAAGCAGTACAAGATTACAGTGGGAATACCTACTTATATCTTAGAGCCACTCCGCTTGTACGGGAGGGATATGAATATCGGTCAGCAAACTGTACGGAGTTCTCAGTAAATATCTCGCGCACTGCATCATGAGGTAGCAAGCGAGTAAGGCGACTGTTCACCGTAGGATGGAGGGGGGGGGAACGGAAAAGGGAGGAGAAGGAACGAGGTTAGGGTACACGGACTAGAGAAGAAGGGGAACAGCTCGACATTAGAATAGAAGAAAGGGGGGAGGTGAAGGGGGGGAAGGAAAGAGAGCCAACCAGCTATGTCTCGTGGACCAAGTTATCAGTAAACTAAGTAACCGTCTGCTTATAGTGAACCCATGGCGCCCAAAGCTTAGAAAAACCGTCAAAGCGGTTCTCCACTCTCGCCGTCAGCTCCTCAAGCCTAAAAATGTCATCTACTTTAGCTAGCCACAAAGATTTACTAGGTGGAGTCTTGTCCATCCACAACGTGGGGATTACCAATTTAGCTGCCATCAGCAGTTGCGTACTAAGTTTAGATTTCTTGGGCACATATGTGGGGGTCGATAACCACAACAATATTAGTGGGGCCGTCAATAAGAATGTAGGGTCACAAATGGATCTGATACTCGCCTCAACATCTGACCAAAACGTTTTTATCAATGGACAATCCCACCAAAGGTGTGAAAGCGTTCCCAGGTCTCCATCACATCTCCAACAAGCGCCGGTCGGAGTCACCCCCCATTGGAACAGTAGGGCCGGAGTCTTATACCACCGGGTAAGTAATTTCAGTGAGTTCTCCTTCAGGCGGACACAGCGGGAGAAGCCGTGTGAACGGGCATAAATCTGGGACACCTCCTCATCTGTAAATGAGCAATGTAGTTCACGTTCCCACGCCTCCAGGTATGATGTCTTCGGTATCTGTGGTTCCAGCACTCTTTCAGCGTACATGCGAGAGAGGGAGTTTCTTGGAGGGGTAGGCAACGAAAGTTGTTGTTCGAAAGGTGTACAATCCCGAGACAAGGGTGCGTTCGCAGGAATTGATGACAAATCAGCCTAAAATGTTCAAGTTGAATGAAGTTAAGTTTCTTAGGCAGCATCAGTTCCTCCAAGTTCGCCGCAGAAGGAACAAAGCCTTGGGGGAATCGGAAGGAAATTGGCATGTCCAATCTGTTCCATAAGGAAACCATAACTGGGTCTACCAATGGGATGCCCACCGCCTTAGGCAAAAAAGCGGTCGGCATCAGCGGCGAGGGAAAGGGTGCCAGACGTGGGTCAGAGCTGCACCTCCACCATGTGGACAATGCGCTCTGGACCATGGGATTGTCCACCACACGATGAGGCATCAACGTCTTCGGGATCCAGAAGGAGGCCTTCTCCGCATATGACAGGGACTCCAGGTCAATCGCAGCCGAATCTGATTTGCCCTTCAGCCTGCAGTAGTCCAGCCACCGAAGCAGCTGGTTTGCTTCGTAATAAATCGACGGGTCCAGGAGGTTAATACCTCCCTGGGAGCGTGGTCTACGTAAGGTTTGATGTGAGATTCTGGGTCTCTTGTTATTCCACAGAAAATTCCTAAAAAGGCGGTTAATTTGCCGGAAGTACGTTTGTGGAACACATATCGGAGCCGCCTGCAGAAGATACAGAAGCTTCGGTAAAACGTAGGAGGTTAGGTAAGCTTTCCTTCCCAGCCAAGCCATGCATGGCACCTTCAAAGAGATAAGTTGGGACTTAATGGAGGCCAACAATGGGGAATAATTCCGGTCGAAATAGTATGTATCTCACCAGTTACCTTGATGCCTAAATAGGTAATCCCGGAGTCCGGCCACGGAAAGGGAAGAGATCCCGTAGTTCTCTCACCTTTGTCCCAGATAGGGTGACGTTCACTGCTTCCGATTTAGCGAAATTAATTTTAAAATTGGATATTGAGCCAAATACGGCAAATTTATTGAGGAGCAGGGGAAATGTTGTAAGAGGATCGGATAGAAAAAACAATAAATCGTCGGCATAGGCCGCGATGAGGTGATGTCGGCCACCTGCCACAATACCATGTGTTTGTAGATCTTGACGGACAGATTGCAATAGGGTTTCTATACAGAGGACAAACAACGACGGGGAGAGGGGGCAACCCTGCCTTGTTCCGTTGGCGATCCTGAACGACCGCGAGAAGGTCCCGTTGACTTTAACCGCAGCCGAGGGTTTCGAGTATAGCGAAAAAATCGCAGAGACGAAACTTGGTGGAAAGCCAAACTTGAGGAGAACCGCGTGCATGAAGGCCCAATCAACGCGGTCAAAGGCCTTCTCTGCATCCGTACCCAGCATCACCAACGGAAGTGATCGGCGTCTCGCATAGTACGATAAACTAAGCACTCTATGGACATTGAACTTGCCTTCACGACCTGGGACAAACCCCGCCTGGTCGCGATGAATTAGGTTGGGGAGGAGGGCCTGCAATCGATTCGCCAATAGTTTTGCCCAAATCTTTAAATCTGCATTAAGCAGTGATATGGGCCTATAGCTTCCGCAGGCTGTAGGGTCTTTCCCCGGTTTCGGTATGACCGAGATGTGGGCCATCAGGGCCTGTAAAGGAAGCTCTGACCCACAAGCTAGGGCATTGCACCATTTCTCCAGATAGGGGACCAAAATCTCGCTAAACTTCTTATAATATAGAATGGGGAGTCCATCAGGGCCTGGACATTTCCCGGTGGGAGTCGATTAATGGCGTTCAAAATTTCCCCGCTGGAGAATGGCGCGGTTAGAGACAACTTGTCCGAAGCAGATAACGTCGGTAACGTTAAGGAGTCAAGGAAGGATTGGACCGCAGTATCATGAGCAGCTGATTGTACTGAATCTCTGTCAGGGGTTAAATTATACAATTTCTCGTAGAATAAACTAAATTGTTCACCAATCTGTTGTGCAGTGAGGACCAGAGCCCCAGAATCATCCTTCACCCCCTGGATGGTACAATTATCCTGCGTCATTTTCGTATAAGATGACATCATACGTCCCCCTTTGTCACCGTATGCATAGAATTTCTGCTTGGTGTACAGCATTGATTTCGCGATTTTAATATTAAGAAAGCTTCGGAGAGCAGTCCGTGCTTCTATCAGTTCATTCAGCGTCTGCCTGGCTCTCGTTTCCTTATGGGTCCGCTCCAGGGAAGTGATGCGCTGTAGGAGGGTACAAAGTTCCTGGAATGTTTTCTTCTTCATATAGGAGCCCAAGGCTATGAATTCGCCTCGGATAAAGGCCTTATGTGCCTCCATTAATGTTGGCAATGGCATATCGGCATTATCATTCTCACTAAAAAAGGTACGTAGCTTCGCGGCCAGATTAGTTACCGTAATCTTGTCATCTAATAGCGACGTATTTAAACGCCAGTTGAAACTGCAGCCCAGCTCCGCGGGTAGGGAAAGGGTCAGGTAAACTGGGGCGTGATCAGATACCGAGATACAGCCAATACGGGTTGCCGAGATGAAAGGTAGTGAATGCCGTGAAAGCAAGAAAACATCTATGCGTGATAGGAGCCATGCACTGCCGAATAAAATGTATAATCTCTCTTGGCTGGGTGCACGACACGCCAAGTGTCTACCAGGGAAGCATCAGCTATAGACCGTTTGATTTTGGCCAATTTGGGGTACGACACCGAAGTACGCTGGTGGGATGTGTCCAGCAGAGGGTTCAGCGAGACATTGATATCGCCCCAAGGACCACAGTACCCTCAGCAAAAGCAGACAGGTAGGTGAGTACTTGAGGAAGCCACAAGGCCTGATCTACATTAGGGGCATAAATGTTAGCAATCGTTAATTTCATCGCACCCAGCGCCACCTTCAGAAACAAAAACCTACCCTCGCTATCCATCTGGTGTGCAATCACCTTGAAAGGTAATCCTCTTTTAAAGCCAATGCTTACTCCCCTGGAAGCGTGGGAACCATTACAGCTATGATGCCAGGAGGTGTACCGAATCTAGTGAGGTTGGGGATCGCTTGTTCCTTGAAGTGCGTTTCCTGAAGGAGAACCACATCAGGTTTCTCTTTTTGTAATAAGCGAAAGACCTGGGAACGCTTCTGTGCAACGTTTAGGCCCTTGACGTTGAAGGTACAAAATGTCACCTTATCTCTAGACGCCATCAGAATGGCCGGTTACTGAGCAAAACTGGTGAAACAGATCCGAAAAAACAAACTGGTGGCTCAGTGAGGAAGGAAAGTATGAAGGAAGAATAGGGAAGGGGTAAAGAGAAAGAGGAGTAACCAAAAAAACTCTGAACTTGAAAAAAGGAGCTCCTCAAAGATGGGATGCCAGAATGGGGAGCCCGCAAGCCCTGAAAAAATATCCAGAGCCCGAGGCGTCTCCACTGAACATGCCTGAGGAGTGTCTGGATAGGTCTGATGCAGGCAATGGGCATCAGCCTAGTCAAACCGGGGGCGGTATAAAAAGAAAAACACCCATAAGAGCCTAGTCGCACCGCACCGTCTGCCTGAAGCAGGGGTGCTGAGACAGGCAAACAGACAAGCTATGTTAGCAAACAAAGGAAAGACGGAGGAAAGATGGACCCCAGCCAACACTTGTAACTAAAGGCAGTTCATCTTCTCCCGTCCCCACAGGGAGTGCCTGCGCGAGAAGGGAGGGGGGGGAGGGAGGGGAGGTGCACAAGGCCGTCCAGTAATCTAACAGAACTGGCCAAGAGCACCAACCAAGGCACTGTAACACGGGGAGGGGGCGCCGTCTGGAGATGCAACCTAATTAGGGAGATCACGTCACGGAGAGGAAGGGGACTCGCGCTTAAATGCAACTGAAATACAGGGGAATCAATGTGCATGTGCAGTCATTAGTCACTCTAAACCATTTCAAGCGGCTGGTAAAACGTGATCAGTTCACGCGCAAATAGCAATAGTAGGATCCTCAGTATCTATGAATGTGCCCAAACAAGTAACAAACAAGAAAATGTGAGCTGTGGGCTGTGGCGCGCCCAAAGATAGCAAATGGTCCTGCGCGCAAATGAACACGTGGTTCACGTTATGTGCGTGTAAATGTGGCTCGCGTTATGCGCATGCAAATTAGGTGTAGCAATAGGCACACGGTAATGAACCATAACACTGTGACAGCAGTAAAACAACAGTGAATAGTTAACCCCTAAACTGTAAAACACATATTGTGCACTCAGTTAAACAGCAAACCCCAAAAGAAAAATAACAGTAACAACCACTGGTAAGCAGCAGTACTAGCAGGAGGATAAAGTCCATGGCATAGATAGGAAGAACAGCAATGAATGTGTGTCACTCACCGGGCCACTGCGAGCAAGGCAAATAGACTTTGAGGAGCCCTGCAGCCCCAGTCAGGAGAAGCAGCAAGCAGCCAACTTCAGGCTGATGCAGAGGGTCCTCGCCTGCCGCCGGAGAATAAGAGGGACCTAAAAGAAAAACTCCCCTCCCTGAGTGTCCGGGTCGATGGGCTCGTTGTGAGTGAGGCTCACCAAATAAAGAGCAGCACAGCAGACGGAACTAATGCCGGCAACCCTCACTCTATTTCAGCAGTGTCCCGTCGCCGACTTCTTGCAGACTTCTTCTTTTTGGGAGTGCTCCAAAAGTCCACGGCAGGCAACTGTGGCAGGTCCTCTTCATCAGGAATCGGCAGCCAGGACAGAACTTTTACTGGAGGGATGTCAAGCTTAGTCCAGGCCTGTGCCAGATCATCAGGATGGCGAATTGAGACTTTAAGAGTTCCTTTAAGCACCAGAATCCCAAAGGGGAACTGCCATCTGTAAGGCAGGTTGTGGGTCCTAAGATGATCTAAAAGAGGTTTAACCAGACGCCTCTTTGCTAGTGTCGCCGGAGATAGATCAGGGTAAAAGTCCACGGTATATTCACCCAGAGTTGGGGAGCCCTTCTCCCGTGCAGCAGACAGGACTGCGGCGGTATCCACATAGCGTAGGAGTCCACATACTACATCCCTGGGAGGATTACCCTCAGCTGGTCGTGGTTTCAGGGCGCGATGGATCCGTTCTACTTCAATATTCTGCCCCCGTTCAGTGCCAAGCAGGGAGGAAAAGAGAACTTTGGCAGTGGATTCCAGGTCTTCACGCTGCACAGACTCAGGTAAGCCTTTCAGACGTAGATTAGATCGTCTGTTTCGGTTCTCCAAGTCCTCCAGCTGGAGGATTGCAGTATTCAAATGTCGATGTTGTGACTGTAGCTTAGTCTTAGAGACATGGCTGTAATGCAGGACGGCCGCATGGCCAGTTTCCAGGGCTTCCACTCTGTTACCCATCTTAAGTAATTCCTGCTTTATATCTTGCAAATCTGCACGGATCGGAGCATGTGTCTGAACGAGCAGCTTCTTTAAGTTACGCATCGTCAGTTGTTCTGAACCTGATGAACGGTTCTTCAGGGCTCTCCCATCATCAGTGGAGTCACCTTCACAATCTGTGTCAGTGGTGGGAACCGACGCCATGTCTGGTAGCTGGGAGCCTGAGGTAGCTGAGCCTTTCAGCAGGAAAGCCTCCAGTCCCCGCTGTGTTTTTGGGGTCTTAGTGTTCCTGGGGGTGCACCCAGTATTAATCTTGTCAGATTTGCCCATCACCAGCAGTTAGAAAGCAGATAGACGCTTAGGCAGGATACAGTGTGGAGAGGAGCTGTGGCTCAAGCCTCCTTCTCCATGCACGTCCAGGCTCCGCCGGCTACCTCTAGTTGTGTGGTTAGTTCAGGTTACTGCAATTCAATAGGTTCCAGCCTCTCTGGTGTTGCCGTATTTGCTTTTTCTCCTCAGCTACCAAAACACAACAACAGTCCTTGGTTTTATCACGCACATCACTGACCGGAAAACATGACTTTTCTTGCCTCAGGCTTGCTCCTCCGGCCAGCAGCCCTCAGAAGAAACAACCCAGGGGACTCCATTGTAAGATCAGATACCTGTATAGGGGTTAAAAGGCAAAGGCCGAGATTCCTCTGGAATCTGACAGACTGATCGGCTAGTGCCAACAGCCTCTAACAGTCTTTGTATATACTGTATATAATGAAATGCACACTTCGTGCTTTTATGTTCTAATCACTGTAAATCCACAGCGCAAGCTATTGCCAAAGCATGTATAGTATGATGATCTCAAATGAATTACTTTTACCCTTTTCTCCATGTCTGTAGGGGACTTCTCAATGCTATGTGGATTCCTCTTATGCCCAGTGTGGGTGTAAGGTTCTTTGTCTCTGTTGACATGTTCCTTGAAACTCAGTTTTCCGTCAGCCATTTTGCTTTCTGTCTTTCTGCAGCTCTTGCCCTCAGTTAATATGGAGTTTGCAGTTTTCATGTTCCCGCCCTGATTCTTCCCTCTTGCTTCTTAAGCAGCCTCAGCTGAACAATCAGTGCTCCTGAATCAAGCCTCAGTCAGTCTGTGACCTGACTCCTGGAAGCCTTGGACTTGTACTCCAGCTATTCCCTACTGAGGAACCTTGGAACACTTTTGGACTCTGGAAACCTGCTGTTTGGTGAATCCATGTTTGCAGAGGAATTACGGTACAGAGAAGAGATCCTGAACCTGCTTTGGAGATTTATTGTAGTGCTTGAAGTTACTCTGGCCTGCTGTGTCTCCTGTCGCTGTTCCTGCAAACTGTGTGAACTTTTCAGCATGCTTGTATGAAGTAATACAAGTCATTTCATTTCAACCTATGTCTCCTGTGTTTTCCTCGCACCCAAGCACAAGACGCTATAGGAACTGTACACTATACATGACAAGATTCAGGAGCCAATGTTTAGTGTCTGCTGGGTCTGGGAAAGCCGTGTCTGCTGTGACTGTGGATATCAGATGTCCGTTTAATACCTTATGTGATGACAGTGGTTGTGACTTCTCACAACCATTCCAGGTGAGCGCATTCCCTTAAAATTTTACTCTGGAGTGTTACCACAGGTAAACACTATTGTTTTTTTGTTTTCTTTTCCTTTCCTCTTCTCCTTCCAGCACCTCTGCCTTAAAAGATCTGGAAGATGGAGGCCCGCATAAAGGAACTTTGCGGAGTGGCTGATACAATCCTTTCAGATGTACAGACTTTAAAAACCCGTTTTGCAAGCCTACAGGACCTCACTAATCATAATTTGCAAGTGTTTGGACAGACTACCCAGGAATTGCGAGCCAGGATTGAGGCTCTAGAGGAACGAGCCCAGGCTCCTGCCATAACCCAAGTTCTGGGATCCCCAAATTACCTCCTTTTCGTTTTGGCGGTGAACGTGAGAAATTCAGGGGATTTATTAATCAATGCAATTTATTTTTCTCTGCACATGCTTCACAATTTCCCACTGAACGATCCAAAGTGCTTACTATAATCATGTTGCTTACCAATAAGGCTTTGATGTGGGCAAACCCTCTGATTGAGACTGAGGATGATTGTTTGAATCACCTTGATGCTTTTATTTCAGCCATGGGGCAGGTGTTTGATGACCCCAATCGGGGTGCAACAGCTGAAGCAGCCATGTTAACTTTGCGCCAAGGTAAGCGTTCAGTAGCCGAATATGCCCTGGATTTCAGGAGATGGGCTCTTGATACCACTTGGGACACTTCCGCTAAAAAATCTATTTTTCGGAAAGGGTTGTCTCCACTGATTAAGGATGAACTTGCTCGTGCCGACCCTCCCACTGCTTTAGGTGACTTTATTAACTATTGCATCCGTATTGATGCTCGTCTGACTGAACGCAGACAAGAGAGATGGTTCGAAAATAATCGCACTAACCTTTTACTACCTCCCTCCTCAGCTAAGGAACCTTTGAGTAGGATCACAAGGGAACCAGAACCTGAACCCATGCAGGTGGACTCTTTACAGAGACGGGTTAGTGATGCACGCAAAGAACATCGTATAAAGGAAAATCTATGTTTCTACTGTGGTAAGTCAGGGCACTTCATTATAAACTGCCCCAGCCGTTCTCGTAAGACTACTGCAGCAGTCATTCACTGTGAGTGTTGCGAGAGGAGCTCTGTCATGTCCGAGCCTCAGGCTCCAGAGAGATCTGCTGCAAGAGATCTTGATTTCTCGGACTTAAACTCTGTTAGTTCTGGGGACGATGACGGTATAAACGCTGCAATTTTTCAAGTTTCCTCAGCGGTGTCCCAGCTGAGTTGTAAAAGAAACAATTCTCATTGCTTCCTTTCCATCAAACTCTGGGTTGACTCAGTCTGGGTGTCTAGCTCTGCTATGATCGACTCAGGAGCAAGTGGAAATTTTATGGATATCTCCTTTGCTCTGAAACAGGGGATACGTTCAGTGAAGAAGGCTACTCCAGTACAGATGGAGACTGTGGATGGCTCTCTACTGACTTCTGGACCAGTGGATCAAGAAACAGAGCCTTTGAGGGTCCTTATGGGTAAAGATCATCAGGAGAAAATGTCTTTTTTGCTTATCTCTTCTCCCCACTTTCCCATCATTCTAGGGCTACCATGGCTGCAGGCGCAGAATCCTACGATTAACTGGGAGACCAAGGAATTACACTTTCCGGAGAAACAGATGAGTCAAGGAGTTTCAGCTTGCTCTGTTCCTAAAGGAACCATGTCAGTCCCTGAACTACCAGCTGTATACCAGGACTATGACGATTTATGTGACAAGAAGAACGCTGATCAGCTTCCTCCTCACCGTCCATATGATTGTCCAATTGAATTATTACCCGGAGCCGAGATACCTTTTGGTAAGATCTACCCCCTAGCGGGGCCCGAGCTAAAAGCTTTGAAGGATTATATAGACGAAAATTTAGCCAAGGGCTTCATACGCCCCTCTTCATCTCCCGCAGGTGCACCCATCTTCTTTGTGAAGAAGAAAGATGGATCTCTGAGACCCTGCATAGACTATAGGGAACTCAATAAGGTTACTATTAGAAACCGTTATCCATTGCCTTTAATCCCTGAGTTGTTGGAGAGAGTGCGGCATGCCAAAATTTTCTCTAAACTGGATCTCCGTGGGGCCTATAACTTGGTCCGTATCAGACCTGGGGATGAATGGAAGACTGCTTTCAGGTCACGCTATGGACACTTTGAATATCTAGTTATGCCTTTTGGTCTGAGTACCGCCCCAGCCACTTTCCAACACTTCAGGGATCTCCTAGATACATTTGTGGTGATTTATCTGGATGATATTCTAATTTTTTCTAACTCCACAGAGGAACATCATGGACATGTGAGAATGGTCTTAGAACGCCTAAGACAAAACCATCTCTACATCAAACTTGAAAAATGTGAATTCCATAGGACCGAAATTCAATTTCTGGGGTATGTACTATCTACGCAAGGGATTAGTATGGATGGAAGCAAGACCCAAGCCATCAAGGATTGGCCAATTCCTAGAAATGTGAAGGAGGTGCAGCGTTTCATCGGGTTTGCCAACTTCTATAGACGTTTCATTAAGAATTTTTCTGAGGTAGTGTCACCTATCACCCAACTTACCCGGAAACAGTCTAGGTTCTCCTGGACCCCGCAAGCTCAGGAAGCATTTTCCTGTTTAAAGGATAAATTTACCACCGCACCTATCTTAGTACATCCCAACCCCGAGCTTGCCTTCATAATAGAGGTGGATGCTTCAGACTGTGCCGTTGAAGCTATACTCTCTCAGAGAACAGGTGAGAAGAATGTCTTGCATCCCTGTGCCTTCTTTTCCCAGCAGTTGTCTTCGGCTGAGAGGAACTACGATGTGGGCAATAGAGAATTGTTGGCCATTATTGCCGCCTTCAAGGAATGGAGACACCTTCTTCAGGGAGCTGCACAGCAAATAGTCGTCCTGACAGACCATCGTAACCTTGAATTTATCAGGTCGGCTAAGTGCCTGACTCCTCGCCAGGCTCGCTGGAATCTTTTCCTAAACCAATTTAATTTTGTCATTTCTTATAGACCAGGATCGCGCAATGGAAAGGCTGATGCACTCTCTAGGATTCATTCAGCAGAGACACGTCCACTTACTCCTCCTAAGACTATTCTTCCTGACTCTAGATTCCTGGGAGTGATTCATAATCAAGACCTACTTAAGGACATCAAGGAAGCATACCATGCGGATTCTTTGTTGGCTCAACCCCCAAGGGATGTAAGTCTTGTCTTTAAGAATGGTGTGTGGATTCAGGGACAACGTCTGTATATACCTGAAACAGTCAGATTGAGAGTATTGCAACTCATCCACGATTCCAAGATAGCCGGGCATAGGGGAATTCTAAAGACACAAGAATTTCTTTCTCGTTTCTTTTGGTGGCCCACTTACAGGAAAGATGTCTTAAACTATGTCACTTCATGTGAAGTCTGTGCAAGATGCAAAACACATGCTCCTCACCAACTGGTCTGTTGCAACCTCTTCCCACCCCGTCCCGCCCGTGGGGATCCATTTCTATGGACTTCATTGTGGAGTTACCAACCTCTCAAGGGAAGAACACCATTCTAGTGGTGGTTGACCGTCTAACAAAGGCAGCTCATTTTATCCCTTGAGTTGGCTTACCCACTGCAAAACAGACATCAGACTTGATGATTAAGAATGTGTTTCGCTTACATGGAGTACCGGATGAGGTCATTTCGGATCGAGGGGTGCAATTCACTTCAAGGTTTTGGCAAAATTTCTGTGCAGCATTGAACATTAAAGTAAACCTTTCTTCTGCTTTTCATCCCCAGACTAATGGACAGACAGAACGAACCAATCAGACCCTGGAGCAGTATCTCCGCTGTTTTATCTGCCACCTACAGGATGATTGGGTGGATCTACTTCCACTGGCTGAGTTCTCTTATAACAACTCTCAGAGCGCCTCCACTAAGCAGTCTCATTTTTACTCCAATCTAGGTTATCATCCTAACATTCTTCCTCGATTTCCCATAGATACGCCCTTGCCGGCAGTGGCTGAAAGAATCACTTCTTTACAAAAGAATATGGATCTTCTAAAGGAAAATCTAGAATTGGCTCAGGAAAGGTACAAGAAAGCAGCAGATAAATTTCGTAAACCTGCACCAGCTTTCAAGGTAGGAGATTTGGTCTGGCTGTCAACCAGAAATCTTAAATTAAAGATTCCATCGTCTAAATTGGGACATAAGTACATTGGACCTTATAAGATCAATAAGATTATAAGTGCTGTTGCTTGTCGTCTTCAACTACCCAGAACTATGAGAATCCACCCTGTCTTTCATGTATCCCTACTAAAGGCTGCAACACCCAATACGTTTCCTGGACGTTCTTCTCCTTGCCCTGACCCAATGCTGGTCGATGGTCAGGAAGAATTTATGGTGGAAAGGATTCTAGATTCCAGGTTGTACAGAAATCAGTTGCAATATTTGATTAAATGGCAGGGCTACCCAGTGGAGGACAACTCATGGGAACCAGTCAGTAATGTAAATGCTCCTCGCCTGCTCCGCCAGTTTCATCAGAGGTACCCTTACAAGCCTGGTCTGAGGTCATCCGGAGGTTGTCCCTAAGGGGGGAGTAATGTAAGGTTCTTTGTCTCTGTTGACATGTTCCTTGAAACTCAGTTTTCCGTCGGCCATTTTGCTTTCTGTCTTTCTGCAGCTCTTGCCCTCAGTTAATATGGAGTTTCCAGTTTTCATGTTCCCGCCCTGATTCTTCCCTCTTGCTTCTTAAGCAGCCTCAGCTGAACAATCAGTGCTCCTGAATCAAGCTTCAGTCAGTCTGTGACCTGACTCCTGGAAGCCTTGGACTTGTACTCCAGCTATTCCCTACTGAGGAACCTTGGAACACTTTTGGACTCTGGAAACCTGCTGTTTGGTGAATCCATGTTTGCAGAGGAATTACGGTACAGAGAAGAGATCCTGAACCTGCTTTGGAGATTTATTGTAGTGCTTGAAGTTACTCTGGCCTGCTGTGTCTCCTGTCGCTGTTCCTGCAAACTGTGTGAACTTTTCAGCATGCTTGTATGAAGTAATACAAGTCATTTCATTTCAACCTATGTCTCCTGTGTTTTCCTCGCACCCAAGCACAAGACGCTATAGGAACTGTACACTATACATGACAGTGGGTTAAAAATTGATCCACCTGACATATGGAAAAGTACAGTTCTTTAGCGTCCACTGATACCAATTTCAAACTTGACATACCGACATAAATCAACTCAGCAGCCATTGTCCCTGGATATTATTTAAGATAGCTAGCAACAATGAAATACAGCTTTAGAAAACTTATATAAGATACAGAAGTTTTTACCAAGCATCAAACCAATAGTTTTCTCGCCTAGAGCCTGGTGGTGACTTGATATGTATGTGCACCCATCCATCCATAACATTACTGTGCTGGTTGTTTTCTTCTCTGTAAGATTGAGGAGTTAGAGCACTGAGCACAGAAGTGTCTTCTCTTCTGGCAGTCAATAAGTAAAAGTGTTAGAAAGCTGCTCCATGATTAATGTCATTTCACTTAAACTTTTATAGCTAAATAAAACAGTAAGCTCTGAAGGAACTGACATGAGCTAAGGGATGCTACTTTAAACATAATTCACTTCTTATAACCTAGATAAGCCAGACAGGCAGTGTATTACTAGTTCTCTTATAGTATTCTGTAGGAGAGAAAAACGGCTTCTAACAAAATCAGCAATATAGAAATAGGTAAGAATATTAATAATGAGTAACACTCTTGGTTAAAGCATAGGATGACTGCATAATCCTGATATTAAAATGAACTTATTAAGAGTCCAACAGAAGAGTGAGAGTCCAATTGCAATCAACCTCTGCCAACCAGTATAACGGACAGCTGCAGCTTGTCCTGAGCAGTGCGAGATCCAGCATCGACAGGGAGGTGGGACATTGAGGAGTTGTCAATCAGGCTTGGTGGGTTGGGATTAACTATAACAAAGATTATACAGTCATTCTGACATGGATTTATAACCCCTAAATAATTGCCGATATGCCTCATTAAGGGGCCATATTCCTCAGCGCTGTAAAAGGGTGACGGAGAAGCATAAGTAAATGGCGCCTCCTCTGACAGGTTAAAATGTAGCAGGTATCAACTGTATAATATAAATCCTTGAGGGGACTAGTTTCCAAAATGAGATCACTTGCAGGGGGATTTCTGGTGTTTTAGCACTTCATGGATTCTGCAAATGCAATATGGCATTAGCAATCTGTTCTAAATTCACACTTCAAAAATCAAATAGTGCTCCGTCCCTTTCGAGCCCTTCTGTGTGGCCAAACAGTTGTTTATGACCACATATGGGATATTGCCACATAATGGAGAAATAGCTAAACAAATTGCGGGGTCAGGTTTCCTCTATAACCCTTTGTGAAAAATTTAGAAAAATTGGAAGCTAAAGCAATTTTTAGCGGAAAATGATGTAATTTTTTATTTTTTCATTCCACTCTGCGGCAGTTTTTAGGAAGCGACTGAAGGGTTTGGAAATTTTCTAACAACAGTTTTTAGAATAATCTGAGGGGTGTAGTTTTTAAAATTGTATCACTTTTGGAGGTTTTCTAATACATAGAACCCTCAATGTCACGAGAAAATAATAAGTTAGAATAAATATAGGATTTTTAAATTTCCTTGAAAAAAATGAAAAACTGTTGCAAAATTTGAACCATTTTAACATCCTAACAAAATAAAAGGACATATGAAAAATTATACTGATGAGATAGATGGGAAATGTTTAATAAAGTGATTATCAGGGACTATATTTATTTTTATACCATGAGCCTAAGAACTAACAGTTGCTAACTACTTGTCTGTTTTGTTGACGTGACTGTCGATGTATGCTGGTTATCAGACACTGGAAGCAAATGGGTTAAAAAATGGAAGCAAAATCCAATTTGTGGAATCCAATTGTAGGTGGGTTATTGGACAAAGCGTTTCAAAGTTATTACAACTTCTTCATCAGGACAAACCACGAGAAAGTCACAATCCACACAGACAAGAATAAGTAGGCACAGAATTAAAAAAAGAGCTTGCAAAAAAGAAAGGTCAGGCAGATCATATAACCAAAAAATAATACTTAACCTACAAGTCAGGAAAGTTCACCAGCGCACAATACAAATTATTAAATTTATTTTAAAAAATTCCTTGTTTCCTATTTCCACTTCCTATTTTATTCCTTATTTCTCACTATTAGCGATATCACTATTAGCGATGTCATGTTTTTCTATGATTCTCACAGTATTGTCATCCCAACGGCATGATTTGTATTGTGCGATGGTGAACTTTCCTGCCCTATAGGCTAAATGTTATTTTGTGGTCATGTGATCTGCCTGACCTTGCTGTTTTGTCCTCTCTTTTTTTAATTCTTTGCCTATTTTTTCTTGTCCATGCTGATTGTGACTTTAACGTGGTTTGTCCTGATGAAGAACTTGTAATAACTTTGAAACGCATTGACCAGTAAACCGTCTACCATTGGATTCCACAAATTGGATTCTGCATCTTTAATATCTTTGTGAACGGCAGCGCAGGTTAATCTATTTGCTTCCAGTTTCTGATTACCAGCGTTCTTCCTCGTGGGTCTGCAGCAGCCTAACACTTTACTAGTGGTTGTGTGCACACAACCATATCAGGTAACATAAAGAACAAAGTGTCATAAAAGTCCTCAAATTCGGATCAAAATATGACATGCTCTGAGATTCACGGATCACATTATCGGACCTGTCAATTTAAAGGATGTCTGAATAGATCCATTAGATTCAATGGCTCTGTGTGCTGTTCCATAAAAAAAATCGGGCAGCACGCTTACATTTTATATGGATGTGTGAATGCAGCCTTACTCACTCAGGCCAGAGCAAGAAGCCATTTATTATGCTCCAGGAACACTGTTAGTTTTTTTTTTTACATCGTGACACCACGGTCAAGTTACAGTCCACTGTGGTTTGTCCACAGCATAGTGATGTAAGACACACACCATGTTTGTTCTTTGGCTTAATAATTGCATACTGGCTTTCCTAATCATGCAGTTAAGGACTTAAGGGTATGCCACACTGAACAATATCGCTAACGGGATCGCTAAAAAACGTCACTATTTAGCGATCCCGTTAGCGATGTTGTTCAGTGCGGCAGCTGCCAGCGACGAGCTTCCTGCTGTGATCTCGCTCGTCGCTGGAATCGTTCCGGACCCTATTTTCTCGTCGGCGCTCCCGCTGGGTAAGTATATATCGCTAGTGTGGCACCTTTTCTTAGCGATTTAGCGGTACTTTTGTACCGCTAAAGTCGTTAAGAAGATCGCTAACGGCGATAGCGCCGTTAACTATATCGCTAAATGTGGCCGCACTTTAGCGATATAGAAACAATCCCGCTAGCGATCGCATTAGTATGCGTCGTTATCGTGATCGCTAGCGGGATTGTTTAGTGTGGCAGTACCTTTAGAATAAGTTAGTATAAGTGTATGTGCACAGTGAGTTTTTGGAAACTGAGGGAAAAATTCATGTTTTTAGGAGGGTTTTGAATTTTGGAGTTTCCGCTCAGTTTCTGCTCAACATACACCCAAAACACTCAGTGTGAACATACCCTAAGCTTGTTAATCATTCCTAATAGGATTTCTCTTTAGACAATATTCTCAATATCAAAGGAAGACTCTGTTGTCTTTCAGTTAGCAACTTTTTTTTTCTGAAAGCTGTTCGGAATTTGATCGTAAACTCGTAGCCAATCTTCCTTCTCCTGTTGGCCTCAGTTTACAACATCACCAGAGCTAATTAAACAAATGTTGCTGCTTCTTGGCACTTTTACCATTTCGAGCTGTGGACAATATTTTAGACTGCAATGTACAGAAAAAAACTGTTTATGGCTCTTGTTTTCTTCAGACTTTTATATTATGCTTTGTTTACAAGAAAAGAAATAAATCACCTAATGCACCACACTACATAATAAACAATTCCTGTTTCTTCTGCATTTGCTTGGCAAACTGGAAGGTTTTCAAATAATATTGGAAAAAGTAATCACATTTTGTACTTTTCTTGCATTTTAAATTTTCGGATATTGTATCAAATATAAAAGCAAAAGTTGCAGAAGAAAAGTATAAAATAACTATATTATGTAACGTTGTACTCAGTCAGAATATATAAACTTCCATTGTATGTCTAGTATCAAGTAACGGTAAAAGAAAGTATTGGATGCGCTAACCATATTGGGTAATAACCTTGTATTATTTCCATTATTTATTACTTATTATACATGTATGATATATAAATCCACAACTTGTTTTGCTGAGAAATAGTCTAGCTCTTAAGTGAAACTTTTGTTTTTGAAAGGGTTGTAAGAGGGAGAAGCTTCCATCACAGCAATAGGCAGAAGTGCTAGCACCACACTTAACGTGGGAGACTCAGAAGGTCTACTATGACTTAGCCTTGCAAGATGCCAAGGAGTATGTAAAACGGAAAACTGAAATTTTGGCTCGCTTGGAGGTGACGTTGACTGTTAGGACAGTGTTTGATGCTCTAAGTAAGGTGAGGTTTTTGATAAATCCCCAAAAAATTGTCATGGGGAAAAAAGAGACCAAATACCTAGGATATGTAGTAGGTAGAGGCAAAATCAAATCCCAGGCCAGTAAAGTGGACGCAATCCCAAACTGGCAGAGACCACTCTCAAAGAAACAAGTTAGAGCCTTTTTTGGAATTGTGGGGAACTACATGAGGTTCATCCAAAATTTGCCATGATGGCCGCACCCCCTGACCTCCTAAACAGGACGAAACCATCTATGGTCAAGTGTACTGAAGAGGCAGAGATGGAATTGAAAGTGGCTCTCTGTAAGAAGCCGGTCATGGTTGCCCCTGACTTCAAGAAGGAATTTATACTCCAAACAGATGGCTCAGAAGTCGGTATAGGAGCAGTCCTTTCTCACACTGGCACCCCGTTTTCTACCTAAGTAGTAAGTTGTCCGCATGTGAAAAGATATATTCCATCATACAAAAGGAATGCTTGGCCATATAATTGGGCGGTGGACACATTACGGTACTATATGTTAGTGTGAAAGTTTAAATTAGTATCAGACCATGCACCACTTAGGTTCATGAGGGAGATAAAGGAAAAAACTGCTCAAGTTACCTGCCGGTTTTTAGCCTTGCAGGATTTCAGTTACCATGTGGAACATAGAGTCAGGAAGCTACATTTTATTTCTGATGCTTTCTCAAGAATCCTGTGTTTAAAAGTAGAAGGTGCATAGCCTCACGGCTTTAGGCAAAGGGGGAGGAATGTAAGGTGACTACAGGACATATAGTTGAAGGGAGGTATGTCTCACAAAGGTGTTTGCCATCTGTGATGTAAACCTGGAGTATTAATCTAGTCCCCATAGTACTAAAAGGCTTGTTTTGTGCATGTGAGCCAGGTTTTATGGGCAGCCTGAGAGATGGGCGAGTCTGGATGCCCACATACCCCACCTCTGGGTGTGGTACACATGTTAAAATGGAGTCTGTGGTTTGACACATGGTCTGTGTGTGTGAAGGGAGAAGGCCTCCTGCTTGCTATATTCAGACTGAGTCGGTATACTGGATGCTATTCAGCCAGTGTGATCTGGACCGTCTCTAAAGTTACTTTATCAATAACTGTTTATTTTTATTTTGCCTGCACTAAAGACCATTTGTTTTTCCTTTGCTTGTGGCTGGTTTGTGAAGCACCAATAAACCAACACAGACATTTAAATGGAAATGCTTCTTCTGTTGCCTCACGACGCAACCAAGTGAGTAGCAATCCCACACAGTATATCAGAGCAGTGTAAAATAAAGGCATCCCTAGACATTTACAGTCGACCTGTAGCAAATAAAAAAAACTTAGGAGCCCATTAATTTTATTGACCAATTTCAGTCAACCACTGGCTTCCATGGAAAAAGTACAAGAACATAAGTTTCTTATATGAGTTTGCCTAATTGTCAGGAAAATGAGTTATTGATTTATACATTATACATGTGGTATTATAGGTAATGATGTGAATAATATTATGTTATCTTAAGGTTATAGTGTATTATGCTTTGTTTTGCTGTGACTTAGTAAGTTTATATATATACTTAGTATTTTCAGAACTATATGCTGAAGGAATATTGATTCTGTGGTCTCCTTCTCTATCAGTCTCTGTTAGTAAGGCACTGCTGTGATAAAGGGGGAATAGAAGTGCTGCTGTGTCAGTAGGGTGAAAGAGCGAGTTGATCCCTACTGTGAAGATTGATAAGGCACTGCTGGAGGAATGTGAGGGTATCTACTTTGTCTCCTGTGAAGTGGGGATACTTTACGAAATTTTGAGGCACTGTTTTGGCTTTATTGGGAAGGGAATGTGGAAACTACTGGGGCAAAGATGGTGAACACACACCGCCATACACATTAAATAAAAGCTGTATGAGCATGCCAAATTCAGGTCAAGTATCTAACATTCATGACTCTCCCCACTCTCACTCCCAACAGATGATGTGGACAAAAATAAAGATTTGGCCTTGGAAAGTTCAACAATGATTCTTTCATTTGGCAGAGAGATAACAGGAGCACTCTGCTGAGCATCCCTATATATGGGGGACTTGGGAGACATGGCTGATCGCCGATCACTTGGCTAACAAATATCTAATGTATGTGGGGGCCTTAACAATTTGTTGGCTATAGCTGCTGCAAAATGGAGTATTGCTGTGATATGACTAACAAACGAGACGGGACAATTTGTAAGTGATATATAAGACAGGTGTAAGGTACACATTGTGAGGTGGATCCACTAAGCCTGTGGTCCAAGGAAGCACGTAGACTCCGGATGTTGGCGCAGCTTCCCAGATTACATCATTAAATCAAGGACTTAGGCTATCTGGAATCTCAGCAGTCAGAAAGATAGAGTGGAGAACAGCAGGGATGGATGCAAGTTGAAAGCACAAGTACAGGTAATGGAGCAAACCAAACTTGGAACACTAAACATATCAATCCTAAGACACAGGTTCGTGTCCTAATGGGCCTTAAATGGCTTAAGAAGAATATGTCACTGAGCCACATCAGGCAACCAGAAAAACCCGACATGGAGCACCACAGAGGGCAGTGACCGAAGTTAAAGATTAGAGCCTGGGATACTCAGGAGAGGTGTGTGACTGGAGGCTTCATAAATCCAAGTTTTTAATAAATTGTTCAGGCAAATGTTCAAAAAATCCTTTTTTTACTGAAAGTAAAATACTTGCCCAAGCCATATGGGTCATTGTCTTCTGACATGGAAACAGTACATTGTAGGTATTTTTCTAATGTCAAATTGTAAATTTTAGCAGCCAGATTGTCATTTTTTGTGGCCAAGCAATCAAAACTTCCAAAGACATCGATAAAAACAGTGAAATAAAGTGAGACATCAGCATCAACTTTATATGTGTCTTGGTTTCCTGGCTTCTCAGATCTATCCATCCGACTATTATGGTCATATTACAATGATCTGGATCAAGGAAACATTTTATGGTCATAGTCAAGAAAGACAAGCTAGAGTTTAACATCGAAAGATAAATTCCTTGTTAGGACATATTGAAGTAATAGCGGAATCTCTTCTTGTGATTTCGATGGGCACAGTTCATTCAATTATAACATCCTTGTTGCAGGTCAGAGTCGTTTCTGTCAGCATCAGTGGCATGACTTACAAGCCGAATGCCGCCTTGAATTATGCAGCGCTGTGGATGGCTCCATGTCTGTCAGGACAGAGAGAGTCTCAGTTATCAGAAATGAGATATTTGTGGTTTATTAGCAGAACGTGTATATGAGTGCACTTCTCTATTAACATGTAATACCTTGTCACATAATCTCCCTTTATTTGAATTTCCCAACGGATTCCATTTTATATTGCGAGATACTATTGATGGATTTGAAAGTCATTATTTTGCCCTTTTCATTTTGTATAATCAGAAAACCAATTACCTTTTTCAAACTCACTTTTCACTACAAAGTGCTCGTTTTCTGTGATACGGTAATTCTCTTCTTCTTTTGTGAATTCTGATAAGAACTTCCAATTGTGTTAACTTTATCTGCCTCTTTTTAACATTCCCATTTGTTATAAGAATCCAGTTCTGTGAAAGTAACCTAAATACTGTGAATACAATTCATTCATAATGTCGTCTGGCGCATTTTCTTGATTTGTATATCCACTGTTTTACTCCGCGGAATCTTCCAAAAATGCCGCTCATTTAAATATAATCAATTATTGAGCATATAATGCGAAAGAAAAGAGAAGAGATGAAACAGATATGGCAACAGAGAAGAAGTAAAATAGGGGTGGAAAATCGGAACTCTAGATGTGTATTCCCTCTTTCAGTAATCAAAATTGATCTTACTTTAGGGACAATCTTGCTACCTAAATGTAATTTAATGTAATTGTCCACATTCTCTTTATTTTAATATATGTGTTGGGGACTAGTGTTGAGCGATACTGCTCGATATCTAAAAATATCGGATCGGAATGGTATCGCCGATATCACTAAATATCGTCGATATCCGATTCCGATACCGGAAGTCCAATGTAAGTCTATGGGAACAAAATATCGCAACTAAAAAAAACCATTCTTGCCTTGTTGGTTAATTGTACATGAAGGAAAACAACAAAGACTAATGTAGAATGTATTGGGGGAGGTTGAGGAGACAATAAAGGCATACATGTTTAACCCAATGCATTGGAATAGCATTAATATATTTTTTTTTGGAAATACGTTTGGATTGACTAACAAATTGACAATGTTATTAACCTTTTTTCTATTTTGTCAAATATGTATGTTTCACAACTTCCATGCTCTTCACCTTTTTAACTTTTGCCAGTGCCACACTTTCTCCTTCATAATCTTCAGCAGCATCATCTTTCTCATCAAATTATTCTTTATCTTCACCTTCTTAATCTTCTTCTTAAACTTCTTGCTATTCATGTTTTTTTTTTACATTACTCATATTGTTATTATTAAACTAATTAATCTTCTTCATATTCAAATTCTTCATCTTCTTCCTCTTCATCTTCTTCATCATATTCTTATTTGTGACAGAGATTCCTGTACTTGTAATCTGTAAAAGTATGAATTGTTCATCCTTCCGTTCTTGCTGTCACAAAAGATTTATATTACAACAGTATTTGTCCGTGTTCAGTTTAGCCTGCAGCAGCAGCAGCAGGCATTTTCCAGGGGCACCACGAGGAGGAACGGACTCACCCCCATACACTGCTTAGTCTTCTTCTGCTTAGAATTTAGAGCATATATTTTGCTCTTCATTTTGGTCTTATACTTCATGTTCTTCTGCTTTTTGATCTTTTGCTTATTGTTCTTCTGTCTCTTGTTCTGTATCTTGTAGTTTGTCTTAACCTTCTTTGTCCTGTTGGTGATCTTCTTCTGGGTAATCTTTTATTTTTTCTTTGTGATGGTGTTCAGGCTGGTTGGCTTCATGCTCGTCGTCCTTGTTGTCGTCATCTTCTTCTGGGTGGTCTTTAAGGTCGTCTAATTTCCGAGAAACAGCTGACGTTACTGGAACCCTGACGGGTATCAGATGGAGCAAGAGACAATGGAAGTAACGAGGACCAGCTGACTGTGCTGGACCCCGGACGGGTAGCAGAAGGAAAAGAGGCAATGTCACAACCGAGTACCAGCTGACGTTACTGTGACACGGTTACTAAGCAGGAGGTACCTGTGCTCCAAAGCACTACCAAGGACCAGCAGACGTTGCTGGAACTCGGATACGGAGATGGAGGCACCTAGGCCAAAGGCACTGGGGAGAACCACTTGACGGTACTGGACCCCGGACGGGTAGCAGAAGGAAAAGAGGCAATGTCACAACCGAGTACCAGCTGACGTTACTGTGACACGGTTACTAAGCAGGAGGTACCTGTGCTCCAAAGCACTACCAAGGACCAGCAGACGTTGCTGGAACTCGGATACGGAGATGGAGGCACCTAGGCCAAAGGCACTGGGGAGAACCACTTGACGGTACTGGACCCCGGACGGGTAGCAGAAGGAAAAGAGGCAATGTCACAACCGAGTACCAGCTGACGTTACTGTGACACGGTTACTAAGCAGGAGGTACCTGTGCTCCAAAGCACTACCAAGGACCAGCAGATGTTGCTGGAACTCGGATACGGAGATGGAGGCACCTAGGCCAAAGGCACTGGGGAGAACCACTTGACGGTACTGGACCCCGGACGGGTAGCAGAAGGAAAAGAGGCAATGTCACAACCGAGTACCAGCTGACGTTACTGTGACACGGTTACTAAGCAGGAGGTACCTGTGCTCCAAAGCACTACCAAGGACCAGCAGACGTTGCTGGAACTCGGATACGGAGATGGAGGCACCTAGGCCAAAGGCACTGGGGAGAACCACTTGACGGTACTGGACCCCGGACGGGTAGAAGAACGCACCCATGAAAATGTAAGTTGACAGGACGCAAGCCGTCCGCAGTTACCGAATCACACAGTCCTACAGTGGGTGCTTATCCTATTGTCACAATGGAAACCGCCTTTATTTACATATCCCACAGCACACATAGGAATCACCTAAACTGCAGGCACCATAGAGTCGGCTAACCCGAATGCAACACGACAGCACAACTTATTGGAGGATAATTGACGTTCACACTGCCAGGAAACAGCTGTCGTGCTGTAACCAGGCTGGCCAGGAGTCAGTACCCCTGCCAATTACTTACGAGCAACAAATGGCGGTGTTGTAGCCCAGGGAGTAGAGTTCAGGTGTTAGAAAGATGAACATAACAGGAGACATGGAAAACGTTGCCAAACAGTTATTTAATCTGAAAACGGACAGGCAAATTCAGGTGAGATCCATGCCTTGTTCATTTTCAGAAAAGTAAGCCGGTCTACATTCTCTGAGGATAGTCGCATGCGACGGTCTGTTACTACACCACCTGCAGCACTAAAGACACGCTCAGATAATACACTGGCAGCAGGGCAAGCCAGCACCTCCAATGCATACTGGCTAAGCTCTGGCCATGTATCCAACTTAGAGACCCAAAATTTGAAAGGGGAAGAGGCATCTGGGAGTACACTTAGAGGGAAAGCCAAGTAGTCTGTCACCATCTTACGGAAACGTTTCTTCCTGGTGACTGGAGCCGTCTCGGATGGTGTAGACCTTGCTGGCGCTGTCACAAAACTTTGCCACATTTGTAACATACAGTTCTTGCCCTGTGCAGAGGCGCTGCTTCTGATCCCTCTTGTTGTAGAGGTGTCTACACTGCCTCGACGCACAGAGCTGCTTTGTAAAGCAGTAGCAGCAGCAGCAGCAGCTCTCTCGGCTGGAATGTACAACAGTATGGATTGCACCAGTGTGTCTTGGTACTCCTGCATTTTACGGTCCCGGTTCACCGGTGTGATGAGGGTTTGTAAGTTGTCCCGTAGCGAGGGTCTAGGAGGGTGTACACCCAATAATCTGACGTGCTGAGAATGTGGGCGATGCGGCGGTCGTTTCTCAGGCACTGAAGCATGAAATCAACCATGTGCTGCAGACTCCCAACTGGCCAACAAAGGCTGTCCTCTGGAAGAGGCGTCATCTCTGCCTCCTCTGCATCACCCCACCCTCGCTCTACATACTGACTAGAGCGTTGTGTACCTCCCTCTGTAGGGATTTCTTCCTCCTCCATTGACTCCTCCTCCTCATCCTCCTCACAAAGTGAGCCCTGCCCAGCCCTTTGTGAGGAACCACGTTGCGCTGACTGTCCTGAAGGTAATTGAATTTGTGACTCCTCATCCTCCACCTCTTCCAAAACCTCTTCCTTTAGTGCTTTCAGTGATTTCTGAAGCAGGCAGATAAGGGGGACAGTCATGCTGACTATTGCATCATCTGCACTCGCCATCCGCGTTGAGACATCAAACGCACACAAAACGTCGCAGATGTCCTTCATAGAGGCCCACTCAGTAGTGGTGAAGTGTGAACGCCGCAAATTGCGAGTTGATTGCGCCTGTTGCAGCTGATACTCCATTACTGCTGGCTGCTGCTCACACAACCGCTCCAACATATGTAACGTGGAATTCCACCTGGTGGGTACGTCACATATGATGCGATGTTTAGGAAGGCGAAATCTGACTTGCAGAGCTGCAATGCGCGATCTGGCCATGCTGGAACGTCGCAAGTGAGCGCACTCTAGGCGGACCTTGTGCAGCAGTGCATCAAGATCCGGATAGTCCCTCAAAAAACTCTGCACGACCAAGTTGAGCACATGTGCCAGACATGGTATGTGAGTGAGGTTGCCAAGGCCCAGAGCTGCCACCAGATTTCGGCCATTGTCACACACTACCAAGCCTGGCTGGAGATTAGCTGACAAAAACCACACGTCGCTCTCCTGCTTGATGGTATCCCAGAGCTCCTGCGCTGTGTGGCTTCAATTACCCATGGGAATTAATTTCAGGACGGCCTGTTGACGTTTGGCCACGGCTGTGCTCATATCGGTCGCAACAGGTAAGCGTTCACGGGTCCATGTGGAGGTATACCGTGACGGCTCGTGCAGCGATGATTCTGAGGAACTGGAGTAGGAGGAGGAATCAATGTGCACAGACTGGATTCCTGCAATCCTTGGAGTTGGCAGAACACGTACAGCGCCACTGGCAAGATCTGTACCCGGCTCCACAACATTGACCCAATGGGCAGTGAGGGAAAGGTATCGTCCCTGGCCATGGGTACTGGTCCACGCATCGTGGTCAGGTGGACCCTGCTACTGACGGCGTTTAGTAGCGCATGTTTAATGTTTCCCTCGACATGTTTTTGCAGAGCAGGGACAGCTTGCCTGCTGAAATAAAATCGGCTTGGCACATTATATTGTGGGACTGCCAATGCCATAAAGTTCCTGAAACTGTCAGTCTCCACCAGCCTGAATGACAGCATTTCAAGGGACAGGAGTTTTGCAAGGCCAGCATTCAGAGCCTGTGCTCGTGGATGGTTTGCCGAGTATGGCCGTCTTTTATCCCATGCCTGTGTTACCGATGGCTGTTTTTTGTTCTGGGAGTGTGACGATGACTGTGAACTTGCTGCAGTGGGTGGAATAACAGTTTGTCTATGGACAACAGTGACCGAGGTTCTTCCATGGAGATCCTGTGAGGAAGCCGAAACAGGTGTGTGAGAGCTGGAGGTAGAGGCTCGAACATGACCTAAAGATGTAGGTGCTGCTGTAGGTTGGCCTACATCTCCAGTGTGTCTTTGGAACTCAGCTACGTGCTTTGTCCGTACATGTTTCCACATATTTGTGGTATTCAGGTTCCTGATATTTTTACCTCTTTTAACTTTTTGCTTACACAGCTTGCATTGAACATAGCAAATATCATGTACAAGTCTGTCAAAAAAGGACCACGCAGTGCAAGTCATGGGAGCGCCAATTTTGACAGTTCTAAGAGAACTGCTCCCAACAGGTGCCAAACTGGAGGCTACAGGCAAGCGAGTCTGCAGCCTACCTCTCCCTCCTCTTTGTACCGTTGGGACAATCCCTTCCTCAGAGCTGCTCCCACCACCTTCCTGTTGCTCACGCCATGTTGGGTCTCGGACTTCATCATCTCCACTACCCTCTTCCAACACCTGCTGCTGTTGGATGGTCTGGGCAGCACCATGCTCCACAAAACCTGGCACCTGAGTCTCATCATCATCATAAGATGCGTTCTGCGGTGTGCTGTCCATCGGCACTGGCTCACCCGCCTCTTCAGATTGAGAGAGACACAGCTGTTGTGCATCACTGCATACTCCCTCTTCTTCAAATTGCAGAATGCTGCTTGCCTGTGCCTGTGTTTGCGAGCCAACAGATTCTGAGAACAGAAGTAGAGACTCAGCTGGCTCCTGTACAGAACTCTCTGACTGCCTGGGCAATTTGACAGGCGGTGAACAGACAGATGGTTGCTCAACAGTGTTGTGTTCCTGAGAGGAGGTGGAAGGAATTGAAGTCGATGCATTGGCTGCCATCCAACCAACAACGGCTTCAATTTGTTCTTTCCAGCAGCAGGGGGGCACGCCGAGCTCCTACCAAAGTGCGCATAAAGGAACGCTCACGGGGAAAACTGGTGGATGCTGTGTCACTGAGGGCGGCAGCAGACACAGAATACCCCACGTCCTCTCCCTGCTGAAACTCCACGGCCACGACCACGTGCCTTACTCACTGACTTCTTCATCTTGGTAGATTGATAAAGAAAGTCAGAAAAGTTATAAGGCCTAAGTGTGGTTATTATGCAGAGACTGAAGTGAACACTGAAACACAACTGTTCACAATCTGTGAAAGGCTACTCCTTTGTCGCTTCTATAGTGTTTGCAACCAATGTATTGTATACGGATGGAAGCGCGTCACACTAATAGATTATATTTTAAATGGAATGGAGCAGAACCAATTGGAGATAAATGAAAAGGATGAGGCACTGAGACACGACAGCAGAGTACAAGCAGCAGTGCTTGAACAAGTAACTGGAGCGTGATGTGCACTCAAAAAATAAAAAACACAGACTGAAGTGAACACTGAAACACAACTGTTCACAATCTGTGAAAGGCTACTCCTTTGTCTACTTCTATAGTGTTTGCAACCAATGTATTGGATACGGATGGAAGCGCGTCACACTAATAGTTAAATTGCATGGACCTGCAAGAATTACACTGAAGGGAAAAAAAAAGAGTCTGTGAGTGACATGTGCAGATGCCTACAGACAGCGTTGCATGCAGAGCAAACTGCAGCGTCACCTGCACTCTCACACACACACCTTGCAGAGCTGTTAAAACAACACTGCAGGCAAAAGGAAGCTTTACACAGCGGTTGGTGCTAGCCTGCCTACAGCACAGTACACTAAATCGCAATCTCTAACTGTCCCTCAGAGTCAGCAAAGCAGCGTTCTGTCCCTTACTGAATTCACAGCACAGTGACGCTAAAATGGCGGCGGCGCCTTTTATAGTGCATTCTGACATCATTTCAGCATCCAATCACAGCCATGCCATTAGTTAACATGACCGCAGCAGTACAGGATGTACCCACACTTCTTAGGATTCCTCATTGGCTGACTAAAATCACATTGCCTCGCAAAGAATTATGGGAACTTCCGATTCCGGTATTCGATAAGACGAAAATATCGAAACGAAGTATCGAAAGACCGATAGAGCTAATATCGGCCGATACCCGATATTTGCAGTATCGTATCACTCAACAGTATTGGGGTACATGATTTTGTGCCACTTTCTAATATAATAGTTTAAACGTCAATCTCCTGCTCTTGGTAGTACAGCTTTTGTCTCAGACTGCGCAGCTCTCCTATTCTCAAAATGGCTACTGATGGATGATCATGTGACCAGACCGGTCCTTCAGTCTCCACAAAATCTGTTACTTGAAACAATAGTGTTATAACTCTAGTCACTGTAAAATTATACTGCCATACAAATAGCGCCACAAGCCCTGTCGGACAAAGACAGAGAAGGGAAAGAACAAAATATGGGCCCTTTGCTGTTCAATATCTAATCAAAATGCATAATTCCACCACTTTGGGAGTGGAAATTGGCCCTCTTACCTCTTGGGACCCTGTGCAGCTGCACAAGTTGTACCAATGATACGCCCACCCCCGACCACATAAATAACAATGCAAAAAAACATAGTGCCCATACAAAAAAATAGTTAAAGAATCCTTCTCCCATCAAAGTGTTTATTCTCTTAATATCATGCAATCATCATATTATACAGCACTGTGCACTTACAATTGCTAATTTTTCCATTTTTCCTTTCTACCCAGGTGATTCTTGTCAATACATTTTTCTATGCGCTATGTAGAAGAAGGAAATCTCATTTCCCTGCATGAATCATTCCCCTCTTCACCTCCTTACCAGGGACTTTTGCAGTGATAACTCAGGTAAGGAAAACTGACCTCCTGTTTCTACATAGAGCTTAGAAGGATTCAGATAGTCTGTTTTTAATCAATTGATGTCATAGATCTAATGGTCACACGCACCTGTAGACTTGTATTGGTGCGCGTGATCCAACCATCGGATACACCTGCAGCATGCTGCGATTGTTTTTTATGCTCAATCGGATCTGCACTACTCCATAGTATAACATTGGACCGAGTGCTATCAAATAAAACATCTCGTAGCAGTCAGCTGTGTTATACTGGTGTGTGAGCAAGCCCTTAAACAGCACCTATCTCCAGTCTAGGGCTGCCCTTTTTTATTTAATAAGAATGGTCAGCCCCAGACTGATGATTTTTCTAAATATAAGTTGCGCAGAAGGAACCCAAACCCGAAAAGGCCCATCTCTCTAGCAAAAATCAGGCGCAAACTTTGGTTGCACGACCTAGCATGAAAAGGGAGATCCTACATCCCTCCATGGCCCCTGTCATAGTGAAAGCACGAGATCTTGCATGTTATTGCGAGATTTAGCTCTTTACACTAACCCAACATTGTCACATCTTTTACTAAGCTCTTACTAAATGGAAACCATTCTAAGCCTACTAAAATTCAGTAACCATGCAATAAACAATGAGTCAGTGCTAGGATAGGGCAAGATCTTGACACATAAGATCTCTCACTTTCACTTTTTATATTTATAATATTATTATACTTGTGTCATTTTAAAGCTGTTTCCACCAGTTGGTTGTTGTTCCATTGAGCTTTTTAATAGAGTGGGGAAAATAGTTTTTTTTACACACTGCCGATTTTGCAAGTTTTCCCATCTACAAATAATGGAGAGGTCTGTAATTTTTATCGTAGGTACACTTCGACTGTGAGAAATACAATTTTAAAAATGTAGAAAATCAAGTTATATGATTTTTACTTCATTAATTAGAATTTTATTGCATGAAATAAGTATTTGATACAACAGAAAAACAGAACTTAGCATTTGGTACAGAAACCTTCGCAATTACAGAGGTCAGATGTTTCCTGTAGTTCTTGACCAAGTTTGCACACACTGCAGCAGCGATTTTTGCTCCTTACAGATCTTTTCCAGATATTTCAGGTTTCGGGGCTGTTGCTGGGCAACAGTTTCAGCTCCCTCCAAAGATTTTCTATTGGGTTCAGGTCTGAAGACTGGATAGGCAACCCTGTTGTAAACACTTTTAATCTGGCTTCTGAGTGTTTGGGCTCCCTCTGGTGGTTGCTGCTGGTAATGGAGCTGGTCTGGCTGACAGAAGTCAATCACCTGAAGAGGATGAGTGGAGATCAGGTGTTACTGACTGGGGGGGCAGGACTGGGCATCGCCAGTCAGTAAAACCTGATCTCCACTTATCCTCTTCAGGTGATTGACTTCTGTCAGCCAGACCAGCTCCATTGCCAGCAGCAACCACCAGAGGGAGCCCAAACTCAGAAGCCAGATTAAAAGTGTTCACAACACAACCCCAGTGTTAGGGTTGGTGGATTGCACTAAATAAAGATGAGTTATAAAGTGCAATCGCAACCTGGTGTCCACAGTGCAGAGATGTAAAACTGCTGCTATAGTGCAATGGCGGAACTCACGGCAAGCGTACACCTAAAACACGACAGCGTTAACTCCACGCAGTGTGAACAGAACAGAACGCACCACACACAGCTCTGTTAACTCCACAGAGCAAAGGAGCTAAGGGTGGAGCATGCTCTGTAACTGACCCATGCCAATTGCACACGTGGCCGAAAAAGACGCAGAGTTAAAAGAAAAATACTAAGCTGACGCTAGTTAGTGACAAAAAGGCTCTGTTGTTGGACTTGCTCTGTAACTCAGCTGTGACCGGACACAGATGCTGGAAGCCAAGCGGCAAGCAAAAACCCTAACTGGCTCCGGGCTAAGGTGAACCAACACACACTTCGTGAAGACTGAGAGAAAGCTGAGCGGTAGTTGGCTTAGTCCTTTACGCTACGGAATTAGCAACACTCTTCGCATGTAGCAAATTAGGTACC
Source organism: Oophaga sylvatica (assembly GCA_033576555.1). NCBI lineage: Eukaryota > Metazoa > Chordata > Amphibia > Anura > Dendrobatidae > Oophaga > Oophaga sylvatica. The sequence continues at coordinate 46,512,871 of JARQOD010000008.1, forward strand.
CAAGCACTGAGCCAAGGGAACGAAACCGCATAAAAATAGTGCTTGCACTGTAACTGGACTGTGCTAATTCCACACATGAATGAAACAGATGCAAAGACAAGCGGTAATTACCCAATCCTGACGCCATGGAATTAGTGCCTAACCGACACCCTACACATGTAGTCAATCAGGAACTCTGATGCCTGCCAAAGTGTGCAGTCTTAGCACAGACAGAAATACGCACACATGCAGACAGAAAGGTAGAGTAACCCTCCACACATACACCCAAAACATAAGTGATAATTGCACCCCTGCGTACGCCACTGAGAGTCTTTTATACGCTAAATTCATGTCCAGTCAGACAGGACCTTGCCACATGGACCAATCTGGAGCTGCTACATCACCAGAGCAGCTGACGTCCGACCGCGACCACCAATGAGAAGACTCCACATCACAGACATGCTCAGTAAGGTGATTACTGAACTTAGAGCCCAGGACTTGAGGCTACATCTGTATAACACTGGTTACCATAGACTTGGCTGGAGAGCCAACAGTAACCAACGGTACATCATGGACCCAAGCAAGACACTAGGACCGATGTCCACGCTGAGCAGGACCTGCAGTGGCCGGACCTGAAATGGGGGACCACAGGACAAGAAAGCGCCGAGATCCACCCCGCGCAGCAGCAGAATCCCAGCGCTTAACACCCAGGACTTTCAAATACTTCTTATAGAGCCACTCCTTAGTTTCCCTGGCTGTGTGTTTCAGGTCATTGTCTTGCTGGAAGACCCAGCCATGACCCATTTTCAATGCTCTTACTGATGGGAGGAGGATGTTGGCCAAAATCTCAAGATACATGACCCCATCCATTCTCCCTTCATTACAGTGCAGTCGTCCTGTCCTCTTTGCAGAAAAACACCCTTAAAGTATCATGTTTCCCCATGCTTCACAGTTGGGATGGTGTTATTGGGGCTGTACTCATCATTCCTCTTCCTCCAAACATGCCGAGTGGAGTTGATACCAAAAAGTTTTATTTTGGTCTCATCTGACCACATGATTTTCTCCCACATCTTCCCTGGATCATCCCAATTGTCATTGGCGAACTTCAAATGGGCCTGGACGTGTACATGCGTGAGCAGGGGGACCTTGCGTGTACTGCAGTATTTTAATACATGACGGCGTAGTGTGTTACTAACAGTAATCTTTGAGACTGTAATTCTAGCTCTCTTCATGTCATTGACCAGGTCCTCCTGTGTAGTTCTGGGCTGATTCCTGACCCTTCTCAGAATCATTGTAACCCCACGAGGCAAGATCTTTCATGAAGCACCAGACCAAGGAAGATTGACACTAATCTTGTGTTTCTTCCATTTTCTATTAATTGTGCCAACAGTCATGGGCGTACCCACCGTGGGGCAGGGGGGGGCAGTTGCCCCCCCTAGGAGCAGGGGCGCGCCGTGCCAAGATGAGGGCATCAGCCGCCCCTTTAAAAGGTGCTTCTGGGCTGGCTGCGACGCACATACTAGACTGTATGGGCTCTTTCAAGGTGTGACATCGTTCCCGGGGGCGTGTCATACCAATAGGGGGCTTGTTCTGCAAAGCCAGGAAGAGAAGCAGACATTATACATTGGTCTCTGCAGTCTGATGCCGGCGTCTGTTTGCTGCAGGAGGGAAATCTGAGGTCAGAGTCCTCAGTGACACATAGGAGGATTTATTAATTAATGGGTTAATGTCTCCTTAGATTTTTGGTTGACTGGGTCTAATACTTGGGGCTGTGTAGTGGGGTTTGAGGGGGTGAATGCACGCTTGTGCGGTCTGATTGTGCCCCGAGGGGTTAATGCACACTTGTGGGGTCTGTGTGTGCTCCTAGGGGGTTTAATGCACGCTTGTGGGGTCTGTGTGTGCTCCTAGGGGGTTAATGCATGCTTGTGGGGTCTGTGTGTGCTCCTATGGGGTTTAATGCACGCTTGTGGGGTTTGGGTGTGCTCCTAGAGGGTTAATGCACAGCTGTGGGTCTGTGTGTGCTCCTAGGGGTTATGCATGGAGCCCATACAGTATATATACCTGACAGCGGCCAATACAGTCTATACCTACAGTAATGTATACCTGACAGGAGCCCATACAGTCTATATCTACAATAATATATACCTGACAGGAGCCCATACAGTCTGTATCTACAGTAATATATACCTGACAGGAGCCCGTACTGTCTATATCTACAATAATATATACCTGGCAGGAGCCCGTACAGTCTATATCTACAATAATATATACCTGGCAGGAGCCCGTACAGTCTATATCTACAGTAATATATACCTGACAGGAGCCCATACAGTCTATATCTACAGTAATATATACCTGACAGGAGCCCATACAGTCTATATCTACAGTAATATATACCTGACAGGAGCCCGTACAGTCTATATCTACAGTAATATATACCTGACAGGAGCCCATACAGTCTATATCTACAATAATATATACCTGACAGGAGCCCGTACAGTCTATATCTACAGTAATATATACCTGACAGGAGCCCATACAGTCTATATCTACAATAATATATACCTGACAGGAGCCTGTACAGTCTATATCTACAGTAATATATACCTGATAGGAGCCCGTACAGCCTATATCTACAGTAATATATACCTGACAGGAGCCCGTACAGTCTATATCTACAGTAATATATACCTGACAGGAGCCCATACAGTCTATATCTACAATAATATATACCTGACAGGAGCCCATACAGTCTATATCTACAGTAATATATACCTGACAGGAGCCCGTACAGTCTATATCTACAATAATATATACCTGACAGGAGCCCATACAGTCTATATCTACAATAATATATACCTGACAGGAGCCCATACAGTCTATATCTACAGTAATATATACCTGACAGGAGCCCATACAGTCTATATCTACAATAATATATACCTGACAGGAGCCCATACAGTCTATATCTACAATAATATATACCTGACAGGAGCCCGTACAGTCTGTACAGTAATATATACCTGACAGGAGCCCATACAGTCTGTATCTACAGTAATATATACCTGACAGGAGCCCATACAGTCTGTATCTACAGTAATATATACCTGACAGGAGCCCATACAGTTTATATCTACAATAATATATACCTGACAGGAGCCTGTACAGTCTATATCTACAGTAATATATACCTGACAGGAGCCCATAAAGTCTATACAGTAATATATACCTGACAGGAGCCCGTACAGTCTGTACAGTAATATATACCTGACAGGAGCCCATACAGCCTGTATCTACAGTAATATATACCTGACAGGAGCCCATACAGTCTGTATCTACAGTAATATATACCTGACAGGAGCCCATACAGTTTATATCTACAATAATATATACCTGACAGGAGCCCATACAGTTTATATCTACAGTAATATATACCTGACAGGAGCCCATATATTCTATATCTACAGTAATATATACCTGACAGGAGCCCGTACAGTCTATATCTACAGTAATATACACCTGACAGGGGCCCGTACAGTCTATAACTACAATAATATATACCTGACAGGAGCCCGTACAGTCTATATCTACAGTAATATATACCTGACAGGAGCCCATACAGTCTATATCTACAGTAATATATACCTGACAGGAGCCCGTACAGTCTGTATCTACAGTAATATATACCTGACAGGAGCCCGTACAGTCTATATCTACAATAATATATACCTGACAGGAGCCCGTACAGTCTGTATCTACAGTAATATATACCTGACAGGAGCCCATACAGTTTATATCTACAGTAATATATACCTGACAGGAGCCCATATATTCTATATCTACAGTAATATATACCTGACAGGAGCCCGTACAGTCTATATCTACAGTAATATACACCTGACAGGGGCCCGTACAGTCTATAACTACAATAATATATACCTGACAGGAGCCCGTACAGTCTATATCTACAGTAATATATACCTGACAGGAGCCCATACAGTCTATATCTACAGTAATATATACCTGACAGGAGCCCGTACAGTCTGTATCTACAGTAATATATACCTGACAGGAGCCCGTACAGTCTATATCTACAATAATATATACCTGACAGGAGCCCGTACAGTCTGTATCTACAGTAATATATACCTGACAGGAGCCCGTACAGTCTATATCTACAGTAATATATACCTGACAGGAGCCCATACAGTCTATATCTACAGTAATATATACCTGACAGGAGCCCATACAGTCTAAACAGTAATATACACCTGACAGGAGCCCATACAGTCTATATCTACAATAATATATACCTGACAGGAGCCCATACAGTCTATATCTACAGTAATATATACCTGACAGGAGCCCATACAGTCTATATCTACAATAATATATACCTGACAGGAGCCCATACAGTCTATATCTACATTAATATATACCTGACAGGAGCCCATACAGTCTATATCTACAGTAATATATACCTGACAGGAGCCCGTACAGTCTGTATCTACAGTAATATATACCTGACAGGAGCCCGTACAGTCTATATCTACAGTAATATATACCTGACAGGAGCCCATACAGTCTATATCTACAGTAATATATACCTGACAGGAGCCTATACAGTCTAAACAGTAATATACACCTGACAGGAGCCCATACAGTCTATATCTACAGTAATATATGCCTGACAGGAGCCCGTACAGTCTATATCTAGAGTAATATATACCTGACAGGAGCCCATACAGTTTATATCTACAATAATATATACCTGACAGGAGCCTGTACAGTCTATATCTACAGTAATATATACCTGACAGGAGCCCGTACAGTCTATATCTACAATAATATATACCTGACAGGAGCCCATACAGTCTAAACAGTAATATACACCTGACAGGAGCCCGTACAGTCTATATCTACAGTAATATATACCTGACAGGAGTCCATACAGTCTATATCTACAATAATATATACCTGACAGGATCCCATACAGTCTGTAAATTCAAATTCAAATTCAAAGAAGCTTTATTGGCAGGACTAAATACACATTCGTTTTGCCAAAGCAAGTGTACAAAAGGGGAATAGGGATAGGGATGTTGAGTAGGGGCAGATCCAGGGTGGGGGCTATGGAAGTCCATGGTATAGGGAGGGGTGATGGGGGCGCAGGTCCAGGGTGGGGGCTATAAAAGTCCATGGCATAGGGAGGGGTGATGGGGCAGATCCGGGGTGGGGGCTATAGAAGTCCATGGCATATCATAGTTCTCTTTCTCGCAGTCTATGACATTCGCTCACATACCGCGCTGCTATCTCCGCTGCTCTCTCTTCTTCCCAGCAAGATATATGTTTTCTCTTCCTCCTTCATGGTGATGAAATCCGGGAAGAGATGTGAGGTCTCCTGAAGTGAGTGTCCCTCACTGCTGAGTATTTGGAGCAGTGTAGCAGGAAGTGGGTTTCGTCCTCTATGGCCTCCAGGTCACAGTGTTGGCATAGTCTTTCCTCCCTGGGCTTGTAGCTCTGCCTGTGTCGGCCGGATTCGATGGCCAGACTGTGGGCGCTGAGTCTATACCGGCTCAGGATCTGGCGGTCTCTGGGGTCCGGGAGTTTCTCCAGGTATGGGGTCAGACTGTAGTCTCTCTGTAGACTCCGGTACATGGTCAGTTTCTGGGAGCTGATGATGTCGTTCTTCCAGTCACTGACATACCTCTCCTGGCCTTCGTCTACCATCTTCCTGATTTCGGCTTTTGTCAGGTTGTTGTGATTGGTGTTCTGGTCAGGTTGGGTTTGGGTGAGCTGTTCCGAGGGTCCTAGTTTTTCTGTTTCACCTACGTGTGTCAGGGCTTTATGGTGATGGGAGCTTGGATTGCTCCTACGTAGGTGAGCCCGGAATGACAGTGCCCTCTTTAGAACCGTTAGGTGTAGAGGGAATCTGCCCAGCTCGGCCCGGCAGGCACTGTTGGAGGTGCTCCGATGGACTTGGAGAAGGTGCTTGCAGAATTCCAGGTGGAATATTTCTGTTGGGCTGGAATCCCATCTTGACCAGTCTGGGTAGGTGTGAGGACCCCAGACTTCACTGCCATACAGGAGGATTGGGGCGATGACAGAGTCGAATATTTTTAACCAGACCCTCACTGGTGGCTTTAGATGGTAAAGTTTCCTTCGGATGCCATAGAAGGTTTTACATGCCTTGTCTTTCAGGGTCTCTATGGCTTGTTTGAAGCTTCCTGACCGGTGAATCTCTAGGCCCAGGTAGGTATATTTGTCTGTTCCTGTAAGGGCGCAGTTGTTGAGGACAAATGAAGGGTGCTGGTCTAATTTTCTCTTTCTCCTCTGGAACACCATGATGTTGGTTTTCTTTAGGTTGACCGGTAGTGCCCAGGTGGAGCTGAATTTCTCTAAGATTTTCAGGTTGTCTTGGAGGCCTTTCTCGGTTGGTGACAGAAGCAGCAGGTCATCTGCATACAGCAGGAATTTCACCTGGGTGTCGTGGAGGGTGGGACCTGGTGCTGTGGAAGATTCCAGAGCGGTAGCCAGCTCGTTGATGTAAATGTTGAAGAGCGTTGGACTTAGGCTGCAGCCTTGTCTGACTCCACGGCTCTGCTGGAAATAAGCTGTTCTTTTACCGTTCACACTCACACTGCAGAGGTTCTCAGTGTAGGAGCTTTTGATAACATCGTAGGTCTTTCCTCCTATTCCGCTCTCCAGCAGTTTCAGGAATAAGCCCGGGTGCCACACCGAATCAAAGGCC
>JARQOD010000008.1:46527097-46533377 GCA_033576555.1 Oophaga sylvatica
GTGCGCCAATTCACGGCCGGATGTGCCTGTCGCTAATTGGTCGCATTCCGCCGGGCGGGACCAATCAGCTACGCAGGATTTCCGTTACAAACGGAAGTTAAAAGTTAGACAATTATATAGATAGATGGGTGGTCTGGAAGTGGTTAATGAGGCTCCAATTGAAGGCCAGAATAAGTCTACTACATCGACTCACTGTCTTAGAAGTTTTTTTTAGCGTAGCTCTCAATCAGGGTCGGACTGGCCCTCCGGAGAACCGGAGGATTCTCCGGTGGGCCCTGGCATCTGGGGGGCCCTGGCACCTACTGGCATACAGGGGCCAGTTGCCTAGGGCCCCCGCTGCTCCAGGGGCCCCCAGCCGGTGGCTTGTCGCTAATAGCGGCACACCACGCAGCTGCCATGGGGGCACCGTGCCAGCGGAGCAGCGGGTGACAGGAGGCAGGAGCCTGTTATGTTTCGGTAGCTGAGGAGTGCAGGTAAAAAAGGCAATACACCAGAGCAGTTGGAATCTATGAGATTGCAGTACCCTGACTAACCACCACAACTAGAGGCAGCCGTGGAGCGTTCCTACGTTGGTCCTAGACGCCTCGTCACAGCCTGAGAAACTAACTACACCTAAAGATAGAAATAGGAAAGCTATCTGCCCCGGAGCAGAACCCCAAAGATAATAGAAAGCCCCCAAACAAGTAATGGCGGTTAGACAAGAAGAAATACTGACACAGAAAGAAAATAGTATGAGCAAACGCTGGGGCCCAAACTAACTAAATAGAAAAGGATAGGAAGGGTACTTACTGCAATCCCAGAAAACCCTGAAAAGCACCAACTCTACTAATTTCAAAAACACCTGAGATCACACGACCTCTACCACCTAAATTAGTTCTCTGGTGTAACAAAATCAAAACAGCAGCCACTGAAAAAACCGGAAAAAGCAAAAGTACAAACATCAGTGGCTGAACTAAACTGAGAGGGCAAAAGCCCCCGGAGGGGACCCTGAAGGCCCCCACAGAAGTGCAGGACAAAATGCAAAAATATAGCACAAAAACAAAAAGAAGAAAATGTCTTATCTGTTAGCAGGAGATGCAGACACGAAACAGCAGGCTACAAGGGAAACTGGAATCAAGGATTCAGACCAGAACAATTGATCACCGGCAACCCTGATGGGAAGGTGACTCCCTTATATAAGACCAGTCAGTAACACCTGATTCCCAGTCCTCACAATCTTCACTGGACAGACCAGCACCGCTTGTAACCACCAGAGGAAGCCTCTGCTCAGAACTCATCTCAAACCCATTCACAACAGTACCCCCCCTTGAGGAGCGGTCACCGAACCCTCATTTGAGCAACCAGGTCGGTCAGGATGAGTTCTATGATACGCACGGATAAGTCTCCTAGCATGGATGTCCGAAGCAAACACCCAAGAATTGTCTTCCTGACCATAACCTCTCCATTTATCCAAATACTGGAGTTTCCGTCTAGAAAAACAAGAATCTAATATTTTCTCAACCACATACTCCAGATTGCCCTCAACCAAAACAGGGTCAGGAGGCACAGCAGCAGGAACCACTGGCTCAACAAACCTCTTCAACAAGGACTTGTGGAACAAGTTATGGATCTTAAATGTCCCTGGAAGAAGCAAACGAAAAGAAACAGGATTAATAATCTCCATGATCTTATAAGGTCCAATGAACCTAGGCTTAAATTTAGGAGATGCTACTCTCATAGAAATATTCTTTGAGGACAACCAGACCAAGTCCCCCACTTTAAACCGAGGACCATCAGTCCTATGCCGGTTAGCAAACCGCTGGGCCTTCTTCTGAGAGAGGGACAACCTCTCCACTACCTGGTCCCAAATCTGTTGCATACGCTTCACAACAGAGTCAACACCTGGACAGACAGAAGCCTCCGTCTGTCCTGAAGAAAATCGAGGGTGAAACCCAGAATTACAGAAAAACGGAGACATCAAAGTGGCAGAGCTAGCCCTATTATTAAGAGCAAACTCAGCCAAAGGCAAAAAAGAGACCCAGTCATCCTGATCAGCAGACACAAAGCATCTTAGATAAGTCTCCAATGTCTGGTTTGTTCTCTCAGTTTGACCATTGGTCTGAGGATGAAATGCCGAGGAGAAAGACAATTGAACACCCAGTTTAGAACAAAAAGTCCTCCAAAATCTGGAAACAAACTGGACTCCTCTGTCAGACACAATGTTCTCAGGAATGCCGTGTAAACGAACCACGTGCTGAAGGAACAACGGCACCAATTCAGAGGAGGAAGGCAACTTAGGTAATGGCACAAGATGTATCATTTTGGAAAACCTATCACAAATTACCCAGATGGTGGTCATTCTCTCAGAAACAGGAAGGTCGGAAATGAAATCCATAGAGATATGGGTCCATGGTCTCTTGGGCACAGGCAATGGCATCAACAAACCACTAGAGCGAGAGCAAGGCTTGGAGCGAGAGCAAGTCCCGCAGGACTGCACAAATTCCCTGACATCACGAGACAAGGTAGGCCACCAAAAGGACCGACTAACCAAGTCTCTGGTACCAAAAATTCCGGGATGCCCAGCCAATGCGGAACAATGAATCTCAGACATCACACTCTTTTTCCACTGGTCCGGGACAAACAATTTTCCAACAGGGCAGCACTCGGGCCTATCCTCCTGACACCCCTCCAGAGCAAGTCTCAAATTGGGCGAGATGGCGGAAAGAACTACACCCTCTTTCAAAATAACAGAAGGATCAGATAACTCAGGAGAGTCCGCAAGGAAACTCCTCGAGAGGGCATCCGCCTTAACATTCTTAGTGCCTGGAAGAAAGGAAACCACAAAATTAAAACGTGTGAAAAACAAGGCCCACCTGGCCTGTCTAGGATTGAGTCGCTTGGCAGATTCCAGATAGACCAGATTCTTATGGTCCGTAAGGACCACCACCTGATGTTTGGCTCCCTCCAGTCAATGTCTCCACTCTTCAAAAGCCCACTTCATGGCCAATAACTCCCGATTACCCACGTCATAATTACGTTCAGTAGGAGAAAATTTTCGAGAGAAAAAGGCACAAGGGTTACTTTTAGAGGTCTCTGGATCTTTTTGGGACAAAACGGCACCTGCCCCAATTTCAGAGGCATCAACCTACACCTGAAATGGCAGAGAAACATCAGGCTGCCGTAGAACAGGAGCAGAAGTGAATCTCTGCTTAAGTTCCTGAAATGCAGAGACTGCCTCAGGAGGCCAATTCACCACATCAGAACCCTTTCTGGTCAAATCAGTTAATGGTTTAACAATAACCGAGAAATTACCAATAAATTTACGATAAAAATTGGCAAAACCCAAAAATCTCTGAAGAGCCTTTAATGAAGTAGGTTGGACCCAATCACAGATGGCCTGAACCTTGACCGGGTCCATTTCAATAACAGATGGGGACAAAATGAATCCCAGAAATGAGATCCTCTGTACGCCAAAAAGACACTTTGATCCCTTCACATACAGAGCATTCTCTCTCAAAATCTGGAATACAGTTCGAACATGTTTCACATGAGAGTCCCAGTCATTAGAAAAAATCAAGATATCATCCAAATAAACAATCAGAAATTTGTCCACAAAATCCCTGAAAATGTCATTCATGAAGGACTGGAAGACGGAAGGAGCATTAGTGAGCCCAAAGGGCATCACTAGGTACTCAAAATGCCCTTCAGGGGTATTGAATGCCGTCTTCCATTCATCCCCGTGCTTAATGCGAATAAGGTTATACGCCCCCCTGAGGTCAAGCTTGGTAAACCAAGTAGCGTTTTTCACCCTGGAAAACAGGTCAGAAATCAAGGGTAACGGGTATTGATATTTCACAGTAATATTGTTCAAGAGACGATAATCAATACACGGCCTTAATGAACCATCTTTTTTGGCCACAAAGAAAAAACCGGCACCTAAGGGTGAAGAGGATGGTCTGATATGACCCTTCTCCAATGATTCCTTGATATAAGACCGCATAGCGTCATGTTCAGGTACAGACAAGTTAAAAAGGCGACCTTTAGGGAATTTACTACCCGGCACTAATTCAATAGCGCAGTCATAGCTCCTATGGGGAGGCAAGGATGCAGATTTACTTTCGCTAAACACATCAGAAAAATCAATCAAAAAGTCAGGAACATCCTGAGCCTGGGGGGAGGCAGAAAAAACAGGAGTGTTGGTATTAACACATTGGCAGCCCCAACTGGTTACAGAGACAGATTTCCAATCCAAAACAGGATTATGAGACTGTAACCAAGGGAAACCCAGCACGATAATGTCATGCAGATTATACAGAACCAAAAATTTGCAGCACTCCTGGTGATCAGGTTCAACCCTCATTATCACCTGAGTAGAAAACTGGGGTTTATTCTCAGCCAAAGGGGTAGAATCGATCCCCAGTAGGGGAATAGACTCTGTAGGGGTATCAAGGGAAACCCACAACGTTTAGCAAAATCATAATCCATCAGGTTAATAGCTGCTCCAGAATCAACGAAAGCCTGAGCAGAAAATGAGGACAGAGAGCATATCAGAGTGACAGTTAAAACTTAGTCTGAACACTACCCAAGACAACTGAGCGTGCAAAACGTCTTCCCCGCTTAGGGCAGACTGAAATAGCATGAGAGGCATCACCACAGTAGAAACATAACCCATTGCGCTTTCGAAACTCATGACGCTGTGCCCCAGACACCACTCTATCACACTGCATGGGTTCAGAAGCTGGTTCACAAGGCAACACCATTCCACGCATACTTCTCCGCTCACGCAAATGTCTGTCAATTTGAATCGCTAATGACATAGAATCATTGAGACCAGAGGGGACAGGGAATCCCACCATAACATCCTTTACATTATCTGACAGACCCTTCCGGAAAAGGGCTGCCAAAGCATTGTCATTCCATTTGGTCAGGACTGCCCACCTACGGAATCTCTGACAGTATAACTCAGCGTCATAAGGCCCCTGATTTAATGCCAACAAGGCTTTTTCAGCTTGATCAGTGACATTAGGCTCATGGTACAATAACCCCAAAGCCTGAGAAAATGCATCAACATCACTCAAAACAGGATCCCCAGGTGTCAGGGAAAAAGCCCAATCCTGAGGATCGCCGCGCAGGAGAGAGATGATAATTTGAACCTGCTGCGCTGCGTTCCCTGAGGACTTAGATTTTAAGGCAAAAAACAATTTACAATTATTTTTGAAATTCTGAAACTTAGCTCGATCCCCTAAAAACAAATCTGGCATGGGAATCCTAGGTTCCACAACAGGCAACCTAGCAAGATATGCAGCAATACTCTGAACCTCAGTGGCAAGCTGATCCACACGGCCAGACAACCGTGCAAACTCCATTGAGAGAAAAGATCCTCCCCAGCACCCAGAGATACAGAGGGAAAAAAAAATGCAACAAACAGAAAAATATCTCTGACAACTCTGACAACCTTTCTTTCACAATATATTTTTCCTTCTGTGAGTACCATACAATTTTCAATTTTTAGGGCCGGTGATACTGTTATGTTTCGGTAGCTGAGGAGTGCAGGTAAAAAAGGCAATACACCAGAGCAGTTGGAATCTATGAGATTGCAGTACCCTGACTAACCACCACAACTAGAGGCAGCCGTGGAGCGTTCCTACGTTGGTCCTAGACGCCTCGTCACAGCCTGAGAAACTAACTACACCTAAAGATAGAAATAGGAAAGCTATCTGCCCCGGAGCAGAACCCCAAAGATAATAGAAAGCCCCCAAACAAGTAATGGCGGTTAGACAAGAAGAAATACTGACACAGAAAGAAAATAGTATGAGCAAACGCTGGGGCCCAAACTAACTAAATAGAAAAGGATAGGAAGGGTACTTACTGCAATCCCAGAAAACCCTGAAAAGCACCAACTCTACTAATTTCAAAAACACCTGAGATCACACGACCTCTACCACCTAAATTAGTTCTCTGGTGTAACAAAATCAAAACAGCAGCCACTGAAAAAACCGAAAAAGCAAAAGTACAAACATCAGTGGCTGAACTAAACTGAGAGGGCAAAAGCCCCCGGAGGGGACCCAGAAGGCCCCCACAGAAGTGCAGGACAAAATGCAAAAATATAGCACAAAAACAAAAAGAAGAAAATGTCTTATCTGTTAGCAGGAGATGCAGACACGACACAGCAGGCTACAAGGGAAACTGGAATCAAGGATTCAGACCAGAACAATTGATCACCGGCAACCCTGATGGGAAGGTGACTCCCTTATATAAGACCAGACAGTAACACCTGATTCCCAGTCCTCACAATCTTCAC
>JARQOD010000008.1:46533477-46629793 GCA_033576555.1 Oophaga sylvatica
AAACAAACAACGAAAACCCCCTGTCCGACGCGTCCTATTAACGAGTGTCCCACGACGAGTCCAGCTCTGCTACATCGGAATGTCAGGCAGAGCCTGACATCCCGACGCAGCACGCTGCTTACCAGCTTCCCCCCGGCGGTGACTTTCATCGGACTGCTTTACGGCCGCGTTTAAACCCGGCAGCACCGTGCGTTATCGCGAAAAACTCCCACGTGACCTCCGGGAGAAGATAATGGCGACCATCAAGCAGTCCAGGACGTGACCACCGTGGATCTTCTGCCAGGAAGTGCCGCTGACTCCTGACAGTAAATATAATCTCGGCACACACCAGTGGTAATATAGTAATGATAGTTTAATGAAAAACATACACCGTACAAAAACGTTCGGTCAGGCACGACCTTCTTCAGTGTACTGTAACGTGAGAAACAAAATGTAAAAATAGAAATAATCAAAGTATATAAAATAATCAAAATATAGCATGGGGCATAAAGAAAGTATGTACAAGTATACTACTGAAAACACATGGTATAAACTTTAGTGTAATCACCATATAATGCTCAGAATCACCCAAATTTATGGTATCTATGAGGGTATAGAATGAGTAGCCAAGAGGTATGTGTCACCCCTCAAAAAATAGGATCACATCTAATAGATCATGAAATTTAAATAACATCCCAGAAAAATTGGTGCAAGAGACCAGGTGCTGAGAGGTTAAACCTGAAGTAAAATAGTTAGAAGGCTTGTAAACTGGAATCTATGTATACACCGAAGGGTCAGTGAAAAGGATTAATATTAAACCTACCATAGAATTTCATAAACTCATATGCTGTGAGTGAGTAGTCTGGGGGAGGATAGTAACTAAATAATTTAAACCGTTTATATTGAGAACATTGCTGCAGGGCCATGAGGCAGAGCGTTCAAGGACAGTGGTGTTAGGGAGTGCTGTGCTTACCCGTGGTATGTAGGCAGGATGGAGTGGCTGCGACGCGGTATTCCCCCGCTTGTCTGAGAGCGCTCGTGAGGAGACGAATGTCGGCATATGAAGCCAGGTAAGCGTGTGGTCCGGACCGGAAGTTCGGTACCGGAAGTGAGGTGGCGTGCGTTCCAGCAGACCGCAGGTGCGTTTCACACGCAGGAAACAGTATGGAGGGTGGCGAAAAAAGTGCCTAGATGGGGTGTAAGCGCCATACAGTGTTGTAAGACACACAGACCGCAGGTGCGTTTCACACGCAGGAAACAGTATGGAGGGTGGCGAAAAAAGTGCCTAGATGGGGTGTAAGCGCCATACAGTGTTGTAAGTGTCTTGTAAGTGTCTTACAACACTGTATGGCGCTTACACCCCATCTAGGCACTTTTTTCGCCACCCTCCATACTGTTTCCTGCGTGTGAAACGCACCTGCGGTCTGTGTGTCTTACAACACTGTATGGCGCTTACACCCCATCTAGGCACTTTTTTCGCCACCCTCCATACTGTTTCCTGCGTGTGAAACGCACCTGCGGTCTGCTGGAACGCACGCCACCTCACTTCCGGTACCGAACTTCCGGTCCGGACCACACGCTTACCTGGCTTCATATGCCGACATTCGTCTCCTCACGAGCGCTCTCAGACAAGCGGGGGAATACCGCGTCGCAGCCACTCCATCCTGCCTACATACCACGGGTAAGCACAGCACTCCCCAACACCACTGTCCTTGAACGCTCTGCCTCATGGCATGCAGCAATGTTCTCAATATAAACGGTAACTTATTTAGTTACTATTCCTCTCCCCAGACTACTCACTCACAGCATATGAGTTTATGATATTCTATGGTAGGTAATATTAATCCTTGTCACTGACCCTTCGGTGTATACATAGATTCTCAGTTATACAAGCCTTCTAACTATTTTACTTCAGGTTTAACCTCTCAGCACCTGGTCTCTTGCACCAATTTTTCTGGTATGTATAATTACATGATCTATTAGATGTGATCCTTATTTTTGAGGGGTGACACATACCTCTGGCTACTCATATCTATACCCTCATAGATACCATATTGGATGATTCTGAGCATTATATGGTGATTACACTATGTTTATACCATGTGTTTTCAGTAGTATACTTGTACATACTTTCTTTTATGCCCTATGCTATATTTTGATTATTTTATATACTTTGATTATTTCTATATATACATTTGTTTCTCACGTTACAGTACACTGAAGAAGGTCGTGCCTGACCGAAACGTTTGTGTACGGTGTATGTTTTTCATTAAACTATCATTACTATATTACCACTGGTGTGTGCCGAGATTATATTTACTGTCTTACGGATTGGGATCCTTCTCGGGCACCACCATCACTCACCAGCGGTTGTGCCAACGATTTACCTTCAACGCTGACTCCTGACAGACCCGACCGACTGACACTGACAGTGACAGGAACATTCCATTTCCGGTATCCGATATGACGAAAATATCGGAACTCGGAATCGGAATTCCGATACAGCGAATATCGGCCGATACCCGATATTTGCAGTATCGGAATGCTCAACACTAATCTGTAGTAAGAATGTGCCCGTGTTTATTAAGAATTTTTGTAATAACTATATGAAATTGGCTGTGATTGGCTAACTATAAGTGATTAGCTGTTACATGGACATCTGAAGCCAGTTAATGGCTGAAAGTCCCAGCAAAGAGTGAAGACACTGGAGATGCGGCATGAACCAGTTGGTAGGCCATGAGCAGCGGAACCTGCCACACAGGTGATCGATGAGATAAATATTAGATTTTTTTCCATCTTAAATTCATTGTAAGGGACATTTAATTAATGGAGAATAACATATATATCACATATATGCTTGGGTACATCTGTTTAGAATGTACAGTATATGTGTGCGTAATGTGGTAAATCTTGTATTTTGCATATTTTATATTTGTGTGTTTAACGGTAAAGTTAATGATCATGTATATGTGAGTACATCATTATGGTAAGGGGACCCAGATATAGGTGTAGCGCAGTAGCCCTTTGCTTTAAGTGTCTGCTCTTGTTGCCATGTATGGAGGGAGCTTAGATTCTGAGCTCAATATCTATAAAAATTGTATATACATTGGTTATTAAAAAAGAAAACTGACATATCACTCCTGTTTTTTGTCCACCTCAGTTTTCAAAATCTTGTAAAAAAATTAAATTTTTGTATGAACAGCAAAGTAAATATCTCATGTGTGGAAGCAAAGTAGAAGAGCATTTGAAGCAGTTTGTAATGTTAATTTTGCAGCTGCCTAAAAATACTAGAAAAAAATACTCTATGAGAACATACCTTTTGTTGCTACAATTTGATAATCTTAAACTAGATCAAAATTAGTTTTACTAGATGTACTAGATGCCTGCTAATAAATTTGTTGCACTAGAGGGACTAAAGCCCTGTTTTTCATCCCTTGCTAAATTATACAACTATGCAATTTCTTTCTCATTAAACTGTAATTTTTGTATTGCTTGTACCTTTGCACATGCTGACAAAATTACAGTTTGCTTTTAGTTACTGAAAAACTCATTTAAATACAACAACCTATATGAATGAACTCTCTGGTGTAACTTTGCAAAAGGGCAATGTTTAACTGTAATATACTGGCATATTTTTATACTAAATATATTACAGTAGATCTATTCATAACTAACGATGCTCAGATATCTATTAAAGCCTACAGGGTGTGTCAGGATCCAAGGGCATGGTAGGGTGTATTGTAAAGAGGATTTGCACCCTGGATTTATTTTGTGCTTTTAAAAATCTGCAACGTGTGCACAGGCCCTTACAGTAGTGCAGCAAGCAGTGACTTAGAATATTGTATATGGAAACTTTGTTGATTCATGACTGAAAGCATTGTGTAGATATGAACTGGGCCATACAGTCAAAGGAGTGCCTCAAGCAGTGTCTTCTGGCTCTTTCTGAGCTATGTCCTTCTCATTTTTGTGGTTCCTTTTTAATAGATGTTTGACAACATCTGTGGCAGAATTTATAAGTACTTATTGCATTCACCCCCTTTCCACAGAGTCCTTGCCATCCTTTGAATTTGTTCCTTCTGAAGAATCTGGTGGTGAAACGTGCGTCTGGTGAGTGGACACTGAGGTGATCATGCCGATCCTGGACATTAGTTACATTCATCTCTATAAGGTAAATCTTCACATGGCACTTTCTTTCAGTATATATACTATCATGGTTATTGGCTGGGTAATCCCAATTTCCTGAGGGGCATTCATTGTGAGAATTACTGGGGGCTGATTATTGATCCACATTTAATTCACATGTCAGTACACTGCGGAATAGGTGTCTACTGGAAAGTCCACATTCACTGCATAATATAATATCATTATCTCACCTGGATCGTTATATGAGATCTACACCTCTCTTTTGTCCTTTCTGATTATTTTGATGTTTTTTTTGATCCCGTATAGACCTTTAAAATAAGTTTTGTACAAAGTGTATATTCCTGTGTGCAAATACCGCTCATATTCTTATTTTTGAACCATGTTATGACAGGCGTATTTTAAGGATATTTAAAAAGATGGGAGGTGACTAATGTTGAGCGATACTTTCCGATATCACTAAGTTTCGGATCGGAATGGGTATCTCCGATACCCAAAATAAAAAAGATACCCAAAAAATATCGGCGCTACCCGATACCGATACCGGAAATTCAATGTAAGTCTATGGGAACAAAATATCGGAATTAAAAAAAAACAATTCTTGCCTTGTTGGTTAATTGTACATGAAGGAAAACACTCTTTGTTGTTTTCCTTCATGTACAATTAACCAACAAGGCAAGAATGGTTTTTTTTAATTCCAATATTTTGTTCCCATAGACTTACATTGGATTTCCGGTATCGGTATCGGGTAGTGCCGATATTTTTTGGGTATCTTTTCTATTTTGGGTATCGGCGATACCCATTCCGATCCGAAACTTAGTGATATCGGAAAGTATCGCTCAACACTAGAGGTGACAATACTTTCATAATTTAAGGACCCTGTCTATATAATCATATACCTTTTTCTTTTGAATAATTTTCACCTCTCAGCATCCCCTCTATGACATTTTTATTGTTTGTTATTGTTTTTAATTATTTGTGATTTAATGAAAATATTTTTTATCATGGATCTCTTCTTCACTCGATCCTTTAAGTATTTGCTTCGAGTCCTTGGTGTTGTTTAAATATAAAAGTGCTGTTCATATTATCAGTGAACATTGATGTTAAACCCCAATAGATGCAAGACTAGAGTTGGGCAAGATGCTTGACATTTCGCAAAAAAATAAGATTCGTCGTAAATTTAGTTGCAAGAATGAAAAGGTAATAATTGCATGAAAAAAGGGAAGAGGGACAAGAGAGAGATTAAGGCTGGGGTCACACATGCGAGAAACTCGCACGATTCTCGTGCGAGTCTCTCGCATGAACACCCGGCACTGCCACCAGCACTTAGACCAGAGTGTGCGGCTGCATGTAATTCTATGCAGCCGCACGCTCTGGTCTGAGCGCTGGCGGCAGCACCTGGTGCTTATGCGAGGGACTCACACAAGAATCGTGCGAGTTTCTCACATGTGTGACCCCGGCCTAAGAGAGAGACCAACTAAATCAGCACCAAAGGGGATAAATAATGCTCTTCTTGCTTCAATATGAGAAATAAGAATAAAAGGTTGTCCTTAAGGTGGTGTTAGTGCAGTATATCCCTGATCAATCAGTTCACAGTCACACCACTGACTATACATCTACAACATTTCCGTATATATCACTTGAATCTTTGGATTAGTATTCAAAGAATGACTGAGACTATCACTCCCATGTTTTAATTGTTTCAGCACTGAAGTAGTACATCACAATCAGATTAAGACTTTTTCTATTCCTAGGTGGAATGAGCTGTGTGCTCTGACCTCCTGTCCCAACAGTCTATGAGCATAAAATGGTGACTTGAAGTCAAACCTCCATGGATCTATCCTACCATTTCTTTTCTGAACCTCTTTTACTAAAGAGATTCTGAAGCCCTGTAGTGAAAATTTTACAGTACCAAACCATGGCTTTGTGGAAACCTGTAATAAATACCTCAGCTATTGTATACCCTGTTATGAAGAGTAAGAATGCACTTCATTAATTATGCTACACACCAGTTCGAGGTATTCCGGTCTCTGTTTCCTTCACATTGGTCCGCTGCCCCTTGTCGTTCCCCATGTCAGGTTTTGCTGGTTGCATGACGTTGCTCAGTGACATTATCTCTATGATCTTATTTAAAGGGGTTGCCCACTACTAGGACAACCCCTTCTTGATCAAAATGTTTGGCCTCCATAAAATAATAAAGCCTATACTCCCATTCCATTCCCACAGTGTCAGCACTCGCTCTCCCCAATGCTCTCGTACAGTGTTGTGACACGAGACGCTGGCACATGTTGGCGTCACAGTCCCCGCCTTCGGACAAATCGATTATGAAAAGTAAGTCCGGGTTGCAGCAGCTGATCTTGAACTTTCTCTTCATGTTCAATTTGTCCGAAGGCGATGATAGTGACGCCAGCGTTGATTGGGCGTGTCACAACACTGCACGAGAGCCCCGGGGAGAACGAGTGCTGACACCACGTGAACAGCACCCGCACAGCAGGTGAGTATAGATTTTATTATTTTATTGGGGCCAAGCGAGGGGTATGACAGGAAGTTCTCCAAGTAGTGGAAACTTCTTTAAGGCTTATTAGGACCCACAGCTGTACCTTGAGATTGAAATTTAAGACTAAGTTTGGTGTACTCCATCTTCTGTGCACACCATGCTTAGCCTGCTTCCATCCCTGCTGACTTTCACTTCATCCATCCTGCTGCTCCCAAGATGCCACAGTGCCACATCCTCGCTCCGCACGTGCCATCCTGCAAGCTGTGCCAACACCTGATGTCCATGTATCCATCCAAACCTGGGTCCACTCCGTCAGGTGACATTATTAAATACTTCTGAGACCTATGACCCTGTGATTCAATATGGTCATATAGTCCTCCGTAACTTCGAATATTCAAATAAGAAAGGGATGTAACGAGTCATTTAAATCTCCCGGAAAACACAATGCAGTATCCAAAACCTGCACCCCAACTATACTGTGTCACTTAGAATACTGCAACTGAAGGGCCACTGGTATGTTCATATAAATTAAAATAAATGGTATCATAAGACTCAGGATGTATTCAAACTGAAGTGAAGGGCATCGAAAAACAAAGTTTAGATCTGTGGATAAACAATCCGAAGTTTTGGGATTTATATCTGTAAATGTGAATGTCACAGTCTTCACCTGTCTGCCCATTTAAGTTATGCATATCACCCAGGTAATATGAACTATGAGATGAGGTTTATGGAAAAATAAAAGTTTTGAAAGCTTCAAAAGATTTGCTGGTGACTGAAGTATGGAAGCAACTGGCACTTCAATCAGGTAGAAGCAAACTAGAAATTCACTTCAACAGCTTTCCAACCCATTACTAGCAGACATTTTTTTTCTTAATAGATGTTCTTTCATCATGTCAGGGCTTGCATCCTTCTACACGTCTGCCTTTCTTCATCTCTGTTCTGTTCAGTCTTGGTGCTTGACTAATGAGAAGTAATTATTGTACTGCCACTCATACTATACAAAACTTACACCAGGAAAATGTAAAATTTGCTGGATTTGCATAATTTACTGTCTCCGGCCTAACATTTGATTACAAGGTCATCTATCTTTGGTGGATTTTAGAGATGTTTTAGAGATGTTTTATTTGGTACAAACGGATGCAAATCCCAGAGATGATGATTCAAAACTTGTAAAAATGCAATTTATTATTTGCTTTTTATAAATTAATTTCCTGTCCCCATTTAAAAAAAACTTTTTTGTCTCTAAATACTTGTCTTCCTATAAGGTGTAATTTATTAATACAGTATTTAAAAAGCATCTTTAAGCAAAGTAATATATCACTGTATCCTTTGACATTCTAATTCTCACGTTTTTCTTCTGTTAAACATGTGCAGTGACAGCTGTTTTGGGCGAGGTTCACAGATGGGAAGGCAGTGTAGGAGTTGTGTGGCTTAGAATAACACCTTTATTTCATACTGAAAACTGCTGTAAATAAAGTCCACGTTTTATCACAGTTTACTGGATCATTTTCCTCAGATTTTCAATATAAGAATACATTTTAGCATCTGTCTTAGGCGTCAATCAGGCGCACTGTACATTTTTCATGCATGTGTTCTATTCATGGTTCTCCCGGATAGAGCAGGTACTGTTATGATCTGCTACAAGCACTAAGCAAAGGTGGGAATTCTGTCCCTACAATAGGACTGAGCTGGATCCCTACGATGTAACGGGGGACCTGATCCTGCGACCAGACCCGCTAAAGTCCTCAGCTAGTCTGAACGAAGACCTATAGTTGCGAGGAAGGAATCCCTACAAGATCTAGGGACTGGGTGAAAAGGTGGACACCTCCTAACAGAAAGTGTAGCAGGGAATATAAAACAGAAAACAAATACTAAGAGATCCTAAGATCAAGCAAAACTGACAGAGTAAGGCACCTAAGCACCTGGCTAGCTTAAGAGTAGATAATACAATGAAGTCCAGCAAAGCCAGAAGGGCGGAGCCAGACTTAAATAGGGAAAAAAGGTCATGTGACCAGCAAACTGAAACAAAATCTAACAAGAGGGTTCTAACAGGTACTCATTATAGTCTATGGTGCTATTCGCGTGTCCGTGTTTATTAGCAGACCGTGTGTGTCCACAAAAGGCATAGACATGTCCATTTTTTATCAAAATCAGCCATAAAAGTATGCAATTTCTTGCAAAATAACAACTTACATCACATTCATGGAATGCATGATCAATCCAGTACTATCCGTGATAGACATTGCTATGAATAAGAGAAACTTTGTAATTTATCACGGATGAAACATTGATGGCAAAAGGTGACGCACCGAACAAACACTAATACAAATCGGATGAAAAACACTGATGACACCGTTTTTTGCGTATGTAAACATCCCCAATTTCTATCTGAGAGCTTCAATGGGTTGTTGTCAGGTATCAAGCTGCAAATCTGCAGTTACTCTATGTGACTGCAGTTATGTGAATCCTCATAGTGCACGCAATGCGTGATATGATGATTTTTTGGTGCAAGTGGTTTTGTAACTGCAAATAGGCGATCTGCATACACTGGGTCACATTCCGACTACACTGATTCCAGCCTCTCAATGCATTTGCATTAACCGAGGCCATGCACAGTTTGTCGACACATGGCCGTATGTAAGCAAACCACATAGTTCTGTTCCCGTGCCCACCACTGGCACCGGAGAACCCTCACAGAGTGCAGTGCATGTCATGTGATGATTCAAAAGTCTGCAGTCACATAGAGTGACTGAAGACTGGTAGCTTAAAACCAGGCAACCCCTTTAATGTTTAAATTATTAAATCTATTCATTCACATAAATAACCATTCCATTGGATAGGTGATAAATGTCAGATCAGTGAGGGTCTCATCACATGAACCCCTATAATCACTAGATCATTAGAATGCTAGGACATGCATGGCCATTGCTTCATATAACCTTTCCCTAACATACACATGGCAGTGGGAACAATGGGTGACTGGGCATGACCGTTTTTTTCAGTTTGTAAGGTCCTTGTGGGCAGTCGCTACTGATTTATCATCTATCCAAACTACTGCTATTCCAGACGCAGAACTCACCATCATATTCACATGATTGAGCCGGTTCATCAAGACCCATCAATAGATATTTTTTACTACAATGTGCCTCTACTAATTAGACTTTTTGACCAACTCAGCTAACAAGAATGGATGTCGCCACTACGTAAGCACAATTAGTGTACAAGTTCCATTGTTCTGTAAAGCAGATATGGGAGGTAAGGAGGGATGGAAAAAGCCAGCTCACCAGTCTCAGTAGAATTACAGAGTTCATCCTCGCACGGAGCCGCCCTGAACAAAGGCGTTGTCCATTGCAAAGGAGAAAGAGGGAGTAATCTCCAGCGTGGAAATTCATGTGGGTAAAATCCCGTTTTTATTAAGAACATTCTTTAAAATATAGTCATAAATCAATACATAGAAAGACTGGGGTCCCTGTTAATCAACTGACACGTTTTCACCTTTCAGGTCATAGTCATAGTATCATGCCATGAATGGTCGAAATGCGTTGGTTGATTACCAGGGACCCCAGTCTTCCTATTTACTGATTTAAGACTATAATTTAAAGAATGCTCTAAATAAAAATGGGATTTTAATCACATGAATTTCTGCACTGGAGACTACTCCCTTTCTCCATTGTTCTGTGAAGGTCACAGTGAAGTCGAAAGCGTTGGATCAGAAAAGACTGATACCTGAACCAATCATGATCTTTGGCAGACACAGACAGAAGAGGGCCCCTAAGCAAGAACAATATATGGGCCCTATGCAGTCCATTATAAATCACAATTTTACCTGCTTTGGAGGTGGTAGTGGCCCCTTACCTTTTGGACATGTGCGACTGCACAGATTTCACCAATGACATGTCCACCCCTGAATATTATTTCCTAGATCGCTAGGACCTCACAGTTAATTATGTCACTATGTACTGGACATTGATGTAACAAGCTAGCAGTTATGTATATTATATCACCAGATTCCACTGAGTATCAGAGACAGAATACTGAAAGCATTTTACTCCGAACCAGTCACAGCTTCCAGCTACACCTGTTGACTGGAGACTACAAACTATTCTTCTCAATTTCTAGTCTACCTCTTTTGCCAGATAAACATTATTTTCTTGAGGAACGAATAATGAATGAGACTTCAATTCTAATGTCAGGAATTCCTCGATTCCACCATCATCTATGCTGTGTGAAGCAAGACTTTACATCATGAATTATTTAGCTAGTGCTGGCAAGAAGCATGAAGAAGCTTCACTGCTTTGATATTGATTCAATATATTCATTATCAGATTTTTAAAACAGAAGCAAGATCTTTTTATTTTCTTTATGATTTGACAGGTATAATTTTTCACTTCCTTTAGTAAAAAAAATCCCTACTAAACTACATTTAAAGCAATATATATCCACTACTTTTCAACTACTAATTTAATACAAAAAAGTACAACTGTTATGATTTGGTAGCTGAGGAGAGCAGGCAAAAAAGGAAATACACCAGAGAGGTTGGAATCTATGGGATTGCAGTACCCTGACTAACCACCACAACTAAAGGCAGCCGTGGAGCGTACCTACGTTGGTCCTAGATGCCTCGTCACAGCCTGAGAAGCTAACTACACCTAAAGACAGAAAGAGGAAAACTATCTGCCCTGGAGCAGATCCCCAAAGAACATAGAAAGCCCCCAAACATGTAATGGCGGTTAGACAAGAGGAAAATACAGACACAGACAGAAAATAGTATGAGCAAACGTTGGGGCCCAAACTTCCTAAATAGAAAAGGATAGGAAGGACACTTACTGCAATCCCAAAAAAACCCTGAAAAGTACCAACTCTACTAATTACAAAAACACCTGAGATCACACGACCTCTACCACCTAAATTAGTTCTCTGGTGTAACAAAACTAAACAGCAGCCACTAAAAAAACTGGAAAAGGCAAATGAACAAACAACAGTGGCTGAACTAAACTGAGAGGAGCACAAGCCCCCGGAGGGGACCCGGCAGACCCCACAGAAGTGCAGGACAAAATGCAAAAAGCAAGCACAAAAAACTAAAAGAAGAAAATGTCTTATCTGTTAGCAGAAGATGCAGGCACGAAACAGCAAGCTACAAAGTGAACAGGAATCAAAGATCATAGAATCATAGAATCATAGAATGGTAGAGTTGGAAGGGACCTCCTGGGCCTTCTGGTCCAACCCCCTGCTCAAAGCAGGATTCTCTAAATCATCCCAGACAGATGTCTATCCAGCCTCTGTTTGAAGACTTCCATTGAAGGAGAACTCACCACCTATTGTGGCAGCCTGTTCCACTCATTGATCACCCTAACTGTCAAAAAGTTTTTTCTAATATCTAATCTGTGTCTCCTCCCATTCAGTTTCATCCCATTGCTTCTAGTCTTTCCTTGTGCAAATGAGAATAAAGATGATCCTTCTACAATGTGACAGCCCTTGAGATATTTGTAGACAGCTATTAAGTCTCCTCTCAGTCTTCTTTTTTGCAAGCTAAACATTCCCAAATCCTGCAACCGTTCCTCATAGGACATGGTTTGCAGACCGGTCACCATTCTGGTGGCTCTTCTCTGAACTTGCTCCAGTTTGTTGATGTCTTTTTTAAAATGTGGTGCCCAAAACTGGACACAGTATTCCAGATGAGGTCTGACCAAAGAGGAGTAGAGGGCAATAATGACCTCACATGATCTAGACTGTATGCTTCTGTTGATACATCCTAGAATTGCATTTGCCTTTTTTGCTGCTGCATCACACTGTTGACTCATGTTAAGTCTGTGATCAATTAGTATACCCAAGTCTTTTTCACATGTGCTGTTACTTAGCCCTATTCCTCCCATTTTGTATATGCTTTTTTCATTTTTATTGCCCAGATGTAGTACTTTGCATTTTTCCCTGTTAAAATCCATTCTGTTAGTTGCTGCCCACTGCTCCAGTTTATTTATATCTTTTTGAATCCTCTCTCTCTCTCTCTTCTCTAGTATTAGCTACCCCTCCCAGCTTTGTGTCATCAGCAAATTTGATCAGTTTACCCTCGATTCCTTCATCTAAATCATTGATAAAGATGTTGAACAATACAGGGCCCAAAACAGAGCCTTGTGGTACCCCACTTGAGACATTCTTCCAACTGGATGTGCAGCCATTTACAACCACTCTTTGGGTCCGATCACTAAGCCAGTTATGAATCCACCTAACAGTTGCCTTGTCCATTCCATACTTAGTCATTTTTTCAATAAGGATTGTGTGAGATACTTTGTCAAATGCTTTGCTGAAGTCAAGATATACTATATCTACAGCATTTCCCTGATCCACCCAGTCAGTGATTCTGTCATAGAAGGAAATTAAGTTAGTCTGACATGACTTATTAGTTACAAACCCATGCTGACTCTGTTTAATCACTTCATTCTTATCCAGGTACTTGCATACATGTTCTTTAATAATTTGTTCAAAGATCTTTCCTGGTATAGAAGTCAGACTCACCGGCCTGTAGTTCCCTGGGTCCACCTTCTTCCCCTTTTTGAAGATAGGAACAACATTTGCTCTTCTCCAGTCTTCTGGGACTTCTCCTGTTCTCCAAGAATTTTCAAAGATTATGGACAGTGGTTCAAGAATTTCTTCTGCTATCTCCTTCAGTACCCTGGGGTGTAATTCATCTGGACCTGGAGACTTGAATTAATTTATGTTAGCTAAGTGTTTCCTCACTGTCTTTCTGTTTATAGATATCCTGGATTCTTCTATTCCTTTAATAGGACAGTGAAGATCAGTTGATGTTACATTTCCTTTCTGAGAGAAAACAGATGCAAAATAGGAATTTAAAAGTTCAGCCTTCTCAAGATGAGACCAGAACAATTGATCACCGGCAACCCTGATGGGAGGGAACCTCCCTTATATAAGACCAGTCAGTAACACCTGATCGCCAATCTTCACAATCTTCATTGGATAGTTCAGTACTGTTTGTAACCACCAGAGGGAGCTTCTGCTCAGAATTCATTTCTAGCACATTCACAACAGTACCCCCCCTTGAGGAGGGGTCACCGAACCCTCATTTAAGCAACCAGGTCGGTCAGGATGAGCTCTGTGATACACACGGATGAGTCTCCTAGCATGGATGTCCGAAGCAAACACCCAAGAATTGTCCTCCTGACCATAACCTCTCCACTTAACCAAATACTGGAGTTTCCATCTAGAAAAACGAGAATTCAATATTTTCTCAGAAAAATATTGGTCATAGAAACATACTCCCAGCTTCCACTGCGCATGCACTGACATCACTTCCGGTCATGTGACCGGATCGCCCCTATAAAGACTCACAAGAGACATGGCAATAGCATTCCCTGCTCAGGCACTGGTGTGCCAGCATATCCCGCTCCACCAGGACACATGACGCCAATGAAAGATAAGTACTATGGAATTTTATTCCTTTTTGTCCATTTGGGGGTAAGATGGCATTCTACCTACAGGGTTCCATTGTTTATATGCTCTATTTACAGCACTATCTCTGCACATACTAAGAGACTTCTAGCTTGTGTGAGACAGTGAGAGTATGTGTATTGAATGGGGTGTATATTTCACCTAGCTACTTTACTGACTGGTATAAGGGAGGTGTGTGGCTTTGTAGACCTAGTGGTAGAGAAAGGTCACTACACCTTACATTCAGTACACACTTGCAGCTCAGGCCTGAAATCACTCAGGTGTTAATTAGGAGACCAGAAGTAGGTGTGTTGGAACACAGTCAGAGAGCTCATTCAGTCTGGACAGGAGTCCAGGCACGGAAGGAGACTCCGGGAGGTGGGCTCTCTCTGTCTGGGTGCTCGAGGTACCCCGGACACAAAGAGGAGACTCTGCGACACTCCATGCTGGTGACTACTGAATAGGAGGTGATCTCTCTCAAGTCTGGACGTTGGAGTTGCCTTCAGACATAAAGAGGAGTATCTGTGAAACTCCATACTGGTAACATATATCATATGTGTTGTTTTGGGCCCAGGCTGGTAGAGCCGGGTTCCTGTTAGAAAGGGACATTTCATATGTGAAGTGAGTAGCCGAGGGGCTTAGGTTTTCTTTTTATGATTTCGTTTTTATCACCTACTGTTTGCTGTGGACTTTAATAAAGCTGGTTGCGGCCAGTTTTACACCAGAACTGCTGTCTAAGTGAACTGTTTATATGCCATTCTGTCTACCCGGACAGCGATCCCAGAGCTATATCCTCTGAAAAGCTTACAATTGGTGGAGAATGTGCGTGCAGCACAGTGGTTAATAGACAGCAAAAAAAAAAAAAAAAAAAGTTTGTCAGCAAGAGAAACGTCTATTGAAGCAGTCTTGGAGAGACAGTGGCCCTGATAGGGTCTGCAGAGAGAAAATGTATGCATAGCAAAGCTGAACTTGTTGTGAAAATTACTGTGAAATGTGCAGCAGCAAAAGAAACGTCTGTGGAGCAGTCTTAAAGAGACAGTAGCCCTAATAGACTTTGCAAAAGAAAAAAAAAAAAGGGTGTTTGCACAGCAAGGCTGAATTTTCTGTGGAAAAAAGCTGTGTAGTGTGTATGTCTTGACTGAAGTCTGCCGTTGTGAAGACAGAGAAGTCTGACAGCATGGAGGCACTGTTTGAACAAATGGCGCAAGTGAATGTGCAACATAAGACTGCCGTGGTTGAGACAGATAAGTCCGGCAGTATGGAGAAGCTCCTTGATGACCTGGTCCAGGCCCAGCGGAGCATGCAGCAGAGCATGGAGCGGCAGCGTCTGCAGCACCAGCAGCGCATGCAGCAGGCCCGGCAGAGCATGCAGCAGGAGACTGACCGGTTTTTGGCACAAGCTAATGCACAACAGCAGGAGACTGACCGGTTTAGGGCACAAGCTAGTTTGCAACAGCAGGAGTTTAACCGAGTGCTGAGGGAGCAGACTGCAGCACTGCACCGGGAACTCGGTGCTACATCCCAAAATAATGGTGTAAAGTCACCTGCATTGTCCGCTGTAAAGAAAACGGTAAGACGGACTTTAAGAAGATGACGCCTCATGACAATGTGGAGGCATATCTCACTAGATTTGAAGGACTGGCAGAGAAGGAGAACCTGCCACTATCTGAGTGGGCCATGATGGTCGCACCCTATCTGACTGGAGAACCCCAAAGGGTCTGTGCTGACCTGAGCGAGCAGGACAGCAGAGACTATGCCAAGCTGAAAGAGGAGATTCTTGCCCGGCTGGGTGTTACGGTTGCAGTCCGTGCCAGGAGAGTCCATGACTGGAGATACAGTTGGGAGTCTGACGTCAGCAACCCTGCCCAAAGGGTCGAAAAGGTGACAGTGGACCGCTACACCCGAGCACTTCCTCCTGAGGTACAGAGAGAAAGGTACTTTGGCCCCAAAGACTGCCTCCGTGACCAGCCGTCTGAGCGGACGTCACTTCAGAGTTCCCGGACGTCGAACTCTCCCGGTAAGAGCGTTCCAGCTGTTGGGGACATGGGGTATGCTGATAAGCGGGTTCAGGCCCGAGGGGACATGTGGGTGGAGAAGTGTGATGGACAGGGTTGGAGATGTCATGAAATTGCAGCCAACTGTCCAATAGAGGGGGAGCCTATGTGTTGTGATGTTGGCGGATCCCTCTCTCTCTGCGCAGAACCTGTGTGTGTGTCCACCTCAGCCGAAGAGACTGGACCACAGGGGTCCCCGGTGGTTGTAAATGACTGCCCAGCGCAGGCCCTCTTGGACTCAGAGAGTCCAGTGACTTCCGTATGTGACAGCCTGATTGATAGGGACTTCATCCCTGATAAGCACCTGAGTATGGTGTGTATCCATGGAGACACCAAAGTCTACCCAGAGACTGCCGTGGACTTGGTCCCTAAACTCGGGGAGGTTTCATATGAAGTGGGGGTAGTGAAGAACCTGGTGCACCCCGTCATATTGGGTAATGACTTTCCCCGGTCTAAGGATCTCTGGGGAAAAATGTTTCTGATGGACAGTGTGATGAAGCTCCTACTGAGGGTGCGCAGTCCCGAGGGGCGGAACACAATGCTAGTGGGCCGTTAAACTTATGTGATAATGATGATGACCATGATAATATTGATAATGATAATGATGATCATGATAATGATGATGACCATGATGATGATGCTGATATTGATAATGATGATGATGCTAATCATAATAGTGATGATACTGATGATGACCGTGATGGAGATGAAATTTCTTTGCAGGTGATGTTGGGAGACGAGGATGGTGGTTCTCGGGAACCGAGTGTCCCTGACCTGCCTGTCTCCTGTGACAATTTTGGGAGTGAGCCGGTGCGAGACCCCACTCTTAAAACGGCACAGGAAAATGTAATTGTTCTGAATGAGGTTCCCCAAGAGCCTGGCTCTGAGGAGAGGTTTCCTCATGCTGCCATGAACAATAACCTATTGTATAGGGACACTGAAGTCCAGGGAGAGGTCGTGAGTCAGCTCCTGGTACCTGAGCTATATGGAAGTATAGTGCTGGGGTTGTCACATAGTCACATACTTGAGGGACCACCTGAGGGAAACCAGGGACCAGATGGTAAAGTTAATGTTGTGGATGACATGTTAACTAAGGTTCCAGATCAAGATGTGAATGAGAATGAATTGTATAACCCTGACAGTGAGCCGATGTGAATGAAAATGAAGTGTCTAACCCTGAAAGTGAGCCAGATGTGGCTGAGAAAAAGGGGTCAGACAGGGATAGTGGTAGTGATAGTGAATCATCTGATGACAATAAAGCAACCAGTGCAAATGAGGAAGGCATGGTAGCAGAGGAGATTGAGAGTCCTGAGAGGAAGGCTGAGGCTGACCTTGCAGTCGGACGGAAGATGGCATCTGAAGATGTTTTACAGTTGGCCGGTTCCCTGGCGAAGACTAAGGTGAAAGACAGGACTCTGAAACTAAACACAGCACAAGTAGATGCTGTTGAAAATGAGAAGTTATCAATGTATGGTGTGGACCTGCATCAGGCCAAGGACTCTGAAGGTGGTGCTGCAGAGGTGGAAAAAGCCATGGAAGTGGTGGACACCAAACCAGGTGCCTCACCAGAAGCTGAGGTCTCAAGTGAAGATGTGGGGAATGACTCTGCCCCGGAATCTGTTTCTGCCGGAGACAGCGGCATGGACGGTGTACTGTCCGGATCCGTGGCTGCAACTCGCAAAGCTCGGGCCGGAAGTTCGGCGCCCGGTGCGCCATCGGAGTTCCCGAGCGACACAAAGGATCTGGATAAATCCCAAGATGAGATTTTGAGACCTCGGGTTGGCCTTGGTGAGCTCAGGTGCATTTTCATGGAGTCTACACCTGAACCACGTCCCAGTGAGTGGGAGGGGCGATGTGTCGCTCCGTTGCCGCTGCAGATACACGGGAGCTCAGATGGGATGCAGAACGTGGTGGAAAAGAAGACTGATGGTAGGGCTTCTGAGCATGTCCTACCAGAAGAGCCTGAAGAAGGGGCCGAAGACGTAAAGGATGTCCAACAACTACAGGAGAAGATGCGTAGCCATGAGGATCTCCTGGAGAAAGAAGTAAGAGCTCTGAGTCTTATGCAAAGTGAGCCTGTACCAGAAGAGGATAAATTATGTGTACCGACCAAGAAAAACGATCAGCTCCCTCTACAGTGCCAATCGTTTGAACAGTGTGGCTCAAAATGGTCAGAGACCATGACAGAGGCGCTTAAGTTCTGTGAAATAGAATTTATGAATCAACTGATATTTAAGAAAGTAGATGGGCTAAAAAAGGTTCAGGGGGAATTAGAGAAAACCCCTATACCTCCTGTGACAGTTGGTGACACAGGGTCAGTGCCCCAAAAACAGGAGGTACGAAAGTTTCTGAGGAAGAATCAGCAGAGGTGTTCTGACGTGCCTGGTCGTACTTATCTGGTGAGCCACTATACCGAGACTGAGGCTGGCACTAAGGTCAAGCTGAAACCGTACAGGACACCCGAGGCCCGTAGAGAGCATAGGCCTGGGACGGTACAGCGTAGTGCGGTTGCTTTAGGTGAAGATACAAATGACAGTGGTGAAGATGAAGCTGATGAGGGCCATGACTGGTCCAGAGTTCACTGTCTCTGTTGGATTGTTAACCAGCCCTCCGGTCTGGATGACCAGCCCTCCGGTCTGGAGAAGAGGGGGGGGATATGTGAGACAGTGAGAGTATGTGTATTGAATGGGGTGTATATTTCACCTAGCTACTTTACTGACTGGTATAAGGGAGGTGTGTGGCTTTGTAGACCTAGTGGTAGAGAAAGGTCACTACACCTTACATTCAGTACACACTTGCAGCTCAGGCCTGAAATCACTCAGGTGTTAATTAGGAGACCAGAAGTAGGTGTGTTGGAACACAGTCAGAGAGCTCATTCAGTCTGGACAGGAGTCCAGGCACGGAAGGAGACTCCGGGAGGTGGGCTCTCTCTGTCTGGGTGCTCGAGGTACCCCGGACACAAAGAGGAGACTCTGCGACACTCCATGCTGGTGACTACTGAATAGGAGGTGATCTCTCTCAAGTCTGGACGTTGGAGTTGCCTTCAGACATAAAGAGGAGTATCTGTGAAACTCCATACTGGTAACATATATCATATGTGTTGTTTTGGGCCCAGGCTGGTAGAGCCGGGTTCCTGTTAGAAAGGGACATTTCATATGTGAAGTGAGTAGCCGAGGGGCTTAGGTTTTCTTTTTATGATTTCGTTTTTATCACCTACTGTTTGCTGTGGACTTTAATAAAGCTGGTTGCGGCCAGTTTTACACCAGAACTGCTGTCTGAGTGAACTGTTTATATGCCATTCTGTCTACCCGGACAGCGATCCCAGAGCTATATCCCCTGAAAAGCTTACACTTGCCAGGTTACCCATTTGGTTTCACAGAGCAAAACGATAATAAAGTAAGCAATGAATACATATGACTAAAACTATAAGAATATTATATAGACCAGCCCCTTATATATTTACATAAATATCCTCTATATTTTCACAGCGTACATGTATATATATCGTGAATGTGTCTCACATCAATCTAATACGTGGTAAAAAATGGAACTTTTTTATTTTTATTTTTACTCTCCTCAATCTAGTTTTGAATATCTCTAGAATCTTGTCTTTGCTATCCCAACAGTGTATTCCCGTATCAGACAGGCACAACTATCGGACAGATCTGCCTGCCTACACCTCTATATGTGGGGTAAATACACCATGACAGCTTAATAGGAACCATAATAAGACAATATTTGTATTTATATCTTTTTAATTTTCTCACCATTATCATACAGGATCATTTCCTTTCCTCTCAATGACCTTACCTGAGAACACCAAAGCCCTTATTTCAAGACTTTGCTTGTAAGGGGTAGGTTTCACCTGGACCTGTATGCTAATCTAACAACATCTCCATATAGGACTGGCATCATAAATAAATAAATAAAACATATAGCACTACCTATGATATTTTTCCCTATCTCCTTTTGATTGTCTTTCTCTATCTGGTATAAAAACATGATCTTGTGGGAATAATCACTTGACATGATTTCCTGTACTTTTGTATATATTGTACATAATCTAACATTTATAACATATATTTATATCTCTATATGTGATGCACTAATTTGTATAGAACACCTTAGTAAAGTAAACCACTGTAAAAAAATGTTTCCTTCATCCACAGCGATATTGTGATCAAGGCCAGAAGTGGCCGAAACGTTAATTGCCTGTCGCTTGCAACATAATGGTGATATCTGGAACTTGTTTGGAACTTGTTAAATAAACTTTCACTTGAAGCATATTTAAAACGAATGCGGTGTTGTTCTCTCTTATATTTATGGGACTCCCCATCCCGTTCACCGGCACCATTTATGTAAGGTTGAGTGCTAGCCTTTACTACAGACTAGTTCAATATTTTCTCAACCACATACTCCAGATTGCCCTCAACCAAAACAGGGTCAGGAGGCACAGCCATAGGAACCACTGGCTCGACAAACCTCTTCAATAAGGACTTGTGGAACACGTTATGGATCTTAAATGTCCCTGGAAGAAGTAAACGAAAGGAAACAGGATTAAGAATCTCCATGATCTTATAAGGTCCAATGAACCTAGGCTTAAACTAAGGAGATGCAACTCTCATAGGGATATTTCTTGAGGACAACCAGACCAAGTCCCCCACTTCAAACCGAGGACCATCAGTCCTATGCCGGTTGGCAAACCGCTGGGCCCTCTCCTGAGAGAGGGACAACCTCTCCACTACCTGGTCCCAAATCTGCTGCATACGCTCCACAACAGAGTCAACACCTGGACAGACAGAAGCCTCCGTCTGTCCTGAAGAAAATCGAGGATGAAACCCAAAATTGCAGAAAAATGGAGACATCAAAGTGGCAGAGCTAGCCCTATTATTAAGAGCAAACTCAGCCAAAGACAAAAAAGAGACCCAGTCATCCTGATCAGCAGACACAAAGCATCTCAGATAAGTCTCCAATGTCTGGTTTGTTCCCTCAGTTTGTCCATTGGTCTGAGGATGAAAAGCCAAGGAGAAAGACAATTGAACACCAAGTTTAGAACAAAAAGTCCTTCAAAATCTGGAAACAAACTGGACTCCTCTGTCAGACATAATGTTCTCAGGGATGCCGTGTAACCGAACCACGTGCTGAAGGAACAAAGGCACCAATTCAGAGGAGGAAGGCAACTTAGGTAATGGCACAAGATGTATCATTTTGGAAAACC
Organism: Oophaga sylvatica; assembly: GCA_033576555.1. Classification (NCBI taxonomy): domain Eukaryota; kingdom Metazoa; phylum Chordata; class Amphibia; order Anura; family Dendrobatidae; genus Oophaga; species Oophaga sylvatica. The sequence goes on from JARQOD010000008.1 coordinate 46,554,809, forward strand.
TATCACAAATCACCCAGATAATGGTCATTCCCTGAGAAACAGGGAGGTCGGAAATGAAATCCATAGAGATATGGGTCCATGGTCTCTTGGGCACAGGCAATGGCATCAACAAACCACTAAAGCGAGAGCAAGGCTTGGAGCGAGAGCAAGTCCCGCAGGACTGCACAAATTCCCTGACGTCACGAGACAAAGTAGGCCACCAAAAGGACCGACTAACCAAGTCTCTGGTACCAAAAATTCCGGGATGACCGGCCAACGCGGAACAATGAATCTCAGACATCACACTCTTTTTCCACCGGTCTGGGACAAACAATTTCCCAATAGGGCAGCGCTCGGGTTTATCCTCCTGACACCCTTCAAGAGCCAGTCTCAAATTGGGCGAGATGGCGGAAAGAACTACACTGTCTTTCAAAATAACAGCAGGATCAGATAACTCAGGAGAGTCCGCAAGGAAACTCCTCGAGAGGGCATCCGCCTTAACATTCTTAGTGCCAGAAGAAAGGAAACCACAAAATTAAAAACGTGTGAAAAACAAGGCCAACCTGGCCTGTCTAGGATTAAGTCGCTTGGCTGATTCCAGATAAACCAGATTCTTATGGTCCGTGAGGACCACCACCTGATGTTTGGCTCCCTCCAGCCAATGTCTCCACTCTTCAAAAGCCCACTTCATGGCCAATAACTCCCGATTACCCACGTCATAATTACGTTCAGTTGGAGAAAATTTTCGAGAGAAAAAGGCACAAGGTTACTTTTAGAGGTCTCTGGATCTCTTTGGGACAAAACAGCACCTGCCTGTTATGTTTCAGTAGCTGAGGAGTGCAGGCAAAAAAGGCAATACACCAGAGCAGTTGGAATCTATGAGATTGCAGTACCCTGACTAACCACAACAACTAGAGGCAGCCGTGGAGCGTTCCTACGTTGGTCCTAGACGCCTCGTCACAGCCTGAGAAACTAACTACACCTAAAGATAGAAATAGGAAAGCTATCTGCCCCGGAGCAGAACCCCAAAGACAATAGAAAGCCCCCAAACATGTAATGGCGGTTAGACAAGAAAAAATACTGACACAGACAGAAAATAGTATGAGCAAACGTTGGGGCCCAAACTAACTAAATAGAAAAGGATAGGAAGGGTACTTACTGCAATCCCAGAAAACCCTGAAAAGCACCAACTCTACTAATTTCAAAAACACCTGAGATCACACGACCTCTACCACCTAAATTAGTTCTCTGGTGTAACAAAATCAAAACAGCAGCCACTGAAAAAACTGGAAAAAGCAAAGGTACAGACATCAGTGGCTGAACTAAACTGAGAGGGCAAAAGCCCCCAGAGGGGACCCTGAAGGCCCCCACAGAAGTGCAGGACAAAATGCAAAAATCAAGCACAAAAACAAAAAGAAGAAAATGTCTTATCTGTTAGCAGGAGATGCAGACACGACACAGCAGGCTACAAAGGAAACAGGAATCAAGGATTCAGACCAGAACAATTGATCACCGGCAACCCTGATGGGAAGGTGACTCCCTTATATAAGACCAGTCAGTAACACCTGATTCCCAATCCTCACAATCTTCACAATCTTCACTGGACAGACCAGCACCGCTTGTAACCACCAGAGGAAGCCTCTGCTCAGAACTCATCCCAAGCCCACTCACAACAGTACCCCCCCTTGAGGAGGGGTCACCGAACCCTCATTTGAGCAACCAGGTCGGTCAGGATGAGTTCTATGGTACGCACAGATGAGTCTCCTAGCATGGATGTCCGAAGCAAACACCCAAGAATTGTCTTCCTGACCATAACCTCTCCACTTAACCAAATACTGGAGTTTCCGTCTAGAAAAACGAGAAACTAATATTTTCTCAACCACATACTCCAGATTGCCCTCAACCAAAACAGGGTCAGGAGGCACAGCAGCAGGAACCACTGGCTCAACAAACCTCTTCAACAAGGACTTGTGGAACACGTTATGGATCTTAAATGTCCCTGGAAGAAGCAAACGAAAAGAAACAGGATTAAGAATCTCTATGATCTTATAAGGTCCAATGAACCTAGGCTTAAATTTAGGAGATGCTACTCTCATAGGAATATTTTTTGAGGACAACCAGATCAAGTCCCCTACTTTAAACCGAGGACCATCAGTCCTATGCCGGTTAGCAAACCGCTGGGCCTTCTCCTGAGAGAGGGACAACCTCTCCACTACCTGTCCCAAATCTGTTGCATACGCTCCACAACAGAGTCAACACCTGGACAGACAGAAGCCTCCGTCTGTCCTGAAGAAAATCGAGGGTGAAACCCAGAATTACAGAAAAACGGAGACATCAAAGTGGCAGAGCTAGCCCTATTATTAAGAGCAAACTCAGCCAAAGGCAAAAAAGAGACCCAGTCATCCTGATCAGCAGACACAAAGCATCTTAGATAAGTCTCCAATGTCTGGTTTGTTCTCTCAGTTTGACCATTGGTCTGAGGATGAAATGCCGAAGAGAAAGACAATTGAACACCCAGTTTAGAACAAAAAGTCCTCCAAAATCTGGAAACAAACTGGACTCCTCTGTCAGACACTATGTTCTCAGGAATGCCGTGTAAACGAACCACGTGCTGAAGGAACAACGGCACCAATTCAGAGGAGGAAGGCAACTTAGGTAATGGCACAAGATGTATCATCTTAGAAAACCTATCACAAATCACCCAGATGGTGGTCATTCTCTGAGAAACAGGAAGGTCGGAAATGAAATCCATAGAGATATGGGTCCATGGTCTCTTGGGCACAGGCAATGGCATCAACAAACCACTAGAGCGAGAGCAAGGCTTGGAGCGAGAGCAAGTCCCGCAGGACTGCACAAATTCCCTGACATCACGAGACAAGGTAGGCCACCAAAAGGACCGACTAACCAAGTCTCTGGTACCAAAAATTCCGGGATGCCCAGCCAACGCGGAACAATGAATCTCAGACATCACACTCTTTTTCCACTGGTCCGGGACAAACAATTTTCCAACAGGGCAGCGCTCGGGCCTATCCTCCTGACACCCCTCCAGAGCAAGTCTCAAATTAGGTGAGATGGCGGAAAGAACTACACCCTCTTTCAAAATAACAGAAGGATCAGATAACTCAGGAGAGTCCGCAAGGAAGCTCCTCGAGAGGGCATCCGCCTTAACATTCTTAGTGCCAGGAAGAAAGGAAACCACAAAATTAAAACATGTGAAAAACAAGGCCCACCTGGCCTGTCTAGGATTGAGTCGCTTGGCAGATTCCAGATAAACTCGATTCTTATGGTCAGTAAGGACCACCACCTGATGTTTGGCTCCCTCCAGCCAATGTCTCCACTCTTCAAAAGCCCACTTCATGGCCAATAACTCCCGATTACCCACGTCATAATTACGTTCAGTAGGAGAAAATTTTCGAGAGAAAAAGGCACAAGGGTTACTTTTAGAGGTCTCTGGATCTTTTTGGGACAAAACGGCACCTGCCCCAATTTCAGAGGCATCAACCTCCACCTGACATGGCAGAGAAACATCAGGCTGCCGTAGAACAGGAGCAGAAGTGAATCTCTGCTTAAGTTCCTGAAATGCAGAGACTGCCTCAGGAGGCCAATTCACCACATCAGAACCCTTTTTGGTCAAATCAGTTAATGGTTTAACAATAACCGAGAAATTACCAATAAATTTACAATAAAAATTGGCAAAACCCAAAAATCTTTGAAGAGCCTTTAATGAAGTAGGTTGGAACCAATCACAGATGGCCTGAACCTTGACGGGTCCATTTCAATAACAGATGGGGACAAAATGAATCCCAGAAATGAGATCCTCTGTACGCCAAAAAGACACTTTGATCCCTTCACATACAGAGCATTCTCTCTCAAAATCTGGAATACAATTCGAACATGTTTCACATGAGAGTCCCAGTCATTAGAAAAAATCAAGATATCATCCAAATAAACAATCAGAAATGTATCCACAAAATCCCTGAAAATGTCATTCATGAAGGACTGGAAGACAGAAGGAGCATTAGTGAGCCCAAAGGGCATCACAAGGTACTCAAAATGCCCCTCCGGGTATTGAATGCCGTCTTCCATTCATCCCCGTGCTTAATGCGAATAAGGTTATATGCCCCCCTGAGGTCAAGCTTGGTAAACCAAGTAGCGTTTTTCACCCTGGAAAACGGTCAGAAATCAAGGGTAACGGGTATTGATATTTCACAGTAATATTGTTCAAAAGACGATAATCAATACACGGCCTTAATGAACCATTCTTTTTGGCCACAAAGAAAAAAACGGCACCTAAGGGTGAAGAGGATGGTCTGATATGACCCTTCTCCAATGACTCCTTGATATAAGACCGCATAGCGTCATGTTCAGGTACAGACAAGTTAAAAAGGCGACCTTTAGGGAATTTACTACCAGGCACTAATTCAATAGCGCAGTCATAGCTCCTATGGGAAGGCAAGGATGCAGATTTACTTTCGCTAAATACATCAGAAAAATCAATCAAAAAGTCAGGAACATCCTGAGCCTGGGGGGAAGAAGCAGGTTCACAAGGCAACACTATTCCACGCATACTTCTCCGCTCACGCAAACGTCTGTCAATTTGAATCGCTAATGACATAGAATCATTGAGACCAGAGGGGACAGGGAATCCCACCATAACATCCCTTACATTCTCTGACAGACCCTTCCGAAAAAGGGCTGCCAAAGCATCATCATTCCATTTGGTCAGGACTGCCCACCTTCGGAATCTCTGACAGTATAACTCAGCGTCCTCAAGCCCCTGATTTAATGCCAACAAGGCTTTTTCAGCTTGATCAGTGACATTAGGCTCATCGTACAATAACCCCAGAGCCTGAAAAAATGCATCAACATTACTCAAAACAGGATCCCCAGGTGTCAGGGAAAAAGCCCAATCCTGAGGATCGCCGCGCAGGAGAGAGATGACAATTTGAACCTGCTGCGCTGCGTTCCCTGAGGACTTAGATTTTAAGGCAAAAAACAACTTAGTTATTTTTGAAATTCAGAAATTTAGTTCGATCCCTAAAAACAAATCTGGCATGGAAATCCTAGGTTCCACAACAGGCAACCTAGCAAGATATGCAGCAATACTCTGAACTTCAGTGGCAAGCTGATCCACACGGCCAGACAACTGTGCAAACTCCATTTAGAGAAAAAAAAATCCTCCTCAGCATTCAGAAAAACAGAGGGAAAAAAAAAAAATCTCTGACAACTCTGACAATCTTCTTTCTTTAACACTATTTTTCCCTTCTGTGAGTACCATACAAATATCAGTTTTTGGGCCGGTGATACTGTTATGATTTGGTAGCTGAGGAGAGCAGGCAAAAAAGGAAATACACCAGAGAGGTTGGAATCTATGGGTTTGCAGTACCCTGACTAACCACCACAACTAAAGGCAGCCGTGGAGCGTACCTACGTTGGTCCTAGACGCCTCGTCACAGCCTGAGAAGCTAACTACACCTAAAGACAGAAAGAGGAAAACTATCTGCCCCGGAGCAGATCCCCAAAGAACATAGAAAGCCCCCAAACATGTAATGGCGGTTAGACAAGAAGAAATACTGACACAGACAGAAAATAGTATGAGCAAACGTTGGGGCCCAAACTAACTAAATAGAAAAGGATAGGAAGGGTACTTACTGCAATCCCAGAAAACCCTGAAAAGCACCAACTCTACTAATTTCAAAAACACCTGAGATCACATGACCTCTACCACCTAAATTAGTTCTCTGGTGTAACAAAACTAAACAGCAGCCACTGAAAAAACTGGAAAAAGCAAAGGTACAAACATCAGTGGCTGAACTAAACTGAGAGGGCAAAAGCCCCCGGAGGGGACCCTGAAGGCCCCCACAGAAGTGCAGGACAAAATGCAAAAAGCTAGCACAAAAAACTAAAAGAAGAAAATGTCTTATCTGTTAGCAGAAGATGCAGGCATGAAACAGCAAGCTACAAAGTGCACAGGAATCAAAGATGAGACCAGAACAATTGATCACCGGCAACCCTGATGGGAGGGAACCTCCCTTATATAAGACCAGTCAGTAACACCTGATCGCCAATCTTCACAATCTTCATTGGATAGTTCAGTACTGTTTGTAACCACCAGAGGGAGCTTCTGCTCAGAATTAATTTCTAGCACATTCACAACATACAACATAACAAACATTAAAACAAATGTGTTACTCACAGTTTTCATTGTGCCTCTAAAAAAACCCTCCCTATGTTAGCAATGTACTATCACATCTTAAAAATACAACAAATAATTCAATTTAATACAACTAAGCACGTTAAAAATTTTGCTGCAAACCTCATTTTTCCATTTATGGCAACTTATAAACTTAAAACCCTTACAATGCCAGGAAACTCTGCTTTCTAATACAAATTGGAGAGAAAACTGTCCCTTTGTGGGACATTTACACAATTATTGGGATGATTATTAAAGTCAATCTGTCACCAGGATTTTGCCCACTAAATTGAGAGCAGCATAATGTAGAGACAGAGATCCTGATTTCAGAGATGTGTCACTTACTGGGTTGCTGGCTGTAGTTTTGTAGTTTTGCTGTTTTATCTTCAGGTGATTATAACTAGAGGACTAGTAAACCTGCCGCCCGGTAGTCCTCCATAGTCATGAGCTTTGTATAACCCCGCCCCATCACTGATTGGCAGCACAGTGTACACAGGAAACTGCTAATCAGTGGTGTGGGCAGGGTTATACAGAGCTCAGCATTCAGAGAACTGCTAGATCTTGAGTAGATAAAACTGTGCTTTTATAAACCCTGCAGCAAGTAGCCAATTAAGTGACATATTGCTTGGGATCAAGGGGTCCCGTTCGTAATGCTGTTTCGCAGAAGGAGTTGCAAAATCTGGTGACAAATTCTCATTAAAGGGTTATCTAGTCTTAAGCTACAAGTCTACAGTCACTCTATGTGGCTGCAGATTTGTGAATCCTCGCATTTCGCACACTGCTTGCTGTGAGGATTCTCCAATGTCGCGCTGGGATTGGCGGTCATGTGACCACAAGTATGTGATATACATACCCCAGGCCACATTCCGACTAGATGGGTGTGACGTTGCTTAGTGCAAGTGTATTGAGGGGCTAGTGGAAACAGACTAGTTGGAATGTGCTCAGAAGTACGCATATTTTATACTTGCGATCACATGACTGCTGTTACTGGAGTATCCTCACAGCGTGCATTGACTGCAGGCTTGTAGTTTAAGAGTTGACTACTCCTTTAAGTATGCAACAACATTATGGCTTCAGCTACAAACAAGGCTAAGACAACTATTCTGTTGGCGTCCTATGACTTACAATAGACTTGTCAGATATCTGCCAAATCTGGGCTAGACTTGCTTAATAATTGTCAGTGTTCACTAGGTACCTTTACGTAACAGTAATAGCAACTTGTAAAAATAAAATTACAAAAGTGCTTCATAAAAAATAGCCATGTATATGTCTGTGCTGCCAGAAGCATCCAATCACAGGGAAGTTTTTTTTTTTTTCGATTTCATTTTGAATTAAAAAAAATCAAAGCTGAGTTGTGATTGATTGCTATGGGCAATATCATCTAAGCTTCTACACCTATTCTACGTTTCTTCCTCTTCTGTTTTCTACAGATTTATTTGCCAGTTATGTCATTGCTGTTTTATTCAGCTTCCTATTGAAATAGCAAAGCAACTTTACTTCTGCATTGTCTTAAGGGTATGCCACACTAAACAAGATCGCTAACGGGATCGCTAAAAAACGTCACTATTTAGCGATCTCGTTAGTGACGTTGTTGTGTGTGGCATGTAGCAACGACGTGGTCCCCTGCTGTGATCTCGCTGATCGTTCACTAGAGTTCTGGACCGTATTTTGATCGTTGGCGTCCCGCTGGTGAGCCTATATCGCTGTGTCTGGCACGTTTTGTGAACGATTTGCGCTGTTTTTTACATCGCAAAGTCGTTAAGGAGATCGCTAACCGCTTATGTGTCGTTAACGAGATCGCTAAGTGTGGCAGCTACTAGCGACATTAAAACGATCACAAAAACGATCGCATTAGTATGCGTCGTTATTGTGATCGTTAGCGGGAGCGTTTAGTGTGGCAGTACCTTTAGAAATCCTTGCCCTGCAATTCATTCTATTGTGAATTCTAAGGATATTTTGAGGAATTCTAATACAAAAGCCTACAAAACTATACATAGCCGAACGCGTCAGTCTGATAAATCCATTAAACGTGGCTCTTTAGTCTTCATCTTGATAAAAGTTACACTTATTTTGCCAATTACTGATGAAAGCCAATTGAAGGCAATTTGTTGAATCATTCAATGAGTGCGAATGTGTAGGCTGCAAACAAGTGGACAATGATACATTTCTGTACATTATACATGTTTACCTCCTTGGCAATATGACTTCTATCCCCTTGTTACCTTGACTACTAGAATATTTGTGCGTGAAGTGATTGCATGCGGCAGAAAAATAAAGGCCTAATACGCACTTCTCAACAATAAACAGCGGTGGGAAATCTCTGAAGGCAAGTACGACCGGTGGCTGAGAATGTAACAAGTGTTCACAGAATGGAAGGATTCAGCATTTGTGAAACTTTTGTAAACATCTTTTTTTAGACTATACTTTACGTAAAAGCCAGCCGTAATATTCGTGAATTATCTAACCAAATGCTTACATTGTGTGGAACGGAATAATGTAGCTTTTTTGAAGAAGAGAAACAATTTTTTTTTTTTATTATAGATGCTGTAAATTCTTTGCAGTTTTGGTGAGCGAAGATTTAGTTAAAAAAAAGAAACCGTCGAGGAGCGATCTAAACAAAAATGTTTTACCAATGGGTATAAAACTTGCTGCCTGCGAGGCTCCATTCATCCAGACACAGATATAAATGTCTGTCGTACAATATTTCACAAAGTCATCACAGAGAGTGGGGTCCAGCATTGGCTGGCACTGCTAGGTTGTGGGCACTGTGTTTCGGCACTGTTGTAGTAAGTATAATGTATTTGACAATACTAAATAGGGGGCTTTGCCTGGCTAGCACAATTATAGGAAACACTATGCTCCTGAATGAGATCTATTTTAAAGTGAATCTGTCAACAGCCTAATGGGTCCTAATCTGAGAGCAGCATGATATAGAGGCAGAGATCCTGATTCTAGGGATGAGTCACTTACTGGGCTCTCAATAGCCCAAAAGGCCAGCACCAAAATAAAGTACTATTAAGGATTTATCTAGCTGAAACACATACGTATTATGTTTTTCTTTACTATGCACACAATTTAGAATCAGGAGAAACAAAGGAGCACATAGGTTTTTGAAAATATCAAATCATTTTATTAACAGCACAAATCTGTATACATATGGTCAAGTAATATAGGACATGCAAAGGCAGGCAGATGGCGCTGCAACAAAGCATATGCGGCAGTGACAATGTTAGTGGTATGTGGCTACTTTGTAATCCAAATGAGCAAACCTGGTCAGTGTACAATACACATACCAACAAATTAAGGTAACCACTATGCCATGAATCTCAAGCAATTGTCATAAAATATCAGTGTAACGTAAAATGCTAATGCAGATAAAAAATATGACACATAATGCTCAAAGAGTTATTGCACATGCCCAATATATGATGTCACAGCCAGGATCCAATTGCTACACACAAAAAGAGATTTAAGCAGTGTGCAGGAGGAAGGTAAATGAACACCTGAGGATGGCAATAATGTGATATAAGTCACGAGTAGCGCATGGAGTGCAAGTAGGTGCTTACCCCAACACAGGCCACCTCATGAGATCCCCTGAACACATGCTTAATGACTGAGATAATCCCACACCAAGATAGACACATCAGAACATCAAATAACATAGTCTGGTGAAAAGTAATAAGGTGATTGCAGCAAGTAAGCGTCTTACCAGGAACTGATGAGAATAGCTCAGTATTCTTTGGAGCAGGTAATTTTTCTTGTTCTAGTGGACTACCACAGGTGGATTTGTTCACCCCTTGGCTTGATATGCAACTAGGGTTTTTGTTTGTATGTACACAATTTGCCATTTTTTTATCCTATATGATTAAAGGTTAAGTTTTAACTACTTTCCTTTGGTGCTGGAGAACATTGTGATCTATTTGACCTGTAGACCAAACCAGTGCATACTCTGAGCACCACAAACAGACCACAGACTGTCTACCATGGAGTCAGTGAGTTGAATAGCTACTTTTTCTATTTTTTTCGCTTCCGAATCCTGGGCTGCTTCTTGTAGTTTTGATAAAATCATTCTTTTATCACCAGGAGATTATCACTAGAGGACTAGTAAACCTTCTGCTATGTAGTCCTTCATATTCTTGAGCCTTGTATAACCCCATGCCCACCACTGATTGGCAGCTTTCTGCCTATGCACAGTGTACACAGCTGCCAATCAGTAGTTTGTATTTAGGGAACTAATAGATCTGCAGCAGATAAAAAAAAAAAAAAAACACTGTAATTAGAGCCTTTACCTCCACATTATTCTGCTCTCAAATGGGGTAGAAAAAAACTGGAGACAGATTTCCTTTAAAGAAGTCTCTCAGCTGCCCCAAACCTCTGACTGCTACTGAAAGTGCTGCTACTATTGCTGCCACTACACAGCCACAGTAACTAACTACATCTCTCATAGCTGACCACTATGTTTTTAGTTCAATATCTTCTTACCTGAACTTTTATATTTCAGACCATGCAGCTTCTGTCACTGCACATTCATGCCAGACTTCCATCTGCTGGATGTCCATTGTATAGTGCTGTGAATTACTGCCAGAATTGCTACTACTGGTCCTACACTATTAAACATATCATTGTCTGCACTGTCATAATTTTATACTGTGCTGCTTCTATCACTATCATGCCAGTCACACATCTTCTAGTTGCCCACTGTGTTTCATAGTACTATACTATACTGCTGCTGCCAGGGCTGCCACTGCTGGACTTTTACTGCCAAAAAAAATCTAGTTTCCTGACTCTTTAATGTTTTGCTTCTGCTGCTGTTGTTGTAGCTAGATGCCCAGACACATCTCCTGCACTATTCAAAATTTTGCATAGCCGTACTATACTGCTATCGAAAAATGTACTCTCTTTATGGCACATAAACAGCTCCCAAAATAGGAAAATTTCATGGCTTGTTGTCAAGCCATTTCTCCTTCACTTTGCAAAAAGCTAGCCTGTTCCTGGTCCCTAATAATAATGTTGATGGCTTAATAGAAAACTTTTGCAATTGTTTAGCCATTTTGAGAAGAGCAAACTTGTATCTGATGTGAAAAAAGGATACTTTTTTCACTCCTAGCTAAGAAGCCATTACTTCTTACTTTAATAACAGATAATTTGAACTTGTTACCTAAATAAAGGGATAATTTTTGGACAGCTTTAGTAAATTGCTATCGCTTCTTCATTTAGCAAAGAACAGACATCTTGATGCACCTGAGACACAATTTTTTCACCATTTCATTTGAATAAGTCACTGATTTTTCCATTTGCATTGTTTGTGTATAGAAACCAGCAAAAGCGGGCATGCAATCTCCCCAAAATGATAATTTTGTAACAGGTTCTACAATTTAAGTAAATTAGAAAATTCTGTTACTGCAGAGTGTTATTAAAAAGGCTTTGGTTTACTACCAGTTACCATCTCTTTTCTCCTAGCCAGATAGTAATGTCCAAGTGACTATACCCTAAGATTGTGTTTGTGTTACATAGCTCAAAAGTGCTAAAAGACCTCAGAGTATCATACATGTATTTATCTTATTATTAAAGGGTTTGCAGAATAGAGATTTGTAGTGGATAAAATTTGGCAAAGCATGCAAATTCAAATTTCAAAAGGTCAGCTAATCTACAGTATGCATATATACTTTAACCCCTTTCTTCCATCTGATGTACTATTCCTTCCATGTGACCTGGGACTTAATTCCCATGGACGGAATAGTACGTCATACGCAATCAGCCGCGCTCACGAGGGGATTTTCACAGCTGACACCCGCACTAAGTGCCAGGAGCGGTCATGGACCGGACCCGGCACTTTAACCCCCAGAACACTGCGTTCAAAGATGATCGCAGCGTTCCAGCAGCCTATGGAAGCATTGCACAGGGAGGGGCTCCCTGCGTGCTTCCCTGAGACCCTCAGAGCAATGCGATGTGATCGCGTTGCTCCGAGGGCCTCCTCCCTGCTGGCCCCCGGATCCAAGATGGCCACAGGGTCCTCTCGGGTCCTGCAGGGAGGTGGCTTGTAAGTGCCTACTAAGAGCAGATGCCAGCAAGCCTCCTGCAATGCCTGTCAGATCGCTGATCTGACAGAGTGCTGTGCAAACTGTCAGATCAGCGATCTGATACTATACACTGATGTACCACCCTGAGACAAAGTAAAAATATAAAAAAACAAACATGTGTAAAAATATTTTTTTAAAATCCTGTAGACAGTTCAGGGGTTTAGCTCCGGGATCGCCGTCTCGAGCAGACGGAGTGGCATGGAAAAAGTTCAAGCACAGACAGCAGTACTGGTGAAAACTGGCCGCAACCAGTTTATTGAAATCCACAGCAACAAACATAAACCAAATCATAAACAAAAGTCCTAAGCCTGACAGGCTGCTAGCTAGACACAGTTAGTTTCCTCACTACCGTCGTCTAGGCTCTAACAGCCTGGCCAAAACAACACAAATTATGTAGTTACCAGAGCTTGGCTTCCAGGAGACTTCCAGCAGCGTCTGAAGCCGGATTCAGACTGAGAGCTCTGTCTGTGTAACTCTACCACCTATTTCTGGCTGCTTAATTAGGCAGCTGTGTGTACTCAGGGTTGAGCTGCAAGCCTGTACTGGATGGGGAGTGGAGTGAACGTCGCACTGACAACCTACCTTCACTCCTACATTCCTCATATCACCCAGCTAAGAAACCTGGGTGAGATGTACACCCCGTCCAGTACGCACCCCTTCACTGTCTCACATATCCCCCCCTCTTCTCCAGACCGGAGGGCTGGTCAACAACTCCAAAGAGACAGTGAACTCTGGACAAGGCATCGGCATTACCCTGTAACTTCCCAGGCCTGTGCTCTACCGAGAAATTGAATTCTTGAAGCGAAAGGAACCACATTGTCACCCTGGCATTCCTTTCCTTGCTCTGCTTCATCCATGCCAGAGTAGCATGGTCTGACTGTAATTTAAATTCCCTGCCCAAGAGGTAATAACGCAGCGAGTCCAGCGCCCATTTGATTGCGAGGCACTCTCGCTCCAGAATGGCATAATTTTGTTCAGCCGGTGTCAGTTTTCGACTTAGATACATGACCGGGTGCTCTTCACCCTTCACGACCTGCGACAAAACCGCCCCTAACCCCACATTAGAGGCATCAGTTTGAACAAGAAATTCCTCGCTGAAATTAGGGGTGACCAGAACTGGGCTTTGACATAAAGCCATTTTCAAAGACTGAAATGCTTTTTCTGCCTCTGGATTCCATTCTACCATTTTGACTTCCCACCCTTTGTCAGGTCGGTCAACGGGGCAGCAATGGAGGCATAATTTTGTACAAATCTGCGATAGCACCCAGAGATGCCCAGAAACGCTTTGACCTGTCGTTTTGTGAGAGGTGTAGGCCAGTTCTGAATCGCCTCTACCTTATTGATTTGTGGCTTAATCAGCCCCCTGCCAATGACGTAGCCCAGGTACTTGGCCTCTTCTAGGCCAATTGCACATTTCTCTGGGTTTATGTTCAGCCCAGCTCCGCTTATCGAGTCTAAGATGGCTTGTACCTTAGCAAGGTGGCTCTCCCAATCGGAACTGAAAATTACCACATCATCCAGGTAGGCAGCCGCATAGGCTTGATGCGGGTGCAGGATTAGGTCCATAAGCCTCTGAAAGGTAGCCGGGGCTCCATGCAACCCGAATGGCATCACAAGATACTGAAACAAGCCGTCAGGGGTTGCAAAGGCCGTTTTTTTCTTTTGCCTCATCAGACAGGGTATCTGCCAGTACCCTTTTGTCAGATCGAGGGTTGTAATATAACGGGCACACCCTAACCTCTCGATTAGCTCGTCTACCCGTGGCATCGGGTATGCGTCAAACTTTGACACGTCGTTCAACTTTCTAAAATCATTACAAAACCTCCATGTTCCATTAGGTTTTGGGATCAGGACAATCGGGCTACACCACTCGCTTTGGGCCTCCTCAATGATCCCTACGGCTAGCATCTGTTTGATCTCAGTGGAGACTATCTCTCTACGGGCATCCGGAATCCTGTACGGCTTCAGCTTGACCTTAGTACCGGGCTCGGTCTCGATATGGTGCTTCACGAGAGAAGTCCGGCCAGGCAAGTCTGAAAACCTCTGCTGATTTTTCTGCAGAAACTCCCGTACTTCCTGTTTTTGGTGTACTGACAATGTCTCACCAACTATCACAGGAGGTAGAGGTGGTTTTAACTAGGGTTGAGCGATACTTTCCGATATCAAGAAGTATCGGATCGGAATGGGTATCGCCGATACCCCAAAAGTATCGGCGATACCCAATTCGATACCGGAAATCCAATGCAAGTCTATGGGACAGAAATATTGTAACTAAAAAAACCTCTTTCTTTCCTTGTAAACACTAAATATACACACATAGAATAAATATATATATATAATATATATACATGTCATTGTGACATATATATATACATATATTTATAGTTTATACACTTCTACATAGTAAAATAGCCTCTGATTCAATTGCCGGGTAAAGCCGGCTTTTGTGAAAAGACAGAAGCACCCGACATGAAATGACACTTGGTTTACATAGAGTTAACCATGTCTTTTCATGTAGTTTGATATCTGATTTGCACAAACAATTACATGAGTGTATGTGTGCAAAATTTCACACCTGTAGGGGTTAATTAAAGGTGTAAATTCGTTGTAAAAAAACAGACTTTTTTGCTATGAATTTACACCTTTAATTAACCCCTACAGGTGTGAAATTTTGCACACATACACTCATGTAATTGTTAGTGAAAACAATAGATCAAACAACTTGAAATGACATGGTTAACTCTATGTAAACCATGCGTCATTTCATGTCGTGTTCTGCATTTTCACAAAAGCCGGCAATTGAATTAGCGGCTATTATACTATGTAGAAGTGTATGAACTATAAATATAATATATATATATATATATATATATATATTGTGTCACAAATTCAATGACATGTATATATATATGAGGTGTAAAATTGTTGAAAAAAAATGCGTGGGCTCCCGCCCTTTTTTCTCAACCAGACAGACAAAGCCAGCGAGTGGGGCAGATAATAATAGCCCAGAGAGGGACCATTATTTTTGCCCCCCCCCTGGCTACTAACATCTGCCCCCAGACACCCCAGAAAAGACAAATCTATAATTAGATTCGCCCTTTCTGGCACTTTGCCCATCTATTCCCATTGCCCTGTAGCGGTGGCGAATGGGTTAATATGGGGTTAAAGCCACCTTGCTATTGAAAGGTGACCTTAAGCCAGGTTAATAATTGAGAGCTGTCAATTAGACAACTATCAATTATTAATCCTATTGCATGAAATAAAAATAAAACACACACACTTTAATTAAAAATCATTTTAATGAAATAAAGACACATGTTTTTGACCATCTTTTATTTTACTGCAAAAACCATTTCCTGTAATAAAAATAAAATAAAAAAGCAAAATTATTCTTACCTATCCCATGCACAGTCAGGTCCCACGGTGTAATCCTGCAGAAAGGGTTAATGTTTACTGCAGGGACCGCAGCTAATGCTGCAGCCTCACAGTAAACCCCCAAATGAATGAGCGCCTCTCCTGGCTGACAGGAGAGGAAGTGGAAAGCTTAATTGATTGCTTTCCACTTTCACTTCAGGTCAGCCAGGGACACAATCAGTGACGTCAGAGGGAACTGATTAACAAAAATAGGGGTTCCCTTCGAAAAAAAAATGGCGTGGGGTCCCCCCTATTTTTGTTAACCAGCCTGATGAAGCAGACTGCTGAGGCATGGTATTTAAGGCTGTTAAGGAGCGAATATCCATGGACGTTGCCAGCAGCGTCGGACTGGAGTACCTTGGGCCCACCAGAGAAAAATTATTCTTGGGGCCCACCATCATACTTCCCAACCTTTGAAGAAGGGAAAGAGGGACAAAGGCTGTGGCACGCTGTGCCTGCTGCAGCAAATTTTAGGCCATGCCACGTTGCACCACAGACTGTCCAGGAGTTGGTGGATGCTTTAGTCCAGGTGTGGGAGGAGATCCCTCAGGAGACCATCCGTCGCGCTCATCAGGAGCATGCCCAGAAGTTGTAGGGAGGTCATACAGCATACCTCCCAAATTTTGAAGACAGGAAAGAGGGCTAAAGGCTGAGGCGCGCCACACGCGCCGCTGCAGATTTTAGGCCACGCCCTGACCACACCCATTTCACAACTAATCACACCCATATCCTCGCCCCAAGCGTACCCATTTAGCACTGCTGATCACACTGACTGGTAATGAGGGCACAGTGGCTGGTACTGAGGAAGAGAAAGAAAGAGCAGCGAGAGAGAAAGAACAAACAGAGAAAGAAAGAGAGGAAAGAAAGAAAAGAGAGAAAGAAAGAACAGAGAGAAAAAAGAACAGAGAGCGAGAAAGAAAGAACAGAGAGCGAGAAAGACTAGAGAGAGAAAGAAAGACTAGAGAGAGAGCCAGAGGCGTAGCTAGGGTTTTGGTTTAGTGGGGGCGAAACTTCTGAGTGGGCCCCTAATCAGAGAACCTCAGCAAATGACCGCGCTGTTGCCAAAAATAATCTATATATAAAAAGACCAATATTGATATTACCGCCATATGGTCTGTGGTAAATAATACCAGTCCTACAGAACATATAATAGATTACAGCACAGGTACAGATAATGACTTACCACTGATGTTCTTTCTAATGGAATTGTTCACTTTTCATGTCTTTTCCATCTGGCCCAGACCGACATGACGACTTCTCCAGCCAGGACTCGACTGCAGAGATTACAACAAAGACACATTTCACTTCTCATATTTTTTTTTTTTTTTAAACCAATTATTTTTATTTAGGTTTCAAAAATTAACAGCAAACAGTTATCAATATACATATAACAATTCACATAACGTGTAGTAATACAGTCAAAACCCTCTCCCCCCTCCCCCCTCCCGCCAATACTCCTTATGCCGGGCATACCTGGGAACATTGACAATCATATTACCGCCATCCATGCGGACCATATTTTCCCAAAAGTTCTCTCTCCATGCCTCCGCCTGTAAATGCTTTCCTCTAAATGCATTACCGTACGTGTCTGAGCAATAAATTCCCTCCTAGTGGGGGTTCCGAATCTGTCCACTTTCGTGCTAATAATTTGCGTGCCACATATAGCAATCGCGCTATCGCCACTTTGTAATGTTCCGAGACAGGTATACCATCCACCTCCCCCAAAACACACAGCACCGGGTTTCTGTCAATTGTACATGTATAAGCCCTCTCAATTTTGTTAATAACGACCAACCAATAAGCCGCCAGCCGTGGGCACGACCATAGCATGTGCAGCAATCCGGCCTGGTCCATGCCACACCTAGGGCAATTGGAATCTCCCCTCAAGTCCGCCTTGTACAGAAGCAACGGTGTTTTGTATGTCCTATGTATTATGTATAATTGGGAGAGTCGTGCCTGCTCGCTTAGAGAGATCTTCGGGACATATTCTAGAATCGCCTCCCATTGTTCTGTCGTGAGGGTACCCACCTCCTTTTCCCATTTACTCTTTGAAATGAGGTGATTTCCCCCCAGATAGGAGTGCAGTAGGTCATGATATAAGCTCGATATGACTCCCCTCGTCCCTCCCTTCATACACACAAAGTCTAGTACAATGTCACCCTGAACCGTCATAGCTCCCAATCCACACTGTGCCCTCCAAGCATGTCGAAGCCTATAGTATTGAAATCCCCATACCAAAGGCAAATCAAATTCCTCTCTCAATTTCTCAAAGGTCTTCAGGTCCGTTCCACTCTGCAGCTGGCACACATATCTCACTCCTTGCGCCTTCCAATTGCCCATTTGACACAGCTTATTAAGTTCCGGCAGATGTTCATTGCCCAACACCGGTGAGTATCTAGTCAGCCCGTCCACCCCCCTGATCTTTTTAATAGTGTCCCATACCTTCTGAGTCAAGCCTAAGGTAGGATATATTGCTCCCAATTTCTTAAAGGTACCATCCTCTAACGCCTGGACCAGTGGGCGTCTCCCCGACACATGTTCCAGCACCCGGCAAGCTGCCCCTCCACAATCGGGCTCTCTCCATCCCCTGACATGCTGGCCCTGTACTGCCAAAAAATAGACCCAGGGATTGGGTGCGGTCAATCCTCCCTTCTCCTTCCCATTTTGCAGCGTTTCCAATTTAATCCTTGCCTGCCTCTTGCCCCATATCAAGGATCTGAAGATAGAATCAATACCCTGAAACCGTTTCTTTGGTAGCCATATCGGTGAGTTGTGCAAAACGTACATTAATTGTGGCATAAGGACCATCTTAATCAGGTTAGTTCTACCCGTCACCGTCAAAGCCAATCGGCACCATGCGCCTATTTTCTTTTTAAATTTCTCTAGCAGAGGAACTAAATTCAGATCCGTGAATCGTGTCAATGGAAGCGCCACCCATATCCCAAGGTATTTAAATTGTGAAACCAGCCGAGCTGCTTCCCCCTCTCATCTATCTCCTCCGCTTTTATTGGTCTATCTACAGCCATGACATAAGACTTGTGCCAGTTTATCTCCAGTCCCGAAATGCTCCCAAAGTGTTTAATTACATCCATGGTGCACCCCAATGTCTCTCCTGCACTTTCCAGAAATAACAGGATGTCATCGGCATACAGTGATATTTTTTCTTCCAGCCTCCCAAATTTAAATCCGACCACTCCTCTCTCAGCTCTTATTTTGGCCGCCAGGGCTCCACAGCCACCGCAAACAATAGCGGGACAGCGGGCACCCCTGCCTTGTGCCCCTATGTAGGTCAAACATCCCGGACCGTTCACCATTCACCTTAACTACCGCCCTTGGAGATGAGTACAGTAACTTCACCCAGGCCATGAACGCGGGGCCAAATCCCATTATTTCCATGATTTTCCATAAATATTTCCATTCCACACTGTCAAATGCTTTTCTAGCGTCCAATGACATCACTATTCTCCCGCCCCCATTATCAGCAGGCAGCTGCATATTAAGAAATAATCTTCTCAAGTTAACAGCCGTGGAGCGGTTGGGCATAAAGCCCGACTGGTCCTCGTGAATAACAGTATGCGCAACCCCGGTGAGCCGGATGGCCAGGATCTTAGCGAGTATTTTGACATCCGTTGTCAACAACGATATGGGCCTATACGACTCCGCATCCATGGGGTCTTTCCCCTCCTTTGGTAGAACCACTATCACCGCTTCCTCCATTGATCTCGGTAGCGCCCCCTTCACCAAAGCCTCCTCAAACACATTTTTCAGTTTTGGGGCCAGCAGCTCCACCAGCTCCCTGTACACCTCCCCAGGTAGACCATCAGCACCCGGTGATTTGTTATTGGGCATAGACAGAATTGCACATTCCACCTCCTCCACACTCACAGGTTCATCCAACCTTAACCTATCTTCCTCAGACAATTTAGACAGTGAGATGCCCTCCAAGAATTCCTCTACGGCCCTCTCCGTGTCCCGTACTCTTGAATTGTATAGTGCCATGTAATATTCCTTGAAGACCTCCAATATATCCTTTGTGTCTGTCAGAGTCGTCCCCGTTTGGTCTCTCAACCTGTACACCCTGGAAGATTCCCTCTGTGCCGCAGATATCACCGCCAACAAGTGACCCACTCTCTCTCCTTCCTCAAAGAATTGGGCTTGCTGAAATGCCCTTTTCCTCTCAGCTTGCATCATGTGCAGTTTATTAACTGCCTCCTGTGCCAATTTTAGTCTATTGTGAGCTGCACTCGTTGGCGTCAAAATCATGTCTGCCTCTGCCCTTGTCAAGTCATCCTTTATTTGTTGATCTGCCAATTTAGTTTTGGTCTTACACCGTGAGATCTCACCTATAAAAAGTCCCCTCATAAATGCCTTCATAGCCTCCCACACCACTGTGGTCTCCGCACTCCCCTCATTCACTTGGAAGAAGTGCTCTAGTTCTTTGGTTATTCCGCCCATATCCACCACTTTAAGCCACGTCGGGTGAAGACGCCAACCTCCCCTCTGTCCCTGAACAGATCCCACTAGAAGCGTGACAACCATAGGACTATGATCCGATAGAGTCCTCTGTAGGTATTCCACCTCCCCAACCATCCCATCCATAGCAGTATCCCCAAAAGCCAGGTCTATCCTTGACAGTGTTCCGTATGTAGCCGAGTGGCACGAGAAGATCCTCTTACTCTCATTTCGTACTCTCCACAGATCCACCAGCCCCAGCTCCCCCACGTAGGTGCCAAATGCAGTCATTCCGTCCCGTCCCGCTTCCATACCTGCCGGACGTACTTTATCCCAGTAATCATTCATGGTGTTGTTAACATCTCCCATAATCAACATCGGAGCCTCCCCCCATCCGGCCGTCAAGTCCAATACTGCTTGAAGTGCCTTTTTAGAATAAGGTGGAGGGATATATAAAGCCACTAAAATCATTTTGTGTCCATACAATCTGCATGCAATCCATACATACTGCCCTTCACTGTCTACTTGCACTGCCAGCTCTTCATAATGTGCGTTTTTATGTATTAGGACTGACACCCCCTGGAGTACGAGGAATAAGTAGAATGATATGTCTTTAACATCCACCCTGTCGACAGCCAGTGCCTAGTATCTCCAGTGAGATGGGTCTCCTGTAAGCACGCAATCATAGGATCACAAGATCTGATGTGATTCAGAATTGCTGCCCTCTTAATCCTGTCAGATATACCACGTACATTCCAACTTAAAATCCGAACAGTACGGTTACTCATTGTGCATCAGAAAAAACAATCCACCATCATCAAGTAACATCTTCCCATTTTGTTCCCCAGCATACCAGGTCAAACAGCATAAGCAACCCCATTTTCCCGCAACTCCAACCCATCCACCTCCCCCCACCCCCTCCCCCCACCCTTCTCTTGTCACTCTCTTCCCAATGTGAGAGTGGGAGCTCAAAGAACCTGAGCAACATCGTAGTATACCGCATAACCACATGCGCCGTGTCCTCCTCCAGCACTGGCAGTCCCTCCACCACATAATCAATAGTATGCTTAGTCCCGAACCATTAATCAAACAAATTAACTATAAAACATAAAACGTAGATCCCAGCGGGGTTTCTCCCCCTCCTCTGCGGTTTCGCAGAGCAATGCAGAGCCACAACCCTGTCCAGTGGTCAGAATAGCAGGGTCGTGTATTCACCGTACCGAGTCCTCAGCTTCTCTCAATTTGCTCCGATTCCGCTCCAACCACGAAGCGGCCTCTACCGGTGACGGGAAAAAATTGACCTTACCAAAGGCTTCCACTCTTAATTTGGCAGGATAAATTGTAGAATATTTCACATTCAAAGAGCGGAGCTGTTTCTTCACTTCACCATACCGTAGCCGCAGCTTTTGCACCTCAGCCGAATAATCCGGGTATATTTCAATGCGTTTGCCCTCCAGGGTAAGATCTGTCAATTTTCTGGCCTTACGTAAGATAGTGTCCCGGTCTCTGCAGTTCAGGATTCTGGCTAACATCGTACGAGGGCTCTCTCCAGGCACTGGGGGTCTCATGGGCACTCAAATGGGCACGCTCCACAGCAAACACCCTCGACAGGATATTAGACCCAAACTTTCCCAGAAGCCAGGTTTCAACAAAGGTCGTGGGGTCAGCACCCTCAGCTCTTTCAGGGATGCCCACAATATGCAGATTGTTCCTGCGTGACCGGTTTTCCAGGTCATCGTTTTTAATAGCCACTACCGCGATCCTTTGAATGTGCTGTTGTTGCGTCTTTTGCACTGAAGTTAAATGATCTTCTGTTACACCAACTCTGCCCTCCACCTCAGTCAATCTGGCTGTAACTTTCTGCATAGAAGCCTCAATGCCTCTCATATCGGTTTTTAGACCATTCACCTGCTTTGTCAGAGCAGTTAAGGCAGTCTTGCAGCATAAGACAGCCTGGAATACATCTCGCAGAGTCGGCTCTGCCTCATCTGAACTTTCAGCTGCCAGCACAGTATCACCATCCCCCTCCTCCTGCTGTTCATTATGTAGCGCAGGCATCTCCTCACCATCTTCCTCCTCATCTCCATGCTTCTCACTACCTTCACTTCCTTCTTATCTGCCTCCATGCCCCTCGCATACCTGTGCAGCCGCGCTGAAGCCTCCAGCCTCCGTGCATAGGCTGTGTTCCTCCTTCCCGCCTCTTCCTCTGTCTCGGTGCCATCTTGGGCTGAGGCATTGCTGCAGGCCCCGGCATCCTTCTGCCTTTTGCGGCCCATGTTGGTCTCTCTGAGTCTGGCAGAAGCTCGCCTCTGACTCCCGGGACCCTCAGACAACAGTTCCTGATAAGGGATTTGGCTGATTCGGGCTCTATGCAGGATAATTGAAGCTAATGGTGGTGGAGAAACACTGCCACCCGACCTCTCACATCAAGAGCTAGGCCACGCCCCACTTCTCATATTTTTAGCACTGTCACGGTCACCAATTGGACTATTCTCAACCTGCACAAACTCCTCATCCTGCTGATACCCCAATACTGAGCCGCTGCTGCCATATGTGTCCCTATTTCTGCACCTGATACCCCAATACTGAGCCGCTGCTGCCGTATGTGTCCCTATTACTGCACCTGATACCCCAATACTGACTGCTGCTGCCGTAGTCCTTACTGCACTGTACCATACTGCCGTGCTGCCTATGTCCTATACTGCACCTGCTGTGTGGTTCTGTGTGACCTCTAAATTCTAAAGCACCCCTCTAGAATATAGTAATGCCGGGTGCAAGTGCCCTAGAAAACAGTGGCCACATTTTGTCCCCTAGACTGTAATAATGCCCTGTGTGCCCCTTTGACAGTCACAGTAACCCGAGTTCCCCTATAACAATAAGTGTCCACTTTACATTTAATAATGTCCCAAGTCTCCCCCTGTACATCTCCCCTATACACAGAATAATGCCCCTCACTGGATATATACTGACCCCTTAATGTCCCCAAAGTATTTAATGGGTCCAACACTGTATGATGGCCCCTAGATAGCATCCATACAGCATAATACACCAGTTAGTCCTCAATATAGTATAATGCACCCCCATAGGCAGCCTCTATATTATAATAAACCCCCATAGGCAGAGTCTATAATATAATGCACCACCATAGGCAGCCGCTATATTATAATGCACCCCCATAGGCAGCCTCTGTAGTATAATGCATCCCCATAGGGAGTCTCTGTAGTATAATGCACCCCAATATGGAGCCTCTGTAGTATAATGCAGCCCCCATATACAGCCTCTGTAGTATAATGCACCCCCCATATACAGCCTCTGTAGTATAATGCACCCCCATTAAAAAAAAAAAAAAAAACAATACTCACCTCCCGGCTCCTGTGCTGCTCACTGTTCTCCCTCTCAGCGTCTGACAGCGGGCGCCGGCAGGTGACGTTATCGCGCCAGCTGTCAGACGCTGAGAGGGGGATTATGGGAGAGAAGGAGCGCTCGCTCCTTCTCTCTCTATGCGGTCAGCTGTATCGGCTGGATGCCGATACAGTTGACCCTCCGTTGACGGGTGGGGGGCCCACTACTGGCACCGGCGCCCCCACTGCCTTTTCAGGCCCCATAGCTTCCGGGCGGCAGAGCAGGGAGAGCGATTCTCCCTGCTCTGCCGCAGAATGTAACTGTATCGGCGTGCTGTGCACGCCGATAGTTACTGTAGCGTAGCTCCGGGTGGTCCCCCTCAGAGCGCGGGGCCTGGGGCCACCGCCCCCTCTGTCCCGCGTCCTATCCTTTCAAATCAGGGCCCACCACGCAGGAGATGGGGCCCACCGGAGGTTTCTCCGGTGTCCCGGTGGCTCAGTCCGACCCTGCTTGCCAGCCTGATAATACCAGGCTACAGCAGTCTGCTTATCTTGGCTGGTTAACAAAAATAGGGGATCCCCTCGAAAAAAATTGGCGTGGGGTCCCCCCTATTTTTGTTAACCAGCCAGATGAAGCAGACTGCTGAGGCCTGGATTTTCAGGCTGTTAAGGAGCCAAGATCCATGGACCTTGCCAGCCTGATAATACCAGGCCACAGCAGTCTGCATATCTTGGCTGGTTAACAAAAGTAGGGGATCCCCTCGAAAAAAATTGGCGTGGGGTCCCCCCTATTTTTGTTAACCAGCCAGATGAAGCAGACTGCTGAGGCCTGGTTTTTCAGGCTGGTAAGGATCCAATATCCATGGACCTTGCCAGCCTGATAATACCAGGCCACAGCAGTCTGCTTAGCTTGGCTGGTTAACAAAAATAGGGGATCTCCTCGAAAAAAAAATGGTGTAGGGGTCCCCCCTATTTTTGTTAACCAGCCAAGTAAAATGCAGACTGCTGCGGCCTGGTATTAAAAGACTGTCAAGGCCCATGGATTTTGGCCCTCAACAGCCTGATAATACCAGGCTACAGCAGCCCCACATTTGGCGCATCAAAAGATGTGCCAATTGTGGCACTTTACCCGGCTCTTCCCACTTGCCCTGTAGCGGTGGCAAGTTGGGTAATAAGGGGTTAATGTCACCGTTGATTGCACGGTGACAATAAGCCCGGTTAATAATGGAGAGGCGTCAATAAGACACCGATCCATTATTAATCCCAAAGTTTTTAAAGGTTTAAAAAAATACACAGCAAGAAAAAAGTATTTTAATGAAATAAGAGACAACACAGTTTTCATTTCTTTTATTACTCTCTCATTCCTGCGACGCCATCGATCTGTAAAAAAAGGAAAAAAACAAACCAACAGTATACCACCTGTCCGACGCAGTCCATAGTAACGAGTGTCCCACGACGATCCAGCTCTGCTACATCGGAATGTCAGGCAGAGCCTAACATCCCGACGTAGCACAGCTGATTACCTGCTTCCCCGGCGGTGACGTCATCGGACTGCTTTACGGCCGCGATTACCCAGCAGTCACTGCAGTTATCGCGAGAAACTGCATGTGACCGCCAGGGAGAAGATGGTGGCGGCCATCAAGCAGTCCAGGACGTGACCGCCGGAGATCTTCTGCCGGGTAAGTGCCGCTGACTCCTGACAGACCCGATCGACGGACACTGACCGTGACAGGAACATTCCGATTCCGGTATCCGATATGACGAAAATATCGGTACTCGGAATCGGAATTCCGATACAGCGAATATCGGCCGATACCCGATATTTGCAGTATCGGAATGCTCAACACTAGTTTTAACCCTTTCTCTAATTTACCCGAGGCCGACAATGACTCTCTGTCCCTCCAGGGCTTGATTAAGTTGATATGATAGATCTGGTAGGGCTTCCGTCTCCCTGGCTGGTGTACCTTGTAGGTGACCTCCCTCACTTTCTGTACTATCTCGTAGGGTCCATGCCACTTGGCCAAAAACTTACTTTCCACCGTGGGGATTAAGATCAGGACCCGATCCCCGGGGTTGAATGTCCTAACTTTTGCTGACCGATTATATATTTTGCTTTGAGCTTCTTGGGCTCTCTGCAGGTGATCCTTAACCAATGGCATAACTTTAGCAATTCTATCCTGCATCTGGGCAATATGCTCTTTAACACTCTTTTATGGGGTTGCCTTGGTCTCCCATACTTCCTTGGCTATATCTAGCAAGCCCCGCCGGTGCCGACTATATACCAACTCAAAGGGAGAAAACCCAGTAGAGGCTTGGGGCACCTCTCTGACCGAAAACATTAGGTAGGGTAACAGGTAGTCCCAATCCCGACCATCTTTCTCCACTGCTTTCTTTAACATATGTTTTAACGTTTTATTAAAACGTTCCACCAGCCCATCCGTCTGTGGGTGATACACGGATGTTCGAATGTGCGAGATTTTAAGCAACTTACACAGCTCCTTCATCACCTTGGACATAAAAGGTGTGCCTTGGTCCGTGAGGATCTCTTTAGGGATTCCTGTCCTGGAAAACATATGAAAGAGTTCCCGTGCAATATTTTTGGACGCCATATTTCTTAAAGGGACAGCCTCGGGTACCGGGTTGCATAATCAAGTACCACTAGTATGTATTGGTGCCCCTGGCTGATTTCACAATAGGACCTACCAAGTCCATCGCTATTCTTTCAAAGGGTGTCTCTATAACCGGAAGCGGGACTAATGGACTGCGGAAGTGGGCCACCGGAGCATTTATCTGACACCTGGGGCAGGATTTGCAATAATCCCCCACATCTCGATAAACCGCTGGCCAGTAAAACCTCTGGAGGATTCTTTCCTGGTCTTGTCCATCCCCAGGTGCCCACCAAGCACGTGGTTATGTGACAAACTTAGCACCATACTTCTAAATGGTTTAGGTACCAGGAGCTGACTCACGACTAGAGTTGAGCGATACTTTCCGATATCCTAAAGTATCGGAATCGGAATGGTATCGCCGATATCACTAAAAAATCGGCGATACCCGATACCGATACCGGAAGTCCCATGTAAGTCTATGGGAACAAAATATCGCAACTAAAAAAACCCCATTCTTTCCTTGTAAACACTAAATATACACACATAGAATACATATATATATATATACATGTCATTGTGACATATATATATACATATATGTATAGTTTATACACTTCTACATAGTAAAATATCCTTTGATTCAATTGCCGGGTAAAGCCGGCTTCAGTGAAAAGACAGAAGCACCCGACATGAAATGACACTTGGTGTACATAGGGTTAACCATGTCTTTTCATGTCGTTTGCTATCTAATTTGCACAAACAATTAAATCAGACTATGTGTGCAAAATTTCACACCTGTAGGGGTTAATTAAAGGTGTAAATTCGTTGTAAAAAAAACGGACTTTTTTGCTACGAATTTACACCTTTAATTAACCCCTACAGGTGTGAAATTTTGCACACATAGTCTAATTTAATTGTTTGTGCAAATTAGATAGCAAAGGACATGAAAAGACATGGTTAACCCTATGTACACCAAGTGTCATTTCATGTCGGGTTCTGCATTTTCACAAAAGCCGGCAATTGAATTAGCGGCTATTATACTATGTAGAAGTGTATGAACTACAAATATAAATATATATATATGTGTCACAAATTCAATGACATGTATATATATATATATGAGGTGTAAAATTGCTGAAAAAAAATGCGTGGGCTCCCGCCCTATTTTCGCAACCAGACAGACAAAGCCAGTGAGTGGGGGCAGATAATAATAGCCCAGAGAGGGACCATTATTTTTGGCCCCCCCCGGCTACTTAACATCTGCCCCCAGACACCCCAGAAAGGGCAAATCTCTAATTAGATTTGCCCTTTCTGGCACTTTGCCCGTCTATTCCCATTGCCCTGTAGCGGTGGCGAATGGGTTAATAAGGGGTTAAAATGACCTTGCAATTGAAAGGTCACTTTAAGCCAGGTTAATAATTGAGAGCTGTCAATTAGACAACTATCAATTATTAATCCTATTGTATGAAAGAAAAATCAAACACACACACTTTAATAAAAAAGAAGTTTAATGAAATAATCACACAGTTTTTGACCATATTTTATTTACCTGCTAAAACCATTTCCTGTAATAAAAATAAAATAAAAAAGCAAAATTATTCTTACCTATCCATGCACAGTCAGGTCCCACGGTGAAATCCTTCAGAAGGGTTAATGTTTACTGCAGGGACCGCAGCTAATGCTGCAGCCTCACAGTAAACCCCAAATGAATGAGTTCCTCTCCTGCCTGACAGGAGAGTAAAGGCTGGGTGTCACATAACGATACACCAGCGATCCCGACAACGATATGCACTTGTCAGGATCGCTGGTGTATCGCTACATGATCGCTGCTGAGCTGTCAAACAGGCAGCTCAGGCAGCGATCTGGGACAGCGACACTGCGGGTAACATCGCTTAAGGGCCCGTCTCACATAGCGATATCACTACCGTGATCGCTGCTGAGTCACTAGTTTTGTGACGCAGCAGCGAGCTCACCAGCGATATCGCTGTGTGTGACATTCAGCGACGATCAGCCCCCCTGCCGGGTATCGCTGATCGTCGCAGAAATGTCAGGACCTTTTTTTGATCGCTGGTTTCCCTCTGACAGGCACGCATCGCTGCGTGTGACAGGCGGGAGACCAGCGATCCGCTGGTAACCAAGGTACACAGCGGGTTTCCAGGCACCGCGCAGCGCTTGGAAACCTGCTGTGTACCTTGGATACCAGCTCCCTGCATCAGGGCGCTGGTATCCAAGGTACACTTTGGGTTTCTAGGCACAGCCCCGCGCCTGGAAACCCGCTGTGTACCTTGGTTACCAGCGGATCGCTGGTCTCCCGCCTGTCACACGCAGCGATGTGTGCCTGTCAGCGGGAAACCAGCGATCAAAAAAAAGTCCTGACATTTCAGCGACGATCAGCGATACCCGGCAGGGGGGCTGATCGTCGCTGAATGTCACACACAGCGATATCGCTGGTGAGCTCGCTGCTGCGTCACAAAACTAGTGACTCAGCAGCGATCTCGGTAGCGATATCGCTATGTGAGACGGGCCCTTAAGTGGAAAGCTTAATTGATTGCTTTCCACTTTCACTTCAGGTCAGCCAGGGACACAATCAGTGACGTCAGAGGGAACTGATTAACAAAAATAGGGGTTCCCTTCGAAAAAAAAATGGCGTGGGGTCCCCCCTATTTTTGTTAACCAGCCAGATGAAGCAGACCGCTGAGGCCTGGATTTTCAGGCTGTTAAGGAGCCAAGATCCATGGACCTTGCCAGCCTGATAATACTAGGCCACAGCAGTCTGCATATCTTGGCTGATTAACAAAAATAGGGGATCCCCTCGAAAAAAATTGGCGTGGGGTCCCCCCTATTTTTGTTAACCAGCCAGATGAAGCAGACCGCTGAGGCCTGGATTTTCAGGCTGTTAAGGAGCCAAGATCCATGGACCTTGCCAGCCTGATAATACCAGGCCACAGCAGTCTGCTTAGCTTGGCTGGTTAACAAAAATAGGGGATCCCCTCGAAAAAAAAAACGGCGTGGGGATCCCCCCTATTTTTGTTAACCAGCCAAGTAAAATGCAGACTGCTGCGGCCTGGTATTAAAAGACTGTCAAGGCCCATGGATTTTGGCCCTCAACAGCCTGATAATACCAGGCTACAGCAGCCCCACATTTGGCGCATCAAAAGATGTGCCAATTGTGGCACTTTACCCGGCTCTTCCCACTTGCCCTGTAGCGGTGGCAAGCGGGGTAATAAGGGGTTATTGTCACCGTTGATTGCACGGTGACAATAAGCCCGGTTAATAATGGAGAGGTGTCAATAAGACACCGATCCATTATTAATCCCAAAGTTATTAAATGCATAAAAAAAAGACAAAGCAAGAAAAAAGTATTTTAATGAAATAAAAGAGACAACACAGTTTTCATTTCTTTTATTACACTCTCATTCCTGCGACGCCATCGATCTCCTGTAAAAAAAGAAAAAAAACAAACCAACAGTATACCACCTGTCCGACGCAGTCCAGAACGACAGTCCCACGACGATCCAGCTGTGCTACATCGCAATGACAGGCAGAGCCTGTCATTGCAACGCAGCACAGCTGATTACCTGCTTCCCCGGCGGTGACGTCATCGGACTGACTGCTTTACGGCCGGGATTACCCAGCAGTCACTGCAGTTATCGCGAGAAACTGCATGTGACCGCCGGGGAAAGAAGATGGCGGCCATGAAGCAGTCCGGGATGTGACCGCCGGAGATCTTCTGCCAGGTAAGTGCCGCTGACTCCTGACAGACCCGACCGACGGACACTGACAGTGACAGTGACAATCCCGATTCCGGTATCCGATAAGACGAAAATATCGGAACTCGGAATCGGAATTCCGATACAGCTAATATCGGCCGATACCCGATATTTGCAGTATCGGAATGCTCAACACTACTCACGACCTCTCCATTGACCTTAGTGACCCTGTATAGCAGTTCATTGTTCAGGGCAAAATGGGGAAATTGTTTATCAGAGCCGGGCTCTTGTGGGATCTCATTTAGAACAGTTATACTTTCCCTGGCATGTTTAAGAGTGTGGTCTCGCAACTGCTCACTCCCAAAATTGCCACGGGACACAGGTAGGTCAGGGACATTCTGTTCCAGAGAATCATTATCCCCTCCCCCAACATCACGTTAAATGGAAATTCATCATTATCATTATCATCATCATCATAGTTCAACAACACACTAGCATTGTGTTCCGCACCTATGGACCACTCAACCTCAGTAGGAGCTTCATCACACTGTCCGGTAGAACCGTTTTTTCCCAAAGACCCCAATACAGGGGAAAGTCACGACCCAATATGACGGGGTGCATCATGTTCTTCACTGCCCCCACTTCATACGAGATCTCCCCGAGTTTTGTGACGAAGTCCACGGAAGTCACCGGGTAGACTTTGGTATCTCCATGGATGCACACCACGCTCAGGTGTTTATTGGGGATGAAGTCCCTATCAGCCAGGCTGGCATGTACCAGAGTCACTCGACTCCCTGAGTCTAGGAGGGCTTGTATGGGGCAGCCATTTATAACCACCTGGGACACCTGTGGGCCATTCTCCTCGGTTGGGGTGGTGACGAACACGGGTTCCGCGAGGAGAGAGAGAGACCTTCCAGCATCGCAGTCCATAGGTTCCCCCACTAGTGGACAGTTGGCTGAAATATGACCCCGTTCACGGCATCTCCAACACTGTCTCTGGTCTGGGGGTTCATACGGGGAGACCTTTCTAGGCCTGGGGACTCCCGACAGGGAAGCATCGGCCCTTGCCTCACACATGTCCCCTCGGGCCTGAACCTGTCTATCAGCAGCCCCCCTGGCCCCAACAGCTGGAACTCTCTTATCGGGAGATGTCGGAGGCCGGGTACTCCGAAATGACGACCGCTCGGACGGCTGGTTGGGAAGGTAGTCTTTGGTGGCGGAGTACCTCTCTATCAGGCTGACCAGATGATTGGCATCTTTGGGGTCTCCCTGTCCGACCCAGTGCTGCACCTCAGGAGGAAGGGCCCAGATGTACCGGTCCATCACTACCTTTTCGACGATTTGGGCAGGGGTGTTGACGTCAGGCTCCAGCCACTTCTTTACTAAGTAGATTAGATCATACATTTGTGAGCGAGCAGGCTTGTCCCCACTGTATCTCCAGTTATGGACTCTCCTGGCACGGACTGCAACCGTAACACCCAGGCAGGCAAGAATCTCCGCTTTTAGCTTGGCATAGTCTCTGCTATCCTGCTCGCTAAGGTCAAAATAGGCCTTTTGGGGTTCCCCAGTCAGATAGGGTGCGACCACCATGGCCCATTCAGATGGTGGCAGATTCTCCTTCTCTGCCAGTCTTTCAAATATAGCGAGATATGGCTCCACATCATCATGAGGCGTCATCTTCTGCAGGGTCTGTTTTACCGCCTTCTTTACCGCGGACACGCAGGTGACCTGGCGTCATCACCCTGGGACGAGGTGCTGAGAGCCTGGTGTAGTGCTGCAATCTGCTCCATCAATAATCGGTTAGTCTCCTGCTGTTGCACACTAGCTTGCGCCATATGTCTAAGCAGCTCCTCCATGCTGTCAGACTTGTCTGTCCCGGCAACGGCAGCCTTTACCCAGGACATGCACACTCCAAAGTTTTTACCACAGCAAACACATATTTTTCTGTGCAGACCCTATTAGGGCTACTGTCTCTTTAAGGCTGCTTTGACAGACTTTTTTTTTTTCTTTGCTGCTGTTTTAGCCACTGTGCTGCCCGCATTCGAGCAACAATTGTAGACAGTTCAGGGGGTTTAGCTCCGGGATCGCCATCTCGGGCAGACGGAGTGGCATGGAAAAAGTTCAAGCACAGACAGCAGTACTGGTGAAAACTGGCCGCAACCAGTTTTATTGAAATCCACAGCAACAAACATAAACCAAATCATAAACAAAAGTCCTAAGCCTGGCAGGCTGCTAGCTAGACACAGTTAGTTTCCTCACTACCGTCGTCTAGGCTCTAACAGCCTGGCCAAAACAACACAAATTATGTAGTTACCAGAGCTTGGCTTCCATGAGACTTCCAGCAGCGTCTGAAGCCGGATTCAGACTGAGAGCTCTGTCTGTGTAACTCTACCACCTATTTCTGGCTGCTTAATTAGGCAGCTGTGTGTACTCAGGGTTGAGCTGCAAGCCTGTACTGGATGAGGAGTGGAGTGAACGTCGCACTGACAACCTACCTTCACTCCTACATTCCTCATATCACCCAGCTAAGAAACCTGGGCGAGATGTACACCCCGTCCAGTACGCACCCCTTCACTGTCTCACAATCCCTAAATAAATAAAAAAAGAAAAAATTCCCAAATAAACACATTATGTAAATAAAAAAACAATAAAAGTACACATATTTAGTATCGTCCCATCTGTAACGACACACCCTATTAAAATGTCCCACTAGTTAACCCCATTAGTAAACCCCTTAAAAAAACAAGGCAAAAAAACAATGCTTTATCATCATACCTCCGAACAAAAAGTGGAATAACACGCGATCAAAAAGACGGATATAAATAAACATGGTACAGCTGAAAACGTCATCTTGTCCCACAAAAAATGAGCCAAAAACAGCAACATCAGTGAAAAAAATAAAAAAGTTATAGCTCGCAGAATAAGGCGATGCAAAAATAATTATTTTTATATAAAATTGTTTTTATTGTATAAAAGCGCCAAAACATAAAAAAATTATATAAATGAGATATCGCTGTAATCGTACTGATGTGAAGAATAAAACTGCTTTATCGATTTTACCACAAGCAGAACGGTATAAACGCCCCCCAAAAGAAATTCATGAATTGCTGGTTTTTGGTCATTCTGCCTCCCAAAAATCAGAATAAATGCGATCAAAAAATGTCTTGTGCCCAAAAATGGTACCAATAAAAACGTCAACTCGTCCTGCAAAAAATAAGACCTCACATGACTCTGTGGGCCAAAATATGGAAAAATTATAGCTCTCAAAATGCAGTGATGCAAAAACTATTTTTTACAATAAAAAGCGTCTTTTAGCGTGTGACAACTGCCAAACATAAAAACCCGCTATAAAAACCCACTATAAATAGTAAAGTAAAGCATCTTTTATCACCCCCTTAGTTAGGGAAAAATAATAAAATTAAAAAAATGTATTTATTTCCATTTTCCCATTAGGGTTAGGGTTGGGATTAAGGTTAGGGGTGTGTTAGGGTTAGGTATGTGGTTAGGGTTATGTTTAGGGGTAGGGTTGGGATTAGGGTTAGGTGTGTTGGAGGTAGGGTTGGAGTTAGAATTGGGGGGTTTCCATGGTTTTGGCACATCAGGGGTTCTCCAAACATGTCATGGCGTCTGATCTGAATTCCAGCCAATTCTGCTTTGAAAAAGTGAAACGGTGCTCCTTCAATTCGAGCTCTCCCAAACAGTGGTTTACCCCCACATATGGAGTATCAGCGTACCTGAAAAAATTGCACAATAATTCTTGGGGTCCAATTTCTTCTGTTATCCTTGGAAGAATAAAAAATTGGGGGCAAAATAATCATTTTTATGGAAAAAAATATATATTTTTTTTATTTTTATGGCTCTACTTTCTAAACGTCTGTGAAGCACTTGAGGGTTCAAAGTTCTCCCCAAACATCTAGATAAGTTCCTTGGGGGTTCTAGTTTCCTAAATGGGGTCACTTGTGGGGTTTCCACTGTTTAGGCACATCAGGGACTCTCCAAATGCGACATGATGCCCGCAGACCATTCCATTAAAGTCTGCATTCCAAAACATCACTACTTCCCTTCCGAGCCCTGAAGTGTGTCCATACAGTAGTTTTCTTCCACTTATAGGGTATCAGTGCACTCAGGACAAATTGTACAACAACTTTTGGTATCCAAATTCTCCTGTTACCCTTGGGAAAATAAAAAATTAGAGTCTAAAAAATCATGTTTGTGGAAAATATATGATTTTTTTTATTTTCACCTCCGAGCGTTATAAACTTCTGTGAAGCACTTGGGGGTTCAAAGTACTCACCACATATCTAGATAAGTTCCTTGAGGGGTCTAGTTTCCAAAATGGTGTCATTTGTGGGGTTTCCACTGTTTAGGCACCTCAGGGGCTCTCCAAACGTGACATGGCGTCCAGCCAATTCTGCGTTGAAAAAGTCAAATGGCGCTCCTTCCCTTCGAAGCTCTGCCATGCACCCAAACAATGGTTAACCCACACATATAGGGTATCGTCGTACTCAGGACAAATTGCAAAACAACTTTTGGGGTCCAATTGCTCCTGTTACCCTTAGGAAAATAAAAAATTGGGGTCGAGAAGATCATTTTTGTGGAAAAATTATGATTTTTTATTTTTACGACTCTACGTTATAAACTTCTGTGAAGCACTTGTGGGTTCAAAGTGCTCACCACACATCTAGATAAGTTCCTTAGGGGGTCTACTTTCCAAAATGGTGTCACTTGTGGGGGGAATCCACTGTTTAGGTGCATCAGGAGCTCTCCAAACGCAACATGGCGTCCGATCTCAATTCCAGCAAATTTTGCATTGATAAGACAAATGGCGCTCCTTCCCTTCCGAGCTCTGTCATGCGCCCAAACAGTGGTTCCCCCCACATATGGGGTATCAGCAAACTCAGGACAAATTGCACAACAATTTTTGTGGTCCAATTTCTCCTGTTACCCTTGGTAAAATAAAAAAAATTGGATCTGAAGTAAATATTTTGTGAAAAAAAGTTAAATGTTCAATTTTTTTTAAACATTCCAAAAATTCCTGTGAAGCACATGAAGGGTTAATAACCTTCTTGAATGTGGTTTTGAGCACCTTGAGGGTTGCAGTTTTAAGAATAGTGTTACTTTTGGGTATTTTCTATCATATAGACCCCTCAAAGTGACTTCAAATGTGATGTGGTCCTTAAAAAAAATGGTGTTGTAAAAATGAGAAATCACAGTTCAATTTTTAACCCTTATAACTTCCCAACAAAAAAAAATTGTCTCCAAAATTGTGGTGATGTAAAGTAGACATGTGGGAAATGTTATTTAGTAACTATGTTATGTTACATATTTCTCTGTTTTAAAGGCATAAAAATTAAGAGTTTGAAAATTGCAAAATTTTCAAAATTTTTGCCATATTTCCATTTTTTTCATAAATAAATGCAAGTTATATCACACAAATTTTACTATTAACATGAAGTACAATTTGTCATGAGAAAACAGTCTCAGAATCGCCAAGATCCATTGAAGCATTCCAAAGTTATAACCTCATAAAGGAACAGTCTTCAGAATTGAAAAAATTGGCCAGGTCATTAACGTGCAAACCACCCTTGGGGGTTAAGGAAACATAGTATCGATAATAACATTATAAAAATGCTATTTTAAATATCTTCATGTACCAGAAAAGATAAACTTCATTTTCTCAGATTTCATTTTCCTCTGAGGGAAGGTTTAATTTGCCAATGTCTATGTTTACATTTATGTGTTGTGACTGAAAGTATTTCCACTGTAATTAAACAAAGAAATCGGAAATGCTAAACATGGCTACAGAATCTCTGGGTGCTTCTAACTCTGCTAATCTATAAATTGGAGTTGACCGACCTTATGTTCATCAGCACTCTCCCATGGTTTGATCTGAAGATGTGCGCTGAGCCAAAAATTCTGAATTAAATATGAATCTGAATAGCCAGGAGGTGCTAAGGATTAGTCTGTTTTCTGATTCAGCGCATGTAAAATTGATTCATTAATTCAGATTTCACATTAGCTTGTTTCCCATATTTGAGATTCTTCTTAAACAACACTTGGGATTAAGGCCTTTCTGTTCAGCAAAAGTAAAAAAAATATATATATATTTGTGTAAGTATTTTTTGTTCCCTTTGCTCCTGATTTGTTCCTTTGTGAGTTTAGGCTTTGATTAAAAATTTACCCCCAGCAAATGTAATCCTGGCTCTACCCTGTCTATTATTTAATTAAGTCAATGTTACTATCAAATGCTAATAAGTTTTATTCAAAGGAAATGTCTCAGTAATTGAAAAGAATCTACCTCTTCATATTTCTTTTAGGCCGGCATCACACTAAGGAGGAATATGGACGAGTGAGAGGCGTGAAAACCAAGCATTACACACAGACCAATATTTCTCTATGGGGCAACTCTGATCATGCGTATTTTTTTCGGCTATATCTTACGGTGCGAGACACCCGCAGCATGCTGCGATTGTACGCGTATTACGCCCGTTGTACGCCAATGAAAGTCTATGGGTGTGAGAAAACAACGGATTACACACGGACCAGACATGTGACTTGCGAGAAATACGCAAGACTTCTGCAGCTCACAGGAAATGGTGCAACACATGCAGCAGAAAGCTGACACATGCAAACTTAGCTCAAAAAGAGCGCCAGACATCCCGGAAGAACGCCTTCACGGAGTCGGCCATGATGTCCACCCTCATCAATGTTGAGATGCTCATTGTGTTGGTGCAGGAGAGGCCTGAAATTTGGGACCAAAAAGATGCACAGTATGCAGACCGCGCAAGGAAAGAGGTGGCATGGAGGCACATCTGTGGGCAGATGTCTCCCCACTTTGGCGACAGCCCACACTTGATTTTTTTCCAAACTTTTTTAACGGTCAGAGCGTATTTGTAGCGCAGAATTTGGCCAAAAAATGTTTGTTTTTTTTGTGGGGCAAAAATGTTAGTATAGTCACATCCTACTAGGCCCCCATGACTATATTACGTGTATATAGAAGAATTTGGCTTTGTGCAGCTAGCTAATTGATTACATTATATGTGTCATTGCAGTGGATGATGTTATGAGAAGATGGAGAAGCATCCGCGACCAATACCGGCAGGAATGGCAGCAGAGGTCCAAGAGCGGGTCATCAGCACCCACAAAAAGAAAATACGTTTACTTTGACAGGCTGGGTTTTCTTGCACCTATTCTGGATCTCAGACCGTAAGTACATACATCACACCACATAACACATATGCAGTTTAGGCTCACCCCTCCTACATGTTCTAATCCCCTTTCATTTCCCAACAGAACTCAATCCAACCTCACTGAGAGGGAGACAGGCTCCGACTCAGAGGCCATTATTGACCAGGTTGGGGGAGGTGAAGAGGTGGCTGGCCCATCGTCTCAACCTCCCATCAGCATCCCCCAAGGTTCACAATCACAAGGACCACAGAAACCCTCTCCTCCTCTACCTGTACCAGAGGCACCAGCTGCAGCAGCATCCGCCATTTGGGATGAAGCTGGAAACAGCAGCAGCCCCACTGTACCTCTGGGGGGCTCCCCCCAGCCTGCTTCAATATCCCGCCGTGGGAGAAGATGGCGAGACATCACTGGGTCAGACACACGTAGGCATGTGGACACTGGGGTACTCAATTACCTTTCAAGGGCAGCTGTGGATGAGGGTGAGGAGGCCTATGCCCGTAGCCTTGCCCGCTACCTTCGTCCCCTACCCTGTGAGCTCAGGCTCCGTGTGCAAGGATCAATGCACATACTAATTGATGCATGCACACCCCCAATAAACCATATGAGGTGTTTGAATTCCTTGAGAGGCGGCAACTCTCACCCCGTAACCTTCTGCGCCTTGCCCCCACCAAAATGTGCATTAGGATCTGATGATCCTCCTGCACGGGTGCATACACCTCAACCCATTCCCCCACCGAACCAACCTTGGCAACAACAGGGTCAAATGGCTGGCTATAATCTGACTTCCCAATATGGCCACTTGTACAGATCCAGTGTTGGAGGCTGGTCCCAACTGTAATGTATGTAGTACAGTTCATATAGCGTCTTGTGCTTGGGTGCGATGAAAACACAGGAGTCACAGGTTTGATATAGAAAAGTCCTGTATTACTTCATACAAGTTGGCAGAAATAGTCACACAGTTTGCAGACACAGAAACAGGAGACACAGCAGGCCAGAGTAATCCAAGCTCAGCAATCACTCTCCAATACAGATTCAGGATCTTCTTCTCTGTTACCGTAAGTCCATGCAAACGTGGGTCTTTCAAAGAGCAGGGTTCAGAGTCCACAAGTGCTTCAGAGTTCCTCAGTAGGAATAGCTGGAGTACAAGGTCCAAGGCTTACAGGAGTCAAGTCACAGGTTCACTGCAGGCTAGATTCTGAAGCACTGATTGCTCAGCTGTGGCTGCTTAAGAAGCAAAGGAGAGAATCAGGGCGGGAACATGCAAGCTGGAAACTCCATTTTGACTGAGGGCAAGATAGCTGCAGCAAGACAGAAAGTAAAATGGCTGACGAACAAACTGAGTTTCAGGAATATATACATAGAACCTTACATTACTCCCCCCTTAAGGACAACCTCCGGATGACCTCAGACCAGGCTTGTGTGGGTACCTCCGATGAAACTGACGGAGCAAGCGAGGAGCATTAACGTTATTGACCGGTTCCCATGAGTTGTCCTCCACTGGGTAGCCCTGCCATTTAATCAGATATTGTAACTGATTTCTATACAACCTGGAATCTAAAATCCTTTCCACCACAAATTCTTCCTGACCATCGACTAGCACTGGGTCAGGGCAAGGAGAGGAACGTCCAGGAAACGTATTGGGTGTCGCAGCCTTTAGTAGGGATACATGAAAGACAGGGTGGATTCTCATAGTTCTGGGCAGTTGAAGACGACAAGCAACGGCACTTATAATTTTACTGATTTTATAGGGTCCAATGTACTTATGTCCCAACTTAGACGATGGAATCCTTAACTTAAGATTTCTGGTTGACAGCCAGACCAAGTCTCCTACCTTGAAAGCTGGTGCAGGTTTACGAAATTTATCTGCTGCTTTCTTGTACCTTTCTTGAGCCGATTCCAGATTTTCCTTTAGAAGATCCATATTCTTCTGTAAAGACGTGATTCTTTCAGCCACTGCTGGTAAAGGCGTTTCTATGGGAAATCGTGGTAGAATGTTAGGATGATAACCTAGATTAGAGTAAAAAGGAGACTGTTTAGTGGAGGCACTCTGAGAGTTGTTATACGAGAACTCAGCTAATGGAAGTAGATCCACCCAATCATCCTGTAGGTGGCAGATAAAGCAGCGGAGATACTGCTCCAGGGTTTGATTGGTTCGTTCGGTCTGTCCATTAGTCTGGGGATGAAAAGCAGAAGAAAGGTTTACTTTAATGTCCAATGCTGCACAGAAATTTTGCCAAAACCTAGAAGTGAATTGCACCCCTCGATCCGAAATAACCTCATCCAGTACTCCATGTAAGCGAAACACATCTTTAATCATCAAATCTGATGTCTGTTTTGCAGTGGGTAAGCCGACACAAGGGATAAAATGAGCTGCCTTTGTTAGACGGTCAACCACCACTAGAATGGTGTTCTTCCCCTGAGAGGTTGGTAACTCCACAATGAAGTCCATAGAAATGGATCCCCACGGGCGGGACGGGGTGGGAAGAGGCTGTAACAGACCAGTTGGTGAGGAGCGAGGTGTTTTGCATCTTGCACAGACCTCACATGAAGTGACATAATTCAAAACATCCTTCCTGCAAGTGGGCCACCAAAAGAAACGAGAAAGAAATTCCTGTGTCTTTAGAATTCCTCTATGCCCAGCTATCTTGGAATCGTGAATGAGTTGCAATACTCTTAATCTGACTGTTTCAGGAATATACAGACGTTGTCCCTGAATCCACACACCATTCTTAAAGACAAGACTTACGTCCCTTGGGGTTGTGCCAAAAAGGAATCCGCATGGTATGCTTCCTTGATGTCCTTAAGTAGGTCTTGATTATGAATTACTCCTAGGAATCTAGAGTCAGGAAGAATAGTCTTAGGAGGAGTAATTGGACGTGTCTCTGCTGAGTAAATCCTAGAGAGTGCATCAGCCTTTCCATTGCGCGATCCTGGTCTATAAGAGATGATAAAATTAAATTGGTTTAAGAAAAGATTCCAGCGAGCCTGGCGAGGAGTCAGGCACTTAGCCGACCTGATAAACTCAAGGTTACGATGGTCTGTCAGGACGACTATTTGCTGTGCAGCTCCCTGAAGAAGGTGTCTCCATTCTTTGAAGGCGGCAATAATGGCCAACAACTCTCTATTGCCCACATCGTAGTTCCTCTCAGCCGAAGACAACTGCTGGGAAAAGAAGGCACAGGGATGCAAGACATTCTTCTCACCTGTTCTCTGAGAGAGTATAGCTCCAACGGCACATCTGAAGCATCCACCTCTATTATGAAGGCAAGCTCGGGGTTGGGATGTACTAGGATAGGTGCAGTGGTAAATTTATCTTTTAGACGGGAAAATGCTTCCTGGGCTTGGGGAGTCCAGGAAAACCTAGACTCTTTCCGGGTAAGTTGAGTGATAGGTGACACTACCTCAGAGAAATTTCTAATGAAACGTCTATAGAAGTTGGCAAACCAGATGAAGCGCTGTACCTCCTTCACATTTCTAGGACTTGGCCAATCCTTGATGGCTTGGGTTTTGCTTCCATCCATACTAATTCCTTGTGTAACAGTACATACCCCAGAAATTGAATTTCGGTCCTATGGAATTCACACTTTTCAAGTTTGATGTAAAGATGATTTTGTCTTAGACGTTCCAAGACCATTCTCACATGTCCATGATGTTCCTCTGTGGAGTTAGAAAAAATTAGAATATCATCCAAATAAATTACCACGAATGTATCTAGGAGATCCCTGAAGATGTCATTCACCAAGTGTTGGAAAGTGGCTGGGGCGGTACTCAGACCAAAAGGCATAACTAGATATTCAAAGTGTCCATAGCGTGACCTGAATGCAGTCTTCCATTCATCCCCAGGTCTAATACGGACTAAGTTATAGGCCCCACGAAGATCTAGTTTAGAAAAAATTTTGGCATGTCGCACTCTCTCCAATAACTCAGGGATTAAAGGCAATGGATAACGGTTTCTAATAGTAACCTTATTGAGTTCCCTATAGTCTACGCATGGTCTCAGAGATCCATCTTTCTTCTTTACAAAGAAGATGGGTGCACCTGCAGGAGATGAA
Source organism: Oophaga sylvatica (assembly GCA_033576555.1). NCBI lineage: Eukaryota > Metazoa > Chordata > Amphibia > Anura > Dendrobatidae > Oophaga > Oophaga sylvatica. The sequence continues at coordinate 46,595,827 of JARQOD010000008.1, forward strand.
GAGGGGCGTATGAAGCCCTTGGCTAGATTTTCATCTATGTAATCCTTTAAAGCCTTTAGCTCGGGCCCTGCCAGGGGTAGATCTTACCAAAAGGTATCTCTGCTCCAGGCAATAATTCAATTGGACAATCATATGGACGGTGAGGAGGAAGCTGGTCAGCGTTCTTCTTGTCACATAAATCCACATAGTCCTGGTATACAGCTGGTAGTTCAGGGACTGACATGATTCCTTTAGGAACAGAGCAAGCTGAAACTTTTGGACTCATCTGTTTCTCTGGAAAGTGTAATTCCTTGGTCTCCCAGTTAATGGTAGGATTCTGAGCCTGCAGCCATGGTAGCCCTAGAATAATGGGAAAGTGGGGAGAAGAGATAAGCATAAAGGACAGTTTCTCTTGATGATCTTTACCCATAAGAACCCTCAAAGGCTCTGTTTCCTGATCCACTGGTCCAGAGGTCAGCAGGGAGCCATCCACAGTTTCCATCTGTACTGGAGTAGCCTTCTTCACTGAACGTATTCCCTGTTTCAGAGCAAAGGAGACATCCATAAAATTTCCACTTGCCCCTGAGTCGATCATAGCAGAGCTAGACACCCAAGCTGAGTCAACCCAGAGTTTGATGGAAAGAAAGCAATGAGAATTGTTTTTCTTACAACTCAGCTGGGACACCGCTGAGGAAACTTGAAAAATGGCAGCGTTTACACAGTCAACGTCCTCAGAGGTAACGGAGTTTAAGTCCGAGAAATCAAGATCTGTTGCTGCAGATCTCTCTGGAGCCTGAGGCTCGGACCTGACAGATCCCCTCTCGCAACACTCACAATGAATGAGTGCTGCAGTAGTCTTACGAGAACGGCTGGGGCAGTTTATAATGAAGTGCCCTGACTTACCACAATAGAAACATAGATTCTCCTTAAAACGATGTTCCTTGCGTGCATCACTAACCCGTCGTTGTAAAGAGTCTACCTGCATGGGTTCAGGTTCAGGTTCCCGTGTAATCCTACTCAAAGGTTCCTTAGCTGGAGAGGAAGGTAGGAAAAGGTTAGTACGATTGCTTTCGAACCATCTCTCTTGCCTGCGTTCAGTCAGACGAGTATCAATACGGATGCAGTAGTTAATAAAGTCACCTAACGCAGTGGGAGGGTCGGCACGAGCAAGTTCATCCTTAATCAGTGGAGATAACCCCTTTCGAAAAATAGATTTTTTGGCGGAACTGTCCCAGGTGGTATCAAGGGCCCATCTCCTGAAATCCAAGGCATATTCAGCTACCGAGTGCTTACCTTGGCGCAAAGCTAACATGGCTGCTTCAGCTGTTGCACCTCGATTGGGGTCATCAAACACCTGCCCCATGGCTGAAATAAAATCATCAAGGTGATTCAAACAATCATCCTCAGTCTCAATCAGAGGGTTTGCCCACATTGAAGCCTTGTTGGTAAGCAACATAATTATAGTAAGCACCTTAGATCGTTCAGTGGGAAATTGTGAAGCATGTGCAGAAAAAAAAAGATTGCATTGATTAATAAATCCCCTGAATTTCTCACGTTCACCGCCAAAACGAAAAGGGGGCAACTTGGGAATCCCAGCACTCGGGGCTACGGCAGGAGCCTGGACTCGCCCCTCTAGAACCTCAATCCTGGCTCGCAAATCCTGGGTAGTCTGTCCAACCACTTGCAAATTGTGATTATTGAGGTCCTGTAGATTTGTAAAACGGGTCTTTATATTCTGCAAATCTGCAAGGATATTATCAGTCACTCCGCAAAGTTCCTTTATGCGGGCCTCCATTTTCCAGATCTTTTAAGACAGGATTACTGGAAGAAGAGGAGAGAAAAAAAAAAAACAATAGTGTTCACCTGTGGCAACACTGCAGAGAGAAAAAAAAATTAAGGGAACTGCTCACCTGGAATGGTTGTGAGAAGTCACAACCACTATCATCACAGAAAGTTTCAACCAGACATCTGATATCCAGAGTTACAGCAGACAAAAAAGAGAAAAGAAAGGAAAAAAAAACAATAGTGTTTACCTGTGGTAACACTGCAAAAAGAAAAGACTTAAGGGAATTGCTCACCTGGAATGGTTGTGAGAAGTCACAACCACTGTCATCACAGAAAGTACAACCGGACGTCTGATATCCACAGTACAGCAGACACAGCCTTCCAGACCCAGCAGACACTAACGTTTTGGCTTCAGAATCTTGTAATGTATGTAGTACAGTTCATATAGCGTCTTGTGCTTGGGTGCGATGAAAACACAGGAGTCACAGGTTTGATATAGAAAAGTCCTGTATTACTTCATACAAGTTGGCAGAAATAGTCACACAGTTTGCAGACACAGAAACAGGAGACACAGCAGGCCAGAGTAATCCAAGCTCAGCAATCACTCTCCAATACAGATTCAGGATCTTCTTCTCTGTTACCGTAAGTCCATGCAAACGTGGGTCTTTCAAAGAGCAGGGTTCAGAGTCCACAAGTGCTTCAGAGTTCCTCAGTAGGAATAGCTGGAGTACAAGGTCCAAGGCTTACAGGAGTCAAGTCACAGGTTCACTGCAGGCTAGATTCTGAAGCACTGATTGCTCAGCTGTGGCTGCTTAAGAAGCAAAGGAGAGAATCAGGGCGGGAACATGCAAGCTGGAAACTCCATTTTGACTGAGGGCAAGATAGCTGCAGCAAGACAGAAAGTAAAATGGCTGACGAACAAACTGAGTTTCAGGAATATATACATAGAACCTTACACCAACCTTGATGTGCTCAACATGGTCATATTGGGGGGTATGATTCTCATGGGTATCATCTTACATAGGAATATAATCTCCCTTATCTGTATGGCAATGTGCCCACACACCTGTTAGCCCAGGGCCCAGAAAATCCACCCCAACAGGGTGATGGTCAAGGTGGTCATCCAAGCCAACCATACAGAGATGCTGGGAACCCGCCAACCCCACCACCCACATACCACCAGCTTTGATTTTTTTATTGTACTTATATATTATAATTTAAAAAGTAGTTTGTTATTTTTTTATATTTACTTTAGACTCATGTTGTGCAAAAGAAATGTGCACTAATCTAGATGCCTGTAAGAAACATATGGTAACAATATGCTCTTGAGTAGGCATACTCAATGTTTGTTATTTTCATTATCTCTTATGATTTAAACAAAAGTTTGTTATTTTTTTATATTTATTTTTACACCATGTTGTATAAAGCATATTTGCACTCATCTGAATGCCTACAAAGAGCATATGGTACTTAGCTGGTGGGATATGGGCTAGGTGAAAATTATTTGGTTATTTATATCTTATAATTTATATCAATGTTTATTATTTTTTTCACATCCATTTTAAACATTGCTGGCTAATGTATCATTGCATTAGTCTAGTCTTAGAACCCAACTATATGGGGCAGATATGGTGCTCACTAGTGATAGTGAAAGTTTGTTATTTTGCTTATTTCTTATTATTTATGGAAAAGTTTGTTATTTTTTTAGATTTTATTTTACTCCATGTTGTCTATTGCATATTTACAGTAGTATAATATAGTGAACCAAACATATGGGTAACATATGGTCTTCACTATACATAGTGAACATTTGTTATTTTCTTTACATACTATTATTTACTGCAATGTTTGTTATTTTTTATATTTAATTTCACTCACAGTTGTCAAATGCATCTCACAGGGTGATGGTCAAGGTGGTCATCCAAGCCAACCATACAGAGATGCTGGGAACCCGCCAACCCCACCACCCACATACCACCAGCTTTGATTTTTTTATTGTACTTATATATTATAATTTAAAAAGTAGTTTGTTATTTTTTTATATTTACTTTAGACTCATGTTGTGCAAAAGAAATGTGCACTAATCTAGATGCCTGTAAGAAACATATGGTAACAATATGCTCTTGAGTAGGCATACTCAATGTTTGTTATTTTCATTATCTCTTATGATTTAAACAAAAGTTTGTTATTTTTTTATATTTATTTTTACACCATGTTGTATAAAGCATATTTGCACTCATCTGAATGCCTACAAAGAGCATATGGTACTTAGCTGGTGGGATATGGGCTAGGTGAAAATTATTTGGTTATTTATATCTTATAATTTATATCAATGTTTATTATTTTTTTCACATCCATTTTAAACATTGCTGGCTAATGTATCATTGCATTAGTCTAGTCTTAGAACCCAACTATATGGGGCAGATATGGTGCTCACTAGTGATAGTGAAAGTTTGTTATTTTGCTTATTTCTTATTATTTATGGAAAAGTTTGTTATTTTTTTAGATTTTATTTTACTCCATGTTGTCTATTGCATATTTACAGTAGTATAATATAGTGAACCAAACATATGGGTAACATATGGTCTTCACTATACATAGTGAACATTTGTTATTTTCTTTACATACTATTATTTACTGCAATGTTTGTTATTTTTTATATTTAATTTCACTCACAGTTGTCAAATGCATCTTTACACTTGTCTAATGTGACCAATCCGACATATGGGTCACATATGATCAGCACTACCCATATTGACTATTGGTTTTTGTCTTTACATACTATTATGTATAGAAACATTTGTAATTTTGTCATGCCTAGTGTTGAGCAATACTTTCCAATATTGGGAAATATCTGATTGGATTGGATCGGACCGATACTCAAAAAGTATCGGATATCGCAGATTCGGATACTGGAAATCAAAGCAAGTCAATGAGACAGAAATATCGGAATTAAAATAAACCCTTTCTTTCCTTGTAGGTTAATTGTACATGAAGGAAAACAACTAAGAATAATGTAGAATGTATTGGGGGTGGTGGAGGAGACATTAAAGGCATAGAGGTTTAGCCCAATCAAATGGAATAGCAGGAATACATTTTTTTTAAGACGTTCGGAGTTACAAAGAAATTGACTATGTTGTTAACCTTTTTTCTATTTTGAAACATATGTATGTTTCACTACTTCCATGCTCTTCACCTTCTTTTTTACTTCTCCCACACTTTCTCCTTCATGATCCTCAGCAGCAGCATCTTTTTCATCAACTTCTTCTTCACCTTATTTATCTTCTTCTTCACCTTCTTCCTCTTATTCTTTTTTTTACATTCTTCATATTCTTTTTCTTCAACTATTATTCTTCTTCATATTCTAGTTCTTCATCTTCTTCCTATTCATCTCCTTCATCATATTCTTATTTGTGACAGGCATTCCTGTAGTTGTTATCTCTAAAAGTTTGAAGATTACACCTTCCGTTCTTGCTGTCACAAAAGATTTACAACAGTATTTGTCCATGTTCAGTTTGGCCTACAGCAGCAGGCATTTTCCAGGAGCACCACGAGGAGGAACGGACTCACCCCCATACACTGCTTAGTCTTCTTCTGCTTATGATTTAGAGCATATCTTTTGCTCTGATTTTTTGTGTTATGCTTAATGTTCTTCTGCTTTTTGTTCTTCTGCTTCTTGGTCTTCCTTCTCTTGTTCTGTATCTTGTTGGTTGTCTTCATGTTCTTTGTCCTCTTGGTCATTTTCTTCTGGGTAATCTTTTTGGTTTTTTTTGGGGTGGTGTTCAGGCTCGTCGTCTTCATGGTCGTCGTTCTTGGGGTCGTCTTCTTCTTTGGGGTGGTCTTCAGGGTCATCGTCTTCAGGGTCATCGTCTTCGGGGTCGTCGTCTTCTTCGGGGTGGTCTTCAGGGTCGTCGTCTTCAGGGTCATCGTCAGGGAGATCCAGAGTGATTACCAAAAACCATTTCAAAAATCTTCAACTTGGAAATGTAGCTGAAGGTACAAGAAGGCTGAGTAACTGCCGAGAACCAGCTGACTGTCATGGAACCCGGATGGGTAGTAGAAGGAACAAGAGCTAATGGCACTACCGAGGACCAGCTGATGGTACTGGGACACGGTTACTAAGCAGGAGGTACCTGTGCTAGAAAGCACTACCAAGGACCAGCAGACGTTGCTGGAACTCGGATACCGAGATGGAGGCACCTAGGCCAAAGGCACTGCCGAGAACTGGCTGACGGTACTGGAACCCGGATGGGTAGCAGAAGGTACAAGAGCCAATGGAAGTAACGAGGACCAGCTGACTGTGTTGGAACCCGGTGGGGCAGCAGAAGGAACAGAGCCAATGGCACAACTGAGGACCAGCTGACGGTATTGGGACACGGTTACTAAGCAGGAGGTACCTGTGCTAGAAAGCACTACCAAGGACCAGTAGACGTTGCTGGAACTCGGATACCGAGATGGAGGCACCTAGGCCAAAGGCACTGCCGAGAACCAGCTGATGGTACTGGAACCCGGATGGGTAGCAAAAGGTACCCATGAAAAATAAAGTTGCGCGGCCGCGAGCCGGCCGCAGTTACCGAATCCCACAGTCCTACAAGGGGTGCTTGTCCTATTGGCACTACGGAAATAGCCTTTATTTCCATATCCCGCAGCCCACATAGGAAGCACCTAAACTGCAGGCACCATAGAGTCGGCTAACCCGACCGCAACACGACAAGACAACGTATTGGAGGCAAAGTGACATTGACACTGCCCGGAAACAGCTGGCGTGCTGTAACCTGGCTGGCAGGAGGGAGTACCCATGCCAAAGACACTGCCGAGAACCAGCAGACGGTACTGAAACCCGGATGGGTAGCAGAAGGTACCCATGAAAAATAAAGTTGCAAGGCCGCAAGCCGGCCGCAGTTACCGAATCCCACAGTCCTACAGGAGGAGCTTGTCCTATTGGCACTACGGAAACAGCCTTTATTTAAATATCCCGCCGCCCACATAGGAAGCACCTAAACTGCAGGCACCATAGAGTCGGCTAACCCGACCGCAACATGACAGGACAACGTATTGGAGGCAAAGTGACGTTGACACTGCCCGGAAACAGCTTGCGTGCTGTAACCTGGCTGGGCAGGAAGGATTACCCATGCCAAAGACACTTCTGAGCAGCAACTGGCGATGTTGGAGCCCAGGGATGAGAGTAGAAACAGAGTGGATTCAGAGGCCTAATTGGAACAAGTTTAAAATCTGTACTTGTGTGAGTTTGGACACAGCAAGAAAACTTGCCGGCTACACAGCTGGGGATCAGCTGACTTTACTGAACCCCAATAACACAGGAGCATATGTTGACTGTGCAGACGGTACTTCCGAGCAGCAACTGGCGATGTTGGAGCCCAGGGATGAGAGTAAAAACAGAGTGGAGGCAGAGGACAAATTGGAGAAAGTTGAAAATCTGGACTTGTGTGAGTGTGGACAGAGCAGAAAAGATTGCCAGCTACACAGCTGGGGATCAGCTGACATTACTGAACCCCAATAACACAGGAGCTAGTGTTGACTGTGCAGATGGCACTTCCGAGCAGCAACTGGCAGTGTTGGAGCCCAGGGATGAGAGTAGTAATAGAGTGGAGGCAGAGGACAAATTGGAGCAAATTTAAAAAGTTGACTTGTGTGAGTGTGGACAGAGCAGGAAAGATTGCCAGCTACACAGCTGGGGATCAACTGACATTACTGAACCCCAATAACACAGGAGCTAGTGTTGACTGTGCAGACGGCACTACTGAGCAGCAACTGGCGGTGTTTAAGCCCAGGGTCAAGGAGGGTGTAGGCTGAGGCCTAATGTGAGCAACTTTCAAATCTGATGTAACTTGAAATTGGAGGTAGCAGGACTTATTGCCGGACACACAGAAGGGGAACAGCTGGCATTACTGAACCCCACAAACACAGGAGATAGTGTTTTTCTCTGTGCAGGCGGCACTTCTGAGCAGCAACTGGCGGTTTTGTAGTTCAGGGTCAAGGAGGGTGTAGGCTGAGGCCTAATGTGAGCAACTTTCAAATCTGATGTAACTTGAAATTGGTTGTAGCAAGACTTATTGCCGGACACACAGCAGGGGAACAGCTGGCATTACTGAACCCCACAAACACAAGAGTGAGTGTTTTTCTCTGTGCATACAGCACTTCTGAGCAGCACCTGGCGGTGTTGAAGCCCAGGGTCAAGGAGGGTGTAGAAATCACATATAGAGTAGTTGCCTTGTTCCGTGGCACTTCAAAATGTATATACTCCAAACAAGAGAAACGTAAGCTTTACTACCATAAAATGATGAATTTTATTCTAAAATATTGAAATAAAGACATTTAAAATATAAGCGCATATATGCACATGGCGACAACAAATGCAACCAAAAAAACCAACATAGGGTATAGGGGTTGAAATGAATGCATACAAGTACATTTCATAATCCATTAATACTGCCTAAGGAACGGTATGTACACCTGTAATATAGTGCAGACAATGTATGTAGGACTAGTCATCATCATCATTATAAGTTATATGTGACAGTAAAAAATACACTCATTGAGGACAACTCTTAGTTCACACCCCATATATTAAAGTTCCAGCATGTAATCCTGATAATATGGCGCAATAATCAATGATCAAGCATAACCTAGAAAAAGTGCATCTGCATAGTGCAAATTGCTATGTATACCTGCAAGTGCAGGTGAAACAACGCCAACTGATAGGAAAGGTATATGCTATCTATGTATCAGAGTGCATAGCCACTGATGGCGAATGGCGATATAATACTGTACCTCAATAAAGGCTGCGGCCCCACTCACGCGCGTATCGCTTGTAGCTTGTTGAAGAGGGGAAGTGCATGTATGCTTGCGCGTCGGTTTTGCCGCCCAGACTGCCTTCCTGCTCTGACGCGTCGGGTAGGGGAGCGACTGGGCGTCATATGACGCTGACTTGCAGTGACGTTGCGCAGCGTTCGTCAGCTGTAGCGCCGCTACAAAGCCACCATCATGACTGATTTCCTCTATAAACATGCACCTATGAGCAACCATACATGCACGTCCCTAAAGAAGCTACAAGCGAAACGTGCGTGAGGGGTGCCGCAGCCTTTATTGAGGTACAGTATTATATCGCCATTCGCCATCAGTCGCTGTGCACTCTGATACCTAGATAGCATAAACCTCTTCTATCCGTTGGCATTGTTTCACCTGCACTTGCAGGTATACATTGCTATTTTCACTATGCACGATGCACTTTTTATAGGTTATGCATAATTATTGCGCCTTATTATCAGGATTAGATGCTGGATCTTTCAGATATGGGGTGTGAACTAAGAGTTGTCCTCAATCAGTGTATTTTTTACTGTCACATATGTAAGTAATGATGATGATGACTAGTCCTACATCCATTGTGTGCACTATATTACAGGTGTACATACCGTTCCTTAGGCAGCATTTATGGATTATGAAATGTACTTGTATGCATTCATTTGAACCCCTATACCCTATATAGGCTTATTTGGTTGCATTTGTAGTCGCCATGTGCATATATGCGCTTATATTAAAATGTCTATTTTTACGTATTTGGCAGTACAATTCATCATTTTATGGTTGGAAAGCTTCTGTTTTTCTTGTTTGGAGCATATCAATCAGGGTGTAGGCTCAGCCCTATGTGGAGCAAGTTTGACATCTGATGTTGTGTGCATGTGGAGGGAGCAGGAGACTTATTGCCGGGCACACAGCAGGGGAACAGCTGGCGTTACTGAACCCCACTAACACAGGAGCTTGTGTTTTTCTTGTGCAGATGGCACTTCTGAGCAGCAACTGGCAGTGTTGGAGCCCAGGGAGTACAGTTCAGGTGGTAGAAACATGAACACAACAGGAGACATGGATACTGTTGCCAACCAATTATTTAATCTGAAACCGGACAGGCAAATTCAGGCGAGATCCATGCCTTGTTCATTTTCAGAAAAGTAAGCAGGTCAACGTTATCGGAGAATAGTCGCATGCGACGGTCTGTTAGTACACCACCTGCGGCACTAAAGACGCACTCCGATAATACACTAGCAGCAGGGCAAGCCAGCACCTCCAATGCATACTGGCTAAGCTCTGGCCATGTATCCAGCTTAGAGACCCAAAACTTGAAGGGGGAAGAGCCGTCTGGGAGTACACTGAGAGGGCAAGACATGTAATCTGTCACCATCTGACGGAAACGTTGCCTCCAGCTGACTGGAGCCGTCTGTGATGGTGTAGACATTTGTGGCGGGGACACAAAACTTTGCCACATTTGGGCCATACTGGTCTTGCCCTGTGCAGAGGCGCTGCTTCTGCTCCCTCTTGGTGCAGAGCTTCCTCCACTGCCTCGACGCACAGAGCTGCTTTGTAAAGCACTAGCAGCAGTGCTCTCGGCTGGAATGGAGAACATGATGGAATGCACCAGTGTGTCTTGGTACTCCCGCATTTTATGCTCCTGGTTCAACGGTGTTATGAGGCTTTGTAAGTTGTCCCGGTAGCGAGAGTCTAGGAGGGTGTACACCCAATAATCAGACGTGGTGAGAATGTGGGCGATGCGGCGGTCGTTTCTCAGGCACTGCAGCATGAAATCAACCATGTGCTGCAGACTCCCAACTGGCCAAGAAACGCTGTCCCCTGCAAGAGGCGTCATCTCTGCCTGCTCTGCATCACCCCACCCTCGCTCTACATACTGGCTAATAGAGCATTGTGTACCTCCCTCCTCTGGAGCGATGTCATCCTCCTCCATTGACTCCTCCTCATCCTCCTCACAAAGTGTCCCCTGCCTAGGCCTTTGTGAGGAACCACGTTGCGCAGACTGTCAAGAAGCTGATGGAATTTGTGACTCCTCATCCTCCACCTCTTCCAAAACCTCATCCCTTAGTGATTGCAGTGTTTTTTGAAGCAGGCAGATAAGGGGGACAGTCATGCTGACTAGTGCATCATCTGCACTCGCCTTCCGCGTGGAATCATCGAACGCACGCAAAACGTGGCAGATGTCCTTCATAGAGGCCCACTCAGTGGTGGTGAAGTGTGAACGGCGCGAAGTGCGACTTGTTTACGCCTGACGCAGCTGGTACTCCATTACTGCTGCCTGCTGCTCACACAACCGCTCCAACATATGTAACGTGGAATTCCACCTGGTGGGTACGTCACATATGATGCGATGTTCCGGAAGGCGGAATTGGCGTTGCAGAGCTACAATGCGCGATCTGGCCATGCTGGAACGCCGCAAGTGAGCGCACTCTATGCGGACCTTGTGCAGCAGTGCATCAAGATACGGATAGTCCCTCAAAAAACTCTGCACGATCAAATTGAGCACATGTGCCAGACATGGTATGTGAGTGAGGTAGCCTAAGCCCAGAGCTGCCACCAGATTTCGGCCATTGTCACACACTACCAAGCCTGGCTGGAGATTCGCTGGCACAAACCACACGTCGCTCTCCTGCTTGATGGCATTCCAGAGCTCCTGCGCTGTGTGGCTTCGATTCCCCATAGAAATTAATTTTAGGACGTCCTATTGACATTTGGCCACGGCTGTGCTCATATCGGTCGTAACAGGTAAGCATTCACGGGACCATGTGGAGGTAGACCGTGACGGCTCCTGCAGCGATGATTCTGAGGAACTGGAGTATGAGGAGGAGTCGATGTGTACAGACTGGATTCCTGCAATCCTTGGAGATGGCAGAACACGTACAGTGCCACTCTCAAGATCTGTACCCGGCTCCACAACATTGACCCAATGGGCAGTGAGGGAAAGGTATCGTCCCTGTCCATGGTTACTGGTCCACGCATCGGTGGTCAGTTGGACCTTGCTACTGACGGCTTTTAGTAGCGCATGTTTAATTTTTCCCTCCACATGCTTTTGCAGGGCAGGGACGGCTTGCCTGCTGAAATAAAAGCGGCTAGGCACGTTGTATTGTGGGACTGCCAATGCCATGAAGTTACGGAAGTTGTCAGTCTCCACCAGCCTGAATGACAGCATTTCAAGGGACAGGAGTTTTGCAATGCCAGCATTCAGAGCCTGTGCTCGGGGATGGTTTGCCTAGTATGGCCGCCTTTTCTACCATGCCTGTGCTACCAATGGCTGTAGAGTGGCCTGGGAGTGTGAGGATGACAGGGAATGTGGTGCTGTGGGTGGAATTACACTGGGTCTCTGTACACCAGTGCCAGAGGTTCTTCCAGGGCGATCCTGTGAGGAAGCCGAACCAGCTGTGTGTGAGCTGGAGGAAGAGGCTACAACACGAGCTGAAGAGGTAGGTGGTGCTGTAGGTTGGCCTACCTCTTCAGTGTGTCTTTGTAACTCCACCACGTGCTTGGTCCGCACATGTTTCCACATATTTGTGGTATTGAGGTTGCTGACACTTTTACCTCTTTTTACTTTTTGATTACACAGCTTGCATTTGACAAAGAAAATGTCATCTGCAACTGTGTCAAAAAAGGACCACGCACTGCAAGTCCTGGGAGCGCCTGTTTTGGGTTTTGGAAGAGAACTGCTCCGAACGGGTGCCAAAGTGGAGGCTACAGGCAACCGAGTCTGACCCCTACCTCTCCCTCCTATTTGGGCCGTTGGGGGAATCTCTTCCTCAGAGCTGCTCCCACCACCTTCCTATTCCTCACGCCATGATGGGTCAAGGACCTCATCATCTACACTACCCTCTTCAAACACCTGCTTTTCCTGGGTCGTCTGGCCAGCACCATGCGCAACAGAAACCAGCACCTGAATCTCATCATCATCAGATGCGTTCTGAGGTGTGCTGACCATAGGCACTGGGCCACCCGCCTCTTCAGATTCAGAGAGACAAGCAGTTGCGCATTACTGCATACTCCCTCTTCTTCACATTCTAGAATGCTGCTTGGCTGGCCCCCTATTTCCAAGCCAACAGATTCAGAGAACAGAAGTAGAGACTGAGCTGGCTCCTGTACAGAGCTCTCTGATTGCCTGGGCAATTTGGCAGGTGGTGAAGAGACAGATGGTTGCTCTTCAGTGCTCTGGTCCTGAGAGGATGTGGAAGTAATTGAAGTCGATGCGTTAGCTGCCATCCATCCGACAACGGTTTCAATTTGTTCTTCCTGCAGCAGGGGGGTACGGCGAGCTCCTACAAAGCTGCACATAAAGGATCGCTCCCGGGGAAAACTGGGTATGCTGTGTCACTGATGCCCGCAGCAGGCACAGAATCCCCACGTCCTCTCCCTGCTGAAACTCCATGTCTATGACCACGTGCCTTACTCCCTGCCTTCTTCATCTTGGTAGATTGATAAAGATAGGCAGAAAAGTACTAAGGCCTTAGTGTGCTTATTCCTGAACAGCTGCTAACAGGTATAAGAAACACTAAGTTTATTAAGTGTGGACTACACTTTAATATGATCTAATGTGGCCTAACAAGTGTCAAGTGTAGTGTTTGGTGAACTTTATTCACTTTTTTGTGTTTTTTCACAAAAAAAAACAAAGGTTGTGATTGAGACATAAGATGTACAATCGATAGCATCACAAACTTTTTGTAGCTATTACAATGCAGGAACCTACAATGCAATAGATGAGGCTACAAAAAATAGGGTAATACTAATCTGGCTGGTGCTGCAGGCCGCAAACCAGCCGAAAGGCTCCTCTATCTACTCCTATCTAGTGTTTGCAACTAATCTAGCTGGATACGGATGGAAGCACACTAATAGGAGAAATTCAGGAAAAAAAAACACTACAGAAAAAATGGACAATGTATGAGGCAGTGACGCACGCTGAGCGGACTACAACCAGCAGTGGATGCAGAACAAACTTCAGCGTCAGCTGCACTCACACAGAAACCTGACAGACAGCCGTGAACAGTGCAGAGAGCTGTGCACTAGCTATGAAAGGCTCCGCTATCTACTCCTATAGTGTTTGCAACCATTGTATTGGATACGGATGGAAGCGCGGCACACTAATAGGAGAGAGTTAATTAAAATTGAATTGAGCAGCAGCAATTAAACAAAAAAGAAGTATGAGGCAGTGACGCACACTGAGCAGACTACAACCAGCAGTGGATGCAGAACAAACTTCAGCGTGAGCTGCACTCACAAAGAGACCTGACAGACAGCCGTGAACACTGCAGAGAATTGCTATCTACTCCTATAGTGTTTGCAACCAATGTATTGGATACGGATGGAAGCGCTGCACACTAATAGGAGAGGGTTAATTTATTATTATTTATTTTATAGCGCCATTAATTCCATGGTGCTGTACATGAGAGGGGTTACATACAAAGTTATTGATATCATTTATAGTAAACAAATTTACAATGACAGACTGGTACAGAGGGGAGAGGACCCTGTCCTTGCGGACTTACATTCTACGGGATAATGGGGAAATTGAATTGAGCAGCAGCAATTAAAAAAAAAAATATGAGGCAGTAACACATGTTGAGCTGACTGCAACCAGCAGTGGATGCAGAACAAACTTCAGCGTGACCTGCACTCACACACAGACCTTGCAGACAGCTGTGAAAACAGCACTGCAAGGCAAAAGGAAGCTTTACACAGCGGTTGGTAAACTAGCCTGCCTAAAGCACAATATACAAAATCGCAATCTCTAACTGTCCCTCAGAGTCAGAAGAGCAGCGTTCTGTCCCTAACTGAATTCACAGCAGAGTGAAACCAAAATGGCGGCGGCGCCTTTTATAGTGCATTCATGACATCGTTTCAGCAGCCAATCACAGCCATGCCTTTAGTTAACATGACCGCAGCCTTGCAGGATGTGCACATAATTCTTAGGATTCCTCATTGGCTGAATAAAATCACACTGCCTCTCATAGCATTATGGAAACTTCAGATTCCGGTATACGATATGGCAAAAGTATCGGAACTCAGTATCGGAATTCCGATACCACGAATATCGGCCGATATCCGATACTTGCGGTATCGGAATGCTCAACACTAGTCAGCTATGATTCTATAAGAAGTTACAGAAATATGATATGGCCTAGTCATACATCGTGTATATCTCTGAGCTCTCTGGACCAGACCAAATGCCTTTCAGGGTCTCAATCCATTTTAAAACCTAGGGGTATAGCGATACATAGAACAGCTGCTGGAATCCAGGTAGTAAGGCTGTTTTTGGTCTTAATGCATAGCAGGAGCCTGGCCAGATCCAATGGAGCCAGAACCGCTGCCCTCGGACCGTCCAGAAATGAGTTATGATCTTTCATAGGTTTTGGAGTTTTGCAGCTGCAAAGGAAACGGGAGGGAAAGAAGTCCAGGAAAAGAGGGGACTATGAACCTCCCATGTGGCAGCCTGCCCACCGCAAGCCAGGTCTTTCGTCTTCTTGTAACTGACCAATATATTCTGCCTTTATCTTTTGTCTTACCACTATTGTATTTGCAATTCTGACCATTATATATGTATAGCCATTGTATATTTAGTGTATTGTCTAGTGTGCCATTAAGGTAATTAAATATGTAATTTAACCATGGCCTGCTCTTTTATCCACAAATCCACACATCTATTTTTCAGTTTAATTTTCCATGCTATCGGGGCTGGTTCCTGGCACAATACAATTCCTATTAACAGACTGGGTTTATATTTAATAAGGAGCTGGTTGCAGTTCTACCGGGCTTATAAGGTTCTGTTTCACTAGGGTTAGTGAAAAGGGCCTCTCAGCCTGTCAGGGTTGTGAGCGAGTGTGATGCCACGTCAGTGACTGTGTGGGCCATCCCCTCTCACTCCCTGTGCCTTCCTGTGCCCATGTGAACAGGGGGTGTCTGTGTAAAACTGTGCCAAGTTGACTTTACTTGTCCCCTGGGGGTGTAGAATGTCACGTTGGTACAAGAGGGGAAACCTTACACCGTGATCACTCTGATGTAATATTGACATCACGTGGGGTGGTGAAGTGCTGATCCTTCACAAAAACCACTTCAAGAAATGGTGACAATTTTTCCTGGTGTATTTCTGCAACTGCATTCAGCAGCAAAAAGCAAAAATCACAGACAAAATGCTCAAAAAGACAGGGAGAGGTAATTCAACAGTGGTTTGTTATTTCTCTGTTTTTTGTATTTTTTGGTGTTTTTTTATGGAAGTGACTTAAAACAACCTTTGAATTAATAAAACTAAAAGTGGCAATCTAGAGCCAGGAGGTATAGGTCCAAGTGGAAGTGGAGGTGGTGGACGTGACAGTGTAGGTGGTAGAAGCAAAGGAGGAGTAATCCAATACTGTTTTTGTGTTATTTTTTTTTTTATTCTTATCTTTTTAGGGAACTGACTTAAAAGAACATTAAATTAACCAAAAAACCTAACATACTAGAACCAGGGGGCCTTGGTCCAACTGGAGGAGGAGGTGGCCCACAAATGGCACAGACACAGCAGCGGGGTAGAATTATACTCTGCAGCCGTCTCTTTGCAAGTAGTGTACCTAAAAAATATGTCTACTGAGCCACTGTGTCTGTACCATTTGACGGCCTTAAATTTTTTTTTACCCTACTGCTGTGTTTGTACAAGCTGTGGCCGAGCCTAAAAAATAATTTTACTCTACCGCTCTACTAATTATTTTTTAAGCACACTACTCGTACAGACTCGACTGCAGAGTATAATCATTTTTTTAGGCACACTACTTCTACAGACACAGTGGTAGAGAAAAATTATTTTTTAGGCCCGGCCACATCTCTTACAGAAACAGCGGTAGAGTATAATTATCTTTTAGGCACACTGCTTGCAAGAGACGGCTGCAGAGTAGAATTATTTTTTTGGTACACTACTCGTACAGACACAGCGGTAGAGTAGAATTATTTTTTAGGCCCGCTACAACTCGGATAGACACAGCGGCAGAGTTAAAAAAAATGTATAGACCGGCCACAACTTGTACAGACTTAGTGGTAGAAAATAATTTAATTTTTAGGCCCTCTACTTGTACATACAGTACAGACCAAAAGTTTGGACACACCTTCTCATTCAACGATTTTTCTGTATTTTCATGTCTGTGAAAATTGTAGAATCACACTGAAGGCATCAAAACGATGAATTAACACATGTAGAATTATACATTACAATCTACAAAAAAGTGTGAAACAACTGAAAATATGTCTTATATTCTAGGTTCTTCAAAGTAGCCACCTTTTGCTTTGATTACTGTTTGCATGCAGAAAAGGTGAACGGATGGATTCTACATGCCTGGTTCCCACCGTGAAGCATGGAGGAGGTGGTGTGATGGTGTGGGGGTGCTTTGCTGGTGACACTGTTGGGGATTTATTCAAAATTGAAGGCATACTGAAGCAACATGGCTAACATAGCATCTTGCAGCAGCATGCTATTCCATCTGGTTTGCGTTTAGTTGGACCATCATTTATTTTTCAACAGGACAATGACCCCAAACACACCTCCAGACTGTGTAAGGGCTATTTGACCAAGAACGAGAGTGTTGGGGTGCTACGCCAGATGACCTGGCCTCCACAGTCACCATACCTGAACCCAATCGAGATGGTTTGGGGTGAGCTGGACCGCTCACCGCTTCAATTTTGAATAAATCCCCAACAGTATCACCAGCAAAGCACCCCCACACCATCACACCACCTCCTCCATGCTTCACGGTGGGAACCAGGCAGGTAGAGTCCATCCATTCACCTTTTCTGCGTGCAAAGCAGTATTCAAAACAAAAGTTGGCTACTTTGAAGAATCTAGAATATAAGACATATTTTCAGTTGTTTCACACTTTTTTGTAAAGTGTAATGTATAATTCCACATGTGTTAATTCATAGTTTTGATGCCTTCAGTGTGATTCTACAATTTTCATAGTCATGAAAATACAGAAAAATCTTTGAATGAGAAGGTGTGTCCAAACTTTTGGTCTGTACTGTACATAGCTGCAGGGTACGCTGAGTCTTTTTGGAACAGTACTACCACAGGCAGGGGTTCAGAATACACTCAGAGGCTTTTTGGCACAGTACTCCAAAAGATATGGGTGCATAGTACACTTAGTGACTTTTTGGCACAGCAATCCCTCTGTGACACATGCAGAGAACACACAGAGGCTTTTTTGCAGAGTGCACACGCACAAAGTCTAATACTGTGCCTCACTCCAGCTGCATCCTGTCCCTACACAATCCATGATGCAGCCTATCAACAAACTGCATTTAGCATCCAAACCCCAACACTAAACTGGACATCCGATAAAATGTCTGAGTTCAGGGTTTGATAATGGACATTAGGTGTCCGGTCTAAACCCTAATCTTTACAGTTCAGGTTCATTCATCCCTAATAATAACCTGTATCCATCAGTTAGTCTCAGGTGGCTGTAACAAGTGCCTATTTCATTTGCATTTTGGCATAGTACAAATTCTATTCAGCACTACTCTCACTTCACTTCCTCCATCTCTTATGTCCTCCTATTAATTCTCCACTCTGCAGCAACATCACAGTGCATCACTCAATGTCTTAAAAGGTGGGTTGTCTGGCCAAAGGGTAGAACATTTGTGAATCCTCACAGCGCTCACACTGCAAGCTGTGAGGATTTTATGATGTTGGGAGAAGGTGGGCAAGTGACCCCAAGTATGTGATTTGCATACATATGCTCAATTGCCCACTAGATGTGTGTGCCCGCACTTAACACAAGTGTGCTGAACGAGGTGAGATATCTCTAGTTTGATCATCGACAAATTTTTTTAAGACTGTCCCGTCTTCAGTGTCAAATTCTATTAGGGCACAAAAAGATGCAGGGCATTTCTCTTGCAACCTGGAAAGGTTCAGACTCACCAACACATACAGAGGTCCACCAAGTACCAGCAATAAGGGTTAACACAGGCATGTATCTTGCATAGCACAAACACACAAGGGAGTAAGGTGGGAGCATACCAATGGGAGAAAAGAAAAATACAAGGGAGAGAAAACAAAAGTCAAAAGTGCAAGGTGATAGGGTTACCCCCATTTATTTGAACACATTCTTTTATTCATCAGCATTGACACAGTTTATAACATAAAAAATGCTGCTTAAATTGGAATTAAACTAACATTTTCTTGTCCTAGCTGCATTATTTGGCATAGCATCAAGTAAAAATTAATATTCCTATTGAGCATTTTCGATTTCCATGGATCAGTTGTAACCCTTTTTGACAGACACTCTGTAATGACGCCTTCCATCTTTATTTCAGAGTACCGTACCTAGCTGCTTAATAAAGCTTTGCTGGTAACATGAGGATTTACAGGCTGTCAATTAATAAGACTTTTAATAAAACAAGCTAAGGAACACATTCATTTGCACTGCCTGAACATATGTATGCTGTGAGAACCCTGAAGATTCTTAAATCAAAAAATGCCTTTTAGCAATCCCACATGCTCTCTTACTCTGTATTTCCACAGGGAAAGAGTCTTTGCAGCAAGAAATAATTTCATGCACCACTGCAATGTCTTCAAACTAATTTAACATCCTATTTGTTGCTGCAGTCCTTTGTTTCCAAACATTAGAGTCCAGTCTCTCAGCATACACTTTTCCTAATTTATAAAGATCAGCATTTTAACTACTAATATCCATAATTTTGCTAATTAATGTTAGGAATTTCACATTTATGTTGCAGTATCAACACGTGATGAAGAGTCATTCCAAATATTCCCACATATTGCATATTTGCCTGAAGCTTAACTTTCTCAGTGCAAACATTTAATTGTACTCTAGGGTATAATTTAAAACCTATGCAATTTACTGAATTTATCAAAATGTAAATGTAAAATACAGAAAAATAAATGGCCCTCTAGGCAATTAATAATATACAAATGTAAGAATCAATACACCATCACAACATTCTATGTGTCTATTACTGGAAAAAACACTAGATTACAAGAACAGAAAAATTGAAAGTATACATCAGGAATCAAGAGTTACTTGTGTTTATTGCCATACTATTGACAATAAAGAGGTTGTCCACTAATTTATCAGTGATGAATTATCCTTTGGATAGCTCATCAATGTCTAATTGGTCAAGGTCCGACACCTGACACCTTCGCCGACAAGGTGTTATTGGTGTCACCGGTGGCCTGTGGCGGCTGGTAGTGCTCAATTGTGAATATTTTTGGTCTTCTGATAGTGGTCATGGCTGGATACTGCACATCAGCCTCCACTACCACTATCAGAAGATGGAGTAGCTCCGAAACTAAGCTTATCCGGCTAGCGGCTGCCGCTGTCACCGAGAACAGCAGGGTGCCGGGTGTCGAATCCCAACCGATCAGACATTTATGACCTATCCTACCGATAGTGGACATTTTTAAGTGATTAAGATAGACACAGTTTATGCACATTCTCTTTTATTCTATGGTTATCAGGACATAATAAAAACATCTGGTTCTTATAGGGTAGTAAAAAAAAAATCTCAGATGAACAACAGCACATGACAATTACATCATGCCATTATTTATTTAAGGCTATGTTCACATGATCATGGTTTTGGTCACAATTATGTCTGTGGAAAAAATTCTAACATCATACAGACAGCAGTATCACCAATGTTATTCATTAAGGCTGTTGAGATGACCGGTTTTTCACATTTACCATATGTCCACTTGAAAAAATCCAAGAATGTGCTAATCTCTGCCATACTTTGGATGAGACTTGTCCATCCAAGTCTTTGGGTGCACTAGAAAAAGCAAACAAAAATATGGATAATCTTTATAGCATCTGTTTTTTTCCTAATCATTTGCAGAATCAACCAGGAATTTGAACTTCTCAACACAGGAAGTTTATTTTTCCTGCTGTGTTAATAAAGATGCCAGTTCAGCTTCAAAACGCATCAGCAAATAACTTCATATCACTTCAAACCTGAGCCTGATGGCCCGTTATTCTCATCAGTGAAGATAAACTTAGTAGTTAGACAGAGCAGTAGACAGGTAAACTATGCAACATACTCAGATAAAAGCAGTTTGTGTATTGTCAAAGAAGCCAGTCTGGCTGTGAAACGCGTCGTAAAATAAATCTCATCTCACTTTAAACCTGAGCCTGATGACCCATTATTCCCAATAGCATAGCCATTAACCGTGTCTCTTTTTTTTCTTACAAGTGGATGTATAACGTCCAGTACATGGAGCAGCAGTTGATTCTCAATAAAATGTCTATAATATTTGTGCGTAACCCAAATTCCCAAGATGAGCTCAATAATTTGTGTTGATACTATATTTTAAAGGTTATCAGCCTATTTTTGGTCTTTTATCCCGTCTCTAGCATACCTCTATGTTTATTTTCGTGGCACTTTAAAAATTATGACACTTTGATAAATTCTGCATAATGCTACCCTACATGAGTACCTTCCCTTTCCCCAAATATAAAATTCTAGGGAATGATGTATTTAGAACTTGCTTTAATTTAAATGGTTAAACAATTATTCAACTGACTTAAGACCGGAGGAGGCAATTATTTACTTAAATAAACAAGCAAACTTCCAGACGAGAAATACCATACTATTATTATAGAATAGAATCTATTTGAATTAGCCCTAAAAAAAGCTATTAGTTTAGTGTAGCAACATCAAGGACTGTTATTTCATCAACCCTATTGGAGAATATTGTGGAGTATTTTGCATCTACTCAGCCTGATATGGAGGATACCAGGATCTTCTGTGCTTACTGTACAAAGTCTCCTATCCCAGCTGTGAAATCCTGTATGCTGTGTTAGAACTCCCTATGTGATGACCATCTGAAAGCCCACAACAAGGCACTGAATCATATAATAATAGAATCCATTGGCTCTTTTGGCTTCCAAAAATATTCCCTCAACTAGAAGGTGAAGCCTCTGAAAAGCATCTTTTTCCATTACTAAGGAGTGTCAACAGCAAAGCACCCCCACATCATCACACCACCTCCTCCATGCTTCACGGTGGGAACCAGGCATGTAGAGTCCATCCGTTCACCTTTTCTGCATGCAAAGCTGTAATCAAAGCAAAAGGTGGCTACTTTGAAGAACCTAGAATATAAGACATATTTTCAGTTGTTTCACACTTTTTTGTAAAGTGTAATGTATAATTCCACATGTGTTAATTCATAGTTTTGATGCCTTCAGTGTGATTCTACAATTTTCATAGTCATGAAAATACAGAAAAATCATTGAATGAGAAGGTGTGTCCAAACTTTTGGTCTGTACTGTAGTTGAGGGCCTCAGAAAATATTTGTTTCCCATTATTAAGGATTGAGTTTCCTAGATTGATAATGTGCATGCACTGAAGTACATGGGCTGAAAAACATTTATCCCTGGGGGTTATACATATATATCAAAGAATGTTAGAGGTAGGCCTCTCAAAATTCTTAATGCGGCCCTCATAAACACCCTTAAAAATTTTATAGCGAGAGCAGCAAGGTCACTATGTTGATATGGTGGTTGTTATGTTCTGCTACAAGCACTAAGGAAAGATGGGAGATCTGTCCCTACGATAGAACTAAGCTAGATCCCTACGATGTAACCGGGAACCTGATCCTGAGATCAGACCCGCTAAAGTCCTCAGCTAGTCTGAACGAAGACCTATAGATGTGAGGAAGGGATCCTACAAGCACTAAGGACTGGGAGAAAGATGGACACCTCCTAACAGAAGATGTAGCAGTAAAATAAAAACAAACAGAATAGATCACAGAGGTCCGAAAACCAAGCACAACTGACTGAGTAAGGTAAGAAAGCACCTGGCTAGCTTAAGAGTAGAAATTACAATGAAGTCCAGCAAAGCCAGAAGGGCGGAGCAGGATTAAATAGGCCACAAAGGTCATGTGACCAGCAAGATAAAAAAAACTAACAGGAGAGTTCTAACAGTGGTGGAGGCGAAAAAGTCAAAATCCTGAAGCGTATACCCATGTTTGGGTGGGAAGGGGTGCATGGTAATAGACCTGAAAAAAAAAACCCACTGGATTTGAGTTTGTACCGCTGCTGTCATCCGGTGGTGTTAAGAAGTCAGAGCTAATCCAACTATTGTTTATTTTGTTATGAGTCAGCCTGTCAGCATTTTCAGTTGACAGGCAGATGTGCCTATAGGTTATAATACCCCTGGGCCAACAAAAACCCGCGCTGACAAAACGATAGTGGCAGTACAGGCCAGGACCTCCAAGGCATAGAGAGGCAGTTCATTCCACTTGTCTAGCTTGGATACCCAATAGTTGTAAGGCACAGAGGAATTATGGAAAATGCTGGTAGGGTTGGCAAAGTACTCCTTTAGGATCTTCCAAAACTTTTCCCTCGTCAGTGAGTTCACCACAGTTCAAGCTCTGTTACTTCACCGCAGTTCAGCTGAGAGTTCACCACAGTGAACTGCAGTGCACTCACTGAATTTTTCTCATGGTGCTGAGGTCACCGTAGATTGGAGGCCTGGATGGGTACGCAGCCTCAGTGACCAGCAGTACAGCAGTAACCTTGATGTTGTCACCACTGGTCACTAATGCTACTCTCCAGCAACTCATTCCTCAGTGGTTGTCAGCCTGGACGGTCACATCTTGGCACCATCCAGGTTGAAAACTATTTATACACAGACATGGATTATGGTGTGGGACACAATAATGGACAGGTGAGAGATATGGCTGTTTGTTATTTATGTTTTATTACAGGAGACAAGAGCTTCAATTGAATGGGCTTTAGATGAGTATAATTGTGTTTGATATTTTTAAATAAAAAAGGAAAGCTGTGTTTTGTTTTTATTTCAGATAAAAGACTATTCTTGCTATGTGTTTATTTACAATATAATGATAGGATTATTAATGGATTAATGTGTTATAGACACCTCTCCACTGCTAAGCTGTGGGCTTGATGTCACAGTCCAATACAAAGGTGACATCAACTCCACAAATTTGAACCCCACTTGCCACCACCACAGGGTAAGTGGGAAGAGTCGAGCAAAGCACCAGAATTGGCACATCTAATAGATGTGCCTTTTCCGGGTCATCTGTGGGCTTCTATTTTTAGGCTGGGAGGCAATATACATGGCTCCTTACCAGTCTGTGAATACTAGCCCCAAGCTTTTTGCTTTAGCTTGGCTGGTTGTCAAAATGGGGGGGACCCCATGCCATTTTTCTAAATTATTTATTTAAATAATTTAAAAATATGGCGTGAGGACCCCCTATTCCTGCTAACCAACCTTGCTGAAGCTTACAGCTAAGGGTTGCAGTCCATTTTGCCTGACAGGTTATCAAAAATTGGGGAACCCCAAGTTAATTTTTTGGGGGGCTCACAATTTTAGTAACCAAGAAAGGCTAAATATACAGCTGTGAGCTGATATTAATAGGTAACTTCAGTAACCTTAAAATGTCCCTCAAAGTTTCACATAATGTTTCTGGGCCTCATAGTTGTCGGGTGACCCAGTGGTTGTGAACTCTGGCAACCTGAAAGGTTACCTTAGTTCACGTTACTGGGTCTCACAGTAGCTCCAGTGCTGAATTGTTGAATGCCGGAGTGCCGAGTACCGGACTTGCGGGCTTTCATCAGTCCGGCACTGACATTTGCAAAGCAAGAGAAATGGCTGCTATGATCTCAGGTGACCTTACTGTTATTCTTGACAATTAAAAAAGTAATTGAAAAAAAACACTCGGGGGTCCCCTGTAATTTTCATAATCAGCACAGGGAAAGCCGATGGCTGGGGGCTGATGTTAATATTCTGGGAAAAAGACAGTATTCATAAAAGTTCCCAGGCTATTAATATCAGCTCACAGCTGTATACTTAGCCTTTCCTGGTTATTAAAATGGGGGACCCCTCCAAAAAAATAACATAGGGTGCCCCTATATTTAACAACCATCAAAGGCTAGGCAGACAGCTGTGTGCTAATATTAATAGCCTAGGAAGGTGCCATGGATAACATCAGCTCTCAGCCGCCCCAGAAATGGTGCATCCATAAGATGCGCCAAATCTGGCACTTATCCTCGCTCTTCCCACTTGCCCTGGTGTGGTGGCAAGTGGGGTGGTAGTTGGGAGGTTGATGCCCTGCAGCCTTTCAACAAACATTACAATTTGGGTTCACTCATTCTAATTATAAATATTCTAGTTTTCTCATACATTTTGAAATGAAAAAATATGGAATGAATACAGTTTTCCTTCATTTCATATAAAATGAATAAAGGTTTTATTCTGTATGCCACTAAATATATTTATATATTTGTACTGATTACACAAATACCAAATATGCTTGTGTGTATTTTATTTTATAATAACATATAATCTAAGAAGCATTAGTATAGTTTAGATGTAAGATAGAAATTATATTTTTGAAAATAAAATGTAGCCTGACATGATTTTGTAGACAACAACATAAATGTACAAGAATAAATATTTTTAAAGCTTTTAATTTCCAATGCAACACATCCTAATATAAACAGACCACACAGGTTGATTATATGTGGGAATAGTTTGTCTATAGGTACTTTACATTTTTTTCTTTTTGCATAATATAGTAACTTATTTTGCAAGGCCGAAAAAGGACATTTGTCCATCCAGTTCAGCCTATGTTACGTCAGAAGAAATCCCCAGATCTACGTCTCTGTAAAGAACCTAATAACTGTAAGATACAATATTGTTACACTCCAGGAAGACATCCAGGCCTCTCTTGAACCCCTCAACTGAGTTCACCATCAACACCTCCTCAGGCAAGGAATTCCAGATTCTCATTGCCCTAACAGTAAAGAATCCTATTCTATGTTGGTGGGAAAACCTTCTCTCCTCTAGACACAGAGAATGTCCCCTTGTGACCACCACCTTCCTTGGTATTAACAGATCCTCGGAGAAATATTTATATTGTCCCCTTATATACTTATGCATGGTTATTAGATTGCCCCTCAGTTGTCTTTTTTCTAGACTAAATAGCTACATATATAAATACCTGTCTGTGTTCATCATCTCATGAAATACATTTGACCATCTTGCTTTTTCTGAAATTGCCTGCGCCCCAACGACCAATGTGCGAATATTTCGCACGGGCCAAGCTAATAATCCTAATTTTGCTAATCTCTCTGGGTATTAAGTTCCCCCATCTCCTTTATTGATTTTGTTGCCCTCCTTTGCACTCGCTCTAGTTCCATTATATCCTTCCTGAGCATTAGTGCCCAAAACTGTACACAGTACTCCATGTGCGGTCTAACCAGGGTTTTGTACAGAGGCAGTATAATACTCTCATCATGTGTATCCAGACCTCTTTTAATGCACCCCATGATCCTGTTTGCCTTGGCAGCCGCTGCCTGGCACTGGTAAGTTTATCATTAACTAGGATCCCCAAGTCCTTCTCCATGTCAGATTTACCCAGTGGTTTCCCGTTCAGTGTGTAATGGTGATATTGATTCCTTCTTCCCATGTGTATAACCTTATATTTATCATTGTTAAACCACATCTGCCACCTTTTGGCCCAAGTTTCCAACTTATCCAGATGCATCTGTAGCAGAATACTATCTTCTCTTGTATTGACTGCTTTACATGTTTTTGCATCATCTGCAAATATCGATATTTTACTGTGTAAACCTTCTACCAGATCGTTAATAAATATGTTGTAGAGAATAGGTCCCAACACGGACCGCTGCGGTACATCACTGGTCACAGCGACCTAGTTAGAGAATATACCATTTATAACCACCCTCTGCTTTCTATCACTAAGCCAGTTACTTACCCATTTAAACACATTTTCCCCCAGACCCAGCATTCTCATTTTGTGTACCAACCTCTTGTGTGGCACAGTATCAAATGCTTTGGAAAAATCAAGAAATACCTCGTCCAATGACTCACCTTGGTCCAGTCTACAGCTTACCTCTTTATAAAAACTAATTAGATTGGTTTGACAGGAGCGATTCCTCATAAACCCATGCTGATATGGAGTTAAACAGTTATTCTCATTGAGATCATCCAGAATAACATCCCTCAGAAACCCTTCGAATATTTTACCAACAACAGAGGTTAGACTTATTGGCCTATAATTTCCAGGTTCACTTTTAGAACCCATTTTGAATATTGGCACCACATTTTCTATGCACCAGTCCTGTGGATCAGACCCTGTCACTATAGAGTCCCTAAATATAAGAAATAATGGCTTGTCTATTACATTTAATTCTCTTAGTATTCATGGGTGTATGCCTTCCGGACCCAGAGATTTATCTATTTTAATCTTATTTAGCTGGCTTCACACCTCCTCTTGGGTTAGATTTTGGATTAGATTGGTGACCCTTAATATAGGGTTTTCTTTGTTTCTCGGCATTTCACCTAGCATTTCATTTTCCACCGTGAATACCGTGTAGAAGAAGTGTTTAATATATTAACTTTTTCCTCGTCATCTACTACCATTGTTTCCTCACAATTTTTTAAGGGGCCTACACTTTCACTTACGATTGTTTTACTGTTGATATACACTGCTCAAAAAAATAAAGGGAACACTTAAACAACAGAATATAACTCTAAGTAAATCAAACTTCTGTGAAATTAAACTGTTCAATTAGGAAGCAACATTCATTGGCAATCAATTTCACATGTTGTTGTGCAAATGGAATAGACAACAGATGGAAATTATTGGCAATTATCAAGACACACTCAATAAAAGAGTTGTTCTGCAGGTGGGGACCACAGACCACATCTAGCACCAATGCTTTCTGGCTGATGTTTTGATCCCTTTTGAAAGTTGGTTATGCTTTCTCAATTGTGGTAGCATGAGACAGACTCTACAACCCACACAAGTGGCTCAGGTAGTGCAGCTCATCCAGGATGGCACATCAATGCGAGCTGTGGCAAGAAGGTTTCCTGTGTCTGTCAGCGTAGTGTCCAGAGGCTGGAGGTGCTACCAGGAGACAGGTCAGTACACCAGGAGATATGGAGAGGGCCATATGACAACAACCCAGCAGCAGTACTGCTACCTCCGCCTTTGTGCAAGGAGGAACAGGAGGAGCACTGCCAGAGCCATGCAAAATGACCTCCAGCAGGCCACAAATGTGCATTTGTCTGTGCAAATGCTTAGAAACCGACTCCATGAGGATGGTCTGAGTGCCCGATGTCCAGAGATGGAGGTTGTGCTCACAGCCCAACACCGTGCAGGACGCTTGCCATTTGCCACAGAACACCAGGATTGGCAAATTCGCCACTGGCACCCTGTGCTCTTCACAGATGAAAGCAGGTTCACACTGAGCACATGTGACAGATGTGACAGAGTCTAGAGATGCCGTGGAGAGCCATCTGCTTCCTGAAACATCCTTCAGCATGACCGGTTTGGCAGTGAGTCAGTAATAGTGTGGGGTTGCATTAGTTTGGAGGGTCGCACAGCCCTCCATGTGCTCGCCAGAGGTAGCCTGACTGCCATTAGGTACCGAGATGAGATCCTCAGACCCCTTGTGAGACCATATACTGGTGCGGTTGGCCTCCTAATGCAGGACAATGCCAGACCTCATGTGGCTGGAGTGTGTCAGCAGTTCCTGCAAGATGAAGGCATTGAAGCTATGGACTGGCCTGCCCGTTCCCCAGACCTGAATCCGATTGAGCTCATCTGGGACATCATTGCAAACAAATTCAGATAGACGGTTTCAAAGGATTACATCTGGGACATCATGTCTCGCTCCATCCACCAACGTCACGTTGCACCATAGACAGTCCAGGAGTTGGCGGATGCTTTAGTCCAGGTCTGGGAGGAGATCCCTCAGGAGACCATCCGCCGCATCATCAGGAGCATGCCCAGGTGTTGTAGCAGTAAAGATGTATATCTTCGTACCGTGTTAGCCAGTAGATAGAAAAATATTTTTTCTGTGTTTTTGTGTATAAATATGTGATTCTTCAGATTTTGTATTAGTTCAGCCTGATGAAGAGACCTGAGTAGTCTCGAAAGCTTGCAATTTGTTACCATCTTTTCAGTTAGCCATTAAAAGGTATCAACCACTGAGGACTCTCAACTCTAAATATTTTTCAGGTGTTGTAGGGAATTCATACAGGCACGTGGAGGACACACACGCTACTAAGCATCATTTTACTTGTTTTAAGGGCATTACATTCCACTTTAATTTTGTGGGTGACACCAAATCCAGGCCTCCATTGGTTAATAAATTTGATTTCCATTGATGATTTTTGTGTGATTTTGTTGTCAGCACATTCAAATTTATACAGAACAAAGTATCCAATGAGAATATTTCATTCATTCAGATCTAGGATGTGTTATTTGAGTGTTCCCTTTATTTTTTTGAGCAGTGTAGTTGAAGAACAGTTTGCAATTAGTTTTACTCTCCTTAGCAATGTGCGTCTCTGTTTCATTTTTGGCAGCTTTAATTAGTTTTTTAGATAAAGTATTTTTCTCCCTATAGTGTTTTAGAGCTTCAGCGGTGCCATCCTGCTTTAGTAGCTTAAATGCTTTCTTTTTACTGTTAATTGCCCCTCTTCTTAGCCACATTGGGTTTTATCCTATTTCTTGTCCTTTTATTCCCACAAGGTATAAACTGCTTACAGTGCCTATTTAGGATGTTCTTAAATATTTCCCATTTATTATCTGTATTCTTATTTCTGAGGACATTGTCCCAGTCAACCAAATTAAGGGCATCTCTAAGCTGATCAAACTTTGCCTTCAGTGTTTTTGTGACTCCCTAACAAGTCCCTCTAGCGAAAGACAAGTGAAACTGTACAATATTGTGGTCGCTATTTCCTAGATGCCCGATGACCTACAGATTTATTATTCTGTCAGTTCTATTAGATAGTATTAGATCTAAAAGTGATGCTCCTTTGGTTCGATTCTGCACCAATTGTGAAAGATAATTTTTCTTGGTTATTAGCAGAAACCTGTTGCCTTTATGGGTTTTGAAGGTTTCTGTTTCCCAGTTAAAATCCAAGTAAAGTCCCCATAACAAGGACCTCATTATGGGTTGCAGCTTCATATATCTGCTTTAATAGTAGACTTTCCCTGAATTATGTTTTATTTGGGGGTTGTAACAGACCCCAATGAGAATTTTGTTACTATTTTTCCCTCCATGTATTTCTACCCATATGGACTCGACATCCTCATTCCCTTCGCTAATATCCTCCCTTAAATTGGACTTTAGACAAGAGTTTACATAAAGACAAACCCCTCCTCCTCTTCAATTTTTACAATCCTTTCTAAACAGACTGCAACCCTGTAAGTTAACTGCCCAGTCATAGCTTTCATCTAACCATGTCTCGGTTATTCCCACTATGTCATAGTTACCTGTAGATATTTCTGCTTCTAGCTCTTCCATCTTGTTTGTCAGGCTTCTGGCATTTGCGAGCATGCAGTTTAGAGGTTTATGTTTTGTTCCAATCTCCTCCCTGTAGATTGTTTTAGAAATTTTCTTACCTCCCTTCTGAGTATGTTGCTTTGGGTATTCGTTGCGGCACCTCAAATCCTTCATCAGTATATTTCTGGCTTCATGTTTGAGTCTAATGTTTTTCTTCCAGTCCTCTCTTCTTCTTGTTTAACGCCCTCCTGATGAGTGTAGCGAGTCTTCTGGCGAATGTGTGTTTCCCAGGTTTGTTGAGGTGTAGTCTGTGTCTGCTGAGGAGTCTGTCATACAGGTAATTCACACCGTGGTCCAGGAATCCGAATCCTTGTTGACTGCAACATCGTCTTAGCCAGTTGTTCGCATCAAGGAGCCTGTTCCTTCTCCTGGTGCCATGCCCATCTACTGGAAGGATAGAAGAAAAAACTAACTGTGCATCCAGTTCCTTTACTTACTTCCCCAACTCTTCAAAATCCTTGCAGATTGTCGATATGTCCTTCCTTGCTGTGTCATTAGTGCCAACATGTATCAGAAGAAATGGATGGACATCCTTGGAACTGATGAGCTTTGGTATCCTATCGGTCACATCCTTGATCTTCGCACCTGAGTGGCAGCATGCTTCTCTTGTGGCTATGTTTGGTCTGCAGATGGCTGCTTCTGTGCGTCTCAGTAGTGAGTCTCCCACCACTACCACTATTCTTTGCTTCTTGGCTGTACTTTTTGTTGTCACTTCTGGGTGTTGCTGTGTGCCCTTTTCTTCTTTGCTTGCTGGTAGTGCCTCATCCTTAGGTGTGCCATCTTCATTCTCCACAAGACCTTGGTATCAGTTTCTCAGTTGTGTGGTTGGTGATGTCTCCGTGGTCTTCTTGCTTCTTTGGGTCACATGTGTTATGTTTAGGTAGCTGAGGAGAAAAAACAAAAACGGCAATACACCAGAGAGGCTGGAACCTATTGGATTGCGGTAACCTGTACTAACCACACAACTAGAGGTAGCCGTGGAGCGTTCCTACGTTGATCCTAGACGCCTCGTCACAGCCTGAGAGATAACTACACCTAAAGGCAGAAAGAGGAAAGCTATCTGCCCCGGAGCAGATCCCCAAAGAAAATAGGAAGCCCCCAAACATGTAATGGCGGTTAGACAAAAAGAAGCACGGACACAGACAGAAAATAGAATGAGCAAACGCTGGGGCCCAATCTGTCTAGACAGAAAAGTATAGGAAAGGATTCTTACTGCAATCCAAAAAAAACCCTAAAAAATACCAACTCTTCTGATTGCAAAAACACCTGAGATCACACGATCTCACCACCTAAATCAGAACTCTGGTGTAACAAAACTAAGCCGCAGCCACTGAAAAAACTGGAAAAAACAAATTAACAAATTACAGTGGCTACAGATAAACTGAGAGGAGCACAGGCACCAGAAGGGGACCTGGCTGACCTCCACAAAAGTGCAGAGAACTATGTAAAAAGCAAGCACAAAAATAAAAGCAGAAAATATCTTATCTGAAAGCAGAAGATGCAGGCAAGACTCAGCAAACTTCCAAATGAACAAGGAACCACAACAAGAACAATTGATCACCGGCAACCATCATGGGAGGGAACCTCCCTTATATCAGACCAGTCAGCGATCCCAGATTGCCATTCCTCGCTGAAAGGTTCAGTACTGTCTGTAACCACCAGAGGGAGCCTCTGCTCAGAAACCATCTCTAGCACATTCATAACACACATGCTTTCACTTGTCTACTTTTGGAGGTTCTCTGACACTTTCCCCACCTTCTGTGACCAGTAGAGATGCTTCTCTTCTGTCTAGGAAGTATTCATTTTCTTTGATGAGTTTCAAAGTTGCAATTCTTTCTTCCAGACCCCGCACCTTTTCTTCTAAGAGGGTCAGTAGTCTACACTTCAGGCAGGTGAAGTTGGATTTTTCTTCTGGTCGATCTGTGAACATGTAGCACATGTTGCAGCTCACTATGTGTTAGGGGTTGAGTTCCCGCTTCTGCACAAGGGGAATCTTGAGCCGTCCCTGCTGCGGTCTCCCATCCGTCTCCGGCCACAGTGGAAACTGCTTAGCTTAGACGTCGGTCCCAGCGTCTCGCCCAGTCTAACATTGAGCAGAGGATTACTGCTGCTCCTCCAGGCTCTGCTATTGTAGCCAGTACTGGTTAGCGGCGAGCAGACATCTTTAGGACAAAGTCCTTGCTTTCCCCTTCTGAACATGCCCAGAGTAAGATCTCTCTTTGGAGATCAGGGGTCACATGCTCAGGTACTGCAGCAGCTCCTATTGGTCCGCCAGGAAGGTCCTGAAACCACTTGTGTTCTGGAGCAGTTTCCTATTGGTCCTTATCTGGCAGGTCCTGTAGTTGCTACTATAAAAGGGTGGCATGGTCGTGCCGCCATGCGCTAGTATCAATCACATTATGTGCTTTGCGCCAGGGTGATCTTGCACGCATGTGTTAGGGCTCGGCTGAAATAAGCCCCTAGAATACCACTTCTCCGGTGAGGAGATTGTCTGATTGCGTTGCTGATTGCGTTACTACGGACTGCTGTCCGCACAGCAGTTGTCTGTGCATACCTGTGGAGTTAACAGGAC
Source organism: Oophaga sylvatica (assembly GCA_033576555.1). Taxonomy (NCBI): domain Eukaryota; kingdom Metazoa; phylum Chordata; class Amphibia; order Anura; family Dendrobatidae; genus Oophaga; species Oophaga sylvatica. Next base: position 46,628,329 of record JARQOD010000008.1, read on the forward strand.
ACAGTCCATATTTCTGCGTTTCTACCTTAGCGACTCTGTGGCGTAACAAAGTTTGCTTATACCGCCATATAGGGCCTCAGTGTCCATAGTTGCGACTCTGTGAAGTAACAGAGTTCGCCATATCGCCATCCTACTAGCAGCAGGCTCTGCCTGCACGGTGGACCCCGGGCTGCGAACGCACTTATTATTTATATTTATTTTGTGCGTTCCGCCAGCCCTAACACCATGTAGGTTGTCACATCTGCCATGTTGCTCCTAGATCCTGCTGACTTGCTGGGTGTCTTCCTTCTTGTGAAATCTGCTGTGTGTTTTCATTTTTGTGTAATCTACTCAATCAGCAAAGCTTTCTTGCAATAATGTCCTTGAGGTGCGCTGTTTGGCGATGCTTTTCAAGCAGCTGGTCCCAACTGTACCCAACGATCTTCTTGCTGAGGGAGACTCTTCGCTTTTCCCAGAAGGCACCTGGAATATGCAAATTGTCCTCTTCGAGCTTCAATGGCTAGTTTGGCGATGCTTTCCAAGCAGCTGGTCCCAACTGTACCCAACGATCTTCTTGCTGAGGGAGACTCTTAGCTTTTCCCAGAAGACACCTGGAATATGCAAATTGTCCTCTTCAAGATTCAATCCCTGCTTCAATCCGAGCTTCAATCTATTTTTTATTTTTTCAAAAAAATAGGAACTTTTTTTAAAATTGTAAAGCTGTCACAGGTTGGCTAAAATAAACTATTGTTTCTTTAGGTCTGTAGTATCCCCAAGAAATTCATTTTTTTCCAAATTTAAGTTTATTACTCTGTTACCTCAAAATGTTGTAATGTTATTGTCACATGTGCTAAAATAAACCATTGCTTTTTCATCATTTTTTTCATCATCATTTTTAATGTTTACTAGGAAACTTTGCAAGAAACCTTTTACGGTTAAAAAAAATAAGCAAAAGCGCCACATCTCAAAATAACAATAATACATTAAACATAGTTTTTTTAATGACCATACTGTCTAGGTCCTGTTTTGGTGCTTTTCATTGCTTTGTTATAGGTCAAACTATCTGAGCCCTGATGCTTCCCAATCACTTAACCTTATGAACGCTAAACCTGTTAGTGCTTTAAAAATAGGATACTATTTTTTGATTGCTAAATGAAGCTGAGCTATTGATATTTCAGTTTCCAAACACCAATGCCAAACCTATTGCTACTCCTCAAAAAGTTATCTTTTTAAAACCACCGCACAATAAAAAGCCATGACTTCTTCCATATTCCACGTTTATAAATACCAGCTTAGCAGTCATCTGCCCACGAAAAAAGATGATTTTTGGAATGTTCTTTTAATTTCTAAAAGCGTATAAAGTCGGACAGTTTGATGTATTCTGAAATTTTTGCATACCACAGATCACCAACCATGTGTTTAACTATAGCTAATAGCCATATTTATTTATGAGTGTGGGCTAGTGTCCATCTGTACCAGGTTCCTT
>JARQOD010000008.1:46629893-46698223 GCA_033576555.1 Oophaga sylvatica
CAGTTCCATCCGGACTGGTGCGAGGTCCAAGATGGTGAGTGGCATCAAATTGGTTGTCTCCTGAACAGTTTTTTTACATTATCCTGCGGATACAAGGAATAACACAGCAACCAGTAATTAATGCAAAAATGAGAACCCCCATAATGGCTGTCCCAACCTGTGCCAACATTTTCTGCCACCCACTCATCCACCCAAAGTATCGATCCCATGGGTCAGTGACACCTGAGTTCTGTTTCAGTTCCTCTGATAACTCATTAAGTTTCTGTATTGCCATTGTGACTTTACCATTTGGGCCAGTGTTGTCTGGATGTAGGTGCAACAGGTGTCTTTGATCATTTTGTAAACACCTCCTTTCTCAGCTAGAATCATATCCAAAGCCATTCTATTCTGGAATGCCATAATGGAAGTGGGGCCTAACTGTGCTGCCAAACCTTTTACAGCATCTATGGTGAAGTTAACAAATCTCTGCTGGTTATAATAGATGTAATTTATCCAATCAACATTTTTGTTTATAGTTACTAGTGGCAATAGTGACTCAAATCCTGCTTTAACTTGGTCTCTGGCCTTGAACTCATCAGGTAGGTCATCTGGTCATCTGTCTGGTCAGTCAGAGCATCCACGACATCCTTCATGGCTTAGGTGTCTCTCCTGGTACGGGAGCTTCCTTGCAATGCGATACGTGGATTCAAACAGGCTTTCCCTCTAGTTACACAGAGGTTGATGTCATCTGGGCTCTTGGACAGGATCATCAAATCTGGCAGTGAGGAGAAAAACTCGAGAATGGACATTAGTTTTTGACCAATTCAATTACATAAGTGTTATGATTTGGTAGCTGAGGAGAGCAGGCAAAAAAAAAAAAAAAAAAAAGCAATACACCAGAGAGGTTGGAATCTATGGGATTGCAGTACCCTGACTAACCACCACAACTAAAGGCAGCCATGGAGCATTCCTACGTTGGTCCTAGACGCCTCGTCACAGCCTGAGAAGCTAACTACACCTAAAGATAGAAAAAGGAAAGCTATCTGCCCCGGAGCAGATCCCCAAAGAACATAGGAAGCCCCCAAACATGTAATGGCGGTTAGACAAGAGGAAATACAGACACAGACAGAAAATAGAATGAGCAAACGCTGGGGCCCAATCTGTCTAGATAGAAGAGGATAGGAAAGGCACTTACTGCAACCCCAAAAAAACCCTGAAAAATACCAACTCTACTAATTACAAAAACACCTGAGATCACACGACCTCTACCACCTAAATTAGTTCTCTGGTGTAACAAAAACTAAACAGCAACCACTGAAAAAACTGGAAAAGGCAAATGAACAAACAGTGGCTGAACTAAACTGAGAGGAGCATAAGCCCCCCGAAGGGGACCCGGCAGACCCCCACAGAAGTGCAGGACAAAATGCAGGCACCAAAAAACTAAAAGAAGAAAATGTCTTATCTGTTAGCAGAAGATGCAGGCACGAAACAGCTTTTCTGGGTCTCTGGGAGTGTGCCTTATGCTAAACAGTGCAATAGGGAGTGTGTCATGCCATGGTTTGCGTGTCTCTTGGGCAATTTTTCAGCATTCTATTCTTAAGTGTTTCGTTCAGTTTTTTTTTTTTACCTTCCTGCTGCTCTGGGGGTGGTAAGGAGTGTGTAGGCCTAAATCTGACCCTACTGCTAATCGGGTCTTGTGTGTCAGATTTGCTGTGAATGCGGGTCCCTGATCACTTTCTATCATTTCTGGAACCCCGTATCTGCACACTATTTTCCGAAAGTAGCTTCGTTGCAGTAGTCTTTGCTGACTTGGAAGGCTTCTGTTCATCTTGAAAATTCTTCTTTTGACCACAATGGCGTATTTGAATCCTTCACTTGGTGATATCTGGATGTGGTCTATCTGGATCATTTGAAGCTGGTAGAGTGGTCTTTCCAGATGAGGTGAGGGGACTTTTTTCCATACGTCCAGGCTTGCATTTGCCGCAGGTCAGACAGCTGCTGGTGAATTTGGCTGTTAGGGTGGAGATCCCTGAAGTGAAAACAGTAAGCACCAATCAGATCATTCATCTGTGTCTTTGATATGTGGATGTGGGTCCATGTACCCATTGGACCACCATAGGGTGCATACTTTGTGGTAGGCAGAGTTTGAAGTCTATTATTGATAGCCTTCCTTCTTCACGTGTTGCTTTTTTCGCATTCAGCTCTTTTCCTTTTGGAGCTTGGTCTTGTAACTTCTTGAGCAGATCCCAGGACGTCTTTTTGTCAGGTTTCTTGTCTTCAGTCGTCATGTAGTAGCCGTCCGGCTCTACGACCTCTCCCACTTCTCCATGTTGTCTTCCTTTGGCTGCTTCTTTGGCTGCCATGTCCGCCATGTTATTGCCTCATGCCTCTTCTGTTTTCAGTTTTCCATGCACTTTGATTTTTCAAATTGCCACCATTTTGGAAGTTGGAGTATACCCAGTAGGTCCCTGAAGGCTCCATGATGCTTCACGGTTGTCCCGTTTGCTGTGATGAAGTCCCTTGTAGCCCAGATGGGTCCAAAGTCGTGTGCTATGCCATGCGAGTACCTGTAGTCCGTGTAGATGTTTGCAGTCTTGCCTTCTGCCATCTGGCAGGCCTTCGTCAGCGCTATCAATTCTGCTTCCTGGGCTGACAGGCTAGGTGACAGACTTCTGGACCACAGGATTTCTTGATTGCTGGTCACTGCACTTCCTGTGTTGAAACTTCTTCATCATCTGCAAATCTGGAGCCATCCAAGTATCCCCCCTTGGGAGTGGGAGTAGAGTGGCCGGGCTGAGGACTGTAGGTCTGGAGACGGTGACATTATGAGACAAAGGCAATAGAGGCGCCACAAAGATGCCTGGCGGTGGAGAGATTACTGTTGGTTGAGCTTGATTGAAGATTGCCAAATGTCATGTGGAGTGAGAGTTTCCAGTGGCTGTCCAAGAGTGATTTCAGCAACCTTGTCCAGGAGGGTGTGTGCTGCAGATACTGCCATCAGGCAGGAGGGTGCTCTTCTTGCAACTGGATCCAAGCGGGCTGAGAGGCAGCCTAAAAGTCTCTGTTTTCCCCCGTGAATCCGTGCCAGGACTCCAGTAGCATGATCTTCTTTCTTCCATCAGGTAGACGGAAAGACTTTTCATAGTCAGGTAGGCCTGGTATTGGCGCTGAGACTGTGGAGTTCTTCCAATCTCCTGAATGGGTTGAAGGCTGCGTCTGATAGAAGGAGCGGGGTTGCGTTGATGCAAGCGCACAGAGGCTGCATTAGGTCTGAGGCATCAGGGATCCAGGTTCTGCAATATGACACTAGACCAGGGAAGGCCTGCAGCATTCTTGGAGTTGTTGGGGGAGCCATCTTCTCCATAGTGGTCTCCCAGTCTTTTGACATGTGTTTCGTCTGGTGGGCAATACAGTGTCCCAGGGATGTAACTTGCTTCTGGCATCACTGGACTTTGTTCTTCCAGACCTTGCGTTGCTGTTCTTCCAGGTAGAGTAGGAGAGACAAGGAATAGACTGTGCAGGTGTTGATGTCAACCACACAAAATAGAAGGTCATCCACGTGTTGTAGAAGAGTGACTCTTGCATATTCTGCAATCCAGTTGACGAGGATGGAGGACATTGTCTTGGTGAAACTTAAAGGGCTTGTTTTGAGCACCTTGAGACAACACTGTCCATATGCACTGCACTGGTGCGTGAAAGCAGGCCTCCAGGTGGAGGGGAAACACTGAAGAAGGTACTGGCCAGGTTGATCACCGTGAATACCGTTGCGGTGACTGGGACTCTTGAGAGCAGAGTGTGATGGTTCAGCACTGTTGGGGTTTCAAATACCGTAGCCTCTTTCGCGGCCTCCAGGCCTTGCACCATTCTGAACTCAGTGGGGTTTACAGTCTTTTTCTTCACTGTGGAAAGCTGGGATTGATTCCGATGGGCGAGGCAGCCCAGTTTGGCCTTGTCCTTCAGTATGCGGCAGGGGACTCCCATCTGCTGGTGCAGAGCTGGCGGGAAAACAAGCCGTCTACTAGGATCCACATCATGAGAGATGACGACCAGCTGGCTTTCTTGTTCTCCACCAAGACAGTTACTGTGTTAGCACCTGTTCTGGTCACAGGGGTCTTCTTGTTGGGACGTCTCCTTAAACGGCTGCTTTTTTTTTTTTTCTCAGCACGGGCCATCAGTAGTTTCTTTTTCTCCAGCTTGGTCTCAGGTCAGTATTTGTGCACAAGTTTGAAGAGCTGAGTGGCCTTTTTCCGGTCTAGGGCCTGGGTGAACTGGTTGATTGCAAGGGGCACCTCCTGGTGCTTGCAAAAGATGAACCTCTGGCGTTAGAGCTGGATGAGGTGTTGCCATTCCATGAAGCGAGTAGAGTCCTTCTTGAGTTGAATATCCTGGCCAATGCCAAAGTTCTCAGGCCGTCTTCTTAAGCAAGTTCACTTAGACCTTCAGTTGGTCAGAGACATCTTGACCCTGGGTGATGGAGTGGCTTTTCTGGTACTATATCAAGCACCTCCTGTGATAGGTCTGCAGTGTGGTTGTTTGAGGTTCCTGTTTCTTCTTGGGTCAGGGGTGAAGAAAGTGTCATGGTCCCATCTTCCTGGAACACTCTGGTCGCTTTCAGCTTCTGCAGTAGGTCCACTCCCAATAGGTTGAGGGTGCAGGTTTTTTACACAACAAACTGGGACATGATGGAGTGTTCTGGCTGAGTCCACACGCTCAGGGGCTTCATAATCTGGAAATATCTGACTTGACCATCAATTCCCATGCAGGAAGCAGAAGATTCTGATAGGTAGGTGAGGTTGCGGAGTTCCACAAAAAAAAAGATATGACTACGCCATCCACTCTCAGGATATTGGTCCCACTGGTGGGGTTCCTTGTGGACTTGGTGTGCTCTTGTCCTATGGACGGGGTTCTTCACTGCTTTCTGTGTTTCTTCCTTGGCTTGCTTCTCTAGACAAAGTGGTGGGTCGTAGGGGTTCTCTGCAGCGGTTCCGGTAATGGCCAAGCTTGCCACAGTTGTAACACTTGACATTCCTTCTGTCCCGGTGGGACTCAATCCTTTTTGCTACTGTGAGCAGGGTATCCATTGCTATTGACGTGTACTCAGGCCTGGCTGCTACCAGTGGTTTCCTGATTGATTCTCTCAGTCCATGCACAAAAGCCTGTGCCAACATCCGTCTGTGTGTCTGATCATGGGTAATGAGGCCCAAATCTTGAAACACTTGCATCATTCTGTCATGGAACTTCTCCACAGACTCTGTCTTGTCTTGACTCGTGACATGTAGGCTGAGAGTTTGTCCTGTCAGTCTGCTTTTGGCCCATTCTCTGAGTTGCTCAATTAGCTTTGGTCCTGTCTCCCAGGCATACGCATCTAACTCTGTTGGGAGCTTGAAGTGTTCTCTCATAATTGGCCAGAATGCATCACCTGCTTTTATTTCCATTACGGTCCAGAGATCAGTCCAGGCTGCTGCATACGTTCGCTGGATCTGCTGCATTTTTTGGCAAAATGGCATGGGGTGTATCCCTGGGTCTGGCAGCATACTGATCACCTGGCTTGGGATGAAGGGCTCATAGGATGGTGCCTCTATCTGTCCCTGCTCTATTGGTGCTTGTGTGTTTTCTTCCCTAGTATTGGGCAGCATGTGTGACGTTGCATCTTCATCTTCATCAGATAAGAAGTGACATGGTGTACTTGGTGCATACACTGGGTGAGATTTGGGCTTTAAAGTTGTCTTGCTGCATGGGGATTTCCCACTTCCTTGCTGAGGCTGCGGTGGATCAGTGTCATGGTTCCATGCTAGCAGCCCTGTAGCTATACCACTCCCCTGTGAAGCCCTAGCAGTGGACTGTTGTGTCTGGGGCTACATGTAGCGTTTTGTGTAGGGAGATCTGTACTTTATTCTCCTGATATAATGACTGGCAATGTTTGTACTGTGCTTGGGATAGACAAAGTGCCCTGTTCTGGAAACACTGAATACAGGGACACCACATTGCTTGGATTGGGCGTTGACCCAGTTGATGACGAAGTAGAAAAAAGAGGAAGAGAAGGGAGGTGTGAGGGAGGAGCGAGAGAAAGAGGAGGGGAGGGAGAGAAGAAAGATGGAGGGGGAGTCCCCCCTGTGACTCTTGAGAGGGGATGGTTGAAACAAAAATGCCTTCTCCCTGTGGAGAGAGGCGGGGAGCGTTTTTTCCCTGTACAAGGCTCCTTACTCAATGAGAGCAGCCTACACCTGTCCCGTGTCTCCACATGATGGACATGTGATGTGTGTGACTCTGAATTCTGCTCTTGTGACATGTCAGTGATCTTTTTCTCACAGATGATTTAACACCTTTTCAAACTTATTCACATAAAAAAAAAAAAAAAAAAAAATTTCCTGGTCCGTTCAAATTAACTTGCTGTATCTTTTACACGATGCACCGCTGCTCTTTTATAGCAGATGGTAATCTATTAAACTTTCCCGTTACCTTTCAAATAACAAAAAACAAGAAAAAACATTTCATTGTGCAGCGTAAAGGCTGCCTGTCTATTTGCTTCTCACGTACTCTGACATTCTATTCACATGCCTAGCCCTTCGATTCTTACGTACTGTGTCTATTCCAAAAACATATTCAACAAATTTCCTCGCCGAATGCCCGACGGGTGGGGCTGCTCAGACCACTGCGTAGTTTGTGTCTGCTCTCTCCCACAGCCTGTAATTCTCCTTATCTATGTGACCTTGTTGTAAGCAAGCTTGTAAAAAAAAAAAAAAAAAAATGGCTTTAGAAATAAAGCTCTAAAATAAATTGCTTAGAGAAGAAAAAAAAAAAAAAAAATCTCTCCAAAATCATTTAAAAATGTACTTAAAAGAAAAATTTTAAAAACAAAAGTTAGATTTAGTAAAAAACTCTAGAAAAAGTAAACATAAAAAAAAACAAAAAAAAAAAACAAATTCACCAAAAAGGGAGAAAAGAAAAACCGTATTAATCATAAAACTCTGAAAAACAACCCTTTTACTAAAACAGCTAATTAAAAATCTCTGGAATGTCAGCTGGCTGCTTCCCCCCTCCCTTCCTTATATCTCTGCTTGCTGTCTCTATAGCCACTGAAATCACGTATCAAAAAAAAAAAAAAAAATTATCATTCCTCAGAATAGCAAAAAATGAATATAGTTCAGTCTGAATGCCTGAGAATTTTCACATTAAAACCTGTAGCCAAAAAAACTAGCTTAAAAAAAATAAAAATCAAAGCCAAGAAACAGAATGCCTGATAACGTGATTAGCAGAGGAGGGGGGTCAAAGGGGTTTTCTCGCTGCTGCAGCCAGCACACTGCTCTGAATGAGATACTAACAGAGCGCACGGAGATGTGATTTAAAGCGACAGTACCTGATACAGACAGTGAGACAGACACCCGGGAGAATATGAATCCCTCTTTTGATGATCTGTGACACATACAAGCTGCTCTGGTAACTGATAACTCACCAATTGCACTGAGCGCGGCGAAGCTCAAGGTTCTATCGCTCTGTACCATACCTGGCCGTGCACCGGTCACAGTAATCTGCAATAGCCTTCATCAAAATTCTCACTATCCACGTCTGATTTGACTGGGATGGCCTCCCGGTGCGTGGACAATTATTGTGAGAACTTATCCAAAACAAAGCTTCTGCCCTTCACGTCTGATTTGACTGGGATGGCCTCCCAGTGCGTGAAAGTTTACTGCAGAAACTTAACCGAACAAAGCCCTCGCTTCCACAACTGGATTTTTTGGGATAACCTCCCTCCAATGTGTGAAGAATATCTGCGTGGACTTATCCAAAACAAAGCTCCCGCCCTCCACGTCTGATTTGACTGGGATGGCCTCCCGGTGCGTGAAAGTTTACTGCGGGAACTTATGCAGCAATTGTCTTTTGCTATACAGCCCCCAGAGATCAGCAAGCAAAAACACAGTCACTGTTCCAACTTTCTCCCGGTTCACATAAAACATGAAACATATACAGCACAGCAGCAACCAACTCGGCTTATATCCCAGGGCTTTTGGATAAGGGTATGGACTTTTTACACAACCTGGGAATGCGGTGATGACCACGTCCGACCGGCTGGAAGTGTAGGCTAGGACTAGGCACAGGGAACATTCAGGTAAGATGACAAAGTTTTCTTACCTTACTGATGGAGCTGCAGTCTCCGTCCCGTGTGCCAAGGCCAGGGCCAACACCCCCGTCTCTCCGGTCGGCCGAGTCCTCGTGCGTTTCGTCCAATGCCCCGCGTGCAGGCGCCAACTGATATGGAAATTTAATTAGGATAAAAATATCCTGTGTTTTCTGCTTGCCATGTCCAAATCTCTATATAATGTCTTTTTGAGCGCTCAGAACGAAATGAGGACTGTCCACACGAAAGTGTCAGTATAACAGTTCGTCAAAGACATACATTTATTATTGTTTCAAGGTTTTATACGTTTACAAAAAGGGGCTGGTTAGTCAATTAACATACAATTAAAAGCTGCTAGATTATTGGCTGTTCTAGTGTAAATATGATAATTATGATTAAAAGAGCTGAAGTTCCAGAATTATTGTTTTATATTCTTGTGACCTAGTTGCCTTGCATAACTATAATGTAAACAACAGATATCTAATAGGACATTTTGTACTTCATGCATTTGTTCCTTTACGAAGGTCTTATGGAGGCCAGATTTCTTTAAAACGACTGATTATATCTGGCCTAGAAATATGTGAGCACAAGGTTTTTTAGCAAGTGAAATCTATCTAACTGTGAACTGTGAATACATATATGTGAATATACTTTGAATATATGGAATACATATATATTTCCATGACAATCTGTTTTGAGTGAAGACACTGCAGATGCATATCCTTCAGGAGAGCCACCAGCTTCTCTGTGTCTTCTCCCTCTGCCAGGATCACCAACTGGTTCGTCTCTGGTGCCCAATTCACACTATAGGCTTTTACTGCCTTCTTAAAGGCATCTTGCACACCCTCACTGGCACAGGCTTCTCGCATGTCTTCAGGTACTTGTACCACACACTTGAAGAGTGAAGTCTCCTTCTCTTCCTGGTTTACCTCGGACCTTCCTCCAAGACATCTGCCACGACCAGATGAGTGTCTTGTTCAGTTCTTTGCTCAAGACCCTCCTGAATTTTAGCTTCTTCAAGGCTCCTTGCCAAGATAGATACTGGCACCTCCGCCTGATCATCACATGGGCATGGCCGCTTTGCGTCTTCAACCCGCAACTTCTCCTTCTGCAGAAGACCTCTTACTGCTTCTCTGAGCATTTCCACATCTTCCCTTATGGTCTTATTCACACTTTGCCACTTTGCCAAGTGACCTCTGAGCTCAGAGGCTTCATTCTCTAGCTCATCCACTCTTTGCTCAGCAGTTTGTCTCAGAGCCTTTTCTTGTTCCACATGTTCTCTCAGGGTCTTTATTTCAGCCTGATGTAGACCCCCACGATACATTAATAGCTTCTCATTTTCATCAGCACCTCCTTGTGCGGTATTTAGTGTCAGAGTCCTGCCTTCAAAGCTCAGCTCTTCTTCTTTCACCTTAGTCTTCGCCAGGGCATTGGCCAACTGTAAAACATCTTCAGATGCCATCTTCTGTCCAGCTGTAAGGTCCGCATCAGCTTTCTTCTCAGGACTCTCAATCTTCTCGGCTACCGTGCCTTCCTCATTTGCACTGGTTGCTTTATTGTCATCAGATGACACACCATCATTACCACTGTCCTTTGTATCTTCAGAGAGCTCCACACACTCTAATTTTTTCTCAAGAGGTTCTTCCTCATTGACCTCCTTACTGGGTGCAAGGGGCTCACGCTCTTTGCGCCCTTTACGTTTCCGGCGACGGGAGGACTTCTTCTCCTTGTGGGGCCCTTCATTACTGGACTCCCTCTCTCCATTAGAGTCACAGTCACCTGCAGAGTCTAAGTCACATCCCCCTGTATCGTTAATCCCCCAGTTACCCTCTAACTGGGTGTCCGTTCCAGACATGTTAACTATCACATTATTATCAGTTCGTCTGTCATACACTTCAGGTGACATGTCAGTAAGTTGGGCAGACGCACCCTTTCTTCTGGTGTCACCGTCTGCTATGTCACCGAGTTGGTTAGATCTGTCAGTTTGGGAAGGAGTCACTGTCCCACTTTCTGCCACCCCAACAGTAGCAAGGCCTCCCTCTTGCTGCCTAGAAATTCCTCTGTCCCATAAACCGGAGAGTAGTTTAAAGTCCTGACCTATAACTACTGGACATGACAAATTTGGGTCTACAGCGACATCCTGTACCTCAGTGTCGCAGCCAACATCAAAGATCAGTCTGGCCACTGGATATTCCCTAGTGTCCCCATGGATGCAAGTGACCCCGATCTTTCTACCGGTCAGCTGCCATCCCTCAGGTACACCCCTCACTAGCGTCACCGGGCTTTCCGAGTCGACCAGACCCACCGCGTCTTCAGTGTTTATCTGTAAGGCACACCCCCTTAGGAGTGTGCCTGGTGGATAATTCATAAGGCAGACTGGACACCGATAACCCATTTGCGCCGGGCAACAGTTTGTCAGCACCTCCCCTTTTCTGTTGGGACACTCCAGCCCCTTTTTGCGTACCATCCCTGCGGGTGTGTTACCGCCCTTTTAGGCCACGCCCCCTCCCTAGGGACACCACCCCACTCCGGGATACACCCTGTGGACTCCCCCACAGCTTTCTTAGGCACAAACCACCCAGTACAAGTTTATCTCTTTTGGGCTGTTACTGGCCCTTTAAGAGTCTGTGTGACTTGGTTCACACTGTCTGATTGCACCACACCAGCTCCGGCTGAAACTGCCGCCGCTCCCGTTGCAGCCACAACCACCAACACCTTCAGATGTTGCTCATAAGCCGCTGTGGCTGTTACTGCAGCTCCTGCGGAACCTCTTGCTGCAAGTCCCTGTAGCTCCTCCCACGAGAAGACTTGCACGCTGCGCTGTCTTGCCGCTTGTCACCTTCGTGACCCCACGAGTCACAGCCAGCCGCTTGTCACCTTCGTGACCCCACGAGCCACAGCACACACCACAGTCATTTCTACAACAAATTCAGCTTGCTGTGCAAACACCCTTTTTTTTTTTCTTTGCAAAGTCTATTAGGGCTACTGTCTCTTTAAGACTGCTTCCAATAGACGTTTCTGCTGACACACTTTTTTTTTCCTCTGTTGCTATTTCAATAGACTTCACCTTTAATGCTGTCTCTTGCCACTGTGCTGCATGCACACTCCAGCACTAACTGTACCAGGCCCTGCGCTGCCCGCATTCTCCACCAATTGTAACATTTCCAGGGGATTTAGCTCTGAGATCGCTGTCTGGGTAGACAGAATGGCACGGAAACAGTTCATTCAGACAGCAATTATGGTAACAAACTGGCCGCAACCAGTTTTATTAAAGTCCACAGCACACAGATAAAACAAAGCATAAATAAAAGACCTAGGCTTGTCTAGCCACTAATTACACTTATATAGCTTTTCCCTTTCTATCAGGAACCCGGCTCTATCAGCCTAGGCCCAAAACAACACATATGATATATGTTACCAGTATGGAGTTTCCCAGATACTCCTCCTTATGTCTGAAGGTCCACCCGACGTCCAGACTTGAGAGAGATCCACTCCTATTCAGTATTCCTCATCCTGGAGGTTCACAGAGACACTCCTGTGTCCGGGGTACCTCTAACCCAGACTGAGACAGCTCCCCTCCTCTTCAGTAATCATCAGCATGGAGGTTCACAGAGACGCTCCTGTGTCCGGGGTACATCTAACCCAGACTGAGACAGCTCCCCTCCTCTTCAGTAGCTTATCCACATAGATTCTCACAGAGACCGCTCCTATGTCCGGGGTACATCTAGACCCAGACTGAGACAGCTCCAATGGTTCTGGAGACTGCTTCTTGTGCCGGGACCTCTTGTCCAGACTAAGCGAGCTCTCTCTGACTGTGTTTCCAGACACCTATTTCTGGCTTCTTAATTAACAGCTGAGTGGTTACAGGTTTGAGCTGCAAGTATGCACTGAGTGGAAGGTGTAATGACCTTTCTCTACCACCAGGTCTACAAAGCCATACACCTCCCTTATACCAGTCAGCAAAGCACCCAGGTGAAATATACACCCCATCTAACCCACATATTCTCACTGTCTCACACCCTTTAATCAGATTAATGCTGCCTGATGCCCCTGTAAAAATAGGCTCTGTGACTTTAAGAGTCCCTCCTTCATAAATGAAACAAGATAAGTCTGCCTACACCTTGAGGTTCGAGGGACTCCAGAGGCACCAGCAGCTTCAAATATCTGTTTGCTGGTTTGTAATGGCTTTGTAGCAGCTGCTCTCTTAATCCGATGAACTTGCCTGGCAGAAACCTTCCTCATTCTGTCTTTATCGGTACAAATACGTCTGTGCTCAGAATCAGCCACAAATCTCTTAACAGTACGATGATCAAGCTTAAGTTTTCGGGAAATATCTAATGTTTTCATCCCTTGACCAAGGCATTGCACTATTTGATGGTTTTCAGCAGCAGAGAGATCCTTTTTCTTTCCCATATTACTTGAAAACTCTGGCCTGCTTAATAGTGTGAACATCCAGTTTTCCTTTTATTGGGCTCACATGGCAAACTAATTATCACAGGTATCTGAGATTGATTTCAGTTATCCAAAGAACCCTGAGACACAATACCATCAATGGGTTTCATTTACAAAAAAAAAAAAACGCTATGACACTTAAAACCAATTTGCATAATAATTTGGAACATAGTGTAATTACTCATACTATATATTTTATATATCAGCATTTGGTTTCTTTCTGTGTACCACGTCATGACCCCGTATTTTTTATTATTTTATAATAATCCTTGTATTAATATACAAAACTACTAAATGAATGTATTGGTCTATTTTTACCTCCTCCAGCTGCCTCCAACTCAAAAAATACACCCTTTTCTCAAACCCAAATCAAATAAAATGGTAGTGCAAGGAGAGAGAGTGAGAGAAAGATAGGAGTAGCGAAAAAGAAAGGATAAGAGACAGAGAGAGGGGGAGAGGGAGCACAGCACTAGTAACATTAATATTACCACTGATGACATTATACACAGAAGCTCTGTACATAGTATATATAGTGTGTAGTGTAAGTGTACAGGTAATACAGTGACTTATCAGTGACATCTCTAGTTGAAGTCATTCATCTTCACTTTTCTTCTTCATCAGCTCAGACTACTATCATTGTTTCTAGCCAGGACTCATCTATGCAGAAAGTAACACACAGACATCTTTAATATGTGGATTCTACAACAGCCACTACTACTGCCACTACAGAGCAGTGCAAACTGTACACATCTTGGCTGGCCATTGTGCTTATAAAGCTAAACTATAATGTTGCTGCCAAACCTACTGTTGCTCTCCATATACTGCCAAACTTCTCCTTGGCTGCCTTGTTCTAATTCTCTATCATGTAGCTTGCTTCTGCTGCTGCCATTGCCACTATATAGCCATGCCAGGCACACTTTGAATATACTGTAGATAGCCTCTTCTTGCTCCTTAAAAAGGGATAATTTTGGGATAGCTTGATAGTGTCATTGTAATTGTTCAATCATTTTGTAAATAGCAAATCTGTTATGGATCACATAAATGGATTTTTTTTTTCACCCCAAGTTGAGAAGCCATTACTTCTTTATTTTCAAAACTGTACACCTCTTTTGTCTCCTCAAATAAAGGGATATTTTGTGAATAGCTTGAGAACTAGCTATCACTGCATCATACAGCAAAGAACAAAGCTCTTGATGAGAGATGAGCGACTTTGCCTTTTTTCGGGTTGAGTCAGGTTTCGTGAAACCCGACTTTCTCAAAAGTCGAGTCGAACGAAATCGGCCGACTAGCTCGTGGCAAATGTAGGAGTTCGGCCAAAAAATGAAACCCGACCCAATGCAAGTCAATGGGGAATAACAGCTGCCCCCCCGCCCACATCCTCTTCCTCCATACTTCCTCATTTTGGGAAAATGTAGCCAAAATTCCAGCAGATATATGGTACTGTATCAGTAGCATTCAGCTGTATACAGTGTTGGGGTAATTTTAAATCTCCGTATATATTTCCGGAGTAACACACAGACGCTCACTCAGTATGGATTTGACCAGAATACAAAAAGCAGAAAAAGGGTACTGTATCAGAAGAAAAAAGCTGTATACAGTGTAGGGAAAATTGTAAATCTCCGTATATATTTCCGGAGTCACACACAGATAGTCAGCATGTATTTGTCCGTGAGACAAGCCGGTACACGGCAATGTGTGAGGAGTGTACAGCTCTATACGGTGTGGGAAAAAATGAACGCTCAGTAACTGTACAGAAAAACAGAATACAAGCATTAGTGCTGTGTAAAAAGCAGTCTGCACAGCAGTGTACACACAGCAAGACAGCTATCAGGCAGCCTAATAACCAGCGCTGCTGCACACAAGAAAATCCTCCCCTGTCACTGCACACTAACTGTACAGCACAATTGATATCAGCACAAGCACATAAGAACTTCTCTTTCCAGCCCTAACTCTCTCTCTACTGATAAACAGCGTCAGCAACCTCTCCCTACTGTTAAGATCAGCAGAAGTAAAATGGCGGTCGGCAGTCAGGGCTTTTGTAGACACTATGACGCCCCCCAAAGCAAGCCAATCACTGCAATGCCCTTCTCTAAGATGGTGGTGGACGCCGCACATGTCATCTTGTTGCCCACAGTGTATGTCCTTGATCATGGTCTGAAAAAGGCGCCTGCAAGCATTCTGGGAAACTCGACTTTGGTGCTCGTTTTGACGACCGCATGGCCGACCTCACGCTATGGTCATGTCTTGGCCAACAAAACCCGACTTTGGCGAAAGTCGGCAACTTTTGAATCTGACCGACCTGTTTCGCTCAACTCTACTCTTGATATTCCCTTAATAGGGATAATTATTGTACTCCCTGTGTGAAAAAGCCGTGGTATCACTCTGCTACAGTGCAGGTAGGTGCAAATTCCACCAGATGGCAATAGAGTGGAAGCAGGAATGCACCTAGACCAACCAGGCCTGTCGTGCAGCAGCGAGGCTGCCACCAGGTGGCAGGAGAATAGTCAAACAAGCCGGGTCAAATCCTAGACTATAACGCAGTACCAGAGGAATAAACAAACTCGGAGTCAGGGACAAGCCAAAGTATCAGTAACAGTCAGGAGTGGATAAGCCAAATTGCAAAAAAAAGAAACAGGTCAGGATGCAAGACAAGTCAAAACCAGGGAGTCAACACACTAAAGGGAAAAGCTAAATCAGGACAGGAATAGGGGAAAACAGAGACACGGGTTCAGAACGCAAACGCAACAGGACATATCAGAGCAATCAGAGTCAGCTACAGCAGCCCTAAGTAAAAACTATAACTGACATCACCTGCAGTAAACAGCAGCAATAAATAGGCAACCTGAACCCAGACTGAGGCTGGGAAAGGTTAATGTCACGCTGTATAGCAGATATATATATGTGATGTCAGTAATCTATATCAAAAGGGCAACATACTATATAACATGTGCATAGATATATGATAACATAGAATTACCTGACAGAATGTCCAGTGGGTCAATACTGAATCCGCGCTGTCTCCGGCTAGAGGGTGACCGGGGTCTATGCTGACCCTAAACTGGGGTCCTGACTAATCCCTCTACCTGGAGGTACTGTTAAAGGTACAGAGGTCCAGGCCACCAGCGTAAACCCTGTCTCCTATCAATCCCTGCCAACTGTAATCTAGTCCTAAGAAGGACCCTGATTACACCAAAGGGAATGAACAGGTAACGGTTAATGAACAGAAAGACATACAAAAAGACAAGAAATAAAGTAAATAAAGTCTTACATACAACACTCACACACAGTAGGAACACCTAAGGTCTCAGAGATAAACTATAAGCTATAAGAGTAAAAACAACTAAGGAGCTCTTAGCTTAAGTATTCTCAGAACCGCTCCAGTCTGCTAGACTACATGAATGCTTTCACCGGCGTCTAACACCCAGACTGGCAGGAATATAAAGGAAACTAATTAGAACATAATCAAAAGCAGCCGGGCGAGGCTGGACCTAGTCTTAGCAAAGAGCTAGGTAAAATTAACTCTCTCATTACCAAACACAAAGAAACAGCAGCTCAGCTGTGAGAAGTCAGAATGTGCAATCGTGACGATCTTCGTGGCGATGCACCCATGACAGTAACCCCCTCATGACCAGACGAGGAAATGTACCAGACCCTGCATGAACAGGCTTCTTCTAGTTTTGCAGGGCCGAATACGACTGCGTTAAACACTCAACCAACGCATATTTTGCAACTTTACCCCTTATATAGCTAATTCTGAATGCAGTGATTAGTAATAGCTCTGATTATCGACCAGTTACCATCGTTTCATATGAAAACACTTGAAAGGATGTAGAGGTGAGGAGACTGTGCGTACTTTATTCAGTATGAGTCCTTCTGAAAAAATACATTTTAAACTGCATCCCGATTAGGCTTCACGGCAACTTCCACAGATAATAAACGTCCTTAGGCCCATCAACTGGGACCACTCCGAGACAACTTTACAGTTTTTATTCTGGATTGCACATACAAAACACAGTTGGTACTTACAACATTTTCTTCTTCCTGACTTCCTTCTATTCACTTCTGTGATACACGTTACCACCGTACAACCTTCCAGTTCTTACACGCGATTGACATCCTTCACTGTTTTGCCCAGACATGAATTCACACCACATGTGTGCCCCCTGGCACAGCCCGTCTGTACCTTTCGTCAAGCTCAACTCTCCATTCCTCACCAACCGACTCCTCCTAAAGGCATCTGCCAAGCTAAAATTCACACTTCCTTTCTGTCTGGCCCCTGGGATGCAAGTGCCATGATAAGGCGACTGCAGCAACTTTACTGTTCTGAGCGTCCCCTATGCCATGTGGCACTGTGGGTACTCTTCCCTATCTACCCTAACTCCTAGAAACTTCTCCAAACTATCCGACAGAAGCTACTATACAACCCTCAACATGACCTATGATCATTATCCTAACAGTGCACACTGTATCCTCATTTAGTGGCCATGCATAAACAATCATTCCCTGTATTTAGACCAAACCAAGAGGCCTCCCAACCCAATAGGATGCATAACCCTCACTACATACACAAGAACAATTCACATTGATATATTAGAACCAAGACAATATAAACAGCTTCTTATAATGTAACCTAAGTGCAATACCATAACAGTGAGCAGTAAACAAGTATACAGTAGCAGTACGGGACTTATGCATAAAACACATCTGTAACATTAAAGTACCTGGGAAGACATCGAGGTCAACATTATACTTACCCCCTTACACTAATAAGTGATTAAAACAAAACTCAACAAGTTCTATCACCCAAATATAACCTCCGCAGGCACGAGAAACTGAGAGGGATTTGGGGACGAAATACACACTCCCAGGTTAACTCCTTTGCTCAAAGAGGCCCGGGATGGACACCCCCCAACAAAATGTCCCCTCTCTCCGCAAAAGAAACACCTTCTAGTCTTGCGGTGCACCGCCGATTCCCTCCTACAAAATGATGTCCCTCCCAACTGCATGGGCTCCTCAGAACAGACCAGGGGAACCTCAGTATAGGGGACTTTAGTAGTAGGTGGAGTCATCACGGGAGGTGGAGTTACCTCGCGTCTTCCCCGAAGTCGTCTATCAATGCGAATAGCGAGGGCCATAGCAGCCTCCAGTGATGGAGGAGAATCATACTGAGCCAACACATCTTTTAATTTGTCAGACAACCCTTGACAAAACTGGCTCCTAAGAGCTGGGTCATTCCACTGAGTATCTGTTGCCCATCTACGGAACTCAGAAGAATATTCCTCCGCTGGACGATTTCCTTGCCGTATTTTACGTAACTTTGTTTCAGCAAGGAGAACTCGATCCGGATCATCATATACCAGACCCAGGGCAGTAAAAAATCGATCCACTGACTGGAGATCTGGGGAGCCTGGAGGAATAGAGAACGCCCAAGATTGAGGGTCCCCTTGTAAGAGCGAGATAACAATTCCCACCCTCTGCTCTTCACTCCCAGATGACCGAGGCCGCAGCCGAAAGTACAATTTACATGCCTCCCGGAAGGTAAAAAATTTGTCCCGCCCACCAGTGAACCTGTCCGGGAGAGCAACCTTAGGTTCAGATCTGGTTTGCTCCGGGGGGACAAAACCTTGGACTTAATGTCTGCAAACTCCATGGACAACCCCTGCAACTGCCGGGCCAGCTGGGCTACTGGATCCATGACAGCTGGGAGAATCTTTAGTATGGCCGGTGAAAATGTCACGCTGTATAGCAGATATATATATGTGATGTCAGTAATCTATATCAAAAGGGCAACATACTATATAACATGCGCATAGATATATGATAACATAGAATTACCTGACAGAATGTCCAGTGGGTCAATACTGAATCCGTTATACGCTGTCTCCGGCTAGAGGGTGACCGGGGTCTATGCTGACCCTAAACTGGGGTCCTGACTAATCCCTCTACCTGAGGGACTGTTAAAGGTACAGAGGCCAGGCCACCAGCGTAAACCCTGTCTCCTATCAATCCCTGCCAACTGTAATCTAGTCCTAAGAAGGACCCTGATTACCACCAAAGGGAATGAACAGGTAACGGTTAATGAACAGAAAGACATACAAAAAAGACAAGAAATAAAGTAAATAAAGTCTTACATACAACACTCACACACAGTAGGAACACCTAAGGTCTCAGAGATAAACTATAAGCTATAAGAGTAAAAACAACTAAGGAGCTCTAGCTTAAGTATTCTCAGAACCGTCCAGTCTGCTAGACTACATGAATGCTTTCACCGGCGTCTAACACCCAGACTGCAGAATATAAAGGAAACTAATTAGAACATAATCAAAAGCAGCCGGGCGAGGCTGGACCTAGTCTTAGCAAAGAGCTAGGTAAAATTAACTCTCTCTCATTACCAAACACAAAGAAACAGCAGCTCAGCTGTGAGAAGTCAGAATGTGCAATCGTGACGATCTTCGTGGCGATGCACCCATGACAGTTAACCCCTGACATGACCAGACCAGAATAAAGAAAAATAGTACTCAAAACCCGGTCTGGATCATGATACATGGCTTCTTTCTTTGCAGGGCCTGTGTATACGCACTAGCAAGGTAAGCACCTGCCACACAACATGCATAATTTTGCACTGTTTATACAACTTAAGTAATCAGCAAATTCTGAAACTGCAGTGATTAGTTAAATAGCCTGCTAGTTATCACCAGTTACCATCTGTTTTCCCCCAGCCAGATAGTAGGAAATCACTTGAACATGTGTAAGGGAGGGACAGGACTGTTGTCGTGACCTGTATTCCGGTGGCAGCTGTGTCCAGTCCTTCCCCTACATGAAAAAAATACTATTCTTCCCGACATACCTGCATCTCCAGATTCAGCTTCACCCGGGCACTTCCCAAGCCATAACGGTCCCTCTTCTAGGCGACCCCCATCAATGGAGACGCAGTCCGAGACAATTTTAACAGTTTTTTTACTTAGGATTTCGCACATTACATCCACAGTTGGTACATTACAACATTTGCTTGCTTCCTGATCTTTCCTTGCTTATTGTCACTTCTGTGCAGTACACGTCTGGACCGACCGTACTAGACTGCTTCCCAGTTCCTTCCAGGCACGGCCTTGCTATAATGACATTTCCTTCAGCCTGTTTTGCCCCAGACATGAATTCATCAATCTCTACATTGTGTGACCCCCGGTGAAGCATCCAGCCCGTCTGTACCATTTTCGTCGAAGTTCCAACTTCCTCCATTTCCTCAGTCCAACCGACTCCTGCCCTAAAGGCATCTGCCCAAGCTAAAAGTTGCCACATCTTCCTTTTCTGTACTGGCCCACTGGTAGGATGCACAGTGGCCATGGATAAAGCGGGCTGCAGCACTTTACGGTGTGTGGCTGCCGAGCTGTCCGGGCCTATAGCCCATGTGGGCACTTGGGTACTTTGGCCCTATCTGACCTAACTTCCTAGAAACTTCTCACTACTATCCGACAGAAGCTACTATACTTAACCCTCTATACACTGACTATGAACTATACCTAACAGTGCACACTAGTATGCCCTCATTTAGTGGCCCATGCATAAACTACATCTACCCTTATCTATAAGAACCATATACTAAGAGCGCCCTCCTCTAATGTCCCAAGAAGGATGCACTAACTTTCCTTGACTGTACATATACAAAGAACACATAACACATATGATATATTAGAACACAAGACAATATAACAGCTTTCTATATAATGGTAACACATTCAAGTGGCAATACCATAAGCAGTGAGCAGTAACACATAGTTATACATGTAGCAGTACCGCGGCACTTATCATAAAACACATCTGTAAACATTAAAGTACTGGAAGACAATCAGAGGGATGGGAGCATGAAAGACATTATATCTTACCCCCTTACACTTGAATAAGGTGATGTTTGAAAGACAAAACTCAAAACAAGTTCAATACACACCTAAGAATTATTAGAGTATTATGCACATGTTTTCTGAGCCTTTACAAGCTTTTAAGTAATGCAATTTGGTACAAATAAATTTGCTGCCACTCAAACTTTTGGGGAGAATTTGACTAAGCCCATGAATTCAAATCTCAAGTGAACCACTCATTTCTACTCACAAGTAGTGTTGAGCGATACTGCTCGATATCTAAAAATATCGTATCAAAATGGTATCGCCGATATCACTAAATATCGTCGATATCCGATTTCGATACCGGAAGTCCAATGTAAGTCTATGGGAACAAAATATCGCAACTAAAAAAAACCTTTATTTCCTTGTAAACACTAAATATACACACATAGAATACATATATATATATATATACATGTCATTGTGACATATATATATACATATATGTATAGTTTATACACTTCTACATAGTAAAATATCCTCTGATTCAATTGCCTGGTAAAGCCGGCTTCTGTGAAAAGACAGAAGCACCCGACATGAAATGACACTTGGTGTACATAGGGTTAACCATGTATTTTCATGTCGTTTGCAATCTGATTTGCACAAACAATTACATCAGTCTATGTGTGCAAAATTTCACACCTGTAGGGGTTAATTAAAGGTGTAAATTCGTTGTAAAAAAAACGGACTTTTTTGCTACGAATTTACACCTTTAATTAACCCCTACAGGTGTGAAATTTTGCACATTACACTCATGTAATTGTTTGTGCAAATCAGATATCAAACTACATGAAAAGACATGGTTAACTCTATGTAAACCAAGTGTCATTTCATGTCGGGTTCTGCATTTTCACAAAAGCCGGCAATTGAATTAGCGGCTATTATACTATGTAGAAGTGTATGAACTATAAATATAAATATATATATATGTGTCACAAATTCAATGACATGTATATATATATATATATGAGGTGTAAAATTGCTGAAAAAAAATGCGTGGGCTCCCGCCCTATTTTCGCACCCAGACAGACAAAGCCAGTGAGTGGGGGCAGATAATAATAGCCCAGAGAGGGACCATTATTTTTGCCCCCCCCGGCTACTAACATCTGCCCCCAGACACCCCAGAAAGGGCAAATCTCTAATTAGATTTGCCCTTTCTGGCACTTTGCCCGTCTATTCCCATTGCCCTGTAGCGGTGGCGAATGGGTTAGTAAGGGGTTAAAATGACCTTGCAATTGAAAGGTCACTTTAAGCCAGGTTAATAATTGAGAGCTGTCAATCAGACAACTATCAATTATTAATCCTATTGTATGAAAGAAAAATCAAACACACACACTTTAATAAAAAAGAAGTTTAATGAAATAATCACACAGTTTTTGACCATATTTTATTTACCTGCTAAAACCATTTCCTGTAATAAAAATAAAATAATAAAGCAAAATTATTCTTACCAATCCGATGTACAGTCAGGTCCCACGGTGTATCCATCAGAAAGGGTTAATGTTTACTGCAGGGACCGCAGCTAATGCTGCAGCCTCACAGTAAACCCCCAAATGAATGAGTTCCTCTCCTGGCTGACAGGAGAGGAAGTGGAAAGCTTAATTGATTGCTTTCCACTTTCACTTCAGGTCAGCCAGGGACACAATCAGTGACGTCAGAGGGAACTGGTTAACAAAAATAGGGGATCCCCTCGAAAAAAAATGGCGTGGGGTCCCCCCTATTTTTGTTAACCAGCCAGATGAAGCAGACCGCTGAGGCCTGGATTTTCAGGCTGTTAAGGAGCCAAGATCCATGGACCTTGCCAGCCTGATAATACCAGGCCACAGCATCTGCATATCTTGGCTGATTAACAAAAATAGGGGATCCCCTCGAAAAAAATTGGCGTGGGGTCCCCCCTATTTTTGTTAACCAGCCAGATGAAGCAGACCGCTGAGGCCTGGTTTTTCAGGCTGGTAAGGATCCAATATCCATGGACCTTGCAAGCCTGATAATACCAGGCCACAGCAGTCTGTGTTGTGAATGGGTTTGAGATGAGTTCTGAGCAGAGGCTCCCTCTGGTGGTTACAAGCGGTACTAGTGAGGATTGTGAGGACTGGGAATCAGGTGTTACTGACTGGTCATTTTCCCATCAGGGTTGCCGGTGATCAATTGTTCTGGTCTGAATCCTTCTTTCCAGTTTCCCTTGTAGCCTGCTGTGTCATGTCTGCATCTCCTGCTATCAGATAAGACAATTTCTTCTTTTGTGTTTTTGCTATATTTTTGCATTTTGTCCTGCACTTCTGTGGGGGCCTTCAGGGTCCCCTCCGGGGGCTTTTGCCCTCTCAGTTTAGTTCAGCCACTGTGTTTTGTACTTTTGCTTTTTCCAGTTTTTTTCAGTGGCTGCTGTTTTTATTTTGTTACACCAGAGAACTAATTTAGGTGGTAGAGGTCATGTGATCTCAGGTGATTTTGAAATTAGTAGAGTTGGTGTTTTTCAGGGTTTTCTGAGATTGCAGTAAGTACCCTTCCTGTCCTTTTCTATTTAGATAGTTTGGGCCCCAGCGTTTGCTCATACTATTTTCTTTCTGTGTCAGTATTTCCTCTTGTCTAACCGCCATTACATGTTTGGGGGCTTTCTATTATCTTTGGGGTTCTGCTCCAGGGCAGAAAGCTTTCCTATTTCTATCTTTAGGTGTAGTTAGTTTCTCAGGCTGTGACGAGGCGTCTAGGACCAACGTAGGAACGCTCCACGGCTGCCTCTAGTTGCGGTGGTTAGTCAGGGTACTGCAATCTCATAGATTCCAACTGCTCTGGTGTATTTCCTTTTTTTACCTGCACTCCTCAGCTACCGTAACATAACAGTATCACCGGCCATTAAATTGTATGGTACTCACAGAAGGGAAAAAATATTTTGAAGGAAGAAAAGTTGTCAGAGATATTTTTCTGTTTGTTGCATTTTTTTTTTTTTCCCTCTGTATCTCTGGGTGCTGGGGAGGATCTTTTCTCCCAATGGAGTTTGCACAGTTGTCTGGCCGTGTGGATCAGCTTGCCACTGAGGTTCAGAGTATTGCTGCATATCTTGCTAGGTTGCCTGTTGTGGAACCTAGGATCCCCATGCCAGATTTGTTTTTAGGGGATCGAGCTAAGTTTCAGAATTTCAAAAATAATTGTAAATTGTTTTTTGCCTTAAAATCTAAGTCCTCAGGAAACGCAGCGCAGCAGGTTCAAATTATCATCTCTCTCCTGCGCGGCGATCCTCAGGATTGGGCTTTTTCCCTGATACCTGGGGATCCTGTTTTGAGTGATGTTGATGCATTTTTTCAGGCTTTGGGGTTATTGTACGATGAGCCTAATGTCACTGATCAAGCTGAAAATGCCTTGTTGGCATTAAATCAGGGGCTTGATGACGCTGAGTTATACTGTCAGAGATTCCGTAGGTGGGCAGTCCTGACCAAATGGAATGATGACGCTTTGGCGGCCCTTTTCCGGAAGGGTCTGTCGGATAATGTAAAGGATGTTATGGTGGGATTCCCTGTCCCCTCTGGTCTCAATGATTCTATGTCATTAGCGATTCAAATTGACAGACGTTTGCGTGAGCGGAGAAGTATGCATGGAGTGGTGTTGCCTTGTGAGCCAGCTGCTGAGCCCATGCAGTGTGATAGAGTGGTGTCTGGGGCACAGCGTCATGAGTTTCGAAAGCGCAATGGGTTATGTTTCTACTGTGGTGATGCCTCTCATGCTATTTCAGTCTGCCCTAAGCGGGGAAGACATTTTGCACGCTCAGTTGTCTTGGGTAGTGTTCAGACTAAGTTTTTTTAACTGTCACTCTGATATGCTCTCTGTCCTCATTTTCTGCTCAGGCTTTCGTTGATTCTGGAGCAGCTATTAACCTGATGGATTATGATTTTGCTAAACGTTGTGGGTTTCCCTTGATACCCCTACAGAAGTCTATTCCTCTACTGGGGATCAATTCTACCCCTTTGGCTGAGAATAAACCCCAGTTTTCTACTCAAGTGATAATGAGGGTTGAACCTGATCACCAGGAGTGCTGCAAATTTTTGGTTCTATATAATCTGCATGACATTATCGTGCTGGGTTTCCCTTGGTTACAGTCTCATAATCCTGTTTTGGATTGGAAATCTGTGTCTGTAACCAGTTGGGGCTGCCAATGTGTTAATACCAACACTCCTGTTTTTTCTGCCTCCCCCCAGGCTGAGGATGTTCCTGACTTTTTGTTTGATTTTTCTGATGTGTTTAGCGAAAGTAAATCTGCATCCTTACCTCCCCATAGGAGCTATGACTGCGCTATTGAATTAGTGCCGGGTAGTAAATTCCCTAAAGGTCGCCTTTTTAACTTGTCTGTACCTGAACATGACGCTATGCGGTCTTATATCAAGGAATCATTGGAGAAGGGTCATATCAGACCATCCTCTTCACCCTTAGGTGCCGGTTTTTTCTTTGTGGCCAAAAAAGATGGTTCATTAAGGCCGTGTATTGATTATCGTCTCTTGAACAATATTACTGTGAAATATCAATACCCGTTACCCTTGATTTCTGACCTGTTTTCCAGGGTGAAAAACGCTACTTGGTTTACCAAGCTTGACCTCAGGGGGGCGTATAACCTTATTCGCATTAAGCACGGGGATGAATGGAAGACGGCATTCAATACCCCTGAAGGGCATTTTGAGTACCTAGTGATGCCCTTTGGGCTCACTAATGCTCCTTCCGTCTTCCAGTCCTTCATGAATGACATTTTCAGGGATTTTGTGGACAAATTTCTGATTGTTTATTTGGATGATATCTTGATTTTTCTAATGACTGGGACTCTCATGTGAAACATGTTCGAACTGTATTCCAGATTTTGAGAGAGAATGCTCTGTATGTGAAGGGATCAAAGTGTCTTTTTGGCGTACAGAAGATCTCATTTCTGGGATTCATTTTGTCCCCATCTGTTATTGAAATGGACCCGGTCAAGGTTCAGGCCATCTGTGATTGGGTCCAACCTACTTCATTAAAGGCTCTTCAGAGATTTTTGGGTTTTGCCAATTTTTATCGTAAATTTATTGGTAATTTCTCTGTTATTGTTAAACCATTAACTGATTTGACCAGAAAGGGTTCTGATGTGGTGAATTGGCCTCCTGAGGCAGTCTCTGCGTTTCAGGAACTTAAGCAGAGATTCACTTCTGCTCCTGTTCTACGGCAGCCTGATGTTTCTCTGCCATTTCAGGTGGAGGTTGATGCCTCTGAAATTGGGGCAGGTGCCGTTTTGTCCCAAAAAGATCCAGAGACCTCTAAAAGTAACCCTTGTGCCTTTTTCTCTCGAAAATTTTCTCCTACTGAACGTAATTATGACGTGGGTAATCGGGAGTTATTGGCCATGAAGTGGGCTTTTGAAGAGTGGAGACATTGGCTGGAGGGAGCCAAACATCAGGTGGTGGTCCTTACGGACCATAAGAATCTGGTCTATCTGGAATCTGCCAAGCGACTCAATCCTAGACAGGCCAGGTGGGCCTTGTTTTTCACACGTTTTAATTTTGTGGTTTCCTTTCTTCCTGGCACTAAGAATGTTAAGGCGGATGCCCTCTCGAGGAGTTTCCTTGCGGACTCTCCTGAGTTATCTGATCCCTCTGTTATTTTGAAGGAGGGTGTAGTTCTTTCTGCCATCTCGCCCAATTTGAGACTTGCTCTGGGGGGTGTCAGGAGGATAGGCCCGAGCGCTGCCCTGTTGGAAAATTGTTTGTCCCGGACCAATGGAAAAAGAGTGTGATGTCTGAGATTCATTGTTCCGCATTGGCTGGGCATCCCGGAATTTTTGGTACCAGAGACTTGGTTAGTCGGTCCTTTTGGTGGCCTACCTTGTCTCGCGATGTCAGGGAATTTGTGCAGTCCTGCGGGACTTGCTCTCGCTCCAAGCCTTGCTCTCGCTCTAGTGGTTTGTTGATGCCATTGCCTGTGCCCAAGAGACCATGGACCCATATCTCTATGGATTTCATTTCCGATCTTCCTGTTTCTCAGAGAATGACCACCATCTGGGTAATTTGTGATAGGTTTTCCAAAATGATACATCTTGTGCCATTACCTAAGTTGCCTTCCTCCTCTGAATTGGTGCCGTTGTTCCTTCAGCACGTGGTTCGTTTACACGGCATTCCTGAGAACATTGTGTCTGACAGAGGAGTCCAGTTTGTTTCCAGATTTTGGAGGACTTTTTGTTCTAAACTGGGTGTTCAATTGTCTTTCTCCTCGGCATTTCATCCTCAGACCAATGGTCAAACTGAGAGAACAAACCAGACATTGGAGACTTATCTAAGATGCTTTGTGTCTGCTGATCAGGATGACTGGGTCTCTTTTTTGCCTTTGGCTGAGTTTGCTCTTAATAATAGGGCTAGCTCTGCCACTTTGATGTCTCCGTTTTTCTGTAATTCTGGGTTTCACCCTCGATTTTCTTCAGGACAGACGGAGGCTTCTGTCTGTCCAGGTGTTGACTCTGTTGTTGAGCGTATGCAGCAGATTTGGGACCAGGTAGTGGAGAGGTTGTCCCTCTCTCAGGAGAAGGCCCAGCAAATTTTCTAACCGGCATAGGACTGATGGTCCTCGGTTTAAAGTGGGGGACTTGGTCTGGTTGTCCTCAAAGAATATTCCTATGAGAGTAGCATCTCCTAAATTTAAGCCTAGGTTCATTGGACCTTATAAGATCATGGAGATTATTAATCCTGTTTTTTTTCGTTTGCTTCTTCCTGGGACATTTAAGATCCATAACGTGTTCCACAAGTCCTTGTTGAAGAGGTTTGTTGAGCCAGTGGTTCCTGCTGCTGTGCCTCCTGACCCTGTTTTGGTTGAGGGCAATCTGGAGTATGTGGTTGAGAAAATATTGGATTCTCGTTTTTCTAGACGAAGACTCCAGTATTTGGTTAAATGGAGAGGTTATGGTCAGGAAGACAATTCTTGGGAGTTTGCTTCGGACATCCATGCTAGGAGACTTATCCGTGCGTATCATAGAACTCATCCTGACCGACCTGGTTGCTCAAATGAGGGTTCGGTGACCCCTCCTCAAGGGGGGGGTACTGTTGTGAATGGGTTTGAGATGAGTTCTGAGCAGAGGCTCCCTCTGGTGGTTACAAGCGGTACTAGTGAGGATTGTGAGGACTGGGAATCAGGTGTTACTGACTGGTCTTATATAAGGGAGTCATTTTCCCATCAGGGTTGCCGGTGATCAATTGTTCTGGTCTGAATCCTTCTTTCCAGTTTCCCTTGTAGCCTGCTGTGTCGTGTCTGCATCTCCTGCTATCAGATAAGACAATTTCTTCTTTTGTGTTTTTGCTATATTTTTGCATTTTGTCCTGCACTTCTGTGGGGGCCTTCAGGGTCCCCTCCGGGGGCTTTTGCCCTCTCAGTTTAGTTCAGCCACTGTGTTTTGTACTTTTGCTTTTTCCAGTTTTTTTCAGTGGCTGCTGTTTTTATTTTGTTACACCAGAGAACTAATTTAGGTGGTAGAGGTCGTGTGATCTCAGGTGATTTTGAAATTAGTAGAGTTGGTGTTTTTCAGGGTTTTCTGAGATTGCAGTAAGTACCCTTCCTGTCCTTTTCTATTTAGATAGTTTTGGCCCCAGCGTTTGCTCATACTATTTTCTTTCTGTGTCAGTATTTCCTCTTGTCTAACCGCCATTACATGTTTGGGGGCTTTCTATTATCTTTGGGTTCTGCTCCGGGGCAGATAGCTTTCCTATTTCTATCTTTAGGTGTAGTTAGTTTCTCAGGCTGTGACGAGGCGTCTAGGACCAACGTAGGAACGCTCCACGGCTGCCTCTAGTTGCGGTGTTAGTCAGGGTACTGCAATCTCATAGATTCCAACTGCTCTGGTGTATTTCCTTTTTTTACCTGCACTCCTCAGCTACCGTAACATAACAAGTCTGCTTAGCTTGGCTGGTTAACAAAATAGGGGATCCCCTCGAAAAAAAACGGCGTAGGGGTCCCCCTATTTTTGTTAACCAGCCAAGTAAAATGCAGACTGCTGCGGCCTGGTATTAAAAGATTGTCAAGGCCCATGGATTTTGGCCCTCAACAGCCTGATAATACCAGGCTACAGCAGCCCCACATTTGGCGCATCAAAAGATGTGCCAATTGTGGCACTTTACCCGCTCTTCCCACTTGCCCTGTAGCGGTGGCAAGTGGGGTAATAAGGGGTTAATGTCACCGTTGATTGCACGGTGACAATAAGCCCGGTTAATAATGGAGAGGCGTCAATAAGACACCGATCCATTATTAATCCCAAAGTTATTAAATGCATAAAAAAAAGACAAAGCAAGAAAAAAGTCTTTTAATGAAATAAAAGAGACAACACAGTTTTCATTTCTTTTATTGTACTCTCATTCCTGCGACGCCATCGATCTCCTGTAAAAAAAGAAAAAAAACAAACCAACAGTATACCACCTGTCCGACGCAGTCCATAGTAACGACAGTCCCACGACGATCCAGCTCTGCTACATTGCAATGACAGGCAGAGCCTGTCATCGCGACGCAGCACAGCTGATTACCTGCTTCCCCGGCGGTGACGTCATCGGACTGACTGCTTTACGGCCGGGATTACCCAGTAGTCACTGCAGTTATCGCGAGAAACTGCATGTGACCGCCGGGGAGAAGAGGATGGCGGCCATGAAGCAGTCCAGGACGTGACCGCCGGAGATCTTCTGCCAGGTAAGTGCCGCTGACTC
The DNA here is from genome assembly GCA_033576555.1 of Oophaga sylvatica. NCBI lineage: Eukaryota > Metazoa > Chordata > Amphibia > Anura > Dendrobatidae > Oophaga > Oophaga sylvatica. The sequence continues at coordinate 46,659,023 of JARQOD010000008.1, forward strand.
CTGACAGACCCGACCGACGGACACTGACAGTGACAGACCCGACCGACGGACACAGGCAGTGACAGTGACAAATCCGATTCCGGTATTCGATATGACGAAAATATCGGTATTCGGAATCGAAAGGCCGATACAGCTAATATCGGCCGATATCCGATATTTGCAGTATCGTATCGCTCAACACTACTCACAAGACTATTGTAAAGTACTCCTTCAAGTGTCTAGTCTATGTTTTGTTCTATTTGTTCACATCTCCATGATTTTCAGACTGTCAATGGTTTGATTAGCATAGGAGATTTAGTAGTTGAATGAATTGGTAAGATAACGTTTCCTCTTCCTCTAGTGCTTCAGAAGGCAATGCAATCTGGAGAAAAGCAATTATAATAATACATCTTTTTGCTGAAAACAACACTAAAGCTTACTTGTAAAGTATGTGTCATTTACATGAATTACTTAAAAAGAAAACCTGCAAAAGTTTCAAGGAAAGCTCAAGAGAATTATTAAGGTTCTTTAGTACTAGAAGATTTATTCTAAAAGTCAGGCTATGTGCACACGTTCGGAATTGCTGCGGAAATTTCCGTAGCAGTCCAGCAACTCCCTGCCATGGGAAATACGCAAGCATTCCGTATTGCGTATTCCTGCAAAACAATAGCTAGCGCTTTCCAAGCGATCTATTTCATCGCTTGGAAAACTGATTGACAGGTTGGTCACATTTGTCACACATAGTGCTTGACAAGTGTGACCACCTTTTTGCTAATGTGGAATGTTAAAAATAATCAAAAAAATAAAAAATATGGATATACTCACCCTCTGTTGGCCCCCGGAGTTTTCCCGCTCCTCAGCGACGCTGCTGGCAAGTTCCATTCTTAGGGATGCATTGCACGAATGACCTCTGATGACGTAGCGGTCACGCGACCGCTGCGATATCTGCGGTGATTCTCGCAATGCATCTCTGGGAATGGAACTTGGTGGCAGCTTCGCTGAGAAGCGGGAAAACTTCGGGGGCCTACAGAGAATGAGTATATCCACATTTTTTATTTTAATTCTATTTTTTACAGGAATATGGTACCCAGGGCCTGGAGGACAGTCTCCTCTCCTTCAGACCCTGAGGACCAACTGCACATGAAGAGCTCGCTTCACGCATGGTGGGCATAGCGACATGCGTAAAGTGAGTGTTTCAATGCATTTCTATGGCGGCGTAATCGCCGAGATTACGTAAAAAGAATGAGCATGCTGCGTATTTTTCCGCAATGCGATTCCGCAGCGGAAAAATACACAGCATTAGCATAGCTACGCGGAATGCCATAGGATTGCGTTGTGTAAGCATTTTCACACCGTAAAACCGCTGCAAAAACACTTAAAAAACGCAAAGAGTGCACATAGCCTCACAAGTAATCCAAAATTTATGAATGAAAATACAAGCATGTATTAAAGCTAGAAATAAAGCAGGGATGAAAACTGAAGACAATGCAATACATGATGGATGATACAATTTCTACCATGAATCTACAGGAGCACCTCTGCAAAATTTGAAGAGGTTGTCCACAACTGTGATTTTGATTACTTATAATAAGGATAGCTGTTAGTGGCCAAATATGTATGTATGAAGGGGGACACCACTGCCTCATATACTCTGTGGTGGCTAGTCCTGAGTACTGCAGATCAGTTCCAGTGCTGCAGCTAATGAAATTATGACTACACTGGTTTGACCCTTAAAATTCCTGTTTTCACTCTTTTTGTCACATTCACAAGGGTTCAGGTAGCTGAGATATAGAACATTTTTTATGCAGCCAACCAGGGCCGGTGTCAGCACCCGGCACACCCGGGCAAGTGCCGGGGCCCTGAGCAGGCGGGGGGCCCACTCTGTAAGGTTCTATGTATATATTCCTGAAACTCAGTTTGTTCGTCAGCCATTTTACTTTCTGTCTTGCTGCAGCTATCTTGCCCTCAGTCAAAATGGAGTTTCCAGCTTGCATGTTCCCGCCCTGATTCTCTCCTTTGCTTCTTAAGCAGCCACAGCTGAGCAATCAGTGCTTCAGAATCTAGCCTGCAGTGAACCTGTGACTTGACTCCTGTAAGCCTTGGACCTTGTACTCCAGCGATTCCTACTGAGGAACTCTGAAGCACTTGTGGACTCTGAACCCTGCTCTTTGAAAGACCCACGTTTGCATGGACTTACGGTAACAGAGAAGAAGATCCTGAATCTGTATTGGAGAGTGATTGCTGAGCTTGGATTACTCTGGCCTGCTGTGTCTCCTGTTTCTGTGTCTGCAAACTGTGTGACTATTTCTGCCAACTTGTATGAAGTAATACAGGACTTTTCTATATCAAACCTGTGACTCCTGTGTTTTCATCGCACCCAAGCACAAGACGCTATATGAACTGTACTACATACATTACAAGATTCTGAAGCCAAAACGTTAGTGTCTGCTGGGTTTGGAAGGCTGTGTCTGCTGTACTGTGGATATCAGACGTCCGGTTGTACTTTCTGTGATGACAGTGGTTGTGACTTCTCACAACCATTCCAGGTGAGCAATTCCCTTAAGTTTTTTCTTTTTGCAGTGTTACCACAGGTAAACACTATTGGTTTTTTTTTTTCCTTTCTTTTCTCTTTTTTGTCTGCTGTAACTCTGGATATCAGATGTCTGGTTGAAACTTTCTGTGATGATAGTGGTTGTGACTTCTCACAACCATTCCAGGTGAGCAGTTCCCTTAATTTTTTTTTCTCTCTGCAGTGTTGCCACAGGTGAACACTATTGTTTTTGTTTTCTCTCCTCTTCTTCCAGTAATCCTGTCTTAAAAGATCTGGAAAATGGAGGCCCGCATAAAGGAACTTTGCGGAGTGACTGATAATATCCTTGCAGATTTGCAGAATATAAAGACCCGTTTTACAAATCTACAGGACCTCAATAATCACAATTTGCAAGTGGTTGGACAGACTACCCAGGATTTGCGAGCCAGGATTGAGGTTCTAGAGGGGCGAGTCCAGGCTCCTGCCATAGCCCCGAGTGCTGGGATTCCCAAGTTGCCCCCTTTTCGTTTTGGCGGTGAACGTGAGAAATTCAGGGGATTTATTAATCAATGCAATCTTTTTTTTTCTGCACATGCTTCACAATTTCCCACTGAACGATCTAAGGTGCTTACTATAATTATGTTGCTTACCAACAAGGCTTTAATGTGGGCAAACCCTCTGATTGAGACTGAGGATGATTGTTTGAATCACCTTGATGCTTTTATTTCAGCCATGGGGCAGGTGTTTGATGACCCCAATCGAGGTGCAACAGCTGAAGCAGCCATGTTAGCTTTGCGCCAAGGTAAGCACTCGGTAGCTGAATATGCCTTGGATTTCAGGAGATGGGCCCTTGATACCACCTGGGACAGTTCCGCCAAAAAATCTATTTTTTGAAAGGGGTTATCTCCACTGATTAAGGATGAACTTGCTCGTGCCGACCCTCCCACTGCGTTAGGTGACTTTATTAACTACTGCATCCGTATTGATACTCGTCTGACTGAACGCAGGCAAGAGAGATGGTTCGAAAGCAATCGTACTAACCTTTTCCTACCTTCCTCTCCAGCTAAGGAACCTTTGAGTAGGATTACACGGGAACCTGAACCTGAACCCATGCAGGTAGACTCTTTACAACGACGGGTTAGTGATGCACGCAAGGAACATCGTTTTAAGGAGAATCTATGTTTCTATTGTGGTAAGTCAGGGCACTTCATTATAAACTGCCCCAGCCGTTCTCGTAAGACTACTGCAGCACTCATTCATTGTGAGTGTTGCGAGAGGGGATCTGTCAGGTCCGAGCCTCAGGCTCCAGAGAGATCTGCAGCAACAGATCTTGATTTCTCGGACTTAAACTCCGTTACCTCTGAGGACGTTGACTGTGTAAACGCTGCCATTTTTCAAGTTTCCTCAGCGGTGTCCCAGCTGAGTTGTAAGAAAAACAATTCTCATTGCTTTCTTTCCATCAAACTCTGGGTTGACTCAGCTTGGGTGTCTAGCTCTGCTATGATCGACTCAGGGGCAAGTGGAAATTTTATGGATGTCTCCTTTGCTCTGAAACAGGGAATACGTTCAGTGAAGAAGACTACTCCAGTACAGATGGAAACTGTGGATGGCTCCCTGCTGACCTCTGGACCAGTGGATCAGGAAACAGAGCCTTTGAGGGTTCTTATGGGTAAAGATCATCAAGAGAAACTGTCCTTTGTGCTTATCTCTTCTCCCCACTTTCCCATTATTCTAGGGCTACCATGGCTGCAGGCTCAGAATCCTACCATTAACTGGGAGACCAAGGAATTACACTTTCCAGAGAAACAGATGAGTCCAAAAGTTTCGGCTTGCTCTGCTCCTAAAGGAATCATGTCAGTCCCTGAACTACCAGCTGTATACCAGGACTATGTGGATTTATGTGACAAGAAGAACGCTGACCAGCTTCCTCCTCACCGTCCATATGATTGTCCAATGAATTATTGCCTGGAGCAGAGATACCTTTTGGTAAGATCTACCCCCTAGCGGGGCCCGAGCTAAAGGCTTTAAAGGATTACATAGATGAAAATCTAGCCAAGGGCTTCATACGCCCCTCTTCATCTCCTGCAGGTGCACCCATCTTCTTTGTAAAGAAGAAAGATGGATCTCTGAGACCATGCGTAGACTATAGGGAACTCAATAAGGTTACTATTAGAAACCGTTATCCATTGCCTTTAATCCCTGAGTTATTGGAGAGAGTGCGACATGCCAAAATTTTTTCTAAACTAGATCTTCGTGGGGCCTATAACTTAGTCCGTATTAGACCTGGGGATGAATGGAAGACTGCATTCAGGTCACGCTATGGACACTTTGAATATCTAGTTATGCCTTTTGGTCTGAGTACCGCCCCAGCCACTTTCCAACACTTGGTGAATGACATCTTCAGGGATCTCCTAGATACATTCGTGGTAATTTATTTGGATGATATTCTAATTTTTTCTAACTCCACAGAGGAACATCATGGACATGTGAGAATGGTCTTGGAACGTCTAAGACAAAATCATCTTTACATCAAACTTGAAAAGTGTGAATTCCATAGGACCGAAATTCAATTTCTGGGGTATGTACTGTCTACACAAGGAATTAGTATGGATGGAAGCAAAACCCAAGCCATCAAGGATTGGCCAAGTCCTAGAAATGTGTAGGAGGTACAGCGCTTCATCGGGTTTGCCAACTTCTATAGACGTTTCATTAGAAATTTCTCTGAGGTAGTGTCACCTATCACTCAACTTACCCGGAAAGAGTCTAGGTTTTCCTGGACTCCCCAAGCCCAGGAAGCATTTTCCCGTCTAAAAGATAAATTTACCACTGCACCTATCCTAGTACATCCCAACCCCGAGCTTGCCTTCATAATAGAGGTGGATGCTTCAGACTGTGCCGTTGGAGCTATACTCTCTCAGAGAACAGGTGAGAAGAATGTCTTGCATCCCTGTGCCTTCTTTTCCCAGCAGTTGTCTTCGGCTGAGAGGAACTACGATGTGGGCAATAGAGAGTTGTTGGCCATTATTGCCGCCTTCAAAGAATGGAGACACCTTCTTCAGGGAGCTGCACAGCAAATAGTCGTCCTGACAGACCATCGTAACCTTGAGTTTATCAGGTCGGCTAAGTGCCTGACTCCTCACCAGGCTCGCTGGAATCTTTTCTTAAACCAATTTAATTTTATCATCTCTTATAGACCAGGATCGCGCAATGGAAAGGCTGATGCACTCTCTAGGATTTACTCAGCAGAGACACGTCCAATTACTCCTCCTAAGACTATTCTTCCTGACTCTAGATTCCTAGGAGTAATTCATAATCAAGACCTACTTAAGGACATCAAGGAAGCATACCATGCGGATTCCTTTTTGGCACAACCCCCAAGGGACGTAAGTCTTGTCTTTAAGAATGGTGTGTGGATTCAGGGACAACGTCTGTATATTCCTGAAACAGTCAGATTAAGAGTATTGTAACTCATTCACGATTCCAAGATAGCTGGGCATAGAGGAATTCTAAAGACACAGGAATTTCTTTCTCGTTTCTTTTGGTGGCCCACTTGCAGGAAGGATGTTTTGAATTATGTCACTTCATGTGAGGTCTGTGCAAGATGCAAAACACCTCGCTCCTCACCAACTGGTCTGTTACAGCCTCTTCCCACCCCGTCCCGCCCGTGGGGATCCATTTCTATGGACTTCATTGTGGAGTTACCAACCTCTCAGGGGAAGAACACCATTCTAGTGGTGGTTGACCGTCTAACAAAGGCAGCTCATTTTATCCCTTGTGTCGGCTTACCCACTGCAAAACAGACATCAGATTTGATGATTAAAGATGTGTTTCGCTTACATGGAGTACCGGATGAGGTTATTTCGGATCGAGGGGTGCAATTCACTTCTAGGTTTTGGCAAAATTTCTGTGCAGCATTGGACATTAAAGTAAACCTTTCTTCTGCTTTTCATCCCCAGACTAATGGACAGACCGAACGAACCAATCAAACCCTGGAGCAGTATCTCCGCTGCTTTATCTGCCACCTACAGGATGATTGGGTGGATCTACTTCCATTAGCTGAGTTCTCGTATAACAACTCTCAGAGTGCCTCCACTAAACAGTCTCCTTTTTACTCTAATCTAGGTTATCATCCTAACATTCTACCACGATTTCCCATAGAAACGCCTTTACCAGCAGTGGCTGAAAGAATCACGTCTTTACAGAAGAATATGGATCTTCTAAAGGAAAATCTGGAATCGGCTCAAGAAAGGTACAAGAAAGCAGCAGATAAATTTCGTAAACCTGCACCAGCTTTCAAGGTAGGAGACTTGGTCTGGCTGTCAACCAGAAATCTTAAGTTAAGGATTCCATCGTCTAAGTTGGGACATAAGTACATTGGACCCTATAAAATCAGTAAAATTATAAGTGCCGTTGCTTGTCGTCTTCAACTGCCCAGAACTATGAGAATCCACCCTGTCTTTCATGTATCCCTACTAAAGGCTGCGACACCCAATACGTTTCCTGGACGTTCCTCTCCTTGCCCTGACCCAGTGCTAGTCGATGGTCAGGAAGAATTTGTGGTGGAAAGGATTTTAGATTCCAGGTTGTATAGAAATCAGTTACAATATCTGATTAAATGGCAGGGCTACCCAGTGGAGGACAACTCATGGGAACCGGTCAATAACGTTAATGCTCCTCGCTTGCTCCGTCAGTTTCATCAGAGGTACCCACACAAGCCTGGTCTGAGGTCATCCGGAGGTTGTCCTTAAGGGGGGAGTAATGTAAGGTTCTATGTATATATTCCTGAAACTCAGTTTGTTCGTCAGCCATTTTACTTTCTGTCTTGCTGCAGCTATCTTGCCCTCAGTCAAAATGGAGTTTCCAGCTTGCATGTTCCCGCCCTGATTCTCTCCTTTGCTTCTTAAGCAGCCACAGCTGAGCAATCAGTGCTTCAGAATCTAGCCTGCAGTGAACCTGTGACTTGACTCCTGTAAGCCTTGGACCTTGTACTCCAGCGATTCCTACTGAGGAACTCTGAAGCACTTGTGGACTCTGAACCCTGCTCTTTGAAAGACCCACGTTTGCATGGACTTACGGTAACAGAGAAGAAGATCCTGAATCTGTATTGGAGAGTGATTGCTGAGCTTGGATTACTCTGGCCTGCTGTGTCTCCTGTTTCTGTGTCTGCAAACTGTGTGACTATTTCTGCCAACTTGTATGAAGTAATACAGGACTTTTCTATATCAAACCTGTGAGTCCTGTGTTTTCATCGCACCCAAGCACAAGACGCTATATGAACTGTACTACATACATTACACACTCACTGTCGGGCACCCTGGCGCCCGTTAGCGGAGGAGAGCGGTGTCAGCGCCGTCCCTGGGCCCCCCCCGCTTTCTCAGGGCCCCGGCAGCAGCTGGCACACAATACTTACCTCTCCCGTGCCTCGGCTGCCGCAGCTCCGGGCTCCAGGGGGCGCCGGCACTTCCTCTTACAGCAGCGCCGCTGAATGACATCATCATTCAGTGGCCGGCTGTGGCAGAGAGCGCGAGGACTCCGGACAGGTGAGGCGTGTGTGTATGTGTCTGTGTGTGTGTATCATTGTGTGTGTATATGTAGTGCGGTGCTTTGTGTGTGTGTTTGTATGTATGTATGTATGTATGGATAATGTGAGAGAGTGCTTGTGTGCTGTGGTGCTGTCTGTGTGTTTTGATGGGCAGGCATCGATGATGATGGGCAGGCATTGATGATAATGGGGAGGAGATGATGATGATGGGCAGACATTGATGATAATGGGGAGGCCATGATGATGATGGGGAGGCCATGATGATGATGGGCAGGCATTGATGATATTGGGGAGGTGATGATGATGATGGGCAGGCATTGATGATAATGGGGAGGCCATGATGATGATGGGCAGGCATTTATGATAATGGGCAGGCATTTATGATGATGGGGAGGCGATGATGATGATGGGGAGGAAATGATGATGATGAGGAGGCAATGATGATGATGGGGAGGCGATGATGATGATGATGGGCAGGCATTGATGATGATGGGGAGGAAATGATGACGAGGGGGAGGCAATGATGATGATGGGGAGGCAATCATGATTATAATGGGGAGTCTTTCCACAGCGCCCTTTCCTGAGCCGTAACAGTGCAGAACGCAGTACAGCGCAGAGGAGAGCTCCATATTTTGTATGGAGCATTATATGGGGACCAGTATCCTGTATGGAGCATTATATGGGGACCAGTATCCTGTATGGAGCATTATATTGGGTCCAGTATTCTTTATGGAGCATTATTTTGGGTCCAGTATTCTGTATGGAGCATTATATGGGGGATGGGGGGTGACATCCTGCATGGGGTATTATATGGGTGATGAGGGGAGACTATGTGGTGCCCATAATATTGTATGGAGGACTGTACTGTCCATTCTGTACTATGTGCTGTGAGGATTTGGCGGTTTTTGAGCTATTGTACAATTTACAATAGATATCACTCATGTAATGGAAGAAGTGAAGTATTTCGCCCGGGGCCCATAAAAACCTGGAGCCGGCCCTGCAGCCAACACACTATGGAGCCAATTTAGCCATAACTTTGCATACTTATATCATTTATAAAACACAATGGTAACTGTTCAATCGGCTGTAACATGTACTTTGTATTACTGAAAAGCCAAGCAAGTTGAGCACTTCTAACCATTTAGACTTGTGTAAAGGTACTGCCACACTAAGCGATCTCGCTAGCGATCACGATAACGACGCAAGCTAACGAGATCGTTGGTGTGATCGCTTTAAGGTCGCTAGTAGCTGCCAAACTGGACGATCTCATTAACGATGCATCAGCGATCAGCGATTTGTATAACGACTTCGGGTGTTGTTGGGACGTGCCACACAGCATGTATTGTTAAAGATCACGACCTCGATAGGCGTGATTGAGCGCAACCTTTTCCACGCCCCTCAGCACAGATTGGTGGTCACTATTTATGTCATGACTGTTTATCACAGCTTTCGCTTTGTGATTGGATGACCGCGTCATAAAAGACGACGTATCAGTGCTCCTTTCCATTGCTCTTGAGCAGAAGCGGTTCTTTCAAATCTACAGCATCGTTCCAGTGCATCCTGCTAGCCTTTGCAGCTACTGCGATCCAGTTTGTGCCACTATTGCGTTTGCTGCGATCCAGTCTGAGCCGTTATTTTTTATAATTTTTTCTTCTGCGATCCAGTCTGTGCCTCTTGCATTTGCTGCGATCCAGGCTGCGCCGTTATATTTTTTGCGATCCAGTTTGTGGCGCTATTGCGTTTCCCTTTTATTTTTTTTTCCAGGATCACGTCTTGAAAGGTAGGTATTTTTTTTTGTCACATTTAATTTTTATTTTTTTTTAAATTTTACAGATCCATTTTTAGATCCCAGCTGTTGTTAACCATTGTCGTTCATCAATGTTTTTTTTTTTTTGCCATTGTTTTTGGTTTGCCATTGTTTTGTTCAGGCACGCCCACCACCACCATTTTATGATCCCTGCTGTTTTTGCCGTAGTTGTCCATCTATGACTTTTATTTTGGTCTGCCATTGTTTTCTCGTGCTGCGCCCACCACCACCATTTTATGAACCCTGCTGTTTTTACCGTAATTGTCCATCTATGACTTTTATTTTGGTCTGCCATTGTTTTCTCCTGCTGCGCCCACCACCACCATTTTATGAACCCTGCTGTTTTTACCGTAGTTGTCCATCTATGACTTTTATTTTGGTCTGCCATTGTTTTCTCCTGCTGCGCTCACCACCACCATTTTATGAACCCTGCTGTTTTTACCGTAGTTGTCCATCTATGACTTTTATTTTGGTCTGCCATTGTTTTCTCCAGCTGCGCCCACCACCACCATTTTATGAACCCTGCTGTTTTTACCGTAGTTGTCCATCTATGACTTTTATTTTGGTCTGCCATTGTTTTCTCCAGCTGCGCCCACAACCACCATTTTATGATCCCTGCTGTGTGCTATGTTGTAGGCTATGTAAGCATTTTATTTAACCATTCTGTCGTTCTCACATAATCCTTTTTTTATTACAGATGGCCGATAAGCATGAATTTCTGCGGGAATTCATCGAGATGTACCGCTCGATGCCTTGCCTGTGGAAAATAAAGTCGGCAGATTACTGCAACAGGCTTAAAAAGAAGGAGCGTACCAAAAACTGGTGGAGCTTTGCAAGAAGCGTAACCCCGATGAACCAGCGGATGAGTCATCGGTGAAAAAACAGATTCAGGCCCTCCGCACAGTGTACAAAAAAGAGTTAAATAAAGTACAAAATTCAACCAAATCTGGAGCCGGGGCCGAAGATGTGTATGTCCCCAAACTGTGGTACTTTGAGCTGTTCTCTTTCACAAGGGACCAAGAAGTACCCAGTCAAGCGACATCCATGTTGGATCTAGACCCAGTGATCCAGCCGTACTCCCCTGTTGTACATGTAAGTACCTTTGTATTAAAACACATTTTAATGTGAAATGTAGATAAAATGGCTGAATTAATCCCTTCATGTACTGATAATTTATCTATCTCAATGGTTGAGGCCTATCCATTTACAAGTGTCGTTTTCACATTTTTGCTGTATTTGGGTGTTATAGTGTGAAGATAAATTTATTTTTCTTTACAAGTGTCGTTTTCACATTTTTGCTGTATTTGGGTATAGTGTGAAGATAAATTTATTTTTCTTTACAAGTGTCGTTTACACATTTTTGCTGTATTTGGGTGTTATAGTTTGAAGATAAATTTGTTTTTCTGTGTGATTTAACATTTGGTTTTTGTTCATGCAGGACACAGAAGAGGCTGTCTCCACACCTCCGACTGAAGAAGACAGCATGGCGTTGGTCCAAGAGGACGAAGCAGTTGAGCCACCATCCTCATCTGTGCGGAGCCGGCTTACATTTTCAGGAAGGAAAAGGAAGGCTCCCACCTCTGCTACTCCAGAATTGGTTGAAATTGCCAAAAAAGTGCTTACGGCGGAAAAAGACCAAACAAAAATAACTGGCTTTGCTTACTTCGCTAATGAGAAGCTACCTACACTGGATCCTATACAGCGGATTCATGCAGAGAGACTCATGTTTGAGGTACTGACTCAAGCGTCATTAGGAAACCTGGATAACAATTATGTCGTCATGCCAAGACTGCAGTACCCGGACTACTCATGGTCGCACAATCCTGTGCCGAACCCAATTGGGATAAATCCACCAAACCAAAACGTTGTTGCTCCACCTTATTTTTATACACCGCAGAGGCAACGTGGTAATGGCAACGATCCATCTTACCAGCAGTTGTAGTTTTTAAAATTTTTTACAAGTTTTTTTTAACATTGTTACCTTTTTTAATAAAAATGTTATTTATCTAATGAATTGTGTTCTTTTATTCTTATGTGATGTCAACCATTTTGTTGTCAACTATTAAAATGTATTTTTATTCCATCTACTTGTATCTACTTGTCACACACGGGGACATGGGAGTACCAGCAGTCATAGGAGTTCCAGCATAGGTAAAAAATGAAATGAAAAAAATTTCAAAAATTAACAAAATTTCTTTTAAAGACCCCCTGGTCACACTAGCGCTAAAACCTTATATTAAAAAATAATACACCACAGCTGTGTATATAAACTTAAAATATATCATATATATTTTTGTGTCATATATATTTTTTTGATATATATTTTTTCATATATATTCATTCATTCATATATATTTTCTGGTAAAAAATAAACAAAAAGAAAAAAAAAACAATAAGATAATACAAATAAAAATAAAAAAATAAAAAATAATGACTGACTGCACCCCCGTTTGGAGGCCAGCCACACACCAAAAAAAAAAAAAAATACTATAATACAAATAATACAAAATAATAATAATAAAAAAAATTACTGAGGGCCCCGGAGTCCAGCCACTACCCTCTCCAGCATCACCCCGTGGTCATGCAGAGCTCCCATGGCAATTTGCATCGCTGCCACCGCGCTGTTCATTGCCGCCATCAGCCGGCGGTGTGACAGCAACAGGTCCTGGGCAGTTGGGATTTCTGTGGAGGTAAAGGTAACAGTTAATAGTGAATTCTGTTGCAACATCAACATGTACATGTTATGTTTATTAACACTTATGGTTTTCGTCAGACGACCCGCTGACCACCCACCCAGAACTGTTGCTCCGCCGGCTAGGGAAACACAGAAAAAAAATTATATCACAACAGCCATTACACATAAGACCTAACAAAGTTCTCAAACTTGTCTGAAGCTTATATAATGTGCGTAAATTACCTGATGGGGAGCCTGCATCCATGTCACGGGGTGACACTGGAGAGAAGCCATTTCCAGGAGAAGGGCTGGATGACCCCAACTGTGGAGGGGGGGTTGCTGCAGGGGAAGGGGTAGACAAGTATGGAGATGATGGAGGTGGAGGGGTAGGTAATGGAAGTGGAGGGGTAGGTGATGGAGGTGGAGGGGTAGCTGGGGATGGTGGAGCCGCAGCAGCTGGTGAAGGTGGTGCTGTAAATAAAATATACAATTCAGTCAAATACTCCTATTAACCCCATCACTGCCAGTACTTCCATCAATGCCTGTAAGCCCCTCACTACAGGTACTCCCATCACTGCCTGCCCCATCACTGCTGGTACTCCCATCACTACTGGTCCTCCCGTTACTGCCAGTACTTCCATCTATGCCTGTAAACCCCCTCACGACTGGTACTCCCATCACTGCCTGCCCCATCACTGCTGGTACTCCCATCACTACTGGTCCTCCTGTTACTGCCAGTACTTCCATCCATGCCTGTAAACCCCCTCACGACTGGTACTCCCATCACTGCCTGCCCCATCACTGCTGGTACTCATATCACTACTGGTCCTCCCGTTACTGCCAGTACTTCCATCTATGCCTGTAAACCCACTCACAACTGGTACTCCCATCACTGCCTGCCCCATCACTGCTGGTACTCCCATCACTACTGGTCCTCCCGTTACTGCCAGTACTTCCATCTATGCCTGTAAACCCCCTCACGACTGGTACTCCCATCACTGACTGCCCCATCACTGCTGGTACTCCCATCACTACTGGTCCTCTCGTTACTGCCAGTACTTCCATCTATGCCTGTAAACCCCCTCACGGCTGGTACTCCCATCACTGCCTGCCCCATCACTGCTGGTACTCCCATCACTACTGGTCCTCCCGTTACTGCCAGTACTTCCATCTATGCCTGTAAACCCCCTCACGACTGGTACTCCCATCACTGCCTGCCCCATCGCTGCTGGTACTCCCATCACTACTGGTCCTCCTGTTACTGCCAGTACTTCCATCCATGCCTGTAAACCCCCTCACGACTGGTACTCCCATCACTGCCTGCCCCATCACTGCTGGTACTCCCATCACTACTGGTCCTCCCATTACTGCCAGTACTTCCATCTATGCCTGTAAACCCCCTCACGACTGGTACTCCCATCACTGCCTGCCCCATCACTGCCGGTACTCCCATCACTGCGGGTGCATTGATATAGGTAGATAACCCACAAAACATAACCTCTCCAGATACCCTCATCAATACTCACTCAGAGGCCTGCGTAACTGGTCCCGGATGCTGGCGACCCTCTCGCGGGAGCAGTAGCGAAGGTCTGCCAGCTTTTTGCGGATCTGGGTGGTGGTCCGCTGCACATCAAAGCGCCTCGCCAGGCCCCGCTGGATTTTCCGCAGGCATACCTTTCTGTGGCGCATAGAATGCGCCACAGGTAGCCTGCAGTTGTAATCCCATTGATCCGTTTTTTTAATCAAAAAACGGACCTCCTCATCTGCCCACTTTGCCCCGCGCTGTCTCGCCGCCATTGCAAACAACACCGCATTGGGGAACGCCAGCACCATGACGTCACAGCGTGCGTACGTACGTGCGGCTGCACTTGCGATGCAAAACGGTATTGCGATCGCAAAGTGACCGCAGCAGCCATGTGCCCAGCCAAGCACAGATATGAGACGCTGTTACGATCACAAGATGATGGTTCCAAGCTAGGCGATTGCAATGGCGTCTCATATCTGTGCATAGCTGGGGCACCCTTAATTTTCATTGCATCCAGCCCAGCTCCCAGCCATTCGCAGCTTACGTTGTCAAAAGCTTTTTCTGCGTCCAAGGCTAGCAGGGTCGGGTTTTCATCTGGCTGTGGGTGATGTCATACCACATCTAGCACCGTCAGGACTTTATATATGTTTGTTCTTTCCTTTACGAATCCTACTTGTGCTGAGCCTACCAGGTATGGGAGAAAACATGCCAATCCATATGTCATTATTTTCAAAAAAAATTTTTTTATCCACATCAATTAGAGAAATAGGCCTATAGGAGCCCACATCCAGGGGGTCCTTCTCCTGTTTAGATATCCCTTTTATATATGTTTCTTGGATCTGTCAGGAATTGCCCCAGTCTAATGGATGTTGTAATATGTGGTTAAAGTTGGCAGAGTCTGATCTGCTAAGGTCTTACAAAATTTCCCACTGTCTCCCTCTGGACCCAGAGTCTTTCCATTTTGTAGGTGTTTAATAGTTGCTCTTATGTCCTGTTCTGTTATTTCAACATTAATAAAATCTTGCTGCTCTTGTGATAGCTTAGGAAGAGACAAGCTATTAAGAAAGCATTGTCCCTCCACCATATCTACAGGGGAATTGTTATACAATGGAGTGTAGTAACTTTCTAATATATTATTTATTTTTGGGGAGGGCAGAGGTGATTTTGCTCTTGTTGTCTCTATGTCTGACTATTGAGGACATGGAAATACACCCTTTTGCTAGTTTTGCCATCAATTTCCCTGCTTTACTACCAAACCAGAACAATTCCACTTCACATCTAGAGCGGTAGTTTTGTTCCCTTCTGTCTATCCAGATCTAAAATTCCCTTCTTGCTGTGTTCCATTTCTCTTTGATTTGAGGTGAAGGGTGTTGTAGAAACTCTGTGTAGGAGGCTCTAAGATTAAAACTTGAGATTGCGTAACCCTCCATTGTTAATTTTTTTAGGGAAGCTTTATAAATCATTAATTTGCCCCTTAGTGCAACTTTAGTTGTATTCCAAAACAAGGTTGGTTGAGACGTGTGTTATTTATTGTCCCAGTCAAATTCCTTCCACCAGTTGCGTAAAGTTTTAATAAACTTGTCATCCTTTGCAAGACATGCTGAGAATCTCCATATGTAGTCATGCTCTTTAACAAATCTGTCAGCTATTTCCATAACTATCGGTGAGTGATCAGAGATTACAATGTCCTGTATCTCTATTGATTTCAGCCTATTTAGCATATTGTCAGATCCTCAGAAACAGTCGATCCTTGACCAGGAACTATGAACGTGTGAGAGATGGGTGAACTCTCTGGCATCAAGGTGTAACCATCTCCACACATTGTTTAGGCCTGTATTACGTAAAAGGTAAGGTAGAGCCATCTCCACTCTCATTGACGTTGGGGCATGACACCTTCTGTCCTCTCTAATATTCTAAACAGTATTTAGGTCTCCTCCAATTATCATCAATGGGGAAAAATCTAACATAACTAGTGTTGAGCGATACGATAATGTAAATATCGGCTATCGGCCGATATTAGCTCTATCGGCCTTTCGATAATTCGTTTCGATATTTTCGTCTTATCGAATACCGGAATCGGATTTGTCACTGTCACTGTGAGTGTCCGTCGGTCGGGTCTGTCAGGAGTCAGCGGCACTTACCTGGCAGAAGATCTCCAGCGGTCACGGCCTGGACTGCTTCATGGCCGCCATCATCTTTCCCCGGCGGTCACATGCAGTTTCTCGCGATAACTGCAGTGACTGCTGGGTAATCCCGGCCGTAAAGCAGTCAGTCCGATGACGTCACCGCCGGGGAAGCAGGTAATCAGCTGTGCTGCGCCGGGATGACAGGCTCTGCCTGTCATTCTGATGTAGCAGAGCTGGATCGTCGTGGGACACTCGTTACTATGAACTGCGTCGGTCAGGTGGTATACTTTTTTTTTTCATTTTTTTTTACAGGAGATCAATGGCGTCGCAGGATGACACTGTAATAAAAGTAATGAAAACTGTGTTTTTTTTTTTTTTTATTAAATTAAAAAACTTTTTTATGAACATTCACCCGTCCGGGTACATAAACAATTTAACTATTTACATACAGTGACCCTGTCCGGGTTATTTATAATTCTTTGGCAGGGGTGTTCCAGGTACCACCTGGTACTCTTCTGATGCTTGCCAAACATCCGAGGCACCAAGGACCACCAGGACCTGATGACGTCGTGTGGCCTGTACAGTCAAGTCGTGACCCGCTATCTGGGTCTGTGTGGCCACCTCTTTCATCTCCCTCCGGGTCTGGAGCCCTATGTCACGGACTGTACGAACCCCAGGGGGCCTAACAGGCGCCGGGTACGGGCCAGCTATACTTATCATGTCCATAGCTGGGGCTGCTGAGGAGACCACTGAGGGAGGCTGGGGAGATTTACGGCGTGGGGTGGGCACTTTTGCAGAGGCCTGGATGTGGGAGGCTGAAGGCTCCGAGGGTCTCACAGGTTCCTGACACTCTGGGGAGTAGGGGTCGCACCTGGTAACATTTAGGGCGTACCATCCATTGTAACCCCAGTGTCGGGTGTAAGTCACCAAGTCTCCTGGCAACAGGTCCCTCCCCGGGTGTCCTTCTGGGAGGTGAGCCTCCACGTCCCGCTGGTTCACAAAAACTTCTAAATAAAGTCCAGGCTCCTGGATGAAGCCCCAACCACCTTTCAATTTAAAGCTCCGTACTGCACCCTTACGCCGCGGCTCCCTCAGGGTTCCTTTATCTTTTCTCATCCGGTCCTTATCTGCCCGGTCCTTCTCCAGCTGACGTTGGCGAAGTTTTTGGGATTCTCGCTGCTCCCTTTGTCGCTCTGCTTCCTTCTCCCAATGTCTCCACTCTTCCTCCTGACGCCGGTTGAAATTCTCCTCCAGCATCTCCATGTCTCCACCATCAAACTGCAGCTTACAGTGTCCGGTTTGCGGCAGCTCTCCTGGCGCCCCCCAGTCCTGGCGGTGCTCACCTGCGGAGGAAGCAGCCGGCTCTGGAACAGATGACAGTCGGGGCTCCGGTACAGGCAGGTAGACCTCTGGTGCCTGCGCAGCCTCCTCCATGAGGACGGGTGTCGCTTCTTCTGTCTCAGCGACGGGGGCAGACAGCGGGATCTGGGGTGCTGCCGGTGCAGCGTTTTTTGCACGAACGGGTGCCTCCACTGCGACAACGTCAACCGGATCACATTGCAAGGGCTGGGATGCCCGCACGGACTCCTCTACTAGAACGGGTGTCTCACCTTCCGGTACAGACACTTCAGGTAAGAGGTTGGCGCCGCTCCAAGTTTAGTTTTAGGGCACTCCAGCTGGCTTCCATCCTGGCGACCTCCTCCCGGTGCCGGGCCAGGCCTCTTAGGGTATCCTCCGCTTCTTGCAGCGTAGGAGGGTTTCCAGGCCGGGTGCCCAACGGTGGTTCCGTGGCGATCGGGTCGCTTCCATGGGGGGAGAGCTCTGACTGCTCCATCCCTTCACACTTCTGCTCGTGTCCATTAGCCATCTCTGCCAAGTCACATGTGTCATTAGCATCTGGAGAGGGCCCCTCTTTTGTAGTGAGGCGGGACCTTCGTGTTAGTTTCCGCACACTGAGGAGGATGAGGAGGCGGAACTCAAGAGCTGTGGGGCACGATCTTACATTGCAGTACCATTTAGAGCCATCGTTTTCGCGTCACTGAGTGAGTGTGTACACCCATGAAGAGCACGCCCTTCTTCTTCACCAGTGCCTCGTCGTGACGCAGATATGGCGGAAAAATGGCAAATACATTCTCTGATGATTTTAGCAATTCTCAAGCACAAAACCAGTTCAATTCAGGCACACAGGACTCGCTTATAGCGAGCTACAGAATCCTGTTCGTGACGCCCAAGTTGAGTCGCACAGAGCCAGAGGTTTTTGGGGTACTCGGCACCGAGCCCGTCGACTTCTATGGGGTATGTCACGGCTTTACCCGGCAATTGAATCAGAGTCTATTTTACTATGTAGAAGTGTATAAACTATAAATATATGTATATATATATGTCACAATGACATGTATATATATATATATATATATGTATTCTATGTGTGTATATTTAGTGTTTACAAGGAAATGAAGGTTTTTATTTAGTTGCGATATTTTGTTCCCATAGACTTACATTGGACTTCCGGTATCGAAATCGGATATCGACGATATTTATTGCTATCGGCGATACAATTTCGATACGATATTTTTTAGATATCGAGCACTATCGCTCAACACTAAACATAACCCTTTATTCCAATTGTTTGAGGAAACCTTTATTGGAACCGTTACGGCCATATATATTATAAATACTATAAGTTTCCCCACTATGTTCAAAAATAATGTGAATCCAGCGTTCCTGGTCATCGTGTTCCTGGGTCAGCAAGGTGTATGTGAAATGTTTGTGAAATAGTCATTAACCCCGCACGTCTTTCCTGGGAAGCTGACCCCAGACCGTCCCCCACCCAAAAATGGTTAAGTCTAAAAAAATACTCCTCTTTTAAATGTGTCTCCTGGAGTAGAACGATATCAGGGGAAAAGCATTTGAGGTGTCTCAAGATTTTTCTCATTTGTAAGAAGATCTAAGACCTTTTACGTTCCAAGAAATAATATTCATTGTTAATAATTATTTTTATCTCACAGCATAGTAATTATAAAGGCAACCGTGAATCAGGCCCCTAGAGTATTAAAAAAAAGAGGTGGGTGGAGAAGGGAGACACTAGATGGGGGAAACCCCAAACCCTAACAATTAACCACTTAACAATTTTTGCGCTACAGTAAAGTGTCTTGCTAATACTAACTGCACCACTAAATAAGCTATGGACTTCTTTTATTCTGGTGAGTTGGACCTGAGAATATTGAGCTAAATTAGGACTCAAAAATTAAAAAGAAGAGACACTTCCTGTTCCTGGATTAATCCATTCACCAACCGAGTGTTTGTAACATCAAAATCTTAATCATTTCTGTATCATTAGTAACTCTACGTCAACATTGAGACCGATTTTTAAGGAGAGCAATATTAACCCTTCTTAAATCTTAACCCTTACTTTTTAAATGGCGAGATCTTTTCCTGTTAGCTCTCTTCTTTGTCTTTATAATCTAAGGATTTTATTATAAGCCAGCGTGGTCTTGACTTATGGATGTCAGGATCTGATTGATAAGAACATAGGTCAGGTCTCATCCTGTGTGCTCTTTCAACTCTGCAACTATGACTGAGACCCAGTGATATGGGCAAATCTCTCTTGCAGAGTCTTTGTAGTACTGAGGCAGGGACCGATTCTATTAGCTGTTATGTTTCGGTAGCTGAGGAGGACAGGAACAACAGCAGGGCAGCCGAACACCTGAGATGTTGGTAACTCATGGGTTGCAGATTCCTAAACTAACGACACAACTAGAGGTAGCCGTGGAGCGTTCCTACGTTGATCCTAGACGCCTCGTCACAGCCTGAGAGATAACTACACCTAAAGGCAGAAAGATGAAAGCTATCTGCCCCGGAGCAAATCCCCAAAGAAAATAGGAAGCCCCCAAACATATAATGGCGGTTAGACAAGATGAAAATACAAATATAGGCAGAAAATAGACTGAGCAAACGCTGGGGCCACAAGCTGACTAAATAGGATAGGACAGGAGAGATTACTTTCTGCAACCCAGAAAACCCTACAAAAATCCAACAATTCTGATTACAAAAATGCTGAGATCACACGATCTCGCCACCCACTTAAATCAGATCTCAGTGTGAACAAAAACCAAGCCGCAGCCGCTGAAAAAACAGGAAAAAGCAAATGAGCAAATTACAGTGGCTGCAGATAAACTGTGAGGAGCTCAGGCCCCAGGAGGGGACCTGGCTGACCTCCACAAAAGTGCAGAAACAATGCAAAATGCAAGCACAAAAAAAAAAAAAATATATCTTATCTGAAAGCAGGAGATGCAGGCAAGGCTCCAGCAAACTTCCAAATGAACCAGGAACCACAACTGAGACAAGAACAATTGAACACCGGCAACCATCATGGGAGGGAACCTCCCTTATATCAGACCAATCCGTGATCCCAGATTGCCACTCCTCGCTGAAAGGCTCAGTACTGTCTGTAACCACCAGAGGGAGCCTCTGCTCAGAAACCATCTCAAGCACATTCATAACAGTACCCCCCTTGAGGAGGGGTCACCGAACCCTCACTTGTGCAACCAGGCCGATCAGGATGAGCTCGGTGATAGGCACAGATCAGTCTCCTAGCATGGATGTCCGAAGCAAACACCCAAGAATTGTCCTCCTGACCATAACCTCTCCACTTAACCAAATACTGGAGTTTCTGTCTAGAAAAACGAGAATCCAATATTTTCTCAACCGCATACTCCAGATTGCCTTCAACCAAAACAGGGTCAGGAGGCGCAGCCATAGGAACCACTGGCTCGACAAACCTCTTCAATAAGGACTTGTGGAACACGTTATGGATCTTAAATGTCCCTGGAAGAAGCAAACGGAAGGAAACAGGATTAAGAATCTCCATGATCTTATAAGGTCCAATGAACCTGGGCTTAAACTTTGGAGATGCAACCCTAATAGGGATATTTCTTGAGGACAACCAAACCAAGTCCCCCACTTTAAACCGAAGACCATCAGTCCTATGCCGGTTGGCAAACCGTTGGGCCTTCTCCTGAGAGAGAGACAACCTCTCCACTGCCTGGTCCCAAATCTGCTGCATTTGCTCCACAACAGAGTCAATACCCGGACAGACAGAAGCCTCCGCCTGTCCCGAAGAAAATCGAGGGTGAAACCCAAAATTGCTGAAAAATAGAGACATCAAGGTGGCAGAGCTAGCCCTATTATTAAGAGCAAACTCAGTCAAAGGCAAAAAAGAGACCCAGTCATCTTGATCAGCAGACTCAAAACATCTCAAATATGTCTCCAAGGTCTAGTTTGTTCTCTCGGTTTGTCCATTGGTCTGAGGATGAAAAGCAGAGGAGAAAGATAATTGAACACCAAGTTTAAACAAAATGTCCTCCAAAATCTGGACACAAACTGGACTCCTCTGTCAGACACAATGTTCTCCGGAATGCCATGTAACCGAACCACGTGCTGAAGGAACAAAGGCACCAAATCGGAGGAGGAAGGTAACTTAGGTAATGGCACAAGATGTATCATCTTGGAAAACCTATCACAGATTACCCAGATAACGGTCATTCTCTGAGAAACAGAGAGGTCGGAAATAAAATCCATAGAGATATGGGTCCATGGCCTCTTGGGCACAGGTAATGGCATTAACAAACCACTAGAGCGAGAGCAAGGCTTGGAGCGAGAGCAAGTCCCACAGGACTGCACAAATTCCCTGACGTCACGAGACAAAGTAGGCCACCAAAAGGACCGACTCACCAAGTCTCTGGTACCAAAAATCCCGGGATGACCAGCCAATGCGGAACAATGAATCTCAGACATCACACTCTTCTTCCACTGGTCTGGGACAAACAATTTCCCAATAGGGCAGCGCTCAGGTTTATCCTCCTGACACCCTTCCAAGGCCAACTCAAATTGGGCGAGACGGCGGAAAGAACTACACCCTCTTTCAAAATAACAGTAGGATCAGATAACTCAGGAGAGTCCGCAAAGAAACTCCTCGAGAGGGCATCCGCCTTAACATTCTTAGTGCCAGGAAGAAAAGAAACCACAAAATTAAAACGTGTGAAAAACAAGGCCCACCTGGCCTGTCTAGGATTAAGTCGCTTGGCTGATTCGGGATAAACCAGATTCTTATGGTCCGTGAGGACCACCACCTGATGTTTGGCTCCTTCCAGCCAATGTCTCCACTCTTCAAAGGCCCACTTCATGGCCAATAACTCCCGATTACCCACGTCATAATTACGTTCAGTTGGAGAAAATTTTCGAGAGAAAAAGGCACAAGGTTACTCTTAGAGGTCTCTGGATCTCTTTGGGACAAAACGGCACCTGCCCCAATTTCAGAGGCATCAACCTCCACCTGAAATGGTAGAGAAACATCAGGCTGCCGTAGAACAGGAGCAGAAGTGAATCTCTGCTTAAGTTCCTGAAACGCAGAGACTGCCTCAGGAGGCCAATTCACCACATCAGAACCCTTTTTGGTCAAATCAGTCAATGGTTTAACAATACCGGAGAAATTACCAATAAATTTACGATAAAAATTGGCAAAACCCAAAAATCTCTGAAGAGCCTTTAATGAAGTAGGTTGGACCCAATCACAGATGGCTTGAACCTTGACCGGGTCCATTTCAATAACAGACAGAGACAAAATGAATCCCAGAAATGAGACCTTCTGTATGCCAAAAAGGCACTTTGATCTCTTCACATACAGTGCATTCTCTCTCAAAATCTGGAACACAGTCCGAACATGTTTCACATGAGAGTCCCAGTCATTGGAAAAAATCAAGATATCATCCAAATAAACAATCAGAAATTTATCCACAAAATCCCTGAAAATATCATTCATGAAGGATTGGAAGACTGAAGGAGCATTAGTGAGCCCAAAGGGCATCACTAGGTACTCAAAATGCCCCTAAGGGGTATTAAACGCCGTCTTCCATTCATCCCCGTGCTTAATGAGAATAAGGTTATACGCCCCCCTGAGGTCAAGTTTGGTAAACCAACTAGCACTTTTCACCCTGGAAAACAGGTCAGAAATCAAGGGTAACGGATATTGATACTTCACAGTGATCTTATTCAAGAGACGATAATCAATACATGGCCTCAATGAACCATCCTTTTTGGCCACAAAGAAAAAACCGGCACCCAAGGGTGAAGAGGATGGTCTAATATGACCCTTTTCCAATGACTCCTTGATATAAGATCGCATAGCATCATGTTCAGGTACAGACAAGTTAAAAAGGCCACCTTTAGGAAATTTACCACCAGTCACTAATTCAATAGCGCAATCGTAGCTCCTGTGAGGGGGCAAAGATGCAGATTTACTTTCACTAAATACATCCGAAAAATCTGTCAAAAAGTCAGGAACCTCCTGAGATTTGGGAGAGGCAGAAAAAACAGGAGTGTCGGCATTACCACATTGGCATCCCCAACTGGTCACAGACACAGATTTCCAATCCAAAACAGGATTATGAGACTTTAACCAAAGGAAACCCAGTACAATAATGTCATGCAGATTATACAGCACCAGAAATTTGCAACTCTCCTGATGATCTGGTTCAACCCTCATTATCACCTGAGTAGAAAACTGGGGTTTATTATCCGCCAAAGGGGTAGAATCAATGCCCAGTAGGGGAATAGACTTCCGCAGGGGTATCATGGGAAACCACAACGTTTGGCAAAGTCAAAATCCATCAGATTAATAGCTGCTCCTGAGTCAACAAAAGCCTGAGCAGAAAATGTGGACAGGGAGCAAATCAGGGTAACAGTCAACAAAAATTTAGTCTGAACACTACCCAAGACAACTGAGCGTGCAAAACGTCTTCCCTCTTAGGGCAGACTGAAATAGCATGAGAGACATCACCACAGTAGAAACATAACCCATTGCGCTTTCGAAACTCATGACGCTGTGCCCCAGAAGTCACTCTATCACACTGCATGGGCTCAGAAGCTGGCTCCCAAGGCCACACAATCTCACGCATACATCTTTGCTAACGCAAACGTCTGTCAATTTGAATAGCCAATGACATAGAATCATCGAGACCAGAGGGAGCAGGGAATCCCACCATAACATCCTTTACATTCTCTGACAGCCCCTTCCGACAAAGGGCTGCCAAAGCATCATCATTCCATTTGGTCAGGACTGCCCACCTTCGGAATTTCTGACAGTACAACTCAGCGTCTTCAAGACCCTGATTTAATGCTAACAAGGTTTTTTCAGCTTGATCAGTGACATTAGGTTCATCGTACAATAACCCCAGAGCCAGAAAAAATGCATCAACATCATTCAAAACAGGATCCCCAGGTGTCAGGGAAAAAGCCCAATCCTGAGGATCGCCGCGCAGGAGAGAGATGACAATTTGAACCTGCTGTGCTGCGTTCCCTGAGGACTTAGGCTTTAAGGAAAAAAACAACTTACAGTTATTTTTGAAATTCAGAAATTTAGCCCGATCCCCCAAAAACAAATCTGGCATGGGAATCCTAGGTTCCACAACCGGCAACCCAGCAAGATAGGTAGCAATACTCCGAACCTCAGTGGCAAGCTGATCCACACGGCCAGACAACTGTGCAAACTCCATTGAGAGAAAAAAAAATCCTCCTCAGCACTCAGAGAAAAAGAGGGAAAAAATGCAACAGACAGAAAAAAAAAAATCTCTGACAACTCTGACAACTTTTTTTTTCTTTCCACACTATTTTTCCCTTTGTGAGTACCATCTAATTTTCAGTTATGGCCGGTGATACTGTTATGTTTCGGTAGCTGAGGAGGACAGGAACAACAGCAGGGCAGCCGAACACCTGAGATGTTGGTAACTCATGGGTTGCAGATTCCTAAACTAACGACACAACTAGAGGTAGCCGTGGAGCGTTCCTACGTTGATCCTAGATGCCTCGTCACAGCCTGAGAGATAACTACACCTAAAGGCAGAAAGATTAAAGCTATCTGCCCCGGAGCAGATCCCCAAAGAAAATAGGAAGCCCCCAAACATATAATGACAGTTAGACAAGATGAAAATACAAACATAGGCAGAAAATAGACTGAGCAAACGCTGGGGCCACAAGCTGACTAAATAGGATAGGACAGGAGAGATTACTTTCTGCAACCCAGAAAACCCTACAAAAATCCAACAATTCTGATTACAAAAATACTGAGATCACACGATCTCGCCACCCTCTTAAATCAGATCTCAGTGTGAACAAAAACCAAGCCGCAGCCGCTGAAAAAACAGAAAAATGCAAATGAGCAAATTAAAGTGGCTGCAGATAAACTGTGAGGAGCTCAGGCCCCAGGAGGGGACCTGGCTGACCTCCACAAAAGTGCAGAAAGCAATGCAAAATGCAAGCACAAAAAGAAAAGCAAAAAATATCTTATCTGAAAGCAGGAGATGCAGGCAAGGCTCCAGCAAACTTCCAAATGAACCAGGAACCACAATTGAGACTAGAACAATTGAACACCGGCAACCATCATGGGAGGGAATCTCCCTTATATCAGACCAATCCGTGATCCCAGATTGCCACTCCTCGCTGAAAGGTTCAGTACTGTCTGTAACCACCAGAGGGAGCCTCTGCTCAGAAACCATCTCTAGCACATTCATAACAATTAGCAATACTAGTCTCAAATTACTGCGTCTAGATCTGTTCTCTAGATCCTCCACTTTTTCGCTGAGGCAGCTAGATTCTGCAGAGATTTCTTTAAGGGGGGTTTTATTTCCCATTTTCACCTCCAAATGCAGGATCCGTTGTTCCAGCTCCTCAATTCTACCTGTGTGGCTCCTTAGTTCTCCATGTAAGGGGGAAACGGAGGTTTGAATGGTTAGCTCCAGAGTCTTCTGAATATCAGGATCAATTCTGCTTGTTACTTCAGCAGCCAGTTTTTTTTATTCCAGCTGATCAGAAAATAACTCCATTGATGAAGCATCCTCGAAAACTCCATTGATGAAGCATCGAGGATGATTAATCACTGTTAGGCGGAGGTAAAGCTGTTTGTGTTGCTTAGTCATGTTCTAGAGTCGGCACCATACTGTCTTTCTCCCTGTATCCATTCCCACCAGCCATTCAGTGTCTTGTCATTTTCATCTGTTTGCTACATAGCAGATACCGGTCCATACAAGGGTAGGGCAGGTTTGTCAAGGTTTTTGACACTCGGTAGGCTGGTCTGGGCAGATTATTGGTACTTACGTCTGGCTTTATTGGAGTCTGGTGCTAAACCTTTCCACTCTGCTTCTTACATCACCAGCGCTGAAACCAGAAGTCAAAAGTGCTTTTTAGTATTGTCTCTCCGGTTTTCTGACTTCGCTTCCTTTTGTTTATCATGATTTCTCCGCTTCTGAATTTGTTTGCATATATTGAACCTGTGCTGCCTGCCCTGACCTCAGGTTGTCTGACCATGTTTTTGTCTTCATCCACCTTGTACCTCATACGCTGTGTCTCTGAACTTTCAGTCAGGTACTGCAGACCCAGGGACTGCCATAGAGTGGTTCCTGGTGACTACTGGCAGCCCAGCCTATCATCACCATCAGAGGCTCAAGTGAATACCTGGTAGTCACTTAGTCACATCCCTCCTGTGTCACAATGGGTCCACACCCACCAGTGTTACAGGGAGAGCTCTTCTCCCTTCTATCTACAAGGAATCTTATCAGTTGCAGCTGCCATATCCTATCTCAGTAATAGGAAAGCATGTCTTTACACCATACAGATTTTGACTCAGAATGAAGAATTTTGGCAAAGACTGATCAATTCTGGCAGAGAAACAACTACATTTTTCAAATAAGATATATTGCAAAGTTTTTTATTTTCAGGTGTGCTATTGATTTATGAAATAAAAATTAAAACAATGGTTACTCTTAAGTTCCAGTGGAATAACAGATAGCAACAGTTATATTTCCCAAATCCTCCATAAGGAACACTTTGCTAAGCTGAGCACTAATGTGTTCTCTACAACAGTTACTGACAGACTACCCTAGTAATGGCTTATATCCCTGCAGCAGAAAATGATCACCTGTTAAAATTCTAAGGGCAAGCCCCCATGCACATAAGACTATCAGACAGTTCCACAAAAAACTGCAGTTTGGCTGACTTTAGTCTAAAGTGTATGGGGACCTTTATATTTCCCCTTGAAACATTTACAATATTTTATATTAAATAAACAAGAAAGGCAGCCTCACCGTGTCCTCTTGGTATAACTCAGTCTGTCTTACAATGTTATGGGTCTCCAACCAATAGCTGTGACTAAGGCTTCACATAAGAAAATTAGTAATGGTGAGTCCCAAGAATAATAAAATCCTCAAATTTATTGAAAAAAGATTAAAAGATCATACAGGTTGGGGATACATCTCAACGCGTTTCTGGCAAAAGTCCTTATTCACTCAGTGAAATGAATAAGGGCTTTTGCCAGAAACGCATTGAGATGTATCCCCAACCTGTATGTTCTTTTAATCTTTTTTCAATAAATTTGAGGATTTTATTATTCTTGGGACTCACCATTACTAATTTTCTAATATTTTATATTATTGTGTATACATTTCATGCTAATACCTTTATGCTGCAATAAACTGCTCATTTACCTTATAACTGACTAGGCTCCAAAGTGTTGATTTTTTTAAATTCCATTAGGGTTATTAAAGAGGTTTCCCATGAACAAAGTACATTTTAAGGACTCGCTCACAGGCCATTGATTTTCTCATACTAGAGAACTGGTCAATTATGCTAATGTCACTCAGATCAAACTCTGAGATTGAGTCGAGTGTCATGTTAATGTGACCTGATTCTCTCTCGTGAGAGCATTGGGACAGGTGTGGAGAAGACAGAATATACAGACAGACCAGAAATGCACTGCTTTTTGTAAGGTAAAACACGTTAAAAAACAAGCATTAAAAGCTTTGCCTCACAGAAATAATCAGCTGCAATCCCATACTGTCTGCCTGTATACTCTTTTTTGCATTCTCCCCTGGTGAGGAGCTGTGGTATGATCAGACCATGTTCCTGCATGGTGAGACACAGCCACTACACAGCAAGGGCACATTTTTAAGATTATTTCAGCACAGGAACATTTTTTAACACATCCATTTGTGGTACTTATCATTATTTCAAAATCTATCTATTAGGGCTCGCTCACACAAGCGTATAACACGGCCAACTGCTATATGATGTTTTATCGCATTGCAGTCGGCCCAATGATATTCTATAGGGCAGTGTACATCTGCAATTTTTTTCTTATGTTGATTTGGCATGGGAAAAAAATCTGAGTGCTGCGAGTGCATCCGATAACACAAGTATGCAAAATATGGGTTTATGAAAGCAAGCAGATAGCGAGAAAAATCTTTATTGTAGCCAAAATGTGCAGGGTGGGCCATTTATATGGATACACCTAAATAAAATGGTAAATGGTTAGTGATATCAACTTCCTGTTTGTGGCACATTAGTATATGGTATGGGGGAAATTTTTCAAGATGGATGATGACCATGGTGGCCATTTTGAAGTTGGCCATTTTGGATTCAACTTTATTTTTTTCAATGGGAAGAGGGCCATGTGACACATCAAACTTACTGAGAATTTCACAAGAAATCCTGATTAAATCTTTCTCCTTTCTCTTCACTAACAGCACCAAGGTTTTCGGGAAAGTAGTCCAAATTGGAATGTAAAAAATGTAACTTCAAATTCATAAGGCAACCCAAAGCTTTGAAATGTTTCAGCTTGTTCTCCACCATGGACTTAAATATTGGATCTTTGTTGTTACCTAGAAATTTCTTCACTACTTCTTTACAAGAATCCCAAGCCCTTTTCTCAACATCTTTCATTTTTGTTTTGATTACATTGTCCTTCATGAGTTTCCGAATTTTCGAACCCACAAAAATTCCTTCCTTCAATTTTGCTTGGGACAGTCCCTAAAACTTGGTGCTCAGGTATTGAAAAGTCTCTCCTCTTTTTCGGTAGAGCTTTCAGAAACTACTTCATCAGTCCAAGCTTAGTGTGGAGTGGTGTCACTAGAACTTTAGTGGGATCAACTAAACTTTCCGCAACTATGTTCTTGAGTCCAGGATGCAAAGATGTTCTCAATGGCCAACTTTTTTTGGCTCCAATGATGAGTCCTATACCGGCTGTCCCATTCACACAATAAGTATGAGTACTTCATGCATACTCCTTGCTGCCCAAAGAGTAAAGAAAGAATTTTCAGATCACCATATCCTTGATTCTCGTACTTAAGTTAATAAAGTCTAAATTCTCATAGCTTTCCTTCAAGTGCACAGAATGCTCCCTAAGCACGGAAGCATTCTTGCTGCCATTTTGAAGTAACACAGCTTTCAGAATTTTTCTTGACTACATTGTAGTGAAAGTAAATTTTTCTATCAGCTCAGGAACATCACTGCAATACACTAAAGTACCATCTTGAGAAAATTATGGAGGAATTCCGTTTCTCTGCTTTTTGTATCATGAAAAAGGTACAAAAAGCTGGCAGGTTCTTTTCCTTTAGTCTAGACTCTAAAAGTTCTGTAAATTCAACGTGATGAATAATTTATTGGAAACAAGCCTGACATTGATAGTATATACAATGAAGCTCAGATTAAAGATACAGCAATAATGTTAGTCCCCAGTAATAATTGCTGTCCTGTCTGTATACTCTTTTGCGTTCTCTCCTGCCCAGAGCTGTGGTATGATCAGACCATGTCCCTACATGATCAGACACAGCCATTACACTGGACACAGCAGGGGCATGTTTATAAGATTATCTCATCACAGGAACATTTTTTTTTCGAACACATCCAATTGTGGAACCTATTATTATTCCAAGATCTATTAATCAAAAGGTGCTCTAATCCTGGGAAAATCCCTTTAAGAAATATTTTATATTACAACAACATCAAAATCGGAATAAAAGTAATTTCTTTGCAGATTTGCTGCAAGGTCAGCAACAGAACGTTTGCCATGTGTAGACTGTGTCTTAGTTGTTCGCTATACTAACTTCCTGTAGAGTGAGCGAATTTAAAGATGTCCTCTAAATCAAATCATGGCAGCAAGATCTATAGAGACACTGAACAAGCAGGATATGCCATAAAATTTGATCCCAGGAGGCAGCAAAATATTAAATGCAGCTTTGGACGAAAGAACAGCTTCTTTTCTCTTGCAAAATTAAAGTGGATTATGCAAAAGAGAACAGCTCCTCTTGATGAATTAAGTATTTGCAGTAGGTAGAATTTGATATACGATTTTTATGAATGCTTCATGCAGTACATATAATGTTTGAATCATAAGATTACCTCTGTCATGGCTTGCACACTAGAGCAAATACTGCACTTTTCTTGGATAACCAGCAGAGTTGATTACTGTAAAGTATAATTATTTACCCATACAGTACACTCCATAGAAAAAAAGTCATTTATCAAAGTAATAATTTTATTTTATATTTTACTCTTGATTGTTACTCTTAATTGTATCAATATCATTGTCTGCATGTCTATTTTTGCGAGCAAAATAGCCAGCTCAAGATAGGAGCGGTTAAACCCACCCTTCAATGTCTTTAGCTCTGCTCTGTCTGCTTAGGATCAGCTGTGTAAGCCTATAATGCCGTAGGCTCAGGTCTCATAGCTCTCTGAAGTCAAATGAGAGACGACTAATACATCTGGATGAGATGGCAGGGTACGCCGAGAAGATAGGATCTTGTGATTATATCTCTGGCTG
Source organism: Oophaga sylvatica (assembly GCA_033576555.1). NCBI lineage: Eukaryota > Metazoa > Chordata > Amphibia > Anura > Dendrobatidae > Oophaga > Oophaga sylvatica. The sequence goes on from JARQOD010000008.1 coordinate 46,689,853, forward strand.
GGCGGCCCTAATAAAAGAACAGCAAAGGCCTCAACGCTTTTTATGTTTTGTGACATTTCTTTGTATTGCTTTCTTCAGCCCTTCTGTCTGTTTGCAAATACAAATCCTAAATATATAGAGTTTGATTATTATCTAGTTTAGCATTTGCTCTGTAACGTCAAAAGAGTATTGGTTAAATTCAATGTGATAAATAATTTATTGGAAGCAAGCCTGCTATTGATAATAGAGGCAATCAAGCCCAGATCAAGGCCATACATCAATAATACTCCCCAGTAATTATTGCTTCAAAGCATAATTTCCTTTGATATGATCAATGTCATTAAACAATTATAGATTTTTTTCATAACCTGGTTTATGATCAGTCTACAATTATGGTCGGAATTATAAACACATTTAATCCATAAAATCTCCAAAAACTTCCAATCCATAACGGTTAATATTTTGTTTCTGCACATTATGCATTGCTCTTGATGCCCAGATAGGGTTTCCTAAAAGTGATGTAAAAGAAAGTAAAGGGTGTTAACCCTATGCCAGCTCACCAACCACCACCGGAGCACGAGACTGAAAGTCCGGACCAAGACATGCAGCAGCAGAGAAAATGAAGGGAGCAGTCCAGCTTCTGTAGAAAGTGCAATTCTTTATTCAATCCAAAAATAAAATCGTCACATAACGGTGTCCTCCAAATGCAAAAAGCGGAGAGTATGCACTACTGGCTGTACCAGCAACGCGTTTCGACCTTAGATGGCTTTGACAAAGACCATCTAAGGTCAAAACGCATTGCTGGTACAGCCAGTAGTGCATACTCTCCGCTTTTTGCATTTGGAGGACACCGTTATGTGACGATTTTATTTTTGGATTGAATAAAGAATTGCACTTTCTACAGAAGCTGGACTGCTCCCTTCATTTTCTTTCCTAAAAGTGCCCCATCTATTTTCTGTACTCATTTTTTGCCCATAAAATTCAGTTAAATTTTTCTGGCACTGAAATGTACCTATCTCATGTTCCATTCCCCTCCATTCTTAGCATTATTTGTAATTGTACATAATCCTCCATGTTCATCAACTCTTTCCTGTCAAGTGAAACTCAAAATGCATCAAATGATAGATTCCTAATTTTTCCAGTCCTACCAAATCCAGATTAAATTTATTGCAAAGTTCCAGAAATATACTTCAAGTGAAACTATCAGCTGGTACATGCTGCACAATCCATGGGCAGCGTGTATCGAGCACTGGCTATATGATCTCAGCCAGGTATGCATGATTTTTAAATGCTGCTGCGTTTCAGAAAAAAACATACTGTAATGTCCTCCAGGACTGAGACCTGACTATGGATTATTTGGACAGGCAAATCATCAGCTGCTTCTCCCTGCTCGCTACCCTTGATTGAAAGGTCTCTGTCTACGCGCACGTATAGGCATCGACCTTTCAATGCATGGCAGTGGGCAGGGAGAAGCCGCCAGGACATGCCTTTTTGACTAGTCTATAGTGCGGTCTTGGCCCTCTGCTGCTTTTAAAGTATATTTTTCTCTTAAATGCCACATCACTGCAGAATGAAACATACCTGATTGAGATCATACAGCCAGTGCTTGATACATGGACTGGGCACCATGTATCAGTTGTAAGGATCCCTATAATTGAGAGTTATGCAGAACATTGTGAACTAATTCTGATAAGGGTAAAAAGAGAAAGGACTTGCTTTGTTGGTCATTTTTAGATATCTCATTTCCCTCCATGCATGATCAAATATTTTACAGAATTTTATTTAAGGCTGATATAATTAAAAACTAATGTCATCCACTATACAGTTCCAATTATAAACTTTTACAGACTAAAAGAATTTCCTACGTGCTAATGTTTAGGTTTTTCCATAATAGTGTTGCTAGCACTGGGTAGCCTGGACGCATAAACACAGATTGCTCGGTCAGAGGCTCCTGGAATGTGCTGGACAGACTGGAATATGTTGGCTGATTTATCATTCACATCTTAGTTCTTCCAGAAAATTGGGAAATGAAGAGAAAAGTGATCCAGATAAAGGAAATCTTTGCATGGATTTATGAATAGGAGAAGAGAAGAGACAGACGCTATACATAGAGTACTGCTAGCACTGAGTGAGCACTCTCTTCATGGGCGTACCCAGGATCAAAACTAGGGGGGGCAAGCCAATGTCACATTTTATACAGGTTACATCATATACACTGTACATTATCCTGCATATTAGATATGGAGCATTAGAACTGTTGTATATTGTATAATACAGCAGTGTATGCGACACTACGCTGTATATACCATATATTATACATGGCACACTCACCTCTATACAAAGAATAAGAGGCATTATATATAACCTGTATATGAAAAGTATAATACAGCAGTGTATATACACTATATACCGCACACGATGTGTATGACCCTGTATACACCATATACTACACTCTATATACCGCACACGATGTATATGACCCTGTATACACCATATACTACACTCTATATACCGCACACAATGTGTATGACCCTGTATACACCATATACTACACTCTATATACCGCACACGATGTGTATGACCCTGTATACACCATATACTACACTCTATATACCGCACACGATGTGTATGACCCTGTATACACCATATACTACACTCTATATACCGCACACGATGTGTATGACCCTGTATACACCATATACTACACTCTATATACCGCACACGATGTGTATGACCCTGTATACACCATATACTACACTCTATATACCGCACATGATGTGTATGACCCTGTATACACCATATACTACACTCTTATTTTGAAGTAAAAAAAAACAAAACAGGACCAAATACAATACTTAAAATAAAGAACAAGTAAAGTTAAAAATCAACAAACTTACTGGTATTTCAATGGGAACTATGGGCCTGTTTTTGGCTAATGAGATGGTCAATGTTCAGTTCCATATTTGTCACTGCTAGTCGTAACAAGTGAAGCAATTTTTCTCTTTCTTGATATCATTATTTCCTAGGGATTCCAAATTGCTATTAGTAAAATACCAATATATATATACAGCGCTACAAAAACAATATACCAGCAATAAAACTGCCCACACACAGACATACAGCCTGCACTGCCCATCACTGCAGCCTTGCCAATCCATATCATTTCATCCTCATCAGTGCACATATTGGCGCCACTCCGCTTTTAGCTCAGGCTCAGACTGGTGTGGTGCGAGAGTCCCTAATAGGCAGGTAAATGTCCCCAATAGGCAGCATTGGTCCCTAATAGGCAGGTAAATGTCCCAATAGGCAGCATTGGTCCCCAATAGGCAACATATGTCCTCAATAGGCAGCATAGGTCCCCAATAGGCAGCATAGTCCCCAATAGGCAGCATATGTCCTCAATAGGCAGCATAGGTCCCAAATACGAAGCATATGTCCTCAATAGGCAGGTAAATGTCCCAATAGGCAGCATAGTCCCCAATAGCCAGCATCATCCCCAATAGGCAGCATAGGTCCCCAATAGGCAGGTAAATGTCCCAATAGGCAGCATAGGTCCCCAATAGGCAGCATAGTCCCCAATAGGCAGCATATGTCCTCAATAGGCAGCATAGGTCCCAAATACAAAGCATATGTCCTCAATAGGCAGGTAAATGTCCCAATAGGCAGCATAGTCCCCAATAGCCAGCATAATCCCCAATAGGCAGCATATGTCCTCAATAGGCAGGTAAATGTCCTCAATAGGCAGGTAAATGTCCCAATAGGCAGCATAGTCCCAATAGGCAGCATAGTAATTTCCCCCCCGGGATCAATAAAGTGTATTGTATCGTAGTAGTCCCCAGTAGGCAGCATAGTAATCCCCAATAGGCAGCATAATCCCCCATAGGCAGCAGAATCCCCAATAGCCAGCATAATCCCCCATAGGCAGCATAATCCCCCATAGCCAGCATAATCCCCCATAAGCAGCATAGTCCCCAATAGGCAGCATAATCCCCCATAGCCAGCAGAATCCCCATAGCCATAGTCCCCAGTAGGCAGCATAGTAATCCACAATAGGCAGCATAATCCTCCATAGGCAGCATAATCCCCCATAGGCAGCAGAATCCCCCATAGCCAGCATAATCCCCCATAGGCAGCATAATCCCCCATAGCCAGCATAATCCCCCCTAAGCAGCATAGACCCCAATAGGCAGCATAATCCCCCATAGCCAGCAGAATCCCCCATAGCCAGCACAATCCCCCATAGCCAGCATAATCACCTATAGGCAGCATAATCCCGAATAGCCAGCATAATCCCCTTAGGCAGCATAATCCCCCATAGCCAGCATAGTCCCCCATAAGCAGCAGAATCCCCCATAGGCCGGGCCCGGCGTTAAAAAAAAAAAAAAGCCAGTACTCACCTATCTCCCCCGCAGCTCTGAAGAAGCGCGCTCTGGACTCCGTCTTCTCCTGGCACAGGCGGTGTTACGTCATCAGGGCGCTCAGGCGGCGTGATGACGATCATGTCGTCTGTGCTGCATATGGAAGGCCTTCCTCACTCAGCACATTGCGCCCGCGATTAAAGGGCCTGCCGGCACTGAACTGTCAGTTCAATGTTGGCGGGGCTGGTTCTTTCACTGTGCGCCCTGCTTCTAGGGGGAGGCAGCTGCCCCCCCTGCCCCACGGTGGGTACGCCCATGACTCTCTTATTGATAGAGTTTAGAACACACTATTCATTTTTTTTCTACCAGCAATGAGAGAATCGATTTGGAGCAAATCAAATTCGCCTAAAAAATTTTTACGATTTGCTTTGGACAAATCCAGCAAAATTGCGATAGGTCCGCCTAGCTGGGTTATATAGAGCAAGAAAGGGATTGCATATAAATATTTTACTAATCTCTCTCAGAGACGTAACTGCATGCAGAGTGATGCATATTAATAACATGTATTGTGCTCCTTGTGATGATGCGTGGCCTAATAAATGGAAGATCCAGCCAAAAGATAGAAGATATAAGTGTTGTTTGAGTACCAGCAGTGGCAGAACAGGTATTAAGAGAGGCCAATATAGGATTAAAGTGTTATCATATTTGCTTAGAAGACAATCAAATTTTTGTAATTGAGCCCCAATAGGCAGGTAAATGTCCCAATAGGCGCATTGGTCCTAATGGCAGGTAAATGTCCAATAGGCAGCATTGGTCCAATAGGCAAATATGTCCTCAATAGGCAATGGTCCCAATAGGCAGATAGGTCCCCAATAGGCAGTAGTCCCCAATAGGCAGCATATGTCTCAATAGCAGCATAGGTCCCAATCGAAGCATATGTCTCAATGGCAGGTAAATGTCCCAATAGGCAGCATAGTCCCAATAGCCGCATAATCCCCAATAGGCGCATGGTCCCAATAGGCAGGTAAAGTCCATAGGCGCATGGTCCCCAATAGGCAGCATGTCCCCAATAGGCAGATATGTCTCAATGGCAGCATAGGTCCAAATACAAAGCTATGTCCTCAATAGGCAGGTAAATGTCCAATAGGCAGCATAGTCCCAATAGCCAGCATAATCCAATAGGCAGCATATGTCCTCAATAGGAGGTAATGTCCTAATAGGCAGGAAATGTCCAATAGGCAGCATAGTCCCCAATAGGCAGCATAGTAATTTCCCCCGGGATCAATAAAGTGTATTGTATCTAGTAGTCCCAGTAGGCAGCATAGTAATCCCAATAGGCAGCATAATCCCCATAGGCAGCAGAATCCCCAATAGCCAGCATAATCCCCATAGGCAGCATAATCCCCATAGCCAGCATAATCCCCCATAAGCAGCATAGTCCCCAATAGGCAGCATAATCCCCCATAGCCAGCAGAATCCCCATAGCCATAGTCCCAGTAGGCAGCATAGTAATCCACAATAGGCAGCATAATCCTCCATAGGCAGCATAATCCCCCATAGGCAGCAAATCCCCCATAGCAGCATAATCCCCCATAGGCAGCATAATCCCCATAGCCAGCATAATCCCCCATAAGCAGCATAGACCCAATAGGCAGCATAATCCCCCATAGCCAGCAGAATCCCCATAGCCAGCACAATCCCCCATAGCCAGCATAATCACTATAGGCAGCATAATCCCCAATAGCCAGCATAATCCCCTTAGGCAGCATAATCCCCATAGCCAGCATAGTCCCCATAAGCAGCAGAATCCCCATAGGCCGGGCCGGCGTTAAAAAAAAAAAAAGCCAGTACTCACCTATCTCCCCCGCAGCTCTGAAGAAGCGCGCTCTGGACTCCGTCTTCTCCTGGCACAGGCGGTGTTACGTCATCAGGGCGCTCAGGCGGCGTGATGACGATCATGTCGTCTGTGCTGCATATGGAAGGCCTTCCTCACTCAGCACATTGCGCCCGCGATTAAAGGGCCTGCCGGCACTGAACTGTCAGTTCAATGTTGGCGGGGCTGGTTCTTTCACTGTGCGCCCTGCTTCTAGGGGGAGGCAGCTGACCCCCCCTGCCCCACGGTGGGTACGCCATGACTCTCTTATTGATAGAGTTTAGAACACACTATTCATATTTTTTTCTACCAGCAATGAGAGAATCGATTTGGAGCAAATCAAATTCGCCTAAAAAATTTTTACGATTTGCTTTGGACAAATCCAGCAAAATTGCGATAGGTCCGCCTAGTGGGTTATATAGAGCAAGAAAGGGATTGCATATAAATATTTTACTAATCTCTCCTCAGAGACGTAACTGCATGCAGAGTGATGCATATTAATAACATGTATTGTGCTCCTTGTGATGATGCGTGGCCTAATAAATGGAAGATCCAGCCAAAAGATAGAAGATATAAGTGTTGTTTGAGTACCAGCAGTGGCAGAACAGGTATTAAGAGAGGCCAATATAGGATTAAAGTGTTATCATATTTGCTTAGAAGACAATCAAAATTTTGTAATTGAGCGATTCTGCCGGAATGAAAGTTCAAAGATTCATTCAACTCTAGCTACTGTTCATGGAAGATACAATCTGGCAGGCATAATGTATGGGTTCATCCTTATAAATATATTTTACGTTATTATACATCTTCCTCATTAGCCTTTATATCTTTGTTCATTGATAATGCAATGTGTGTCTGTTTACATGCTCTTTATTGTCTTGCTGTCAAAGAACTTCTTTCTTGCATCTGTCATGGTCGGCGCTTTTGTGCATGCGCTTTTATATAGCCCTTTGTTCCATTGGGTTCAGATAGCGGCCCTTTAGATGACATGTGACATGTGATACATGTCACTTTGTTCATTGACCTTTTCTATTGTGATGCTTCCTCTTTATGAAGGGTTGCGATGGTCCATTCTTTTAGGAGGCAATTCCCCATATGATCTATGGACTTTTTGTTATCAATTTGGAAACAACGGCTGGTTGTTTTTCCCCCAACACTTTGGAAATATTCTCTTGCTTGTTTTTGAGGAAATTTGTCTTCTGTTTGACCCTTTTAAAAATATTTTCCATATTTACCCTGAAACCCACAAGTGTGGCGATACTGATTTTTTTTTCCCCCCTCCCTTTTGCCTGATATTTTTGGTAGGTTATGTGCAAAAAAATCCCCCTTTTCCTCTTTCCAGTGGTTTGATTCCTCTTGCTTCATCGTTATTGTTTTCTTTTTGAGTATTTTTTTTCCCTGAGATATATATTCTATATTTTTGTATTTTGGTTAAGATTGCACTTTTTATATGGTTTTTCTATGACCATTACACATGTTAAAAATTATTATGCAAATAATTTTTTTCTGTTTTTCCCAAAGTGGTGGGAAATGACAGTAGTCAAAATTAAAGTCATACAGTTAGAGTATAATCAATTTTATTGAAAAACCCCCCCCAATGAAACGTTTAAACTCCAAATGAATAAAAATCAAAAATGACTGTTCCAAATTATTTGGAATTGTGATCCTTTTTTAATGTTTTGGGTTTCATTTTTTCGTGTGTTGCCAGGGGAAACCATGCGCAAAAAATTTAGGGCATCAAAAAGGTTTTGTTAAAAAAGAGCAGAGGAAAGAAACTTTAAGAAGTTTTTGGGCCCCGGTAAAAAATGAGAAACAGACAAAAGTTGTGTTTCTACTGAGAAAACATCAATTTGATGTAATTTGGTATTTTTGTCTTTTTATTGAAACGTTGTTTATTAACCCAAATTTAATCTTAGTAACAAAGTGATGAATATCTTGGCATTTTATAAACAAAAAAAAAAAAAAAGATAAAGCAGCACAAAAAAAAATTTGGGGCAAAGGTTTAGGTTAACAGACTCTAGTATTCATTAAAAAAAGAAAACAGATACCTAGTGGGGTCAAAGCTGTGCGTTTAATTGCCATTTTGGCGACATTTTGGCCAAAAGGTGGACCTTTTTAAGGTTGAGAAAGTTAAACTTTTGAGACTGAACGTGCCAAGGGT
>JARQOD010000008.1:46698323-46753931 GCA_033576555.1 Oophaga sylvatica
CCATCATGCATGAAGGGTCTGCGCATGCGTACCATTCATTTAGGAGTGCAGCTCTCTCCATATGATCTATGGACTTTATTGTTATCCAATTTGGAACAACCGGCTGTGTTGTATTCTCCCAACACTTCTGGTAATCATTCTCTTGCTTGTTATTTGAGGAATTTGATCTTCATGATTTGAACCCTATTTAAAACATATCTATCACATCACTATATCCCTGAGTAAGCCACAAGTGTGTGCGATACTGAGGTTTTTTTCCTCCCCTCTCCTGCCTGATCATCTTTGGCTCAGGTTATGTGCACATAAATCTCACCTTTTCCTCTTTACCAGTGGTTGATTCCCTCTTGCTTCATCTGCTTATTGTTTTCTTTATTGAGTCATTATTTATCCATGAGCATATATACTTCTCATATGTTGTATTTTGGTTATAGCACTTGCACTTTATTATATGGCTTTTCATCATGACACACTTACACCATGTTCCAAATTATTATGCAAATGATACTTTTCTCTGATTTTCCTAAGTGGTCGGGGCAAATGACAGTCAGTCTAATTAAAGTCATCACCCGTTAGAGTATACATCGAATTTTATTGAAGAAACCCCCAATGATAACAGTATAATCTCCAAAATGAATAAAAACTCAAAATGCACTGTTCCAAATTATTAGGCACATTGTGATCCTTTTTGAATGTATTGGTTGCATTTTTTTCAGATGTGTTGCCAGGGAACAGCACATGCAGCAAAATATTTAGACAAGTCAAAAGGTTTTCGTTCATAAAAAGATGCAGAGGAAAGAAGCTTTTAATGACAGTTTGGGCCAGGTAAAGATGAAGAACACAGACAAAGTTGATAGTTTCTATCTGAGAAAACATCCAATTTGATGTAATTGGTATATGTTGTGTCTTTGTATCTGATCAGTTGTTTATTACCTAATTCAATCTGTAGTAACAATGTGATGAATATCTTGGCATTATATAACAAAAAAAAGAAAAAGTATAAAAGCAGCACAAAAAACAGTCATTGGGTGCAAAGGCCTTCCAGGTATATACCAGACCTACTACGTATCTCATTAAAAATGAAAGCAGCATACCATAGTGGAGTCAATGCTCGTGCAGTTTAATTGCCCATATGGCGACGTTTCGGTCCCAAAAGTGTGGACCTTTCTCAAGGCTTGAGAAAGTTACACACTTTTGAGACTGAAACGTCGCCAGATGGGCAATTAAACTGCACGTGAATTGACTCCACTACGGTGTGCTGCTTTTATTTTTGAAGAGATGGGTATTATATAACACTATTATTCAATCACTGCATAGTTATATTATTAGATCACTATATGGTACTGTTATTGAAGAAAGAAATATATTAGCCACCACTGTGCCCCGTGAATAGAAATTAGCACTCCTCCCATCAAAGATTTTATTCTCCGAATATATCGCAGTCATCATATTATATAGCATTGTGTAATAACAATTGCTCATTTGAGTTTCTACACAGCTAATTCTTCTCTCTGCCATTAGGTCAATAACATCAAATTATTAAAAGCTGACTAGCTGAATCCTCCTTAAGCGAAATTTAGAACCTGGATGAGTCATCATGACTGAGCCATCACTGCAAAAGTCCCTGGCAGGGAGGAGGGGAAGCAGTTGGATCAGGAGTTAAAGTGGAGATTTTTGCAGGGAAAAGCGACTTCCTGTTTCTACACAGAGTAGAGAAAAGAGAAGAATATACTGGGTAGAAAGGCAAAATGAGCAATTGCAAGTACACTATACTGTGTGAGTAGCTGTAAGTCATGATATGTGTGGGGGGAATGTCCTGTGTTGGATTCTATGGAGCTATCATACTGTTATGGAGGGATGCGGAACATCATACTGTTTTGGGAAAAGTATTGTTGGGACATTATACTGTGTGTGGGGGCTATGGGAGCATATTGAGTGTGGGGGCAGTAAGGTAATCATACTGTGTCAGGGAGCTGTTTGGGTCTCATACTGTGTGTGGGGGAATATACTGTGTGCTCATTAGGCATGGTGTCATGGCTGTGGAGCATCATACTGTGGGTGTGGAAATTGAATTTGAAGGCATCATACTGTGTGTGGGGGGCTGTGTGCTGTGCCCATCTACTTATCTTTCAAAGTCTTGAGGTATGAAATTATACAATAACCGTGTAGCAGTGTTATTTATTATAAAACATTTCTGTTTAGAAGTACAGAAGTAGCATTTTCTAAAATGATGTACATCCTATCATGCAGATAGACATCTTGATGCAGAAAATGTAATTTAACAACTAAATTGAGATGTTCAGTGGTGTGTATTGTGCTAATTGTCTAGTTGCAGTTTTCTGAATCATTGTGTGGTAGCACTGAGTTAGGAAATGTGACTTCTATATAATTATGTACGTGGGCATGCTCCTTTTTTAAAGTGATGGCATGTCACTAGGATATCCCTATCATTTCCTACTCAGTGGAGTCCAACTTTTAGGACTATGACTGATTCTGATAATGAAAGGACCACAGATTTCTCCATGCTCCTAATATGTCTCTCCAGTACATATCTAAACTCAAGCTTTCGAATGCTTTAGATAACACTAGTTTGGAGCTTTACTGTGCAGTAGATTTGCTTTCGATAGATTTTATTAAAGGAAATGTGAAACAGGTTTTTCTTATTGGAATAGGTGGTCTTATAGGTAATGACATTTTGGATAAGGTTATGCAGATTAGCTCCTAATTTCTGGTTTGGCTAATGCTCCCATTAATGTTTACAGACTCTTTAAAGTGGTTTTCCTGTCTAGAACTACAAGTTTGCAGTCACGCTATGTGGCTGCAGACTTGTGAATCCTCACATTGCGTGCACTGCATGCTGTGAGAATTATCTGTGCAGGCGTGTAGTCATATGATGGCAAGTATGCAACATTTGTAAGGAGAAGAACCGAGTCAGGCGTACCTTTTCCATGATGGATCCGGAACTGTCGGGGCTGTCATTTAGGTTGCACAGGGGAAAGCTTAAGGCCCCGGACCGACCTTTGCACCCAGTGATAGGGGGCACGGCTAAGCTTAAAAAGCTGCGGCGCACGGGAAATCAGTCAGTCTTGGCGGGAACGTACAGCGCTCAGGAGGGCTGTGTCAGTACTCCGACCACTGAGTATAGGGAGGAGCAGGCCTAAGTCTGAGGGGCCTCAGATCCATATACAGAGACTGTCAACAGACACTCATCTCGTGTCCACTGACACTGCTGACACCGCTGACACTTTTGATACCGCTGACTGTTGTGAACGTTTTGGAGATGACTTCGGAGCTGAAGCTCCCTCTGGTGGTTGCTGAGGGTATTGAACCTATGTTGAATACTAAGAGTCCTACACCTGCAGATAACGAGTGGTTGTCAGGTGGTACTGACTGGCCTGATATAAGTGAGCTGACCTCCCATGATCCTCGCCGGTGATCAATTGTGCTTCCTGGTCTAGGTTGGAATTCAGCTTGCTTTCCTGCTGTCTCCTGCTTGCTTTCGGATAAGTCTCTTTCAGTTTTTTTTACTGTGGTTTGAATTCCTTGCTTTTTGCTGCATTGCTTTTTGTCTTCAACCACGTCACTTTGGGGGGCTTTGGCTGGTCTCCGATCATTTTTTGTATTTGTTCATTTGCTCAGTTCTTGTGATATTTTACTGAAGGGTAGCTGCATGTCCACACCAGAGATCTGATATAGGTGGTCGAGACCATGTGGTCTCAGTGTTTTTGGATTCAGAAGTGTTGGAGTTTTTCCTAGGGTTTTTTGGGTTGCAGACAGTATTCTCTCCTGTGCTGTCCTACCTAGACAGTTTTGGGCCCCAGTGTTTGCTCAATCTATTTTCTGTCTGTGTTCGTATTTTCATCTTGTCTAACCGCCATTATACGTTTGGGGGCTTCCTACTCTTTTGGGGTCTACTCTGGGGCAGTTAGCTTTCCTCTTTCCATCTTCAGGGATAGCTATCTCTCCGGCTGTGCTGAGGCGTCTATGACCACCGTAGGTACACTCCACGGCTGCTTCTAGTTGTGCGGTTAGTTTAGGGGTCTGCAACCTATTAGTTTCCTACCTCTCTGGTGTTAGGCTGTCTATGCGGTTTTTTGCTCCTGCCTCCTCAGCTACCAAAACATAACAGCTGACCGTGAGTGACAAGGTCTGTGGTCAGGACATAGACGCATGCCTGCACCGGCAGGAGAGCTGGGTGACCCGCTGAGAACTATTCCTGATAAGCCCGCATTTAACCGCCGAGCTGCGCTAGGCTATGCCAGGGTTATAGACTTTATCTTTCCAGCCTCATCACCTTCCGGACCCAGGACCTCCGTCAGGACCACCAGGAGTCATCACCACCACCAGGATCCAGGATGCCATCCTCCCCAGGACTAGACCAGACTCCTCAAGTGCCACAGCCTTGGCGCTGCCACTTGCATCCAGAAATCCCACTTGTGATGTCGCTGGACTGATAAGTCTATTATCTCTGTACCTCTTTGCCTCATTTACCCGAACTTGTTTCTCCCAAGTTGTAAAACCCCTTTCAATTTAACCATGCCTCTAATTCTCCCTGCATGGAGTATCCTTTGAAGAATTAAACCCCCACATTAACCCTTGCTCTGCCTCCAATCCGTTACTGCATTTTGCAACCTGCTGTATCTCACACATGCATACTTCCAACAATATTGATCAACAAATTTGCTGGGCTTAGCCTTGCTCAAGGCAAGTGTATTGAGCGAGGTCGGAAACAGTCTAGTTGGAATGTGGCCGGGAGAATTCATATTGCATACAGTGTATATACACACAATCCCTAGCAGCTCAATATTATGCTGCAGGGTAAAAGAGATTCTAGCTAGATGAAAACAATAGTTTTTATTAGTACAGTAATATAAGGAGGAAGACCGGGCTGTGGGCACCTGCACTGCGCCGAGTTCAGAACTGTGGAGGCTGCATCCCAGGTTGTCCGGGGGAAAGAATAGTGAACTGGACAGACCTACCTTGCTGCAGAAGTTGGCACCCTAACTTGAATGCAAATTGGCGCCCCGCTCAACAATAGTTAGCCCTGATTACTTCCCTAGGATTCCCTATCTTCCACCAAAAATACCAATAAACAAGCCATTCCAATGGGTACCATAACCACAAATAATCTTTTAAACATTAGTGAGGCTCAGTCAGTAAAGAGATATTGCCTTTATGGAGATAGGGAGAGGTGGGGGGGTGGCCTTGGGTGATAAAGGGTGGGGGTTTTTCTTTAGCCTAGATAATGGTGTGGTTTCTTAAGATATGATTATAAATATCAAGGGATGTCCAACAGTCATATACAGAATGTCACCTTGACACCATCACCAGAGTCAAAAACAAATATCCATCAGAAAATTATTTGTCAGATAACCATAACCATAAAAGGATATTGAAATATTTAGGGGAAAACCAAATAGGGTATGGGCTAGCCAATAAACTAACTTCCTTCCAGTATCTCTAATTAAATATCCCTACCTTGCAGCGGAGGTTGCCACCCAACTTGTACGCAAAATGGCGCCTGTGCTCAATGATGGATCACCCTCACTTTCCCTAGATTAACTCCCTTCAACCGACTGTCCAATCACAAAGACAAAAATAATGTGATAAACAGATAATATATGGGTGGGGGAGAGGGGTGAGATAAGGGGAGGGTAGAATAGCTCATTGTAGCAGTGGAACAATTCCCCAAACCCAATGAATATGGAACATCAGAGGCAATGTGTCTGGACAATCAATTCAAGAGAAATATATAATGACAGAAAGAAATAAAAAACTACTTCCCCTGCGGCCTTTGTAAAGTCTGTCTGAATTTAACTAAGGCTAAAATATTCCAGATACCACATTCCATGGGTATACTATGTAGCCCTTATTGTCTCATTAGTAGTATTTAAGGATGGGCACTTTATATAACTTTTTATAGTTGCATTAATATTTATTATCAATAAGTATGGTGCTCATCTCTTTTTTTAGACACTCGGGACTTTTGACCTTCATTTATTGCACTAATTAGCACTTTACCACATCGTATTCATGTGCATTTTTGTATTGCATCTAGTCCATTTGTTATTATATCACCATTCATTATTCAAATCGGCACTCACCCAATTTTATTTATTTGATTATTTTTCTACCTTCTTTATCTTCTTTTCTTTTTAGGTTCTCATTAACATAACTTATTTATCACTTTGACTTTTTCATTCAAACACTAATGTTACCATGCAGTAATTTCACTGATATTGCCTTCACTGGCATTTATTGTAAATGCGGTTTCTCTTGGTTGTACGCATGCAGGCATGACGTACCCTTTTTGACTTTTGGAAGTGCAGAATCATGTGACTCGCACGTGTTACAGCATGCAGTCCATCAGGCATGATTCCGGAAGTCCTTTTGGCACACAAGGGACGCAGGTGCGCGATGCATGGCTCCCTTCTTCACACCACCCCACCTCTCCATTCTCTCCATGTCATGCAGTGTTACATCAGCCATTGATTGTACAAATGAGCTTCCTCATTACATTTTTCCACTTTCATACTGTACCATCGGATTTGACCCACTGTACTACATGATAAACTGCCCCCTGCATTAGGACCCCCCTTCCCCCGGAAGAAGCGTGTCTAGCATCTAATTTCTATGTTCAGGACATACAATTATATGAAAAAGTTTGGGCACCCCTATTAATCTTAAGCTTAATGTTTTATAAAAATTGGTGTTTTTGCAACAGCTATTTCAGTTTGATATATCTAATAACTATTGGACACGGTAATGTTTCTGCCTTGAAATGAGGTTTATTGTACTAGCAGAATATGTGCAATCTGCATTCAAACAAAATTTGACAGGTGCATAAGTATGGGCACCCTTATCATTTTCTTGATTTAAATACTCCTACCTACTTTTTACTGACTTACTAAAGCACTTTTTTTGGTTTTGTAACCTCATTGAGCTTTGAACTTCATAGCCAGGTGTATGCAATCATGAAAAAAGCTACTTAAAGTGGCCACTTGCAAGTTGTTCTCCTGTTTGAATCTCCTCTGAAGAGTGGCATCATGGGCTCCTCAAAACAACTGTCAAATGATCTGAAAACAAAGATTATTCAACATAGTTGTTCAGGGGAAGGATACAAAAAGCTGTCTCAGAGATTTAACCTGTCAGTTTCCACTGTGAGGAACATAGTAAAGAAATGGAAGAACACAGGGACAGTTCTTGTTAAGGCCAGAAGTGGCAGGCCAGAAAAAAAAAAGGCAGAGAAGAAGAATGGTGAGATCAGTCAAGGACAATCCTCAGACCACCTCCAAAGAGCTGCAGCATCAACTTGCTGCAGATGGTGTCACTGTGCATCGGTCAACTATACAACGCACTTTGCACAAGGAGAAGCTGTATGGGAGAGTGATGCGAAAGAAGCCGTTTCTGCAAGCACGCCACAAACAGAGTCGGCTGAGGTATGCAAAAGCACATTTGGAGAAGCCAATTTCTTTTTGGAAGAAGGTCCTGTGGACTGATGAAACCAAGATTGAGTTGTTTGGTCATACAAAAAGGCGTTATGCATGGCGTCAAAAAAACACAGCATTCCAAGAAAAACACTTGCTACCCACAGTAAAATTTGGTGGAGGTGCCATCATGCTTTGGGGCTGTGTGGCCAATGCCGGCACCGGGAATCTTGTTAAAGTTGAGGGACGCATGGATTCCACTCAGTATCAGCAGATTCTTGACAATAATGTTCAATCATCAGTGACAAAGTTGAAGTTACGCAGGGGATGGATCTTTCAGCAAACAATGATCCAAAACACCGCTCCAAATCTACCCAGGCATTCATGCAGAGGAACAATTACAATGTTCTGGAATGGCCATCCCAGTCCCCAGACCTGAATATCATTGAACATCTGTGGGATCATTTGAAGAGGGCTGTCCATGCTCGGCGACCATCAAACTTAACTGAACTGGAATTGTTTTGTAAAGAGGAATGGTCAAAAATACCTTCATCCAAGATCCAGGAACTCATTAAAAGCTACAGAAGGTGACTAGAGGCTGTTATTTTTGCAAAAGGAGGATCTACTAAATATTAATGTCACTTTTCTGGTGAGGTGCCCATACTTATGCACCTGTCAAATTTTGTTTGGATGCAGATTGCACATTTTCTGTTAGTACAATTAACCTCATTTCAAGGCAGAAACATTACTGTGTCCAATAGTTATTAGATATATCAAACTGAAATAGCTGTTGCAAAAACACCAATTTTTATAAAACATTAAGCTTAAGATTAATAGGGGTCCCAAACTTTTTCATATAACTGTATGTGATTCATATTGCATAGAGTGATAGCAGGAAAAATGCCAAGTAAAATACACTGCTCAAAAAAATAAAGAAAACACTCAAATAACACATCCTAGATCTGAATGAATTAAATCTTCTCATTGAATACTTTGTTCTGTACAAAGTTTAATGTGCTGACAACAAAATCACACAAAAATCATCAATGGCAATCAAATGTATTAACCAATGGAGGCCTGGATTTAGGGACACCTACAAAATTAAAGTGGAATGTAATGTCCTTAACCCCTTTCTGTCATCAGACGTACTATCCCGTCCATGTGCCCTGGGACTTAATTCCCAGGGACGGGATAGTACGTCATAGGCGATCAGCTGCGCTCCCGGAGGGAGCTCAGCTGATCGCTGCCGGGTGTCAGCTGATTATCACAGCTGACACCCGGCACTATGTGCCAGGAGCGGTCCCGGCACATTAACCCCTGGCATACCACGATGTGATCCGCTGTTCTGAGGCCTTCCTCCCTGCAAGGTCCCGGATCCTAGAAGGCCGCGGGGTACTGCAGGGAGGCGGCTTCCTCAGTGCCTGCTGAGAGCAGGCGCTGAGGAAGCCTGCAGCAGTGCCTGTGAGATCGCTGGTCTCACAAGTGCTGTGCACACTGTGAGACCAGCGATCTGACCCTATACTGTAATGTCCCACCCTAGGACAAAGTATAAAAGGTAAAAAATAAAAATAAAAAGTGTAAAAAAAAAATTCAAAAAAAAAAAATATTCCCCAATAAATTCATTTCTTCCCGTAAATAAAAAAAATGAAGCAATAAAAGTACACATATTTGGTATCGCCGCGTCCATAACGACCTGCCCTATAGAACTGTCCCACTAGTTAACCCCTTTAGTGAACCCCTTAAAATAAAAAAAAAACAAAGCAAAAAATCAATTCTTTATCATCATACCGCCGAACAAAAAGTGAAATAACATGCGATCAAAAAGACCGATATAAATAAACATGGTACCGCTGAAAACGTCATCTTGTCCTGCAAAAAACGAGCTGCCATACAGCATCATCAGCAAAAAAATAAAAAAGTTATAGCTCGCAGAATAAAGCGATGCAAAAATAATTATTTTTTATATAAAATTGTTTTTATTGTATAAAAGTGCCAAAATATAAAAAAATGATATAAATGAGGTATCGCCATAATTGTACTGACCAGAAGTATAAAACTGCTTTATCAATTTTACCACACGCGGAACGGTATAAACGCCCCCCCAAAATTGTTGATTTTTGTTCGTTCTAACCTCCCAAAAATCGAAATAAAAAGCGATCAAAAAATGTCACGTGCTCAAAAATGGCACCAATAAAAACGTCAACTCGTACCACAAAAAATAAGACCTCAGATGACTCTGTGGGACAAAATATGCAAAAATTATAGCTCTCAAAATGTGGTGATGCAAAAACTATTTTTTGCAATAAAAAGCGTCTTTTAGCGTGACAGCTGCCAATCATAAAAACCTGCTATAAAAACCCACTATAAGTATTAAATCAAACCACCCTTTATCACCACCTTAGTTAGGGAAAAATAATAAAATTAAAAAAAATTATTTATTTCCATTTTTCCATTAGGGTTAGGGTTGCAGCTAAAGTTAGGATTAGAGTTGGGGCTAAAGTTAGGATTAGGGTTAGGGTTGGGATTAGGGTTAGGGGTGTGTTAGGGTTTGGTTTGTGGTTAGGGTTATGGTTGGGACTAGTGTTGTGAATACCTTGGAGGCGACTTCTGAGCTGGGGCTCCCTCCGGTGGTTGCTGAGGGTAATGAACTAATTACTGAATGGCCTTCAGCTGGCTCTGAATGGTATGATATAAGTGACCTGAGTTCCCAGCAGCCTTTCCGGTAATCAATTGTTCCTCCTTCTCTTGCTTGGAGCACATCTTGCTTTCCTGCTCTCATTCAGATAAGTGTTTTGCTTTTTTTTTTCCTCTGTTAGATTTTCACTGCTGGTTTGCTGCTTGCAGTGGACTGCAGCCTGGTCCCCTTTTGGAGTCTTGCGCTGCAATTGTGCTCACTGTGTGTTTGCATTTTTGCTTTGTTCCTTTGTCACTTTTTATTTGCTGTGTTGCTGTGTGTTACACCAGAGATCTGATTTAAGTGGTAGAGATCGTGTGATCTCAGGTTTTTTGTTAATCAGAAGTGTTGGTATTTTTGTCAGGGTTTTTTTGGGTTGCAGTCAGAATTCTTTCCTATACTTTTCTATCTAGACAGATTGGGCCCCAGCGTTTGCTCATTCTATTTTCTGTCTGTGTCCGTGTTTTCTTCTTGTCTAACCGCCATTACATGTTCGGTGGCTTCCTATTTCTTTGTGGATTCTTCTCCGGGGCAGATAGCATTTATCTTTCTGCCTTTAGGTGTAGCTATCTCTCGGCTGTGATGAGGCGTCTAGAATCACCGTTGGTACGCTCCACGGCTACTTCTAGTGTGGCGGTTAGTTTAGGTTACTGCAATCCAATAGTTTCCAGCCTCTCTGGTGTATTGCTACTTTGGCTATTTTTTGCAGTTTCTCCTCAGCTACCAAAACATAACAGACTAGGGTTAGGGGTATGTTGGGGTTAGGGTTGGAGTTAGAATTGGGGGGTTTCCGCTGTTTAGGCACATCAGGGGCTCTCCAAACGCGACATGGCGTCTGATCTCAATTCCAGCCAATTCTGCGTTGAAAAAGTCAAACGGTGCTCCTTCCTTTCTGAGCTCTGCCATGCGCCCAAACAGTAGTTTACCCCCACATATGGGGTATCAGTGTACTCAGGACAAATTGCACAATAACTTTTGGGGTCCAATTTCTTCTGTTACCCTTGGGAAAATAAAAATTCGGGGCGAAAACATAACTTTTGTAAAAAAAAATGATTTTTTTTTTTGTATTTACGGCTGTACGTTATAAACTTGTGTGAAGCACTTGGGGCTTCATAGCGCTCACCACACATCTAGATAAGTTCCTTGTGGGGTCTATTTTAAAAAATGGGGTCACTTGTGGGGGTTTCCACTGTTTAGGCACATCACAGGCTCTCCAAATGCGACATGACGCCTGCAGACCATTCCATCAAAGTCTGTAATCCAAAACGTCACTACTTCCCATCCAAGCCCCGACGTGTGCCCATACAGTAGTTTTCTCCCACATATTGGGTATCAGCGTACTCAGGACGAATTGGACAACAACTTTTAGGGTCCAATTTCTCCTGTTACCCTTGTGAAAATAAAATATTGGGGGCAAAAAAAATCATTTTTGTAAAAAAAAAAGGATTTTTTATTTTTACGGCTGTACGTTATTAACTTCTGTGAAGCACCTTGGGGTGCAAAGTGCTCACCACACATCTAGATAAGTTACTTTGGGAGTTTACTTTCCAAAATGGGGCCACTTGTGGGGGGTTTCCACTGTTTAGGCACATCAGAGGCTCTCCAAATGCGACATGACGCCCGCAGACCATTCCATCAAAGTCTGCAATCCAAAACGTCACTACTTCCCTTCCGAGCCCATACAGTAGTTTTCTCCCACATATTGGGTATCAACGTACTCAGGACAAATTGGACAACAACTTTTGGGGTCCAATTTCTCCTCTTACCTTTGGGAAAATAAAAAGTTGGGGACTAAAAGATCATGTTTGTGGAAAAAATATGATTTTTTTTGTTTTCATGCTCTGGCGTTATAAACTTTAGTGAAACACCTGGGGTTCAAAGTTCTCACCACACATCTAGATAAGTTCTTTGAGGGGTCTAGTTTCCAAAATGGTGTCATTTGTGGGGGGTTTCCACTGTTTAGGCAGATCAGGAGCTCTCCAAACACGACATGGCGTCCATGTCAATTCTGCGTTGAAAAAGTCAAACGGCGCTCCTTCCCTTCCGAGCTCTACCATGCACCCAAACAGTGGTTTATCCCCACATATAGGGTATCAGCGTACTCAGGACAAATTGCACAATAACTTTTGAGGTCTTGTTACCCTTGGGAAAATAAAAATTGGGGTGAAAAGATCATTTTTGTGGAAAAAATATGATTTTTTAATTTTACAGCTCTATGTTATAAACTTGTGTGAAGCACCTGGGGGTTCAAATAGCTCACCACAGATCTAGATAAGTTCCTTAGGGAACAAACGGAGTAAGACCCCCATCAACATCTGCATTCCAAAACGTTATTACTTCCTTTCCAAGCCCTGCCGTGCGCCAAACAGTTCCCCCCCACACATATTTGGTATCAGCGTACTCAGGACAAATTGGACAACAACCTTTGGGGTCCAATTTCCTTGGGAAAAATAAAAAATTTGGGACTAAAAATCATTCTTGTGGAAAATTGTTTTTTTTTTTTTCACACCCAGGCATTATAAACTTTTGTGAAACACTTAGGTATTCAAAGTGCTCACAACAGATCTAGATAAGTTCCATAAGGGGTCTCGTTTCCAAAATGGTGTCACTTGTGTGGGTTTCCACTGTTTAGGCACATCAGGGGCTCTCCAAACGCAACATGGCATCCACTCTCAATTCCAGCCAATTTTGGTTGGAAAAAGTCAAACGGCGCTCCTTCCCTTACGAGCTCTGCCGTGTGCCCAAACAGTGGTTTTCCCCCACATATGGGGTATTGGCGTACTCAGGAGAAATTGCACAACAACTTTATCTGTCCATTTTCTCCTTTTACCCTTGTGAAAATAAAAAAAGTTTGTAAAAGATCATTTTGTGACTAAAAAGTTAAATGTTCATTTTTTCCTTCTAGTTGCTTCAGCTCCTGTGAAGCACCTGAAGGGTTAATAAACTTATTGAATGTGGTTTGAATACCTTGAGGGGTGCAGTTTTTAGAATGGTGTCAATTTGGGTATTTTCTGCCATATAGACCCCTCAAAGTGACTTCAAATGTGAGATGGTCCCCAAAAAAAATGGCTTTGTAAATTTTGTTGTAAAAACGAGAAATTGCTGGTCAACTTTTAATCCTTATAATTTCCTAACAAAAAAAATTTTGGTTCCAAAATTGTGCTGATGTAAAGTAGACATGTAGGAAATTTTATTTATTAACTATTTTGTCTGACATATTTCTCTGTTTTAAGGGAATTAAAATTCAAAGTTTGAAAATTGCACAATTTTCAAAATTTTCGCCATATTTGAGTTTTTTTCAAAAATAACGCAAGTTATATCGAATAAATTTTACCACTATCGTGAAGTACAATATGTCACGAGAAAACAGTCTCAGAATCGCGAAGATCCGTTGAAGCGTTCCAGAGTTATAACCTCTTAAAGAGACAGTGGTCAAAATTGTAAAAATTGGTCCGGTCATTAACGTGCAAACCACCCTTGGGGGATAAGGGGTTAAAACAAGTCAAAATGATGCTCAGTAGTGTGTGTGGCCTCCACTTGCCTGTATGACCTCCCTGTGCCTGTATGACCTCCCTAGAATGCCTGGGCATGCTCCTAATGAGGCGGTGGATGGTCTCCTGAGGGATCTTCTCCCAGACCTGGACTAAAGCATTCGCCAACTCCTGGACAGTCTGTTGTGCAACGTGACGTTGGTGGATGAAGTGAGACATGATGTCAGGGGAATGGGCGGGCCAGTCTATAGCTTCAATGCCTTCATCTTGCAGGAAATGCTGACACACTCCAGCCACATGAGGTCTGGCATTGCCCTGCATTAGGAGGAACCCAGGGCCAACCGCACCAGTATATGGTCTCACAAGGGGTCTGAGGATCTCATCTCTGCACCTAATGGCAGTCAGGCTACCTCTGGCGAGCACATGGAGGGCTGTGCGGTCCTTCAAAGAAATGCCACCCCACACCATTACTGGGCCCACTGCCAAACGGTCATGCTGAAGGATGTTGCAGGCAGCAGATTGCTCTCCACGGCGTCTCCAGACTCTGTCACATCTGTCACATGTGCTCAGTGTGAACCTGCTTTCATCTGTGAAGAGCACAGAGCGCCAGTGGCGAATTTGCCAATCCTGGTGTTCTGTGGCAAATGCCAAGCGTCCTGCACGGTGTTGGGCTGTGAGCACAACCCCCATGTGTGGACGTGGGACACTCAGCCCATCCTCATGGAGTCGGTTTCAAACCGTTTGTGCAGACACATGCACATTTGTGGCCTGCTGGAGGTCATTTTGCAGGGCTCTAGCAGTGCTCCTCCTGTTCCTCCTTGAACAAAGGCTGAGGTAGCGGTCCTGCTGCTGGGTTGTTGCCCTCCTATGACCCCCTCCACATCTCCTGGTGTACTGGCCTGTCTCATGTTAGCGCCTCCAGCCTCTGGACACTACGCTGACAGACACAGCAAACCTTCTTGCCACAGCTCGCATTGATGTGCCATCCTGGATGAGCTGCACTACCTGAGCCACTTGTGTGGGTTGTAGAGTCCGTCTCATGCTACCACGAGTGTGAAAGCACAACCAACTTTCAAAAGTGACAAAAACATCAGCCAGAAAGCATTGGTAGTGAGATGTGGTCTGTGGTCCCCACCTGCAGAACCACTCCTTTATTGAGTGTGTCTTGATAATTGCCAATAATTTCCATCTGTTGTCTATTCCATTAGCACAACAGCCTCTGAAATTGATTGTCAATCAGTGTTGCTTCCTATGTGGACAGTTTGATTTCACAGAAGTTTGATTTACTTGGAGTTATATTCTTATATTCTGATGTTTAAGTGTTCCCTTTATTTTTTTGAGCAGTGTATGTGTGCTTCTGCTTGCATTTTTTATGCATTTTTACTATTATACTATTTTTTCCCATTCATTTAAGTGGGTAAAAAATGTTGTAAAACCGTTGAAAGAATTGAAATGCTGAAGATATGAAACAATATTTTGAAGGTTCAATTCCAAAAAGAAAATACTAAGCATCGTGTGCTTGAGATTTCAGAAATATTGTTCACTTTGCTGGTGCTGTAAAACGTTGTGTTTTGTTCATGGCAAAAACATTAACTGTGAACAAGCTCCAAGTCTATGGAGAGTCAGAATGAGGCCGTTTGGACTTACATGCAATTGCTGTCACATGACCCAGAAGAGAATCGGAATTGTGCTGGAAACCAGAGAATATGGCAATCAGTGTGCATTTTATTGCACTTACACTACAAATACAGTTACACACGTTTAGCCAATAAAAAGTTTAATTAAGGTACTTTGTTAAATGGGAAGATATTGAATTACATGATAGCTCCCCATAGGTGGCACTAAAGGGACAGCTTACTCCTTTTCTAGAAAGAATAACTTGCAAACCTTTTCCCAGATAGTAGAGGTGAACAAACGTGCTCGGTAGAGATGAGCGACTTTGCCTTTTTTAGGGTCGAGTGGGGGTTTCGTGAAACCCGACTATCTCAAAAGTCGAGTCGAACTAAGTCGGCCGACTAATGGAAAAGGTCGGGTCGGAGTCGAAAATCCGACCCCAATGAAAAGTCAATGGGGAACAAAAGTCAGCAGGGAGTGGAGGACAGTAAACACACCTACAGTGCCCATTTCAATGCCAACTACATCAATTCTTATTAAGCTTGTCAACCTTCATTTACTTTATAATAATAGTAACTCATTGAAAACTGGGGTTATTTGGCTAAAGTTGTGGGGGGGCAGAGCTGGCTCCAGGTTTTCGTGGGCCCCGGGCGAAAGAGTCTCAGTGGGCCCCTTTAACACATGCCACAATTCATGATGCTCCGATACGGCACAGAAATATAGGTATAGTACAATGCCCAATACATCACTTCTTACATTACATGACTGATATCTATTTTAAATTCTACAATAGCTCAAAAAACGGACAGTATAGTCCTCCATACAGTATTATGGGCACCTCATAGTGCGCCATACAGAATAATGAGCCCCATATATTGCTCTATACAGAATAATGAGCCCCATATATTGCTCCATACAGAATGGGCTCCATATAATGCTCCATACAGAATAGGCCCCATATGTGCTCCATATGATGCTCCATATATAAAGGGCCCTATATGATGCCTCATAAATAAAGAACCCCATATAATGCTCTAGTATATGATGGGCCCCATGTATGATGCTCCAGTGTGTGATCAGCCCCATATAATGCTCCAAATATAATGGTCCCCATATATAATGCTCCATATATAATGGTCTCCATGTGATGCTCCATATATAATGTGCCCCATATGATGCGCCACATATAATGGGCCCCATATGATGCTCCAGTATATGATGTGCCCCATGGATGATGCCCCAGGTGTTGTTCCTGACCAGGAGCCTGCACTGACGACTCAGTGCTTGCATTTTTTGAAAGTTCAGAAGAGGAGGCGATAGAGCTGGAGGCTGTTTCGGCAATTTAAGCCAAAACCTGTTCCTGATGCTCCGGCTTTAAAAGTGGTTTACCTACTCCCAGAAAAGGGAGCCTTCCAGGCCTTTTGGAGCCAGATGATGACACAGGCTCAACACCTCCTGTCTTAGGTGCTATTGGGCTTTTGGCACTACCAGCAGATGCACCACCACCACCATCATTCCCAGCTGCCCCCCCGCCCACGTCCACAGCCTCTTCCACAATACTTCCTCATGTTTGGGAAAATGTACCAAAAATACCAGCAGATATATGGTACTGTATGAGGAGCGTACAGCTGTATATGACGTAGGGGAAAATGTAAATATCCGTATATATTTCCTGAGTCACACACAGGCACTCACTCAGTATGGATTTGACCGTAATACAAAGAGCAGATATACGGTACTGTATCAGAAGCGGACAGCTGTATACGGTTTTGGGTAAAATGTATTTCTCCGTATATATTTCCGGAGTTACACACAGGTGCTCACTCAGTATGAATTTGACCGTAATACAAAGAGCAGATATAAGGTACTGTCTCAGAAGCGTACAGCTGTATATGGTGTAGGGGAAAATTGCAATCTCCGTATATATTTCCGGAGTCACACACAGATAGTCAGCATGTATTTGTCCGTGATACCATCCGGTACATTGTAGTGTGTGAGGAGCGTACAGCTCTATACGGTGTGGGAAAAAATGAACGGTTGGTAAGTGTGCAGAAAAAAAAGAATAAAAGTATTAGTGCTGTGTATAAAGCAGTCTGCACAGCAGTGTACACACAGCAATACAGCTATCAGGCAGCCTAATAACCAGCGCTGCTGCACACAAGAAAATCCTCCCCTGTCACTGCACACTAACTGTACAGCACAATTGCTATCAGCACAAGCACAGAAGAACTTCTCTTTCCTGCCTAACTCTCTCCCTACTGATAGACAGCGTCAGCAACCTCTCCCTACTGTTAATATCGGCAGAAGTAAAATGGAGGTCGGCGCTCAGGGTTTTATAGACACTATGACGCCCCCAAAGCAAGCCAATCACTGCAATACCCTTCTCTAAGATGGTGGTGAATGCTGCACATGTCATCTCATTGCCCACAGTGTACGTCCTTGCTCATTGGCTGAAAAAAGGCGCCTGTAAGCATTATGGGAAAACCGACTTGGGCGCTGGAGTCGACGACCACATGGCCGACTGCACGCTGTGGTCGGGTTTCGGCCACCGAAACCCGACTTTGGAGAAAAAGTCGGCGACTTTTGAATCTGACCAACCTGTTTTGCTCAACTCTAGTGCTTGGTGATACTTGGATATCACTCGAGCATCTGGGCGCTCAGATGTGCTTGGCACTCGATGGACATTGACTGGTGCTTGGATTTAAAGCTCAAATCCCAACACCACATGTTGAGCACCTGTTACACAGCTAATAAACAAGCAGAGATTGCCTGCCAGTCACTGTAATGCCTTAGCCATTACTGTGATTGGCTGGTTGCATTACCTCATCAGAGGATATAAAAGCAGAGACGTTGCAATGCTAGGCATACTAATACTCGGGACAGTTCTGATAGAAGGGAGAGAGCAGTTAACCAGGCCTAAGTGTTCACAGTTCCACTAACCAGATTCCTCTAGTGTTGATACTGGTGCTGATACTGAACCATCATATTAACAGACCCTCTAAGGGCTAATCCTGTGCTTTTCTGTTTGTATCAGATACATTCTGCATTTAGCATAGGGACAGTTGTAGGAGCAAGGAGAGTGGCAGAATACAGCCTCTCAGCAGGGCTTAGGGTTTTGCTTTCCGCTGCTAAATATATAGATGCTGCAAATGACCACATTCTTTTTTTTTGGTGTTAAAAAATTGGCTATATTGTAATGAACACAGTTTAATGTGCTTAGAGTTACATTTCAGTGGACTATAAAACTCCAAAAAAATTCACTTTTTTTCTGTATTCAGTTAGTCATACATACAGTTTTACGTGCTTTGTGTTACATTACGGTGGTATTAAGTTAAAAAAACACTAGGTTCCAGAGACCTTAGAAAATGCATAAGGAGTGCGTCAAGGTATGGGGAAGTAGAAGTGTTTTTATGGTGCATGCATAAACGGAGAACGATGTGACATAACAATATCACATGAACCTCTGGAGACCCAGCGCTGACCAATAACTGGACAGTCCATTTAATTGCTGTTGTTTGAGACAGGAGCTGGTTGCGTAACACAGCTATCATCTGCTGGATATGGTGTATCAAAAACTGACCGTCACTTCCAAACAGAAAAAGCCAAGTGTGAACAGATGCAAGCTGAGAGATCCACTTTATATAACTAACAAATTAAAGCTGCACTCTGAAACGCTATAACATGTAAACATTAAATATATGAAATTGGACCCCCATTACTGCTGTAGAAAACATGTTAAAAATGAAGGTATTTCGTGCACAAATTGGCCAATTCGTTTGAGCCCATCAGCCAACGACAAGGCGTACTCCTTTGATGGGACACTAAACCTAACATGATGCCTTTCTTGGGCCAAAAGCCTACAATTTAATGGGCCGGTAGGATCAAGCTCTATATAAAAATGCCTTTGGTTGATTGGAGGAGTGCTCAGTCAGAGGGCATGTACTATAAATATTGTATATAGTGTGTGCTCACCTCCCATACCAGTAAAGGGTTGACTTTATATTTACATGAAATTTGTGTATTTAATTTCTTTCCATTTTTCTGGTTTATGACATAAATTGTTTAAGCCTTGACATTAATATTGACATCTGGCTATTTTTGTCTAAAAGAAAAGAGTTTTAGATCATGCAATTATATTTTGGCCATAATAGAATTTTCACATTAAGGTTCGTAGTTACAATGTAGAACATGACCATTCAGAAAAAAATACTTCAGTAGGGTTCGCTAAATATTTCACATGTTCTGCAGAAGGCCTGCAAGCACTTGGAATACAAATGCTCTCCTTTCAAATACGAATTTCTTGTGCTTGTCTTTTTTTGTTCTTGCTGTAGGTACAGTTACTTTATAACAAGCTCCCAGCTGATTTAAAGGAGGAACATTTTGCACGGAAACAGTATTTTCATTCTGGAAAAAATGTTTGGCACAAACTCCTTCAATCTGTAGTATATTCTTGTAATCTGAAAGTAATATTAATAATACTAATGTGTCATGACAATTTATCTTTTCATCTAATTTCCCTTTTTTTTTTTTACATTTTGGATTGACATGTGAAATAGTTATTTATTTTTCCAGCAGTTTTTCTTCTTTTCCATCTTGTGTCTCTGCTGACTGAGCACAACACGATTTATCAGCAAAATTAACTAGTTCATTGGAAATCTCCTTGAAATGCAATGTATACTTTCCAGTACATTAACTTTGGAACTTCCACATATAGATTTGCTTCAAATGTGTTTCCAAAAGAATTCATCTCTCTGATATGACTTGCTTATTTTTAGAATAGAATAGGGAATTAAATTGCCTATGGGGATCTAATTACCTATGCGGACAGTTTGCCACCCAAAAAAATAATACAGAAATTGATATTTTGAACTTTAAGACATGTGGACAGTTTGCCATCCATAAAACTAATACCGAAATTGATATTTTGAACTTTAAAAATTCTTCAAGATTTTCCTTTTGCCATTATTCATTTAATTTATGTATATATTTTAAAGACATGACATAATCTACCTCTTAGAATTAATAAGCACACAAAAACTGGCACCCAAAGTTCAGTCCTAAAAACAGTTTTCGCTTACTATGTTCTCAGCAAGTTTTGCTAGCTTTGTGATAAACACTGAAGCATAATTTAACCCCTTCATCCCCAAGGGTGGTTTGCACGTTAATGACCGGGCCAATTTTTACAATTCTGACCACTGTCTCTTTATGAGGTTATAACTCTGGAACGCTTCAACGGATCTTCGCGATTCTGAGACTGTTTTATCATGACATATTGTTCTTCACGTTAATGGTATAACTTATTCGATATAACTTGCATTTATTTTTGAAAAAAAATGCAAGTATGGCGAAAATTTTGAAAATTTTGCAATTTTCAAACTTTTAATTTTTATTCCCTTAAAACAGAGAAATATGTCACATAAAATAGTTAATAAATAACATTTCCCACATGTCTTCTTTAGATCTGCACAATTTTGGAACCAAAATTTTTTTTTGTTAGGAAATTATAAGGGTTAAAAGTTGACCAGCGATTTCTCATTTTTACAGCAAAATTTACAAAGCCATTTTTTTTAGGGACCAACTCACATTTGAAGTCACTTTGAGGGGTCTATATGGCAGAAAATACCCAAAAGTGACACCATTCTAGAAACTGCACCCCTCAAGGTGCTCAAAACCACATTCAATAAGTTTATTAACCCTTCAGGTGCTTCACAGGAGCTAAAGCAACGTGTAAGGAAAAAATGAATATTTAACTTTTTAGTCACAAAAATGATCTTTTACATACTTTTTTTTATTTTCACAAGGGTAAAAGGAGAAAATGGACAGATAAAGTTGTTGTGCAATTTCTCCTGAGTATGCCAATACCCCATATGTGGGGGAAAACCACTGTTTGGGCACAAGGCAGAGCTCGTAAGGGAAGAAGCGCCGTTTGACTTTTTCAAACCAAAATTGGCTGGAATCGAGATTGGACGCCATGTCGCGTTTGGAGAGCCTCTGATGCACCTAAACAGTGGAAACCCCCCACAAGTAACCCCATTTTGGAAATAAGACCCCCTATGGAACTTATCTAGATCTGTTGTGAGCACTTTGAACCCCCAAGTGTTTCACAAAAGTTTATAATGCCTGGGTGTGAAAAAAAACAAACAATTTTCCACAAAAATGATTTTTTAGTCCCAAATTTTTGATTTTTTTCAAGGAAATTGGACCCCAAAAGTTGTTGTCCAAGTTGTCCTGAGTACGCTGATGCCTCATATGTGGGGGGAGAACTGTTTGGGCACACGGCAGGGATTGGAATGGAAGTAATAACGTTTTGGAATGCAGACGTTGATGGGGGTCATGTTCCGTTTGCAGTGCCCCAGATGTGCCTAAACAGTGGAAACCCCCAAGTGACCCCATTTTGGAAACTAGACCCCCTAAGGAAATTATCTAGATCTGTGGTGAGCACTTTGAACCCCCAAGTGCTTCACACAAGTTTATATTGCCCGGGAATGAAAATAAAAAATCCTATTTTTTCCCACAAAAATTATATTTTAGTCACTAATTTTTTATTTTCCCAAGGGTAACAGGAGAAATTGGACCACAAAAGTTGTTGTCCAATTTATCCTGAGTACACTGATTCCCCATATGTGGGGGGAACCACTGTTTGGGCGCACGGCAGAGCTCAGAATGGAAGGAGCACCATTTGACTTTTTCCAACCAAAATTGGCTGGAATTGAGATTGGACGCCATGGTGCATTTGGAGAGCCTCTGATGTGCCTAAACAGTGGAAACCCCCCACAAGTGACCCTATTTTAGAAACTAGACCCCTAAGGAACTTATCTAGATCTGTGGTGAGCAATTTGAACCCCCAAGTGCTTCACACAAGTTTATAACTTAGAGCCCTAAAATTAAAAAATCATATTTTTTTCCACAAAAATGATCTTTTCACCGCAATTTTTATTTTCCCAAGGGTAACAAGACCCCAAAAGTTATTGTGCAATTTTTCCTGAGTACGCTGATACCCCATATGTGGGGGTAAACCACTGTTTGGGTGCATGATAGAGCTCTGAAGGGAAGGAGCGCCTTTTGACTTTTTCAACGCAGAATTGGCTGGACGTCATGTCATGTTTGGAGAGCTCCTGATCTGCCTAAACAGTGGAAACCCCCACAAATGACACCATTTTGGAAACTAGACCCTCAAGAAACTTATCTAGATGTGTGGTGAGAACTTTGAACCCCCAGGTGTTTCACTAAAGTTTATAACGCCCGAGCATGAAAATAAAAAAATCATATTTTTTCCACAAACATGATCTTTTAGTCCCCAGCTTTTTATTTTCCCAAGTGTAACAGGGGAAATTGGACCCCAAAAGTTGTTGCCAATTTGTCCTGAGTACGCTGATACCCCATATGTGGGAGAAAACTACTGTAAGGGCACACGTCAGGGCTCGGAAGGGAAGTAGTGACGTTTTGGATTTCAGACTTTGATGGAATGGTCTGCGAGCGTCATGGAGAGCCCCTGATGTGCCTAAACAGTAGAAACCCTCCACAAGTGATGCCATTTTGGAAAATAGACCCCCCCAAGGCACTTATCTAGATGTGTGGTGAGCACTTTGAACCCCGAAGTGCTTCACAGAAGTTTATAACGTACAGCCGTAAAAATAAAAAAATATATATTTTTTTTACAAAAATTTTATTTTCACATGGGTAACAGGAGAAATTGGACCCAAAAAGTTGTTGTCCAATTTGTCTTGAGTATGCTGATACCCAATATGTGGGAGAAAACTACTGTATGGGCACACGTCGGGGCTCGGAAGTGAAGTAGTGACGTTTTGGATTGCAACCTTTGATGGAATGGTCTGTGAGCATCATGTCGCATTTGGAGAGCCCCTGATGTGGCTAAACAGTGGAAACCCCCCACAAGTGACCCCATTTTGGAAAATAGACCCCACAAGGTACTTATCTAGATCTGTGGTGAGCGCTATGAAGCCCCAAGTGCTTCACAGAAGTTTATAACGTACAGCCGTAAAAACAAAAAAATCATTTTTTTTTACAAAAATGATTTTTTTCGCCCCCAATTTTTTATTTTACCAAGGGTAACAGAAGGAATTGGACACCAAGAGTTATTGTGCAATTTGTCCTGAGTACGCTGATACCCCATATGTGGGGGTAAACTACTGTTTGAGCGAATGGCAGAGCTCAGAAGTGAAGGAGCACTGTTTGACTTTTTCAACACAGAATTGGTTGGAATTGAGATCAGACACTATGTCACATTTGAAGAGCCCCTGATGTGCCTAAACAGTGGAAACTCCCCAATTCTAACTCCAACCCTAACCCAAACACACCCCTAACCCTAGTCCCAACCCTAACCATAACCCTAACCACAAAACTAACCCTAACACACTGCTAACCCTAATCCCAACCCTAACCTTAATCCTAACTTTAGCCCCAACTCTAACCCTAACTTTAGCCGCAAACCCTAACCCTAACGGGAAATTGAAAATAAATACCATTTTTTAATTTTATTATTTTTCCCTAACTAAGGGGGTGTTAAAGGGGGGTTTGATTTACTATTTATAGCGGGTTTTTATGATTGGCAGCGGTCACGCCAAAAGACGCTTTTTATTGCAAAAAATAGTTTTTGCATCACCACATTTTGAGAGCTATAATTTTTCCACATTTTGGCCCACAGAGTCATGTGAGGTCTTATTTTTTGCGGTACGAGTTGACGTTTTTATTGGTACCATTTTTGAGCACGTGACATTTTTTGATCGCTTTTTATTTCGATTTTTGGTAGGTTAGAATGAACAAAAATCAGCAATTCATGAATTTCTTTTGGGGGGCATTTATACCGTTCCGTGTGTGGTAAAACTGATAAAGCAGTTTTATTCATCGGGTTTAGTACGATTACAGCGATACCTCATTTATATAATTTTTTATGTTTTGGCGCTTTTATATAATAAAAACAATTTTATATAAAAAATAATTATTTTTGCATCGCTTTAATCTGTGAGCTATAACTTTTTTTTTTTTCGCTGATGGTGCTGTATTGCAGCTCATTTTTTGCGGGACAAGATGACGTTTTCAGCGGTACCATGTTTATTTATATCGGTCTTTTTGATTGCGTGTTATTTCACTTTTTGTTCGGTGGTATGATGATAAAGCATTGATTTTTTGCTTTGTTTTTGTTTTAAGGGGTTCACTAAAGGGGTTAACTAGTGGGACAGTTCTATAGGGCGGATCGTTACGGAAGCGGCGATACCAAATATGTGTACTTTTATTGTTTTGTTTTTTTATTTACAGGAAGAAATGAATTTATTGGGGAATATTTTTTTTTTCCTTTATTTTGGATTTTTTTTTTACAATTGTGATTTTCATTTTTTTAACTTTTTTACTTTGTCCCAGGGTGGGACATCACTATAGAATGTCAGACCAGTGATGTGGCAGGCACTGCTGCAGGCTTCCTCAGCGCCTGCTCTCAGCAGGCACTGAGGAAGCCGCCTCCCTGCAGGACCCCGCTGCTATCTTGGATCCGGGGTCTTGCTGTGAGGAAGGCCTCAGAACAATGGTCAGATTGTCCCGGGTTTCATGGACAGGATAGTACGTCGGATGGCAGAAAGGGGTTAAAAAATAAACCAAAAAACCCTAGGCTCTCTATCCTGTAAAAACATTTAAAATGCAATTATTGCTCCAGATATAATAATGTTATCTCATTTGTAGGCAGCATAAATTTAGACCATTGGTTGAATTCTTTTTAGACTAATTTTTTCAAGTTGGTATACTTGAAGGATATATGTCAATAGGATCAACTCTCCAAAGCTGTCTATATGCGCATGGAGGTCATATGAAGTTGAATAAAGTGACACTGTGAAATATGTAATCTGATACTTTATACCAGAGAAATACATGTTTTTGTATGTAAATAAGCTGTTCCAGGATATAGGCACTGATCTGCATATGAGACTTCCCCTCCAGATATTATTGTAAATGAAAGGGGATATTACCAGTGTGATGTATTCATATACCACTGATGGATTTGGTGATGCATTTAAGTATTAAGTTCTGGTTTTGTATTCATCACCAGAACCATTGTCAGTACATGAATATGAAGTCAAAATCATCATCAGTACTTAATACACCAGAGCCATTATTAATAGATAAATATAGCACCAGAACCATAATCTGCAACTAGGTCACTAGAATCATCATTAGTGCATGAATACAGTTCCAGAACCACCATCAGTACATGAGTACATCACCAGAACCATCATCAGTACATGAGTACATCACCAGAACCATCATCAGTACAATAATGTTTCAACAGAGCCTCAAGTTTCCTGCATGAGCAGAGATAGCACAAACCACAGTCTAGAAGATGGCAGCCCGGACCTAAACTTTTTAGGACGTAGGCAGCATATAATCTAACGTACTGTTAGATTATATGCTGCCTACGTCCTAAAAAGAAACAAAAGGTAGGTGCAAAGCAAAAAACAGAAACAGCACGGAAATAAACTCTAGCTGGAAATTAACTGACTGGCTTTAAGTTATAGCGGAAAGACTGAACATCCACAAGAAAATATCTCCAGTAGGAAATGCCAGAAGGTGGACAGAATATAAAACTGCACCTGAAAGACGATAAGGCAAACACATAATACTACATGGGGGCTTTGGTGGATATTATAGCGTATAATGTCTGATAGACGTAAATACTGCAAGGACGGAGTGAAGGCTGGGGTGCAGGCACAGAAAGTGGTGAATGGTGTCAGTGACTAACACCGCTCACCTGTGTACCCACGCCCTGCCTTCAGTCTGCTGATTGCATCTTCCTGCAGCTGCAGGCATTCAGCAATGCATATTTTTCCCCAAAGTGCGCCCATCACTGAGGCAGGAGGTAGTGCCCTATGTGGATTTAATATCCTGCCTACCCAGCATCTCGGTCTTGACTCTACAGGAGAGAGAGGACACAACTGATCATAAGAGCTTACACTGTACAAGAGAGAGAGACTTCTCTCCCCCATATCTAAGTTTGTCTGCTGTTTAGTACAATGCAATCAAGGGAACATACAAATCATGGGGCCCCATATCAGACCTCCTAAGTGGTTCCCTTGCTACCTGTCAAAAAATAAATATAATATTGGTGGAGCAGACAGGGTCATGGCACACAGGCATAGTCACATAAAGGCATATCTCCCAACTTTTAATTACAAAGATAATATATATAGAGAGAGAGATATCAACACTGTGATGTAACCTTTTTAAAGTAATTCAGAGATCCTATTATACACATAAAGATTGCAAGATACTAGTGCCTCTGCCCTGTGAGGTTCCTTGAGATTTCTCACATTAAAAATGCAATAACAATGTGTCCAAATTCAAAAGCTTTGGCTTTATTTTCTTAGTACTCAATTGAAAAAAAAGAATAGTGTTTGCAGAGACAGTTTTATGAAATTGCAATTCCCAGGGCAGCATGCACCATCTGATGGCCTTACATTTGTGTCAAACGCCATTTAACATCAGAGCAGATGCGCACACACACACAGGGCATAATGGTCCTTGAAACCATAACAAGAAGCTTTACAATGAAAAATCAGTCTCTTATATATCAGATGTAAAAAAAAAACTTCCAAAAAGAAAAGCAATTTTTATATGCATTTCTTATGCTGCATACTAAATGTTACTGTTTAATAACTTAAATCACAAAGAAAAGAATTGTCATATGCTGTATACCAGCCAATGTTCTTGCAAATGTACTGCTTGACTTTGCTTTAATGTACTCAGTCCCAGTGGTCCTTAGATAACTTATTCATAGCTTATAGGGATACACTATAGGTCACCTTCAAGCTAAACTTTGAATTACCTTTTGAAATTAGCTTGTTTGGTTTAGATTGCCCTTTCTTTCTCCTGCTCATCTGAACTGTTTACTTTGCTTGCAGGAACAATAATGTGCAAGAACCTTTCTAACATGTATTTATTTATAAATGATGTCTCAAGTGTATTCCTCTTGAAATGTTCCCTCTGCTGTGTGCTGATGGGATTGTAAAAATGTTGAATTGTTTTAATTTTCATTTGGTCATAGTAGAAATTAGAAATGAACAGTATACTGAAATGCATTGAAGGCAGGCAAGCAGGCAGAAGCAGCTGTTAATAATTCTTAGAAAAATAGTCAATAAGTGGTCTGTTGACTATAAAATAATTTATTAGTACCAAATTGTATGATATTACTACAGCAAGGCAGACGTTCATTACAATGTAGAACACAGTAAGACGTAGACCGAAGACCTTTCTTCATACTTGGTCAGTCTTATTGAAATTTTTAGGTTTTTATATTTTTCGCAGGGAATATCAACTAATTTTTCCAAATACAAAGTTTGACTGTGTAGTCCAGCCATCAGCATTAGCATATCTAAAGTAAAGGAGAAGAGATCAGCAGCTTTAGGATTGAGTTTAGATCAAATTTCCTGAAATAAGGGTTCTGCGCAAATTCAAACAATTAAAAAAAATAAATATAATTCTAGCGCAATTTCACACACTGCTGAAGTCTCAGTGAATGTGCTAATGGACTTAGGAGTGTTCACATTGGATTTCAATAAAGCCCTGCAGCAATTAGATACCAAGGTCTAGCCCAGTCAATCAGAGGGGGTATCATAGTCATAGTCACTCTAGCAAAGATTTTCTCTAAATAAATCTGTTCATAGGTATATGTAGTATAGTGTGTATGCACTAATATACTCACCTACAGTTATCTTCTCAGGGATCCAGTGATATTCTAATTCTCTACTTAGTTACATCTCTGAACTTCAGCCTATCTGGTTCACATTATGCTCTATGATGTGCAAATTGCCTCTTCAGAGAGGAAGAGGACTTGAGCTCTAGTGCCACCTATTGAAAGTAGCAATCTTAAAAGTCAAAATCTATTTTTTATCATTATAATCATGCCTTGCCGCATGAAGAATGTTAGTCTTGATTATTTGGGACCAAGGTGTTTTGGTGGCGAAGGGGATTGACTGTACAGAACACTGACTCAAACTGATGGTGTCGCTGTCAGTGGTGACATTATCTCTTTCTCTTCATCCATCCCTTTTTGCATTATTGTGAGTGTTTCTTCCAACACAAATATGAAGGAGAGGAGGTGACATTGCTGAAGCCACAATTGTCCATGCTGAAAACTTAGTAGCCTCCTCATAGAAGCTCAGTAGGTGACATTCATCTCTCATCAGCTGCCAATAGTGGATTTCAAAGTAACCCAGACTCCAATTTGTTTGCTGCATGAAATAACGAGTGACCATTTTACTCTGCTCCTACAGATATTGCAACATATGTTGCCTTGAATTCCATTGTGCAGAATTGTTACAAATCAAGTGGCGTACATGCGGACAGTTTTTTATTTGCTAAGCCTGGAGGGTGTTTTCCACCATGTAATAACTTTGAAATGCCCATTTTAGTCATGTGCAACATGTTCTTCAAGTAGGGGCAGTATATGTCTTTTAAAAACTTTGCATGGTAAAATTAACAATGTGCATGTGTTACATTGCTCAAACATAGAGCAGTTACAATGCTCAGTTGAAGTTGACCAGAAGCCATCCAGCAATTTGCAACTTGATACAGGCGAGTAATGTGTCTGCTATATGGCTTTTGCCACCCCCACACCCAAAAGCTGTAAAACTGTCACCACCATTGTGTCACTTACTGGGCTGCTTGCTGTAGTTTGATAAAATTTTAGTTTATTTCCAGCAGAACTACCAGTTCTCCGAATCATGAGTTCTGTGTAATCATGGGCCCTGTATTGTTCAACATCTTTATCAATGATTTAGATGAAGGAATTGAGGGTAAACTGATCAAATTTGCTGATGACACAAAGCTAGGAGGGGTAGCTAATACTAGAGAAGAGAGAGAGAGGATTCAAAAAGATATACATAAACTGGAGCAGTGGGCAGCAACTAACAGAATGGATTTTAACAGGGAAAAATGCAAAGTACTACATCTGGGCAATAAAAATTAAAAAAGCATATACAAAATGGGAGGAATAGGGCTAAGTAACAGCACATGTGAAAAAGACTTGGGTATACTAATTGATCACAGACTTAACATGAGTCAACAGTGTGATGCAGCAGCAAAAAAGGCAAATGCAATTCTAGGATGTAGCAACAGAAGCATACAGTCTAGATCACGTGAGGTCATTATTGCCCTCTACTCCTCTTTGGTCAGACCTCATCTGGAATACTGTGTCCAGTTTTGGGCACCACATTTTAAAAAAGACATCAACAAACTGGAGCAAGTTCAGAGAAGAGCCACCAGAATGGTGACCGGTCTGCAAACCATGTCCTATGAGGAACGGTTGCAGGATTTGGGAATGTTTAGCTTGCAAAAAAGAAGACTGAGAGGAGACTTAATAGCTGTCTACAAATATCTCAAGGGCTGTCACATTGTAGAAGGATCATCTTTATTCTCATTTGCGCAAGGAAAGACTAGAAGCAATGGGATGAAACTGAATGGGAGGAGACACAGATTAGATATTAGAAAAAACTTTTTGACAGTTAGGGTGATCAATGAGTGGAACAGGCTGCCACAAGAGGTGGTGAGTTCTCCTTCAATGGAAGTCTTCAAACAGAGGCTGGATAGACATCTGTCTGGGATGATTTAGAGAATCCTGCTTTGAGCAGGGGGTTGGACCAGATGACCCAGGAGGTCCCTTCCAACTCTACCATTCTATGATTCTATGATTCTATGATTCTATGACTACCCATATTATTGATTGACAACTTTATGTGCATAAGCAGAAAGCCGCCAAATAGTGGTGGTTACTTGGATAGACAGAGCTCTTGGATTTCAAGGACTACTTAGTGCCATCAAGGTGTGTTTCCTCCAAGACACTGATTCGTTTTATGATTAAATTTTTTATAGACATTCCATCAGCAAGTTAGGATTCATCTTCTGACAAATATGATAACGTATCCATTAATTCAGATGCTACACTTTTATCAGCATTTTTTTTAATTATGTACTGTATATGGTATGTTTCCAATCATGCCATGCCTATCCTTTTCATCCAAGTTCTGCTTCATGTCACTTGTCCTACCTATTGCATTTTTTCTGTGCTATTTTGTGTATAAATATGTGATTCTTCAGATGTTGTATTAGTCTATGCCTGATGAAGAGACCTGAGTAGTCTCGAAAGCTTGCAATTTGTTACCATCTTTTCAGTTAGCCATTAAAAGGTATCAACCACTGAGGACTCTCAAGTCTAAATATTTTTCTATCCTTTTCATCTAATATTACATTCAACGCCAGTGCCACTATTGCATTTCTGCAATATCTCACTAATCACAATCATGTAGAAAGAATCAAAAATACTGCATTTAATACCTGTATCTAACTATTAGTAATCAAAGAACACTTTTAGACCTGTTGATATTCAAAAAAATGCAACTTAAAATGCAAAGGATCATGACACATTATATAAAAATTAACCAAAATGTCAAATTTGTCCATATAATTACCGTATATACTCATGTATAAGCCGACCCGTGTATAAGACGACCCCCCTAATTTTGCCACAAAAAACTTGGAAAACTTATTGACTCACCTATAAGCCAGGTGTATAAGTTGCCGTCCTGCTCTGTGCTCCCCCATCCAGCTTGTGCGCCCCCATTCTCCTCTGTGCTCCCCTCCTCCTGCTCCATTATCCTGTCCTGCTCCGTGCTTTCCATCCTCCCCCGTCCTGCTCCGTGCTCCCCCATCCAGCTCTGCACTCCCCCATTCTCCTCTGTGCCCACCCCCGTCCTGCTCCATGCTCTCCGTCCTCCCCCCGTCCTGCCCTGTGCTCTCCGTCCTCCCCCCGTTCTGCTCCGTGCTCTCCGTCCTCCCTGTAATGTATGTAGTACAGTTCATATAGCGTCTTGTGCTTGGGTGCGATGAAAACACAGGAGTCACAGGTTTGATATAGAAAAGTCCTGTATTACTTCATACAAGTTGGCAGAAATAGTCACACAGTTTGCAGACACAGAAACAGGAGACACAGCAGGCCAGAGTAATCCAAGCTCAGCAATCACTCTCCAATACAGATTCAGGATCTTCTTCTCTGTTACCGTAAGTCCATCAAACGTGGGTCTTTCAAAGAGCAGGGTTCAGAGTCCACAAGTGCTTCAGAGTTCCTCAGTAGGAATAGCTGGAGTACAAGGTCCAAGGCTTACAGGAGTCAAGTCACAGGTTCACTGCAGGCTAGATTCTGAAGCACTGATTGCTCAGCTGTGGCTGCTTAAGAAGCAAAGGAGAGAATCAGGGCGGGAACATGCAAGCTGGAAACTCCATTTTGACTGAGGGCAAGATAGCTGCAGCAAGACAGAAAGTAAAATGGCTGACGAACAAACTGAGTTTCAGGAATATATACATAGAACCTTACATTACTCCCCCTTAAGGACAACCTCCGGATGACCTCAGACCAGGCTTGTGTGGGTACCTCTGATGAAACTGACGGAGCAAGCGAGGAGCATTAACGTTATTGACCGGTTCCCATGAGTTGTCCTCCACTGGGTAGACCTGCCATTTAATCAGATATTGTAACTGATTTCTATACAACCTGGAATCTAAAATCCTTTCCACCACAAATTCTTCCTGACATCGACCAGCACTGGGTCAGGGCAAGGAGAGGAACGTCCAGGAAACGTATTGGGTGTCGCAGCCTTTAGTAGGGATACATGAAAGACAGGGTGGATTCTCATAGTTCTGGGCAGTTGAAGACGACAAGCAACGGCACTTATAATTTTACTGATTTTATAGGGTCCAATGTACTTATGTCCCAACTTAGACGATGGAATCCTTAACGTAAGATTTCTGGTTGACAGCCAGACCAAGTCTCCTACCTTGAAAGCTGGTGCAGGTTTACGAAATTTATCTGCTGCTTTCTTGTACCTTTCTTGAGCCGATTCCAGATTTTCCTTTAGAAGATCCATATTCTTCTGTAAAGACGTGATTCTTTCAGCCACTGCTGGTAAAGGCGTTTCTATGGGAAATCGTGGTAGAATGTTAGGATGATAACCTAGATTAGAGTAAAAGGAGACTGTTTAGTGGAGGCACTCTGAGAGTTGTTATACGA
Organism: Oophaga sylvatica; assembly: GCA_033576555.1. Classification (NCBI taxonomy): domain Eukaryota; kingdom Metazoa; phylum Chordata; class Amphibia; order Anura; family Dendrobatidae; genus Oophaga; species Oophaga sylvatica. Next base: position 46,730,592 of record JARQOD010000008.1, read on the forward strand.
GAACTCAGCTAATGGAAGTAGATCCACCCAATCATCCTGTAGGTGGCAGATAAAGCAGCGGAGATACTGCTCCAGGGTTTGATTGGTTCGTTCGGTCTGTCCATTAGTCTGGGGATGAAAAGCAGAAGAAAGGTTTACTTTAATGTCCAATGCTGCACAGAAATTTTGCCAAAACCTAGAAGTAAATTGCACCCCTCGATCCGAAATAACCTCATCCGGTACTCCATGTAAGCGAAACACATCTTTAATCATCAAATCTGATGTCTGTTTTGCAGTGGGTAAGCCGACACAAGGGATAAAATGAGCTGCCTTTGTAGACGGTCAACCACCACTAGAATGGTGTTCTTCCCCTGAGAGGTTGGTAACTCCACAATGAAGTCCATAGAAATGGATCCCCACGGGCGGGACGGGGTGGGAAGAGGCTGTAACAGACCAGTTGGTGAGGAGCAAGGTGTTTTGCATCTTGCACAGACCTCACATGAAGTGACATAATTCAAAACATCCTTCCTGCAAGTGGGCCACCAAAAGAAACGAGAAAGAAATTCCTGTGTCTTTAGAATTCCTCTATGCCCAGCTATCTTGGAATCGTGAATGAGTTGCAATACTCTTAATCTGACTGTTTCAGGAATATACAGACGTTGTCCCTGAATCCACACACCATTCTTAAAGACAAGACTTACGTCCCTTGGGGGTTGTGCCAAAAAGGAATCCGCATGGTATGCTTCCTTGATGTCCTTAAGTAGGTCTTGATTATGAATTACTCCTAGGAATCTAGAGTCAGGAAGAATAGTCTTAGGAGGAGTAATTGGACGTGTCTCTGCTGAGTAAATCCTAGAGAGTGCATCAGCCTTTCCATTGCGCGATCCTGGTTTAAGAGATGATAAAATTAAATTGGTTTAAGAAAAGATTCCAGCGAGCCTGGCGAGGAGTCAGGCACTTAGCCGACCTGATAAACTCAAGGTTACAATGGTCTGTCAGGACGACTATTTGCTGTGCAGCTCCCTGAAGAAGGTGTCTCCATTCTTTGAAGGCGGCAATAATGGCCAACAACTCTCTATTGCCCACATCGTAGTTTCTCTCAGCCGAAGACAACTGCTGGGAAAAGAAGGCACAGGGATGCAAGACATTCTTCTCACCTGTTCTCTGAGAGAGTATAGCTCCAACGGCACAGTCTGAAGCATCCACCTCTATTATGAAGGCAAGCTCGGGGTTGGGATGTACTAGGATAGGTGCAGTGGTAAATTTATCTTTTAGACGGGAAAATGCTTCCTGGGCTTGGGGAGTCCAGGAAAACCTAGACTCTTTCCGGGTAAGTTGAGTGATAGGTGACACTACCTCAGAGAAATTTCTAATGAAACGTCTATAGAAGTTGGCAAACCCGATGAAGCGCTGTACCTCCTTCACATTTTAGGACTTGGCCAATCCTTGATGGCTTGGGTTTTGCTTCCATCCATACTAATTCCTTGTGTAGACAGTACATACCCCAGAAATTGAATTTCGGTCCTATGGAATTCACACTTTTCAAGTTTGATGTAAAGATGATTTTGTCTTAGACGTTCCAAGACCATTCTCACATGTCCATGATGTTCCTCTGTGGAGTTAGAAAAAATTAGAATATCATCCAAATAAATTACCACGAATGTATCTAGGAGATCCCTGAAGATGTCATTCACCAAGTGTTGGAAAGTGGCTGGGGCGGTACTCAGACCAAAAGGCATAACTAGATATTCAAAGTGTCCATAGCGTGACCTGAATGCAGTCTTCCATTCATCCCCAGGTCTAATACGGACTAAGTTATAGGCCCACGAAGATCTAGTTTAGAAAAAATTTTGGCATGTCGCACTCTCTCCAATAACTCAGGGATTAAAGGCAATGGATAACGGTTTCTAATAGTAACCTTATTGAGTTCCCTATAGTCTACGCATGGTCTCAGAGATCCATTTTTCTTCTTTACAAAGAAGATGGGTGCACCTGCAGGAGATGAAGAGGGGCGTATGAAGCCCTTGGCTAGATTTTCATCTATGTAATCCTTTAAAGCCTTTAGCTCGGGCCCCGCCAGGGGTAGATCTTACCAAAAGGTATCTCTGCTCCAGGCAATAATTCAATTGGACAATCATATGGACGGTGAGGAGGAAGCTGGTCAGCGTTCTTCTTGTCACATAAATCCACATAGTCCTGGTATACAGCTGGTAGTTCAGGGACTGACATGATTCCTTTAGGAACAGAGCAAGCTGAAACTTTTGGACTCATCTGTTTCTCTGGAAAGTGTAATTCCTTGGTCTCCCAGTTAATGGTAGGATTCTGAGCCTGCAGCCATGGTAGCCCTAGAATAATGGGAAAGTGGGGAGAAGAGATAAGCATAAAGGACAGTTTCTCTTGATGATCTTTACCCATAAGAACCCTCAAAGGCTCTGTTTCCTGATCCACTGGTCCAGAGGTCAGCAGGGAGCCATCCACAGTTTCCATCTGTACTGGAGTAGCCTTCTTCACTGAACGTATTCCCTGTTTCAGAGCAAAGGAGACATCCATAAAATTTCCACTTGCCCCTGAGTCGATCATAGCAGAGCTAGACACCCAAGCTGAGTCAACCCAGAGTTTGATGGAAAGAAAGCAATGAGAATTGTTTTTCTTACAACTCAGCTGGGACACCGCTGAGGAAACTTGAAAAATGGCAGCGTTTACACAGTCAACGTCCTCAGAGGTAACGGAGTTTAAGTCCGAGAAATCAAGATCTGTTGCTGCAGATCTCTCTGGAGCCTGAGGCTCGGACCTGACAGATCCCCTCTCGCAACACTCACAATGAATGAGTGCTGCAGTAGTCTTACGAGAAGGCTGGGGCAGTTTATAATGAAGTGCCCTGACTTACCACAATAGAAACATAGATTCTCCTTAAAACGATGTTCCTTGCGTGCATCACTAACCCGTCGTTGTAAAGAGTCTACCTGCATGGGTTCAGGTTCAGGTTCCCGTGTAATCCTACTCAACGGTTCCTTAGCTGGAGAGGAAGGTAGGAAAAGGTTAGTACGATTGCTTTCGAACCATCTCTCTTGCCTGCGTTCAGTCAGACGAGTATCAATACGGATGCAGTAGTTAATAAAGTCACCTAACGCAGTGGGAGGGTCGGCACGAGCAAGTTCATCCTTAATCAGTGGAGATAACCCCTTTCGAAAAATAGATTTTTTGGCGGAACTGTCCCAGGTGGTATCAAGGGCCCATCTCCTGAAATCCAAGGCATATACAGCTACCGAGTGCTTACCTTGGCGCAAAGCTAACATGGCTGCTTCAGCTGTTGCACCTCGATTGGGGTCATCAAACACCTGCCCCATGGCTGAAATAAAATCATCAAGGTGATTCAAACAATCATCCTCAGTCTCAATCAGAGGGTTTGCCCACATTAAAGCCTTGTTGGTAAGCAACATAATTATAGTAAGCACCTTAGATCGTTCAGTGGGAAATTGTGAAGCATGTGCAGAAAAAAAAGATTGCATTGATTAATAAATCCCTGAATTTCTCACGTTCACCGCCAAAACGAAAAGGGGGCAACTTGGGAATCCCAGCACTCGGGGCTACGGCAGGAGCCTGGACTCGCCCTCTAGAACCTCAATCCTGGCTCGCAAATCCTGGGTAGTCTGTCCAACCACTTGCAAATTGTGATTATTGAGGTCCTGTAGATTTGTAAAACGGGTCTTTATATTCTGCAAATCTGCAAGGATATTATCAGTCACTCCGCAAAGTTCCTTTATGCGGGCCTCCATTTTCCAGATCTTTTAAGACAGGATTACTGGAAGAAGAGGAGAGAAAAAAAAAACAATAGTGTTCACCTGTGGCAACACTGCAGAGAGAAAAAAAAATTAAGGGAACTGCTCACCTGGAATGGTTGTGAGAAGTCACAACCACTATCATCACAGAAAGTTTCAACCAGACATCTGATATCCAGAGTTACAGCAGACAAAAAAGAGAAAAGAAAGGAAAAAAAAACAATAGTGTTTACCTGTGGTAACACTGCAAAAAGAAAAGACTTAAGGGAATTGCTCACCTGGAATGGTTGTGAGAAGTCACAACCACTGTCATCACAGAAAGTACAACCGGACGTCTGATATCCACAGTACAGCAGACACAGCCTTCCAGACCCAGCAGACACTAACGTTTTGGCTTCAGAATCTTGTAATGTATGTAGTACAGTTCATATAGCGTCTTGTGCTTGGGTGCGATGAAAACACAGGAGTCACAGGTTTGATATAGAAAAGTCCTGTATTACTTCATACAAGTTGGCAGAAATAGTCACACAGTTTGCAGACACAGAAACAGGAGACACAGCAGGCCAGAGTAATCCAAGCTCAGCAATCACTCTCCAATACAGATTCAGGATCTTCTTCTCTGTTACCGTAAGTCCATGCAAACGTGGGTCTTTCAAAGAGCAGGGTTCAGAGTCCACAAGTGCTTCAGAGTTCCTCAGTAGGAATAGCTGGAGTACAAGGTCCAAGGCTTACAGGAGTCAAGTCACAGGTTCACTGCAGGCTAGATTCTGAAGCACTGATTGCTCAGCTGTGGCTGCTTAAGAAGCAAAGGAGAGAATCAGGGCGGGAACATGCAAGCTGGAAACTCCATTTTGACTGAGGGCAAGATAGCTGCAGCAAGACAGAAAGTAAAATGGCTGACGAACAAACTGAGTTTCAGGAATATATACATAGAACCTTACACTCCCCCCGTCCTGCTCCGTGCTCTCCATCCTCCCCCGTCCTGCTCCGTGCTCTCCGTCCTCCCCCCAGTCCTGCTCCATGCTCTCCGTCCTCCCCCGTTCTGCTCCATGCTCTCTGTCCTCCCCCGTCCTGCTCCGTGCTCCTTGTCCTCCTCCATGCTCCCCCAATCCTCCTCCATCATACTCACCCTCCCGTGCCATCGCTGAACGTCCCGGCCGGCAATCCTGCGTTCTCCCCGGCTTCCTGCAGCTCTCCAGCGCTGAGCGGTGACGTAATACCGCTCATTAAGGCCATGAATATGGAGGCCACGCCCATGGGAGTGGCGTCGCGTCCATATTACATGACCTTAATGAGCGGGTATTACGTCACCGCTCAGCGCCGGAGAGCTGCAGGAAGCCGGGGAGAACGCAGGATTGCAGGGACGTTCAGCGATGGCATGGGGAGGGTGAGTATGATGTCCCAGCCACCGGCTCCTGCCACCGCATCCTCTCCCCCGCTGGTTTCTGCCCTATGACTCGTGTATAAGCCGAGGGGGCATTTTCAGCACAAAAAAAGGTGCTGAAAATCTCACCTTATACACGAGTATATATGGTACATGATATAGGAACTTTGTTTTTATCACCGTTTTTCTTGGTTTATGGATATGTGTTAACTATTGGCTTACTTCTAAATAATGATTTATTGTTAAAGATATTGAGTAATTTTATCTTTCATTTCATAAGGTTGTGATTAGTGTATTTTTTATTGAATATTTTACTGGCACACTTTGTGCACTGTATGTTTATTTTTGTATTTATCCTTTTATTAAAGCTGTATATACATTCCATTTGCTTCTTGGTAGGAGATAATAATTGCCTTTGTTAATATGGTTTCCAATTTCACATTGGAGGGTTTTTCATCAATGTATCTTTTGTTCGTATTAATCTACCGTATAGACTCATGTATAAGCCGACCCGTGTATAAGCCGACCCCCCTAATTTTGCCACAAAAAACTGGGAAAACTTATTGACTCGCGTATAAGCCTAGGGTGAAAAATTATTATGCCCCCATATGATGCTCCACAGATTATGCCCCCATATGCTGCACAGATTATGCCCAATATGCTCCACAGAATATGCCCCATATGCTCCAGATTATGCCCAATATGCTTGAGATTATGCCCCCATATGCTCCAGATTATGCCCCCATATATTCCACAGATTATGCCCCCGTATGATCCACAGATTATGCCCCCATATGCTCCAGATTATGTCCCCATATGTTCCACAGATTATGCCCCTATATGCTCCAGATTATGCCCCCATATATTCCACAGATTATGCCCCCATATGCTCCGTATTATGCCCCCATATGTTCCACAGATTATGTCCCCATATGCTCCAGATTATGCCCCCATATGCTCCAGATTATGCCCCATATGTTCCACAGTTTATGCCCCATATGCTCCAGATTATGACCCCATATGCTCCATATTATGCCCCCATATGTTCCACAGCTTATGCCCCCATATGCTCCATATTATGCCCCCATATGTTCCACAGTTTATGCCCCCATATGCTCCATTTAATGCCCCCATATGCTGCAGATTATGCCCCCATATGCTCCAGATTATGCCCCCATATGTTCCACAGTTTATGCCCCCATATGCTCCAGATTATGCCCCATATGCTGCTGCTGCAAAAAAAAATGACATACTCACCTCTCGTCGTTGGGGGCCAGGTGCCGGTGTCCTGAGCAGGCGGTGACACCGGCGCGCTATGGGGACAGGTGCCGGTGTCACCGCTCGCTCAGGACCCCGGCACCTGAGATATTTACCTGTCCTCTCTGCACCGCTGCGCTGCTCCCTCGGTCTGACTCCTCTGGCTGTGAATGATCAGGCAGGGGGCGCGGCGCTCACTAACGACGTCATCGCACCCTCTGCCTGATCATTCACAGCCAGAGGAGTCAGATGAGGACGCAGCGGTGGACCGAGGGACAGGTAAATATCGCTATACTCACCCCTCCACCGGCGCGGTCTCTGCAGCCTCTCCTCTTCTCCCGGCGCTCTCTGCAGCGCTTCCTTCCTACAGCGGTCACATGGTACCACTCATTAAAGTCATGAATATGTGCATATTCATGACTTTAATGAGCGGTACCATGTGACCGCTGCAGGAAGGAGCAGGAGATCGTGGGAGAAGCAGGGGGGCTGCAGTGACCGCGCCGGCGGAGAGGTGAGTATAATCCGACACCCCGCTCGCCCTCCCCGCCGACCCCGTATATGACCCCCGTATAAGCCAAGACTGTGACTTTCAGCCCTAAAAAATGGGCTGAAAATCTCGGCTTATACTCGAGTATATACGGTAATTGTCTACTGCATATTGAGGAGTCTGTCTTATATCTATTACGCATGCACAGTACAGACCAGTGATATATATATATATTTTCGGTATATATACAGTATACATACACGTAAATATATATGTATATATATATATATATATATATATAAGAATAGCCCTGTCTATTTATTATCATGCAGTTGGTATTTGTTATATTATTATATTATAGTATTTGTGTTAGTGTTTATCTTCGTTTTGGTCGCTTTGTTATAATATTGCTTTGTTGTTAATATGTTTTGTACTATTCATAACATGATTATTGGGCTCTTTATAGCTCACTGCAAGGAATACCCTGAGAATCCATTAAAAACAGGGCAGTCTCGTAAAATATCACAAGAGTCAGAGCATGACCATGTTACACACCAACCTGCTCCTGATCCATATGGACAATTTTTTACTTCAGGGTAAGTATTTTGAACCCATAAGCACAATTTTATAACACTGGGTCATGAAAGTTAAAAATTAGGTTTTTTTTCCACTAAAATGTTGCTTTAACAGCAGTTTTTTTTATTCTCTCAAGAGGTTATGGGAGAAAATAGACCGCAGAAATTTGTAAGCAATTTGGTTTCTTAACTGATTTGTACAAATTATTAAAGCAAACCTTTCACCTGGTTTGGCGGTTACGACCACTGCTTTTAATTGCTTATCTAGAGCATTCTATAATGGTGTAGCTAAGCCCCCGATCCGACCTGCAAGAGAAGAAAAATAACTTTTATTATACTCACCTGCAGGGCGGTCTGACGGGAAAGATCAGAGAGGTCCAGCGCCTGCGCACTGCAGTACTTTGCTCTGCCCTCAACAGGTCAGATATGTACGCCTGCGCAGGAGTGTGATGCCAGGGAGCCATGAAACAAGCAGGATGGTGGCATTGCAAAAAGATGGGAGGCGCAGAACCATGACCTGCGACATCCATCGCACCGGACCGCCCCGCTGGTGAGTGTAATAAAACGTATTTTTCTTATCTTGCAGGTTGGGTTGGGGGATTATCTACAGCATTATAGAATGCTGTGGATAAGCCCTGAAAGGCAGTGGATGTAACTCGCATCAGCCAAACCTGGTGACAGGTTCCCTTTTGTGACATATAAAAAAAGTGGATTGTGAATTGATTCTTCTTGATATTTTTTTTACATGATAAATAACAGGGGTATTATCACCAAACCTCCCAAAGCATGTAAAGAGGACAAAAAACTCAAGATTCAGTTAAACACTAGCAGGAGTAGGTGAATGAATGATAACCAAAAGAGTATAATCCTTAAAATTAAATCTTTATTAAATAAATATATATATATGACAACAAAATAAAAAAAGTGAAAAACTACTGGACACTATGTGCACAAGGACAGGGTGTTACCACTGCAATAGAACAGTTAAAGATCACTCCATACATGAAAAAATATATTAATAGTATAACCTCAACACTTTTGCAAGTGACATCTCTCAGAGAAAAGTGCAATGTTCAAACCTCCATAAACTATTTTTAAATGTAATAGATATATGTAGTAAAGAATCTCATATAGCCATAACGTATGGACATGTGCAAACCAATACAAAATAGATCCACTGATATAGCAGCATCAATAATTAGGTAAATATAAGGTGCATTGTGCTTCATCAGCTACAGCAGCATTTAACATGTTAACAGCTGTGGATGTATCACGATTCCACCCGCGGCTGTTGGGGGCACATGACAGCTGATCAGATCAGCTGTCATTTTCTTTAAAAGGTGGCGGCTCATCGCCAGAGCCCGCACCAAACAGGGGTAGATGTCCAATGTTGGAAGTTAAGGGGTTAAACAGCATATGTAAACTGAATGATCTATGGTCTGCCTGTGTGAACAGGCCATTGAAGGACTAACAATGAGTATGTGTTTATGTTTACTGATTGGTGGTCATATTATGAGGCCAGATGATCCATGTAAACAGACCTTTAAAATTCCAAAGCCAAATTTCACACTAATATAATACATATATGTAACACCTAACAGCATATAATTGCCACAAATAATGGCCCTACAATAAGTCAAATTTCCTAAACAAACTAAAATCCTCTTGTTATTTTTGTGTTTTGCAAGCGTAATAAAATCCATGTTTGGGCCAAGATTAGGGATGAGATGTGGAAGGTCCTGTTCCTCAGAAACACACGTCATCCCTGCTGCGGCTCTGCTACAGAGACTCTCCGGATGGGGAGAGGCCTATGGAAGCTGAATTCATCCCTTCTGGAAGAAGCGGAAGTAAGACTGTCCTTTGAGGAATTTCTTCAGAGCCAGGGGTGAATGCGTGGGTATGTGTATATGAGGGGAAAAGACGGATTTTGGTATGCACCAAATTTCCCCAGCTTTGCCAAATTCCTGTGACTGTGTTTTGTGAACTACATTAATTTTGCATGGTATGCACCAAATTTCCCCAGCTTTGCCAAATTCCTGTGACTGTGTTTTGTGAACTACATTAATTTTGCATGGTATGCACCAAATTTCCCCAGCTTTGCCAAATTCCTGTGACTGTGTTTTGTGAACTACATTAATTTTGCATGGTATGCACCAAATTTCCCCAGCTTTGCCAAATTCCTGTGACTGTGTTTTGTGAACTACATTAATTTTGCATGGTATGCACCAAATTTCCCCAGCTTTGCCAAATTCCTGTGACTATGTTTTGTGAACTACATTAATTTTGCATGGTATGCACCAAATTTCCCCAGCTTTGCCAGATTCCTGTGACTGTGTTTTGTGAACTACATTAATTTTGCATGGTATGCACCAAATTGCCCCAGCTTTGCCAAATTCCTGTGACTGTGTTTTGTGAACTACATTAATTTTGCATGGTATGCACCAAATTTCCCCAGCTTTGCCAAATTCCTGTGACTATGTTTTGTGAACTACATTAATTTTGCATGGTATGCACCAAATTTCCCAGCTTTGCCAAATTCCTGTGACTGTGTTTTGTGAACTACATTAATTTTGCATGGTATGCACCAAATTTCCCCAGCTTTGCCAAATTCCTGTGACTGTGTTTTGTGAACTACATTAATTTTGCATGGTATGCACCAAATTTCCCCAGCTTTGCCAAATTCCTGTGACTGTGTTTTGTGAACTACATTAATTTTGCATGGTATGCACCAAATTTCCCCAGCTTTGCCAAATTCCTGTGACTGTGTTTTGTGAACTACATTAATTTTGCATGGTATGCACCAAATTTCCCCAGCTTTGCCAAATTCCTGTGACTGTGTTTTGTGAACTACATTAATTTTGCATGGTATGCACCAAATTTCCCCAGCTTTGCCAAATTCCTGTGACTGTGTTTTGTGAACTACATTAATTTTGCATGGTATGCACCAAATTACCCCAGCTTTGCCAAATTCCTGTGACTGTGTTTTGTGAACTACATTAATTTTGCATGGTATGCACCAAATTTCCCCAGCTTTGCCAAATTCCTGTGACTGTGTTTTGTGAACTACATTAATTTTGCATGGTATGCAATCATCTATGCAGCTTTTTCTCTGTTTTTGACTGTTTATGAAGTGCATATAGTATCCCTGGCATTTCACTTACCCATCTTCCTGTATTCACAATGCATTCATTCCCCTTGTGTCTTACATGCATACCTGAGCTGCCAGTCCCTTCCCCCTCTTTTATTAGCTTTGCTTAACTGTGACCATGTGGTCTGGGTAATCACGCCCACAACCCCCCTCACAGCTGCTTCCTCTCAAGTGCACATTTAGCCTCAGACACGAGTCTGACAAGACGAGTCTGACCTCCATCTTTCAACTTCCATCTTTCAAATTACAGATTTCTAATTATTATACTATGAATTAGACTAGAATTGGACTGGAATTTGACTGTAAGTTGACAGAACATATAACCACTACCATGTTTCTTTTCTTTTCACTTTCACCCCATACTACTTACTTTTTTCCTACTCCCTGTAATCCCCCCACCTAGTAAGGAAGTAGTCATTTTCCCCTCCATTCTCCCCAGACATCTCACCTTCTCCTCAGAACTGTTCCTCCAAGTACAATCCTTTTTCTCCAGAAACACACGGCCACACCATGTCTTATCCTGTTCCCACCTTCTAACGCTCTGTTTGTTACTCCTCACTGCTGGTGACATATCCCCAAATCCTGGCCCTCCTCAACACATCCCCACACTCACTTCTATCACCCTGCCACGATCCTCTACACGTCTTCGCAACCATGATAACCTCATACCCATTCACCCAGCCCCTACTCCCCCGGTCCCCCTACCTGGAGCACTATGGAACGCACGCTCTGTCTGCAATAAACTGTCATTTATCCACGACCTCTTCATCACCAATAAACTCTCCTTCCTTGGCATCACCGAAACCTGGCTCACCCCCTCGACTCAGCCTCACCAGCTGCACTCTCATACAGTGGATTCCACCTATCTCACACCCCCCGCCCCAGCAACAAACGTGGTGGAGGAGTTGGTTTGCTCCTATCTGACACCTGCTCCTTTGCCCCAATTCCACTACCCCCCTCCGCTACTACTCCCTCATTTGAGGTGCACTCCGTCCCATCTACTCCCCCTCCAACCTCCACTGGCTGTCATCTACCGCCCCCCAGAACTTGCCATCTCCACCTTTCTCGATCACTTCACCACCTGGCTGCTCCATTTCCTCTCTGTTGACATCCCCACTATCATTATGGGTGACTTCAACATCCCCATTGATGCTTCCACCCCAGCGGCCTCTAAACTTTGATCGCTCACTGCCTCCTTTGGCCTCACTCAATGGTCCTCTGCGGCCACTCACAAAGATGGTCACACGCTCGACCTTATCTTCACCCTCCTCTGTTCCCTTACTAATCTCACTAACTCACCCCTTCCCCTGTCTGACCACAACCTACTGACGTTCTCTTCTCTCTCCTCTTCTAGTGCACAACCCCCACTCCACAAACTCACTCACCCTCGCAGAAATCTCAAACACCTCAATTTACCAATGCTCTCTGAGTCCCTCCTCCCTCTTACAGACATATCTTCACTTAATGACACAGATTCTGCTGCCACCTTTTATAACACTGCAATAACAGCAGCACTTGATTCGGCTGCCCCCCTCACACATAGCAAAACTTGTACAATCAACAGGCAGCCCTGGCTGACCAGCCTCACCAAAGAACTGAGACGGGCTTCCAGGGTTGCTGAGCGGAGATGGAAAAAATCCCGCTCTGCCGAGCACCTAACCGCATACAAGCAGTCCCTCACCAGCTTCAAATCCACACTCACTGCTGCAAAGCAAACTTACTTCTCATCTCTCATATCCTCCCTGTCTCACAACCCTAAACAGCTCTTCAACACTTTCAATTCTCTACTCTGTCCCCCAGCACCTCCCCCTTCTCCTCTCATTTCTGCTGAAGACTTTGCCTCTTTCTTTAAGCAGAAGATCGATACGATCAGAGAAAGCTTTGGCCCACAGCCCCCATTGCCCCTCTAGCTGCTCAACCCTCTTCCTCCAAAGCCAACTTCTCCACCATGACAGAAGATCAGCTTTCCACCCTCCTATCAAGATCACACCTCACCACTTGCATGCTTGACCCGCTGCCATCCCACCTCATCCCTAGCCTCGCCACTGTCTTCACCCCTACTCTAACACACCTCTTCAACCTCTCACTTACAAATGGTGTCTTCCCCTCATCCTTCAAACATGCCTCGATCACACCCATTCTCAAAAAGACCTCCCTTGACCCATCCTCTGTGTCTAGCTATCGCCCGATATCTCTTCTCCCTTATGCCTCAAAACTACTGGAACAGCATGTCCATCTTGAACTGTCCTCCTACCTCTCCTCCTGCTCCCTCTTTGACCGCTTACAATCAGGCTTCCGACTGCATCACTCAACTGAAACTGCCCTAACTAAAGTCACCAACGACCTACTAACCACCAAGAGCAAGCATCACTACTCTGTCCTCCTTCTCCTGGACCTGTCTTCTGCCTTCGACACTGTGGACCATTCCCTCCTGTTACAGATTCTCTCATCTCTTGGCATCACAGGCTCGGCCCTATCCTGGATCTCATCATATCTAACAAACCGAACTTTCAGTGTCTCCCTCTCCCACACCACCTCCTCACCTCGCCCCCTGTCTGTCGGTGTTCCCCAAGGCTCAGTTCTTGGACCCCTACTCTTCTCCATCTACACCCTCGGCCTGGGACAGCTCATAGAATCCCATGGTCTTCAGTATCATCTCTACGCCGACGACACGCAGATCTACCTATCTGGACCTGACCTCACCTCCTTACTGACCAAAATCCCACAATGTCTGTCTGCTATTTCTGCTTTCTTCTCTGCTCGCTTTCTAAAACTGAACATGGACAAAACAGAATTTATCATCTTTCCCCCATCTCACTCTACCCCCCCACCAGACCTGTCCATTAACATCAATGGCTGCTCACTTTCCCCAGTCCCGCACGCTCGGTGCCTCGGAGTGATCCTCGACTCTGCCCTCTCTTTCAAGCCACATGTCCAAACCCTAGCCTCCTCCTGCCGTCTCAAACTCAAAAATATTTCCCGGATCCGTGCATTCCTTGACCATGAAAGTACAAAAACACTAGTGCATGCCCTCATCATCTCCCGCCTCGACTACTGCAACCTCCTACTCTCTGGCCTTCCCTCTAGCACTCTGGCACCACTCCAATCCATCCTGCACTCTGCTGCACGACTAATACACTTGTCTCCCCGCTATTCCCCAGCCTCTCCTCTCTGCCAAGCCCTTCATTGGCTTCCTATCATTCAGAGGCTCCAGTTCAAAACCCTAACCATGACCTACAAAGCCATCCACAATCTGTCTCCTCCATACATCTGTGACATGGTCTCCCGGTACATACCCACACGCAACCTTCGATCCTCTCAAGATCTCCTCCTCTACTCCCCTCTTATCTCTTCTTCCCACAACCGCATACAAAGCTTCTCCTGTGCCTCTCCCATACTCTGGAACTCTCTACCCCAACACATCAGACTCGCGCCTACCATGGAAACCTTCAAAAAGAACCTGAAGACCCACCTCTTCCGACAAGCCTACAACCTGCAGTGATCATCAGTCTACTGAACCACCGCACGATCAGCTCTTCCCTCTCCTAGTGTATCCTCACCCATCCCTGTAGACTGTGAGCCCTTGCGGGCATGGTCCTCTCTCCTTCTGTACTTGTGTGTGCCTTGTATTGCTCATGTTTACTGTACTTGTCTATATTTGCCCCTCTTCACATGTAAAGCGCCATGGAATAAATGGCGCTATATAAATCTATAATAATAATAATAATAATGAGAAGACCCTTGGATGTTTGAGTTTGCCAGGTTTGCCCAAACTGGAGTAAGGCAATGTTCACACGTTGCATCTTTGCTGCTTTTTTTCTGCAGGCAAAACCTGCTCTCTTGGCAGTAAAGCAGCTTCTTACAAAAAGGAGGTTCTGCTGCATATTTTGCTGCATTTTTTTATGTTTTTTTTCTGCGTTTTTAAGGATCCCGAAGTTTAGCTTTGCTTCTGTGGGGCGCCCAGGGTGGTAGTCATTGCGAGGGGCTACTGTTCCAGTACAACCTGGCACCCCACAAAGAAAAGATAATATCTCGTCTGTTGTGTGGTGTGGAAGTTAAACAAAACTCACATTTCAGTTAGCAGATCCTGCTGGTTCCATAGTCTTGTCTCCGGACGATATCACACACTCAGGAACAGCCGCCGTATTCCGCTTTAACAGTGCAACCTTACTTGATAACAAAGAATCCATGGCAGTTTCAGTACAGCACAAGTTCATATTTTCAGCCTAAGCTTTCCTTCTCAATGCTGGCTCCTCTAGCCTCTTAGATGCTCGTCCTGGCTCTGGGGTCCCCATATTCCTGTGTCCACTTTCCCGTACTGGTTCCAACTCCGGCTCCCTTCACTGGGAAATGAAAAAGGTTCCACTGTCCTGATTCGAGCCGTAGGCTCCATATTTTCTAAGGCTCACCAATGTACCAAGTGGAGGCTGACAGCATTTTGCTTTTCCCAAGCGTTGTGTGCCTTTCCGTACTATGTGGCCCTCTGGCCTGTTTTGCCTTCTCCCCAAATCTCTCTCCAGCACTTTCTTAACTTTACAACTATAGTACACTACTTTACACAACTAACTTTGAGTGAAAAACTCACTCACTTTTACCCTCCCAACTTGGAAATCCCCTACTTTAACTATTCTTCTACTGGCACCCTAGTTTCCTCACTCTATTGTTCACAACTATGCTAAACCTAATCCTATCCCAATTTATAGCTACCTTTTTTTCTTATCCTTTACATCTTTCTCTAATCTTGTAACTATATCAAACACATAAAGTTAGTTGTAAAACCCTTATACAATATAAAAACCACATTATCATTAGTAAGGTACCCATAAGCATCATTTACATTACCACTCATTAATTGTATGCAAATGAACACTAGGGGGAGATGCACATGACAGCTTCTGTCACACGCTTACACTTCCACCATAGGAGCATGATCACAGGGCAACAATGAAAGACATATGTGAAACCATTTTTGGAAAAAGGGCAATTTCATCAAATTATTTTAAGGGAAATAGATTTTTATGTCTAAAAAATAGTGACTATTCTAGACAAAAAAGTTCAAATGAGTTAATGAAAAAATGCACAATTACAAAAGTAACAGCGGGGGGAGGTGAATTCAATAGGAATAGTTTTCCTAATACATGGACAGAGCATCGAGTTTGTAGTATTCTGTTTATTTTCAGACTTTGGTCAGCCACAGGCATTGTTAAATTTTATACCTCAGTTGGACAATGGTTATTTTGTACACATCACTAATTTACTTAACCCCTTAACGACCGCCGATATGCCTTTTAACGGCGGTCATTAAGGGTACTTAAACCACAGCGCCGTTAATTAACGGTGCTGTGGAAAAAGTGAATAGCGCCCCCCAGGGGTGCATTTTCTCCGGGGTCTCGGTTACCGGGGGTAGCCGAGACCCCAGAGAACATGAATCGGGTCGACACCGATGTTGCAATCGCCGTTATTAACCCTATAACGGCGATCGCAACAAAAAAAAAAAGTTGTGCCATTTAATTTCTCTGTCCTCTGATGTCATCGGACATCAGAGGACAGAGAAAAAGTGTGGCCCCCGATCCCCTGCATGTGGCCCCTGGCCCCTACATTGTCCCCCGGTGCCGCCGCTATGAAGATCCCGGTGTTGCGATCGCCGCTATACAAGCATAACGGCGATCGCAAAAAAAAAAAAAAAAAGATTTCTCTCCCCTCTGATGTGGTCGCACATCAGAGGGGAGAAAATGAGGGTCCCCATGTCCCCCTGAACCACCCCTGTACCTGCCGGTGTCCTCCCCCTGGCCTCCGATCCTCCCGGTCTTCTTCCTGAAAAAAAAAAATGGCGGGCGCATGCGCAGTGCGCCCGCCGATCTGCTTGGCGGCAGATTCAAATTTTTTTTCATTCATTCTCCAGAAAGTGCATTTTGATCACTGTGATAAACTATCACAGTGATCAAAATAAAAAAAACAGTACATAACCCCCCATTTATCACCCCCTTAGTTAGGGACATATAATAAAAAATAGAAATTTATTTATTTTCATTTTTCCGTTAGGGTTAGGGTTATAATTAGGGTTAGGGTTATAATTAGGGTTAGGTTTAGCATTAGGGTTAGCATTAGGGTTAGGGTTAGCATTGGGGTTAGGGTTAGGCTGGGTTCATACTGCGTTATGGCAGTCCGTTAGATGGACTGTGTTACACCGCGGTATAACGCGGTGTAACGCAGTCCGTTAACGCTGCCATTCACCCCCATTTGAGGGCGCATCGCGACGCATGCCATAAAGCGGCATGTGTTCGCGACGTGCCATCATTCAGTGACGGAGCCTCGGACGCGGGCTGCAGCGTCTGGACTCCGTCACAGCTGGCGCAGATGAATCATCTGCTGATTCCTCTGCGCTAGCGGGTATAGCATAACGCGATCGCGTTATGCTATACCGTTACCAGCCCGTCAACGCTATGTGTTGAACGGGCTGGTAAAACGCAAAATGAACCTAGCCTTAGGATTAGGGTTATAATTAGGGTTTGAATTAGGGTTAGGGTTTCAATTAGGGTTAGGATTACAATTAGAGTTAGGGTTACAATTAAGGTTAGGGTTACAATTAGGGTTGGAATTAGGGTTGGGATTTAGGTTAGGATAAGTCAAATGGCGCTCCCTCCCTTCCGAGCCCTGCCGTGCGCCCAAACAGTGGTTTACCCCAACATAAGGAGTATCAGCGTACTCAGGACAAATTGCACACCAATTTTGGGGTTCTAATTTCTCCTGTTACCCTTGGGAAAATAAAAAATAGCTGGCTAAAAAAATCATTTTTGAGAAAAAAAATGATTTTTTATTTTCACAGCTCTGCGTTTATAAATTTCTGTGAAACACTTGGGGTTTCAAAGTGCTCACCACACATCTAGATAAGTTCCTTAAGGGATCTAGTTTCCAAAATGGGGTCACTTGTGGGGGGTTTCCACTGTTTAGACACATCAGGGGGTCTCCAAACACGACGTGGCATTCAAAAAGTCAAATGGCGCTCCCTCCCTTCTGAGCTCTGCCGTGCGCCCAAACAGTGGTTTACCCCAACATTTGGGGTATCAGCGTACTCAGGACAAATTGCACACCAATTTTGGGGTTCTAATTTCCCTTGTTACCCTTGGGAAAATAAAAAATAGCTGGCTAAAAAAATCATTTTTGAGAAAAAAAATGATTTTTCATTTTCACGGCTTTGCGTTTATAAATTTCTGTGAAGCACTTGGGGGTTCAAAGTGCTCACCACACATCTAGATAAGTTCCTTAGTTTCCAAAATGGTGTCACTTGCAGGGGGTTTCTACTGTTTAGGCACATCAAGGGCTCTGCAAACACAACATGACGCCGCAGAACATTCCATCAAAGTCTGCATTACAAAATGGCGCTCCTTCCCTTCCAAGCACTCCCATGCACCCAAACAGTGGTTTCACCCCACATATGGGGTATCAGCGTACACAGGAAAAATTGCACAACTACTTTTTGGGTCCAATTTCTCCTGTTACCCTTGGGAAAATAAAAAAAATAGCAGGCTAAAGAATCATTTTTGAGGAAAAAAATGATTTTTTATTTTCACGGCTCTACGCTTATTAATTTCTGTGAAGCACTTGGGGGTTCAAAGTGCTCACCACACATCTAGATAAGTTCCTTAAGGGGTCTAGTTTCCAAAATGGTGTGATTTGTGGGGGGTTTCGACTGTTTAGGCGTATCAGGGGCTCTCCAAACGCGACATGGCGTCCAATTTCAATTCCAGCCAATTTTGGTTTGAAAAAGTCAAACGGCGCTCCTTCCCTTCCAAGCCCTGCCGTGCGCCCAAACAGTGGTCCCACCCCACATAGGGGGTATCAGCGTACTCAGGACAAATTGGACAACAACTTGTGTGGTCTAATTTCTCCTGTTACCCTTGGGAAAATAAAAAATTGGGTACTAAACGATCAGGTTTGTGGAAAAAATATGACTTTTTATTTTCATGCCGGGGAGTTAAAAAATTTCTGTGAAGCACTTGGGGGTTTAAAGTGCTCACCACACATCTATATAAGTTCCTTAGGGGGTCTAGTTTCCAAAATGGTGTCACTTGTGGGGGGTTTCCACTGTTTAGACACATTAGGGCCTCTACAAACGCGACATGGCGTCCAGCCAATTCTGAGTTGAAAAAGTCAAACGGCGCTCCTTCCCTTCCAAGCTCTGCCATGCACCCAAACAGTGGTTTACCCCCACATATGGGGTATCAGCATGCTCAGGACAAATTGCACAAAAACTTTTGGGGTCTTGTTACCCTTGGGAAAATAAAAATTGGGGTGAACAGATCATTTTTGTGGAAAAAATATGATTTTTTATTTTCACGGTTCTATGTTATAAACTTCTGTGAAGCACTTGGAGGTTCAAAATGCTCACCACACATCTAGATAAGTTCCTTAGGGGGTCTAATTTCCAAAATGGGGTCACTTGTTGGGGGTTTCCACTGTTTAGACACATCAGGGCCTCTACAAACACGACATGACGTCCAGCCAATTCTGCGTTGAAAAAGTCAAACGGCGCTCCTTCCCTTCCAAGCTCTGCCATGCACCCAAACAGTGGTTTACCCCCACATATGGGGTATCAGCATGCTCAGGACAAATTGCACAAAAACTTTTGGGGTCTTGTTACCCTTGGGAAAATAAAAATTGGGGTGAAAAGATTGTTTTTGTGGAATAAATATGATTTTTTATTTTCACTGTTCTATGTTATAAACTTCTGTGAAGCACTTGGAGGTTCAAAGTGCTCACCACACATCTAGATAAGTTCCTTAGGGGGTCTAGTCTCCAAAATGGGGTCACTTGTGATGGGTTTCCACTGTTTAGACACATCAGGGCCTCTACAAACGCGACATGGCATCCAGCCAATTCTGCGTTGAAAAAGTCAAATGTTGCTCCTTCCCTTGCGACCTCTGCCGTGCGCCCAAAAAGTGGTTTACCCCCACATATGGGGTATCGGCTTATTCAGGAGAAATTGGCACACAAATTTTGTGGTTCATTTTTTCTTTTAACAGTTGTGAAAATAAAAAAAATAGGTTCCGAAGTAAAGTTTTTGCAAAAAAAGTTAAATGTTAATTTTTTCCTTCCACATTGCTTCAGTTCCTGTGAAGCACGTAAAGGGTTAATAAACTTCTTGAATGTGGTTTAGAGCACCTTGAGGGGTGCAGTTTTTAGACTGGTGTCACTTTTGGGTATTTTCTATCGTATAGACCCCTCAAAGTGACTTCAAATGTGATGTGGTCCCTAAAATAAAAATGGTGTTGTAAAAATGAGAAATCGCTGGTCAACTTTTAACCCTTATAACTTCGTAAGAAAAAAAAATTTTGTTCCCAAAAATGTAAAGTAGACATGTGGGAAATGTTATTTATTAAGAAATTTGTGTGACATATCTCTCTGATTTAAGGGCATAAAAATGTAAAGTTTGAAAATTGTTACATTTTCAAAATTTTCGCCATATTTCCGTTTTTTTCATAAATAAACACAAGTCATATCAAAGAAATTTTACCACTAACGTGAAGTACAATATGTCACGAAAAAACATTCTCAGAATCAGCTGGATTCGTTAAAGCGTTCCAGAGTTATAACCTCATAAATTGACAGTGGTCAGAATTGTAAAAATTGGCCCTATCATTAAGCTGCAAAATGGCTCTGTCACTAAGGGGTTAAACTTAACTGTATTTATCCCAACTGCCATTCTCAACTGTCATAAACACCAAGACGTTATGTTTTAAACTTGGGAAAATCACAAAAATAAATGGGTTTCATATAATGCTGTACCTGCTTTTTTTCACTAAAATCGCAGAAAACCTGATACCTTTGTTTGTTGCAGCATTTTTGCTCCATTTTTGCACTTACCCATTGTTTCCTATGGGTGAAAAATGCTGCAAAAATGCTGAAAAAGCACTGGAAGAAGTGACATGCTGCAGTTTTAAAAAAGCACAGCAGTTTTCCAAATCAGTCAGGAAAATAAAACCAATGTGTGTGCATGAGATTCTCAAACCTCATAGGCTTTGCTGGTGCTATAAAACACAGCTTAAAATTTGCAAAAACGCAGCAAAAATGCAATGTGTGAACATAACCTAAAATGTTTGGTTCAGTATACGAACTTGACCCATTTACTGACCCCAAATCTGAACTTAATATTAGTCAATGGGGACTCGAACTTTGATGCAAAAGGAAGCTAAATGGAGGCAAGAACAGGATAAGTCTGACGAAGAAGGTCCGTGTACCTTTGAAACGCGTCGGAAAAGATTTTTGACCCTTCCTGCCTCCTGTACTACGGTGATGTCACCATTTTTTGTCCCGCCCCGTCCTGTCCATCTCGTACTAGCGGCGCCTTGTGGCCTGAGGACGCTGCGCTGCATCCGGACTTTCAGCGCTCCGTCACAGCAAGCTTGTTCCAGCTGCAGGGAGGACGCTCCCTGCCCCGGCACTCTCGGTGTGCCCGCTCTGTGTGCGTGGTCCGAACATCACCTGTACTGAGTCAGGATCTCCTCCTTCCTTGATCCAGTCCCCTGCTGTCACGCCAGTAAGTGTACTACATTAACATCTAAGCGTATGCCTGACATTTAATACTGTCACATCTACATCCACTCTGTATATTTTCACTTTGTGTGGGTATTTTCTCTTGCATGTACTGTATTAAAGGCGCAGGTAGTTAGTTGATTTTACAAGAACAGGATAAGTGCCCTGTAAACAAATTTGGATAGGTAAATGACTGAAAGGGGTTGTCGACTACTGGGACAACCCCTTTCAAGTTTTTTGTTTATTTTATTTGGGAGTTGAATACTGGCTAGGTGCATCAGGTTTAGTTGTCTAGTCATCCAAAGGTATGGACAAATCCTGTGGGATCCACACCTACTTCATTTTAAGGAATGTTGTTTTCCCCACATTGGAAGCAGACAGGCAGATATGTCTATCTGTGATCACACACCCGGCCATGATAAACACACGTTCCAACAGTACAATTGCCTCAGTGCAGGCCAGCACTTCCAAGGTATAAAGGGCAAGCACAGGCTATGTCTCCAATGTGGAGACCCAGAAGTTAAATGGGGTAGACCCATCAGTTAGTATGTGGAGACGTGTGAGCTGAAACTCTTCAACCATGTTGTAATGATGTCTCCTGCTAATAAAGTCCATATCAGATAGAGGTGCTGGCAGTTGCGGCATGCTCATAAAGTTTTGCCACATTTTGGCTGGGTAATTCCTGCCTTCCAAGGTGGTGGTGGTGCCCCAGCTGTGTTGGTGACTTCCTCCTCCTACTCTGCCTTGTCCTTCACTGCCAAACTGTCTCCTGGATACACAGTTGCATACCTGGGCACTATTGTGACTGTTAACCAACCCTCCAAGCCATGTGTGGACCACAGGCCTGATAACAGTGTGAATTGGTCCTGCCTCTCGTGCTCCTCTTCTTCCTGTGCTACCACCTCATCCAGCATTGCCTGAATTGTTTTTTCCAACAGGCACATAAATGGTATAGTAACGCTGATGATGGAATCATCATCAGTACTGGCCATATTGGTGGAGTATTCAAAGCAGCGCAACATGGCACATACGTGCTACATGGAGGCCTACTCATTGATTGTGAAGTGGTGTTGCTCTGCAGAGCGACTTACTCGTGTGTGCTGCAGCTAAAACTCCACTATTGCCTGCTGCTTCTCACACAATCTTTCCAGCATATGCAGGGTGCAGCTGCACCTTGTTGGTGTGTCGCATATGAGGCAATGAGCAGGAAGGCAGAAGTGATGCTGCAGTGCAGACAGGCGAGCAGCAGCAGGGTGAGAATGCTGAAAGCACGTACACACTGTCCGCACTTTCAGCAGCAATTCTGCACCACTAAGTTCAGCACATGTACCAGGCAAAGCATGTGCATCAAATCGGCTAGGCCCAGAGCTGCTACAAGATTTAACTCCTTATCGCACAACAACAGGACTGGCTTCAGGTTCACCAGCACCAACCACTCATTTGTCTGCTGTTTGATCCCCATCCCCAGCTCCAGCACATTGTGGGATTTGTCCCCCAAACAGAGGAGTTTATGAACAGCCTGCTGTCATTTCCTCCTGGCTGTGCTAAAGTTTGTTGTGCAGGTCTTACTGTGACTGATGAGGAGGTGATGGATGAAGCAGAGTAGGAGGAGGAGGCAACATGGACAGAGAAATGTCAAGCAATCATCAGTGGTGGTAGAACATGAGCTAGAATGCCTTTCGCTTCTGTCCCAGCCTCCACTACATTTACCCAGTCGTCAGTTAGGGAGATGTGACGTCCCTGTCTGTGCTTACTGATCCATACACTGGTGGTTATGTGGACATTGCCACTGACTGCATTGCACAGTGCACACTTTATTTTGTCTGCATCATGAGTGTGCAAGGCTGGAAAAGCACACCTGGAAAAGTAGTGGCAGCTGGGAAAAACGTTCTGCGGGGGGCAACCAATGCCATCAATTTTTTTAAACTCTCAATCTCCACCAGCTGGAATGGCAGCATTTCAAATGCCAGTAATTTCAAAATTCTGTTATTCAGGACTATTTCTCATGGGTGGGAAGTGGGGAATCTCTTTTCTTGGAGGGTTTGGCGGATGGAAAGCTGAACACTTCCATGGGACGGTGTGTAGATCCTCGGTGACACTGGTGGTGGTGATGCTGTCACATCCTCTATTTGCGGGGAGGTGGGTGGCCCTGTTGATCATGAGCGGGAGGAAGCTGCAGCAGAAGAGGGAGCAGGAGG
>JARQOD010000008.1:46754031-46829706 GCA_033576555.1 Oophaga sylvatica
TTTATTTTTCTTTGTGATTTACCATTTGTTTTTTGTTCATGCAGGACACAGAAGAGGCTGTCTCCACACCTCCAACTGAACAAGACAGCATGCCGTTGATCATAGACGAAGTAGTCGAGCCACCATCATCTGTGTGGAGGCGGCTTTCACTTTCAGGAACGAAAAGGAAGGCTCCCACCTCGGCTCCCACCTCGGCTACTTCTGAATTGGTGGAAATTGCTAAAAAAGTTCTTACGGCAGAAAAAGAACAAACTAAAATAACTGGCTTTGCATATTTTGCTAATGAGAAGCTGCCTACACTAGATCCTGTTCAGCGGCTTCATGCTGAGAGACTGATGTTTGAGGTACTGAATCAAGCGTCTTTTGGAACCCTGGACAACAGATATGTCGTGATGCCAAGACCGCAGTACCCAGACTACTCATGGCCGCACAATCCTGTGCCGAACCCAGTTGGGATAAACCCAAACGCTGGTGCTCCCCCTTATTTTTATTCACCGCAGAGGCAGCGTGGTAATAGCAACGATCCATCTTACCAGCAGTTGTAGTTTTTAACCCCTCTCTGACATTAGACGTACTATCCCGTCCATAAAACCCGTGCCATTCTGACCATGGACGGGATAGTACGTCATAGGCGATTAGCTGCGCTCCCGGAGGGAGCGCAGCTAATCGCCGCCGGGTGTCAGCTGATTATCACAGCTGACACCCGTGACTGTGTGTCAGGAGCGGTCACGGACCGCTCCCGGCACATTAACCCCTTGCACACCGCGATCAAACATGATCGCGGTGTACTGGGGGCACAGGGGAGGATCGCGCAGGCAGGGGGCTCCCTGCGCGCCCCCCTGAGACCCTCAGACCAGCGCGATGTGATCGCGCTGCTCTGAGGGCTTCCTCCCTCCCAGGACCCGGATCCAAGATGGCGCTGGGGTCCTGGAGGGAGGCGGCTTCCTCAGTGCCTGCCGAGAGCAGGCATGAGGAAGCGTCCTGCACTGCCTGTCACATCGCTGGTGTGACAGAGTGCTATGCACACTGTCACACCAGCGATCTGATGAAATACAGTGATGTCCCACCCTGGGACAAAGTAAAAAAGTAAAAAAAAGTAAAAATAAACATGTGTAAAAAAAAATCCAAAAAAAAAAAAAAAAAAATATTCCCCAATAAATTCATTACTTATTGTAAATAAAAAAATAAAACAATAAAAGTACACATATATGGTATCGCCGCGTCCGTAACGACCCTCCCTATAAAACTGTCCCACTAGTTAACCCCTTTTGTGAACCCCTTAAAAAATAAAAAATAAAAACGAAGCAAAAAATCAGTGCTTTATCATCATACCGCTGAACAAAAAGTGGAATAACACGCGATCAAAAAGACGGATATAAATAAACATGGTACCGCTGAAAACGTCATCTTGTCCCGCAAAAAACGAGCCGTCACACAGCATCATGAGCGAAAAAATAAAAAAGTTATAGCTCGCAGAATAAAGCGATGCAAAAATAATTATTTTTTATATAAAATTGTTTTTATTCTATAAAAGCGCCAAAACATAAAAAAATTATATAAATGAGGTATCGCCATAATCGTACTGACCCGAAGAATAAAACTGCTTTATCGATTTTACCACACGCGGAACAATAAAAACGCCTCACCCAAAAGAAATTCATGAATTGCTGATTTTTGTTCATTCTAACCTCCCAAAAATCGAAATAAAAAGCGATCAAAAAATGTCACGTGCTCAAAAATGGTACCAATAAAAGCGTCACCTCGTCCCGCAAAAATTAAGACCTCACATGACATTGTGGGCCAAAATATGCAAAAATTATAGCTCTCAAAATGTGGCGATGCAAAAAACTACTTTTTGCAATAAAAAGCGTCTTTTAGCGTGACAGCTGCCAATCATAAAAACCGCTATAAATAGTAAATCAAACCCCCTTTATCACCCCCTTAGTTAGGGAAAAATAATAAAATAAAAAAAATGTATTTATTTCCATTTTCCCATTAGGGTTAGGGTTAGGGTTTCGGCTAAAGTTAGGGTTAGGGTTGGCGCTAAAGTTAGGATTAGGGTTAGAGTTAGGATTAGGGTTAGGGTTGGGATTAGGGTTGGGACTAGGGTTAGGGGTGTGTTGGGGTTAGGGTTGGAGTTAGAATTGGGGGGTTTCCGCTGTTTAGGCACATCAGGGGCTCTCCAAATGTGACATGGCGTCTGATCTCCATTCCAGCCAATTCTGCGTTGAAAAAGTCAAACGGTGTTCCTTCACTTCTGAGCTCTGCCATGCGTCCAAACAGTAGTTTATCCCCACATATGGGGTATCAGCGTACTCTGGACCCCAAGAGTTATTGTGAAATTTGTCCTATTTCTTCTGTTACCCTTGGGAAAATAAAAAACTGGGGGCGAAAATATTATTTTTGTAAAAAAAATAAGATTTTTTTGTTTTTACGGCTGTACATTATAAACTTCTGTGAAGCACTTGGGGCTTCATAGCGCTCACCACACATCTAAATAAGTTCCTTGTGGGGTCTATTTTCCAAAATGGGGTCACTTGTTGGGGATTTCCACTGTTTAGGCGCATCAGGGGCTCTCCAAATGCGACATGACGCCCCCAGACCATTCCATCAAAGTCTGCAATCCAAAACGTCACTACTTCCCTTTCCGAGCCCTGACATGCGCCCATACAGTAGTTTTCTCCCACATATTGGGTATCAGCGTACTCAGGACAAATTGGACAACAACTTTTGGGGTCCAATTTCTCCTGTTGCCCTTGTGAAAATAAAATATTGGGGGTGAAAAAATCATTTTTGTAAAAAAAAAAAGGATTTTTTATTTTTACGGCTGTGCGTTATAAACTTCTGTGAAGCACTTCGGGGTTCAAAGTGCTCACCACACATCTAGGTAAGTTCCTTGTGAGGTCTATTTTCCAAAATGGGGTCACTTGTGGGGGGTTTCCACTGTTTAGGCGCATCAGGGGCTCTCCAAATGCGACATGACGCCCCCAGACCATTCCATCAAAGTCTGCAATCCAAAACGTCACTACTTCCCTTTCCGAGCCCTGACATGCGCCCATACAGTAGTTTTCTCCCACATATTGGGTATCAGCGTACTCAGGACAAATTGGACAACAACTTTTGGGGTCCAATTTCTCCTGTTACCCTTGTGAAAATAAAATATTGGGGGCGAAAAAATCATTTTTGTAAAAAAAAAAGGATTTTTTATTTTTACGGCTGTGCGTTATAAACTTCTGTGAAGCACTTCGGGGTTCAAAGTGCTCACCACACATCTAGATAAGTTCCTTGTGGGGTCTATTTTCCAAAATGGGGTCACTTGTGGGGGGTTTCCACTGTTTAGGCGTATCAGGGGCTCTCCAAATGCGACATGACGCCCCCAGACCATTCCATCAAAGTCTGCAATCCAAAACGTCACTACTTCCCTTCCGAGCCCTGACGTGCACCCATACAGTAGTTTTCTCCTACATATTGGGTATCAGCGTACTCAGGACAAATTGGACAACAACTTTTGGATTCCAATTTCTTCTGTTACCCTTGTGAAAATAAAATATTGGGGGCGAAAAAATCATTTTTGTAAAAAAAAAAAAGGATTTTTTATTTTAAGGCTGTACGTTATAAACTTTAGTGAAACACCTGGGGGTTCAAAGTTCTCACCACACATCTAGATAAGTTCCTTGAGGGGTCTAGTTTCCAAAATGGTGTCATTTGTGGGGGGTTTCCACTGTTTAGGCAGATCAGGAGCTCTCCAAACACGACATGGCGTCCAGCCAATTCTGCGTTGAAAAAGTGAGATGGCGCTCCTTCCCTTCCAAACTCTGCCATGCACCCAAACAGTGGTATACCCCCACATATGGGGTATCAGTGTACTCAGGACAAATTGCACAATAACTTTTGGAGTCTTGTTACCCTTGGAAAAATAAAAATTGGGGTGAAAAGATCATTTTTGTGGAAAAAATATGATTTTTAAATTTTACGGCTCTACGTTATAAACTTGTGTGAAGCACTTGAGGGTTCAAATTGCTCACCAAAGATCTAGATAAGTTCCTTAGGGGGTCTAGTTTCCCAAATGGGGTCATTTGTGGGGGGTTTCCACTGTTTAGGCACATCAGGGGCTCTCCAAATGCAACATGGCATCCAATCTCAATTCCAGCCAATTTTGGTTGGAAAAAGTCAAATGGTGCTCCTTCCCTTCCGAGCTCTGCCGTGCGCCCAAACAGTGGTTCCCCCCCACATATGGGGCATCAGCGTACTCAGGACAAATTGGACAACAACTTATGTGGTCCAATTTCTCCTGATACCCTTGGGAAAATAAAAAATTAGTGACTAAAAGATAATTTTTGTGGGAAAAAAATAGGATTTTTTATTTTCATGCCCGGGCATTATAAACTTGTGTGAAGCACTTGGGGGTTCAAAGTGCTCACCAAAGATCTAGATAAGTTCCTTAGGGGGTCTAGTTTCCAAAATGGGGTCACTTGTGGGGGATTTCCACTGTTTAGGCTCATCTGGGGCACTGCAAACGGAACATGACCCCCATCAACGTCTGCATTCCAAAACGTTACTACTTCCTTTCCAAGCCCTGCCGTGCGCCCAAACAGTTTTCCACCCCCACATATGGGGTATCAGCGTACTCAGGACAAATTGGACAACAACTTTTGGGGTCCAATTTCCTTGGGAAAATTCAAAAATTTAGGACTAAAAAATCATTTTTGTGGAATTTTTTTTTTTTTTTTTCACACCCAGGCATTATAAACTTTTGTGAAACACTTGGGGGTTCAAAGTGCTCACAACAGATCTAGATAAGTACCTTAGGGGGTCTAGTTTCCAAAATGGTGTCACTTGTGGGGGGTTTCCACTGTTTAGGCGCATCAGAGGTTCTCCAAGCGCGACATGGCGTCCAATCTCAACTCCAGCCAATTTTAGTTTGAAAAAGTCAAACGGCGCTCCTTCCCTTACGAGCTCTGCCGTGTGCCCAAACAGTGGTTTTCCCCCACATATGGGGTATTGGCGTACTCAGGAGAAATTGCATAACAACCTTATCTGTCCATTTTCTCCTTTTACCCTTGTGAAAATAAAAAAAAAG
The DNA here is from genome assembly GCA_033576555.1 of Oophaga sylvatica. Classification (NCBI taxonomy): domain Eukaryota; kingdom Metazoa; phylum Chordata; class Amphibia; order Anura; family Dendrobatidae; genus Oophaga; species Oophaga sylvatica. The sequence continues at coordinate 46,759,112 of JARQOD010000008.1, forward strand.
TTTGTAAAAGATCATTTTTGTGGCTAAAAAGTTAAATATTCATTTTTTCCTTCCACGTTGCTTTAGTTCCTGTGAAGCACCTGAAGGGTTAATAAACTTCTTGAATGTGGTTTTGAGTACCTTGAGGGGTGCAGTTTTTAGAATGGTGTCACTTTTGGGTATTTTCTGTCATGTAGACCCCTCAAAGTGACTTCAAATGTGAGGTGGTCCCTAAAAAAAATGGCTTTGTAAATTTTGTTGTAAAAATGAGAAATCGCTGGTCAACTTTTAACCCTTATAACTTCCTAACAAAAAAAAATTTTGATTCCAAAATTGTGCTGATGTAAAGTAGACATGTGGGAAATGTTATTTCTTAACTATTTTGTGTTACATATTTCTCTGTTTTAAGGGAATAAAAATTCAAAGTTTGAAAATTGCTAAATTTTCAAAATTTTCGCCATATTTGCGTATTTTTCAAAAATAAACGCAAGTTATATGGAAGAAATTTTACCACTAACATGAAGTACAATATGTCACGAGAAAACAATCTCAGAATCGCGAAGATCCGTTGAAGCGTTCCGGAGTTATAACCTCATAAAGAGACAGTGGTCAGAATTGTAAAAATTGTCCCGGTCATTAACGTGCAAACCACCCTTGGGGGTGAAGGGGTTAAAATGTTTTACAAAAGTTTTTTTGTTTTCTATGTTTTTTTTACATTGATACCTTTTTTAATAAAAATCTTATTTATCTAATGAATTGTGGTCTTTTCTTATGTGATGTGAACTATTAAAAATGTGTATTTTTATTACATCTACTTTTCACACACGGGTCATGGTAATACCAGCTATCATAGGGAAAAAATGAAATGAAAAAAATTTCAAAAATTAACATTTCAAAAATTTAAAAAAAATTCTTTTAAAGGCCCCTGGTCACACTAGCGCTAAAACCTTATACTAAAATAATACAACACACCTGCATAGATAAACGTTAAATATATAATATTTATTTTTCTCATATATATTTATATTATTTTTTTTGGAAAATAAAAATTAAATAAACATAAAATACTATAATCATAAAAAAAAAATTATTAACAAAATATTTACAAAATAATTAAACAAGCAAAAAAAAAAAATTACTGTGGGCGTGGGCCCCGCATTCCAGCCACTGCCCTCTCCAGCATCACCCCATGGTGATGCAGATTTCCCATGGCAGTTTTCATAGCTGCCAAAGCGCTGCTCATGGACGCCATCAGCCGGCGGTGGGACAGCAACAGGTCCTGGGCAGTTGGGATTTCTGTGGAGGTAAAGGTAACAGTTAATAGTGAATTCTGTTGCAACATCAACATGTACATGTTATGTTAATTAACACTTACGGTTTTCGTCAGACGACCCGCTGACCGCCCACCCAGAACCTGATGCTCCGCCGGCTAGGGAAACACAGAAAAAAAAAAATTATATCACAACAGCCATTACACATAAGACCTAACAAAGTTCTCAAACTTGTCTGAAGCTTATATAATGTGCGTAAATTACCTGATGGGGAGCCTGCATCCATGTCACGGGATGATGCTGGAGAGAAGGCATTGGAAGGTGAGGTGCTTGATGACCCCAAGTGTGGAGGGGGGGTTGCTGCCAGGGAAGGGGTGCCCAGGTATGGAGATGATGGAGGTGGTGGAGGGGTAGGTGATGGAGGTGGAGGGTAGGTGATGGAGGTGGAGAGGTAGGTGATGGAGGTGGAGGGGTAGCTGGGGACGGTGGAGCCGCAGCAGCTGGTGAAGGTGGTGCTGTAAAAAAAATATACAATTCAGTCAAATAATCCTTCTACTAACCCCGTTACTGCCAGTACTTCCATCTATGCCTGTAAACCCCCTCACGACTGGTACTCCCTTCACTGCCTGCCCTATCACTGCTGGTACTGCCATCACTACTGGTCCTCCCGTTACTGCCAGTACTTCCATCTATGCCTGTAAACCCCCTCACGACAGGTACTCCCATCACTGCCTTGCCACATCACTGCCGGTACTCCCATCATTGCGGATGCATTGATATAGGTAGATAAGGCTACTTTCACAATTGCGTTTTTTTTCGCAGCGCAACTTGCGCTATCGGACGCATGCGCAATGTTCCCTATCTTTAACATGGCGGGCGCAGGGTCTAGCGCTTGCACGCGTTTATGTGCGTTTGTCGTGCGCTGTGCATTTTCCTGGTGTGCGCCCATACGCGTTAGACGCTACATGTTGCATTTTTTTTTCCGGTCAAAAAAGACAGAGATGATTGAGACAGAGATGATGGAGACAGATGATAGAGCCAGAGATGATGGAGACAGAGATGATGGAGCCAGAGATGATGGAGACAGAGATGACAGAGATGTGACACATAGACAACGCATGCGCCAAAAAAACGCAAACGCATGCAAAAAAGCATGAAATTGCAGACAAACGCTGTTTTTTTTTGTAGAAATGCGCATGCTGATGCGACAAAATTTCACAGCTTTTACAAGCGTTTGCATGCGTTTTTTTAATGCGCTTCATGTGCGCTCGAAACGCAGCGCAAAAAAACGCAAGTGTGAAAGTACCCTACCCCACAAAACATAACCTCTCCAGATACCCTCATCAATACTCACTCAGAGGCCTGCGGAGCTGGGCCCGGATGCTGGCGACCCTATCACGTGAGCGGTATCGCAGGTCCGCCAGCTTCTTGCGTATTTGTTGCCTGGTCCGCTGCACATTAAAATGCCTCTCCAGGCCCCGCCGGATCCTCTGCAGGCATACCCTTTTGTGGCTCCTTGGATGCGCCACAGGTAGCCTGCAGTGGTAATCCCATCGGTCGGTTTTTTAAATTAAGTAGCGGACCTCCTTATCAGCCCACTTAGGCCCGCGCTGTGTCGCCGCCGCCATTGCCGCCATTACAAACTGCGCATTGGGCGACGCCAGCGTCATGACATCACAGCGTGCGCACGTTACGTGCGGCCGCACTCGCGACGCAAAACGTATTGCGATTGCAAATTGACCACAGCAGCCCTGCGCACAGCCAAGCACAGATATGAGATGCTGTTGAGATCGCAAAACAACGATTACAAGCTAGGCAATGGATTTGCATATCTGTATGCATATTGTATAGCTGGATCTCGTGACAAGTCACATTCCGATCTCAATGGCGTCGCATATCTGTATGCATATTTGTATAGCTGGATCTCGTGACAATAGTCACATTGTGATTACAATGCCGTCGCATATCTGTATGCATATCTATAGCTGGATCTCGTGACAAGTCACATTCCGATCTCAATGGCGTCGCATATCTGTATGCATATTTGTATAGCTGGATCTCGTGACAATAGTCACATTGCGATTACAATGCCGTCGCATATCTGTATGCATATCTATAGCTGGAGCTCGTGACAAGTCACATTGCGATTACAATGGCGTCGCATATCTGTATGGCTGGGGCTCGAGAATCTTCACCTTGCAATCACAATAGCTTTGCATATCTATGCATATCTGTATAGCAGGAGCTCGTGTCAAGTCACATTGCGATCACACTGGCGTCGCATATCTGTAATTAGCTGTGATTCCCTGGTGAATGTTGACCTTTACCTCCCAAGAATTTTCAAATATATTTATAACAGTTTTTTAACCTTTCATATATGACTATAATATATATATTACATATTTAAACTTTATATATGCAGCTGTGGTGTATTATCTGTTATATTTAATTATAATGTTTGAACGCTAGTGAGACCATAGGCCCTTAAAATAATTTTAAATATTTGAAACTTTTTTCGTTATTTTTTTAACAATTAACTCCTATGACTGATGGTACTCCCATGACCCCGTGTGTGACAAGTAGATACAATGTAAAACAAAAAATAGACAACAAAAAAGCCTTTGAAAAGATTTTAAAAACTGCAGCTGCTGGTAACATGTCTCTTTGCCATCCCCTTACTCCCTCCCCACATCTCACCCATCATTAGCCCTTCTCCCATATAGGTAAAATAATAGCAAAAAAACACAAATGCATTTTTAAAATAAAAATATTTTATTATAAAAACATTGTTAAAAAAGGGTAAAGTCAAACATTATAAAAATCAAACTAGACCTGATGCTGCCAACTCACTGCACCAGGCCCATTAAAGTAATGGCAGTACTTGTCTCGGCCGGCCTTCGCATTGTCCTTGCTCCTGCCTTGATTGACAGGTTGAAGGCCTGCAATAGCGGGATCATTGTCACGCCATTCTCCAAGCACCACGTCACCATTGCTGTCCGAGTCCATGAAGCCTGGCGGACTGTAAGTACCAGCATCGCGTTTTCTTAGAAAATTGTGCAGCACACAACAGGCCAACACCACAGAGTCTATCGATTCCAGCTTCATGTTGATTGGAGTGTGGAAAACCCTGAAGCGGTTGGCCATTATGCCGAAGGCATTCTCCACAACGCGCCGTGCCCTAGAGAGTCTGTAATTAAAAATCCGCCTTTCCCCTGTCAAAGTCTTTTGTGGATATGGTTTCACAAGATGCTCATGAAGGGGAAGGCTTCATCGCCCACAAACACAAAGTTTAGGTTGGCGGTGGTGTCCATGTTGGTTGGCAAGTTAAGTTTATCATTAAACAACCATTGTCCAAAATTTGAGTGCTCCAAAACGCCACCGTCAGAAACCCTTCCGTTCATGCCAACATCAACGTCAATAAATTCATAATTGGCATTAACAAGGGCCATGAGGATCACGCTGAAGTAGCCCTTGTAATTATGAAAAAAGGATCCGCTGTTGGCTGGTTGCATGATCCGCACATGTTTGCCATCCAAGGCACCACCACAGTTTGGGAACTGCCAAATCCTTTCAAAATCAGAGGCAATAATTTGCCATTCCGCCACTGATTTGGGAAAAGCCATGTAGCTCCGTAAACTGCGGACGATGGCGTTGCATGTCTCCGGATTAGTTCTCCAAGCAGCGACTGAGAAATTGCAGCAGAATATTGCAAATCCTTCATTGAACATCCGGTTGACATAAATCGCAGCGTTATTGTTAAGGACATTCTGGGAGTTGTAAGGGCCCCGTCTCACATAGCGAGATCGCCCCTGCTGTGAATCGCTGGTCATGTCAGAAATGCCAGGACTTTTTTTTGATCACTGGTCTCCTGCTGGCCAGCATGCATCGCTGCGTGTGACAGGCAGGAGACCAGCGATCTCCTGGTAACCAAGGTACACATCGGGTTTCCAGGCGCGGGGCTGATCCTGGAAACTTGACGTGTACATTGGATACCAGCGCGCTGCTGCAGGGGAGCTGGTAACCAAGATACACGTCAGGTTTCCAGGCACCGCGCAGCACCTGGAAACCCGACGTGTACCTTGGTTACCAGCTCCCTGCATCAGTGCGCTGGTATCCAACATACACTGCGGGTAACTAGGCGACGTTACCCGCAGTGTCGCTGTCCTGATCGCTGCGTGAACTGCTTGTTTGGCAGCTCAGCAGCGATCATGTAGCGACACACCAGCGATCCTGATCGTTGTCGGGATCGCTGGTGTGTCGCTATGTGAGACGGGGCCCTAAGTTCATGCGATACAATTGTATTTAGAGCTGACTTACCAATACAAATGATTGCTGTACTAAACTTTGCACTCAATTCATGTACTGATGTTGGTTCTGGTGCTATGTTCATATACTGATGGTGATTCTGGCGATGCATTCCTTTGCTCATGGTGATTGTAATGCTGTATTTTTGTAGTGTTGTTGATTCTGTTGCATTATTGATGCACTCATGATGCTTCTAGTGATGTATTCATGTACTGATGGGGGTTCCATTTCTGTTTTCATGTAATGATGGTGCTTTTGATGATGTATTTATGTACTGATGTTGGTTGAGATCCTGCATTTATGTACTTCTGATGGTTCTGGTGACATTTTTCTGTACTCATGTTGGTTCTGGTGCTGTATATCTGTACTGTTATTTATAATGATTTTTTACACATGTAGCAATTCATAACTTGTTAGATAATGGTTATGGTTATGTTAATAAAGAATTGTGCCGTCTGACAAACTATGGGGTTACTATATCTATATTTAGGTTAGGAGCAATAATGATAAATTTAAGCACTGTAGCATGCCAAATCCTAACAGCTTGTCATACACTCACTTCCAGGATTCAGTTATGCTTTCCAATTCCAGGAATCATCACATGACCACTCCTTTGCGATTTTCATACTAAGGGTATGTGTCCACGTTCCGGAATGGCAGCGCTTTGGACGCAGCGGATACCCGGCTCTGCCCAAAGCACTGCCCCCTTTTGTACGCGCGGTGATTCCGTATGTGTTCATTGAACACATGCGGAATCACCGCATCCTATACATAGACTGTGTCATTTATCTTGCGGAGACTGAGCGTCCCCGCAAGATAAATAGACATGCTGCGGTCTGGAAAGACGCACCACATGTCCAGTTGCGCAGGTCTGTCACTTGCGTGTTTATATGAATAGTGGAGATGAGATTTCATAAAATCCCCTCCACTATGCTGTAACTTCTGGACACGTAACTAATATGACATAGCAACAAGATGAAAAATATCAACATGATCTAATTCGACAACAATGCATCTATATTGCTAACAAGGATATAATAGGATCTATTGCAAGAATTACATAGAAAAAAGGTGGTCAAAAATACCAAAAAAGACAACCACAGATCCAGAGTATTAGAAAATTGAAAAATCTTTATTAAATAATAAATTGATTAATTGAACAATGGACAGGTGCACATAGAACACAGTGACAATAGTGAGGCGTGATGTCGGTTAAAGACACCCACCGATGGAAACACACTTCTGGTCTCCCTGACTCATGAAAAACATTCTAGTAACTAACATGGTAAAAAATGCCACTTGTGGACATATATAACCAAGATTGTCATGGATACAAACATAGGCTCACGTTGTTTCATAACATCAAAGACAGTTACAGGGTACAAATTATTGAAATGCAAGTGCACAAAGAATGTACCACCGTGTGCCGATAACAACATAGAAGTGGTATAATTAGTTTGCCTCATACAAATGTATAAGTGGCATAGTCAATATACTGCCTTTTATTATATCTGAGCCCATAAGCATCATGCTAATGCCCACATAGTAGCCAGAGTGCCGATATACAGTGCCTACAAGTAGTATTCAACCCCCTGCAGATTTAGCTGGTTTGATAAGATGCAAATAAGTTAGAGCCTTCAAACTGCAAACGAGAGTAGGATTTATTAACAGAAGCATAAATCTTACAAACCAAAAAGTTATGTTGCTCAGTTGAATTTTAATAAATTTTAAACATAAAAGTGTGGGTCAATTATTATACAACCCCTTTGTTTAATATTTTGTGGAATAACCCTTGTTTGCAATTACAGCTAATAATCGTCTTTTATAAGACCTGATCAGGCCGGCACAGGTCTGTGGAGTTATCTTGGCCCACTCCTCCATGCAGATCTTCTCCAAGTTATCTAGGTTCTTTGGGTGTCTCATGTGGACTTTAATCTTGAGCTCCTTCCACAAGTTTTCAATTGGGTTAAGGTCAGGAGACTGACTAGGCCACTCCAACACCTTGACTTTTTCCCTCTTAACCAGGCCTTGGTTTTCTTGGCTGTGTGCTTTGGGTCGTTGTCTTGTTGGAAGATGAAATTACGACCCATCTTAAGATCCTTGATGGAGGAGCGGAGGTTCTTGGCCAAAATCTCCAGGTAGGCCATGCTATCCATCCTCCCATGGATGCGGACCAGATGGCCAGGCCCCTTGGCTGAGAAACAGCCCCACAGCATGATGCTGCCACCACCATGCTTGACTGTAGGGATGGTATTCTTGGGGTCGTATGCAGTGCCATCCAGTCTCCAAATGTCACTTGTGTGGTTGGCATCAAAGATCTCGATCTTGGTCTCATCAGACCATAGAACCTTGAACCAGTCTGTCTCAGAGTCCTCCAAGTGATCATGAGCAAACTGTAGACGAGCCTTGACATGATGCTTTGAAAGTAAAGGTACCTTACGGGCTCGTCTGGAACGGAGACCATTGCGGTGGAGTACGTTACTTATGGTATTGACTGAAACCAATGTCCCCACTGCCATGAGATCTTCCAGGAGCTCCTTCCTTGTTGTCCTTGGGTTAGCCTTGACTCTTCGGACAAGCCTGGCCTCCTGCACGGGAGGAAACTTTCAAAGGCTGCCCAGGCCGTGGAAGGCTAACAGTAGTTCCATAAGCCTTCCACTTACGGATGATGCTCCCAACAGTGGAGACAGGTAGGCCCAACTCCTTGGAAAGGGTTTTGTACCCCTTGCCAGCCTTGTGACCCTCCACGATCTTGTCTCTGATGGCCTTGGAATGCTCCTTTGTCTTTCCCATGTTGACCATGTATGAGTGCTGTTCACAAGTTTGGGGAGGGTCTTAAATAGTCAGAAAAGGCTGGCAAAAGAGATCATTAATCCACACATGTGAAGCTCATTATTGTTGGTGCCTGAACTACTTCTTAATACTTTAGGGGGACCAAACAGAATTCTTGTGGTTTGAGGGGTTGAATAATAAATGACACTCTGAATTAACTTTTAACGTTTTTAAAAAAAAAAAAAAAAAATTAAAATATTTTTTTTTGCTGCAGTGCATTTCCCACTTCCAGGCTGATCTACAGTACAAATGTCACAATGCCACGTTAATTCTGCATATGTCAACCAGCTAAATCTGCAGGGGGTTGAATACTACTTGTAGGCACTGTATAACGCATGATATTACCTCTCGTTGGTATCAGAACGGCACAGTCAGGGAGAGTCAGGTCAGTGCGTGTGCCCCAACGCACGTTTCGGATACTCATCCTTCGTCAGGGGGCGTGTCAGCACATATAACCGAGCGCTTTAAAAATCTGCCGGACCGGAAGTGGTCAGCCGCGGACCGGAAGTGACGCATACCACACCGGTGACCTAACACGCCGAATCGCACCTGCGTCAAGCAATAGGAAGCCTGGGGGGATTTTTAAAGTGCTCGGTTATATGTGCTGACACGCCTCCTGATGAAGGACGAGTATCCGAAATGTGCGTTGAGGCACACGCACTGACCTGACTCTCTGTAAGGTTCTTTGTCTCTGTTGACATGTTCCTTGAAACTCAGTTTTCCGTCGGCCATTTTGCTTTCTGTCTTTCTGCAGCTCTTGCCCTCAGTTAATATGGAGTTTCCAGTTTTCATGTTCCGCCCTGATTCTTCTCTCTTGCTTCTTAAGCAGCCTCAGCTGAACAATCAGTGCTCCTGAATCAAGCCTCAGTCAGTCTGTGACCTGACTCCTGGAAGCCTTGGACTTGTACTCCAGCTATTCCCTACTGAGGAACCTTGGAACACTTTTGGACTCTGGAAACCTGCTGTTTGGTGAATCCATGTTTGCAGAGGAATGACGGTACAGAGAAGAGATCCTGAACCTGCTTTGGAGATTTATTGTAGTGCTTGAAGTTACTCTGGCCTGCTGTGTCTCCTGTCGCTGTTCCTGCAAACTGTGTGAACTTTTCAGCATGCTTGTATGAAGTAATACAAGTCATTTCATTTCAACCTATGTCTCCTGTGTTTTCCTCGCACCCAAGCACAAGACGCTATAGGAACTGTACACTATACATGACAAGATTCAGGAGCCAATGTTTAGTGTCTGCTGGGTCTGGGAAAGCCGTGTCTGCTGGGACTGTGGTTTTCAGATGTCCGTTTAATACCTTATGTGATGACAGTGGTTGTGACTTCTCACAACCATTCCAGCACTTCTGCCTTAAAAGATCTGGAAGATGCAGGCTCACATAAAGGAACTTTGCGGAGTGACTGATACAATCCTTTCAGATGTACAGACTTTAAAAACCCGTTTTGCAAGCCTACAGGACCTCACTAATCATAATTTGCAAGTGTTTGGACAGACTACCCAGGAATTGCGAGCCAGGATTGAGGCTCTAGAGGAACGAGCCCAGGCTCCTGCCATAACCCCAAGTTCTGGGATCCCCAAATTACCTCCTTTTCGTTTTGGCGGTGAACGTGAGAAATTCAGGGGATTTATTAATCAATGCAATTTATTTTTCTCTGCACATGCTTCACAATTTCCCACTGAACGATCCAAAGTGCTTACTATAATCATGTTGCTTACCAATAAGGCTTTGATGTGGGCAAACCCTCTGATTGAGACTGAGGATGATTGTTTGAATCACCTTGATGCTTTTATTTCAGCCATGGGGCAGGTGTTTGATGACCCCAATCGAGGTGCAACAGCTGAAGCAGCCATGTTAACTTTGCGCCAAGGTAAGCGTTCAGTAGCCGAATATGCCCTGGATTTCAGGAGATGGGCTCTTGATACCACTTGGAACACTTACGCTAAAAAATCTATTTTTCGGAAAGGGTTGTCTCCACTGATTAAGGATGAACTTGCTCGTGCCGACCCTCCCACTGCGTTAGGTGACTTTATTAACTATTGTATCCGTATTGATGCTCGTCTGACTGAACGCAGACAAGAGAGATGGTTCGAAAATAATTGCACTAACCTTTTACTACCTCCCTCCTCAGCTAAGGAACCTTTGAGTAGGTGTCATGGGTGTATCGCCACGAAGATCGTCGCGATTACACATTCTGACTTCTCGCAGCTGAGTTGCTGTTTCTTTGTGTTTGGCAGTGAGGGAGTTAATTCTACCTAGCTCTGTGCTAAGACTAGGTCCAGACTCGCCCGGCTGCAGTTTGATTATGCACTAATTAGCTTCCTTTATATACCTGCCAGTCTGCTTGGGAGATGCCAGTGAAAGCATTCATACAGACCAGCAGATAGGATCGGTTCTGAGAAGACTTAAGCTAAGAGCTCCTTTGTGGTTTCTCCTCTCCTCGCTTATAGTTTATCTCCTAGACCTTTTGTGTTCCCTCTGTGTTTAAGTGTTGTATGCAAGACAGTATTTACTTTATCCCCTGTCTGTCTCGTTTGTCTTTACTGTTTATTAAGCGGTGACCTGCCCATATCCCTGTGGTGGTAATCAGTGTCCTTCTAAGGACTAGATTACAGTGGTCAGGGACTTATAGGAGATAGGGTTACGCTGGCGGCCTGGACCTCTGTACCATTAACAGTACCTCCAGGTAGAGGGACTAGTCAGGACCCCAGTTTAGGGTCAGTATAGACCCCGGTCCACCTCTAGCCTGAGACAGCGTGAAACAGATCCAGTATAGATCCTCAGTACTTCGGATATTATGTCAGGTAATACTATGTTATCAAATACTATATGTTCATGTTGATATAACCTATTTATATGTTATATAGAATGTTGTCTCACTTGATATAGATTACTGACATTATCTATAACTGTTATACAGCGTGATAGTAGGATCACAAGGGAACCAGAACCTGAACCCATGCAGGTGGACTCTTTACAAAGACGGGTTAGTGATGCACGCAAAGAACATCGTATAAAGGAAAATCTATGTTTCTACTGTGGTAAGTCAGGGCACTTCATTATAAACTGCCCCAGCCGTTCTCGTAAGACTACTGCAGCAGTCATTCACTGTGAGTGTTGCGAGAGGAGCTCTGTCATGTCCGTGCCTCAGGCTCCAGAGAGATCTGCTGCAAGAGATCTTGATTTCTCGGACTTAAACTCTGTTAGTTCTGGGGACGAAGACGGTATAAACGCTGCAATTTTTCAAATTTCTTCAGCGGTGTCCCAGCTGAGTTGTAAAAGAAACAATTCTCATTGCTTCCTTTCCATCAAACTCTGGGTTGACTCAGTCTGGGTGTCTAGCTCTGCTATGATCGACTCAGGAGCAAGTGGAAATTTTATGGATATCTCCTTTGCTCTGAAACAGGGGATACGTTCAGTGAAGAAGGCTACTCCAGTACAGATGGAGACTGTGGATGGCTCTCTACTGACTTCTGGACCAGTGGATCAAGAAACAGAGCCTTTGAGGGTCCTTATGTGTAAAGATCATCAGGAGAAAATGTCTTTTATGCTTATCTCTTCTCCCCACTTTCCCATTATTCTAGGGCTACCATGGCTGCAGGCGCAGAATCCTACGATTAACTGGGAGACCAAGGAATTACACTTTCTGGAGAAACAGATGAGTCAAGGAGTTTCAGCTTGCTCTGTTCCTAAAGGAACCATGTCAGTCCCTGAACTACCAGCTGTATACCAGGACTATGTGGATTTATGTGACAAGAATAACGCTGATCAGCTTCCTCCTCACCGTCCATATGATTGTCCAATTGAATTATTGCCTGGAGCCGAGATACCTTTTGGTAAGATCTACCCCCTAGCGGGGCCCGAGCTAAAAGCTTTGAAGGATTATATGGACGAAAATTTAGCCAAGGGCTTCATACGCCCCTCTTCATCTCCCGCAGGTGCACCCATCTTCTTTGTGAAGAAGAAAGATGGATCTCTGAGACCCTGCATAGACTATAGGGAACTCAATAAGGTTACTATTAGAAACCGTTATCCATGCCTTTAATCCCTGAATTGTTGGAGAGAGTGCGGCATGCCAAAATTTTCTCTAAACTGGATCTCCGTGGGGCCTATAACTTGGTCCGTATTAGACCTGGGGATGAATGGAAGACTGCTTTCAGGTCACGCTATGGACACTTTGAATATCTAGTTATGCCTTTTGGTCTGAGTACCGCCCCAGCCACTTTCCAACACTTCGTGAATGATATCTTCAGGGATCTCCTAGATACATTTGTGGTGATTTATCTGGATGATATTCTAATTTTTTCTAACTCCACAGAGGAACATCATGGACATGTGAGAATGGTCTTAGAACGCCTAAGAAAAAACCATCTCTACAGCAAACTTGAAAAATGTGAATTCCATAGGACCGAAATTCAATTTCTGGGGTATGTACTATCTACGCAAGGGATTAGTATGGATGGAAGCAAGACCAAGCCATCAAGGATTGGCCAATTCCTATAAATGTGAAGGAGGTGCAGCGTTTCATCGGGTTTGCCAACTTCTATAGACGTTTCATTAAGAATTTTTCTGAGGTAGTGTCACCTATCACCCAACTTACCCGGAAACAGTCTAGGTTCTCCTGGACCCCGCAAGCTCAGGAAGCATTTTCCTGTTTAAAGGATAAATTTACCACCGCACCTATCTTAGTACATCCCAACCCCGAGCTTGCCTTCATAATAGAGGTGGATGCTTCAGACTGTGCCGTTGGAGCTATACTCTCTCAGAGAACAGGTGAGAAGAATGTCTTGCATCCCTGTGCCTTCTTTTCCCAGCAGTTGTCTTCGGCTGAGAGGAACTACGATGTGGGCAATAGAGAATTGTTGGCCATTATTGCCGCCTTCAAGGAATGGAGACACCTTCTTCAGGGAGCTGCACAGCAAATAGTCGTCCTGACAGACCATCGTAACCTTGAATTTATCAGGTCGGCTAAGTGCCTGACTCCTCGCCAGGCTCGCTGGAATCTTTTCCTAAACCAATTTAATTTTGTCATTTCTTATAGACCAGGATCGCGCAATGGAAAGGCTGATGCACTCTCTAGGATTCATTCAGCAGAGACACGTCCACTTACTCCTCCTAAGACTATTCTTCCTGACTCTAGATTCCTGGGAGTGATTCATAATCAAGACCTACTTAAGGACATCAAGGAAGCATACCATGCAGATTCTTTGTTGGCTCAACCCCCAAGGGACGTAAGTCTTGTCTTTAAGAATGGTGTATGGATTCAGGGACAACGTCTGTATATACCTGAAACAGTCAGATTGAGAGTATTGCAACTCATCCACGATTCCAAGAAAGCCGGGCATAGGGGAATTCTAAAGACACAAGAATTTCTTTCTCGTTTCTTTTGGTGGCCCACTTACAGGAAAGATGTCTTAAACTATGTCACTTCATGTGAAGTCTGTGCAAGTTGCAAAACACCTCGCTCCTCACCAACTGGTCTGTTGCAACCTCTTCCCACCCCGTCCCGCCCGTGGGGATCCATTTCTATGGACTTCATTGTGGAGTTACCAACCTCTCAAGGGAAGAACACCATTCTAGTGGTGGTTGACCGTCTAACAAAGGCAGCTCATTTTATCCCTTGTGTCGGCTTACCCACTGCAAAACAGACATCAGACTTGATGATTAAGAATGTGTTTCGCTTACATGGAGTACCGGATGAGGTCATTTCGGATCGAGGGGTGCAATTCACTTCAAGGTTTTGGCAAAATTTCTGTGCAGCATTGGACATTAAAGTAAACCTTTCTTCTGCTTTTCATCCCCAGACTAATGGACAGACAGAATTAACCAACCAGACCCTGGAGCAGTATCTCCGCTGTTTTATCTGCCACCTACAGGATGATTGGGTGGATCTACTTCCACTGGCTGAGTTCTCTTATAACAACTCTCAGAGCGCCTCCACTAAGCAGTCTCCTTTTTACTCCAATCTAGGTTATCATCCTAACATTCTTCCTCGATTTCCCATAGATACGCCCTTGCCGGCAGTGGCTGAAAGAATCACTTCTTTACAAAAGAATATGGATCTTCTAAAGGAAAATCTAGAATTGGCTCAGGAAAGGTACAAGAAAGCAGCAGATAAATTTCGTAAACCTGCACCAGCTTTCAAGGTAGGAGATTTGGTCTGGCTGTCAACCAGAAATCTTAAATTAAAGATTCCATCGTCTAAATTGGGACATAAGTACATTGGACCTTATAAGATCAATAAGATTATAAGTGCTGTTGCTTGTCGTCTTCAACTGCCCAGAACTATGAGAATCCACCCTGTCTTTCATGTATCCCTACTAAAGGCTGCAACACCCAATACGTTTCCTGGACGTTCTTCTCCTTGCCCTGACCCAGTGCTGGTCGATGGTCAGGAAGAATTTATGGTGGAAAGGATTCTAGATTCCAGGTTGTACAGAAATCAGTTGCAATATTTGATTAAATGGCAGGGCTACCCAGTGGAGGACAACTCATGGGAACCAGTCAATAATGTAAATGCTCCTCGCCTGCTCCGCCAGTTTCATCAGAGGTACCCTGACAAGCCTGGTCTGAGGTCATCCGGAGGTTGTCCCTAGGGGGGAGTAATGTAAGGTTCTTTGTCTCTGTTGACATGTTCCTTGAAACTCAGTTTTCCGTCGGCCATTTTGCTTTCCGTCTTTCTGCAGCTCTTGCCCTCAGTTAATATGGAGTTTCCAGTTTTCATGTTCCCGCCCTGATTCTTCCCTCTTGCTTCTTAAGCAGCCTCAGCTGAACAATCAGTGCTCCTGAATCAAGCCTCAGTCAGTCTGTGACCTGACTCCTGGAAGCCTTGGACTTGTACTCCAGCTATTCCCTACTGAGGAACCTTGGAACACTTTTGGACTCTGGAAACCTGCTGTTTGGTGAATCCATGTTTGCAGAGGAATGACGGTACAGAGAAGAGATCCTGAACCTGCTTTGGAGATTTATTGTAGTGCTTGAAGTTACTCTGGCCTGCTGTGTCTCCTGTCGCTGTTCCTGCAAACTGTGTGAACTTTTCAGCATGCTTGTATGAAGTAATACAAGTCATTTCATTTCAACCTATGTCTCCTGTGTTTTCCTCGCACCCAAGCACAAGACGCTATAGGAACTGTACACTATACATGACACTCTCCCTGACTGTGCCGTTCTGATACCAATGAGAGATAATATCCTGCGTTATATATCGGCACTCTGGCTACTACGTGGGCATTAGCATGATGCTTATGGGCTCAGATATACTAAAAGGCAGTATATTGACTATGCCACTTATACATTTGTATGAGGCAATCTAATTATACCACTTCTATGTTGTTATCGGCACACGGTGGTACGTTCTTTGTGCACTTGCATTTCAATAATTTGTACCCTGTAACTGTCTTTGATATTATGAAACAACGTGAGCCTATGTTTGTATCCATGACAATCTTGGTTATATATGTCCACAAGTGGCATTTTTTACCATGTTAGTTACTAGAATGTTTTTCATGAGTCAGGGAGACCAGCAGTGTGTTTCCATCGGTGGGTGTCTTTAACCGACATCACGCCTCACTATTGTCACTGGGTTCTATGTGCACCTGTCCATCGTTCAGTTAATCAATTTATTATTTAATAAAGATTTTTCAATTTTCTAATACTCTGGATCTGTGGTCGTCTTTTTTGGTCTTTTTGACCACTTTTTTCTAACATCTGGACACGGCGGATTGGATGCGGCGGCTGTATGTAGCATCCAATTCGCAGCAAATACTGAAGTAATCCCGCACGTGGAAATATACCATTATGATCATATGCCAATTAGTTTCTCCTTCTGCTTTTTTCAATGAAGCAGATGCTCTAGTTTATCATTGCAAGAATGAGGAAGATACACTAGTCGTCGCATGACTGTAAGTATGCAAATCGCATATGAGCAATCACATGATAACTACTCAAACCGCTTAAGCTGTGCATAGGAGGTGACATCAAACTGAATTTTTGTCCTTGGTGCAGGAAAACCTAGATCCATTGTTGTATGAAATTAGCCTAACCTAGAATCTTCTCAGTGCCAACTAAAGAAATTACTTCTGCAACATTTGAAGATCGCCATACAGTAATTACTAATTCACTTTTTTAAGCAACAGTTTTGCTTTTATGGAAGCCTAAAAATCTGCAACTATGAATATTTGCATATCAGCTTATATGGTTTCATTTTCATTTATCGCAAGAGGACTGGAATATTCACTAGCTGATTAGCTTTCCTAATAAAGTTTCTGGGTGTGTTCTTTTATTACCAACAAATTCACATATGGGAAGGAAAATGTTTAAAATATAATTACTCACCTCAGCGGGATTACAGATTTACTTCCTCATTATATTTTGTGTTCCTTGTCAATCCCTAATAAAACACATGAGTAGTTAAAAGTGCGGGCAAAGCTTTCTAAACAGTCTGTTTTCACTGGGATTCTGTTTGCGTTTGGTATCTAAATCCTTTGTGAATGCTTTGTATGCTTTCTATTTCCAAGGATAAAAAGTAAGCAGATTTTGGGTAACAGATGTCAGAAATTATACATGATATTAGATGCTCATTATTTACAAAATATTGTCCTGGGGCTTAGTATTAATAAATCACAACTGCTTGATTGCAGCCTTGCCTACAGCAATCAAAGTAGATTTCTGAATAAGGACATAAACTGGAACAGAATATCCCAAACAATAAGAATAACACTTGATTGAATATGGGATGAGTACAGTTTTGTAGACTTTAATCAGTTATTAAAATAATTAGTTTTTTTAACATGTTTTTTTAGACATAAAATGTTCTTCTAGACGTCTGTAAACAGTAAACAAATTGCCATAGAACTCAGACAGTGGGAGGCTATAAAATGCAACATGCATGAGTTATGTATGCAATGACTACAGTCATGGCCAAAAGTTTTGAGAATGACACAAATATTAATTTTTACAAAGTCTACTGCTTCACTTTTTCTAATGGCAATTTGCATATACTCCAGAGTGTTATAAAGAGTGATCAGCTTAACAGCAATTACTTGCAAAGTCAATATTTGGCTAGAAAATGAACTTTATCCCCCAAAACACATTTCAACATCATTGCAGCCCTGCCTTAAAAGGACCAGCTAACCTCTTTTCAGTGATTGCTCCATTAACACAGGTGTGGGTGTTGATGAGGACATGGCTGGAGATCAATCTGTCATGATTAAGTAAGAATGAGACCACTGGACACTTTAAAAGGAGGCTGGTGCTTGGCACCATTGTTTCTCTTCTGTTAACCATGGTTATCTCTAAAGAAACACGTGCAGTCATCATTGCAATGCACAAAAATGGCCTAACAGGGAAGAGTATCGCAGCTAGAAAGTTTGCACCTCAGTCAACAATCTATCGCATCATCAAGAACTTCAAGGAGAGAGGTTCCATTGTTGCCAAAAAGGCTCCAGGGCGCCAAGAAAGACCAGCAAGCGCCAGGACCGTCTCTTAAAAGTGTTTCAGCTGCGGGATCGGGCTACCAGCAGTGCAGAGCTTGCTCAGGAATGGCAGCAGGCAGGTGTGAGTGCATCTGCACGCACTGTGAGGCGGAGACTCTTGGAGCAAGGCCTGGTCTTAAGGAGGGCCGCAAAGAAGACACTTCTCTCCAGAAAAAACATCATGGACAGACTGATATTCTGCAAAAGGTACAGGCAGTGGACTGCTGAGGACTGGGGTAAAGTTATTTTCTCTGATGAATCCCCTTTTCGATTGTTTGGGACATCAGGAAAACGCCTCATTTGGAGAAGACAAGGTGAGCGCTACCACCAGTCTTGTCTCATGCCAACTGTTAAGAATCCTGAAACCATTCATGTGTGGGGTTGCTTCTCAGCCAAGGGAATCGGCTCTCTCACAGTCTTGCCTAAAAACACAGCCATGAATAAAGAATGGTACCAGAATGTCCTCCAAGAGCAACTTCTCCCAACCCTCCAAGAGCAGTTTGGCGATCAACAATGCCTTTTCCAGCATGATTGAGCACCTTGCCATAAAGCAAAGGTGATAACTAAATGGCTCAGGGAACAAAACATAGAGATTTTGGGTCCATGGCCTGGAAACTCCCCAGATCTTAATCCCATTGAGAACTTGTGGTCAATCATCAAGAGACCGGTGGACAAACAAAAACCTAAAAATTCTGACAAAATGAAAGCATTGATTGTGCAAGAATGGACTGCTATCAGTCAGGATTTGGTCCAGAAGTTGATTGAGAGCATGCCAGGGAGAATTGCATAGGTCCTGAAGAAGAAGGGTCAACACTGCAAATATTGACTTACTGCATTAACTCATTCTAACTGTCAATATAAGCTTTTGTTACTCATATGTTTGCAATTATATTTCTGTCTGTGATAAAAACATCTGTCAAACACACACATAAAAATCAGAGGGCAGCAGATCATGTGAAAATATAATATTTGTGTCATTCTCAAAACTTTTGGCCATGACTGTAGCTGCACATATTAAGCAAAAGGAAAATAAAAACATTTTCAGGGCGCATTTATCGGAAAACGCTAGTTAATAAATAAAGGGGGGATTTATTCTAGGGGCAGCAAAAATAGATACCGTATTTCCTAGTGTCTGTAAACGGGGTGTCTAGTCTGTGGTTTTTAAACATGGTGTGTCAAGACTAAATTCTAAAAGCACAGGAGGGTCTTTCATGGGTTCTGTGAAAATGTAAGTAGGGTGTGCTGGTGTCTGAAATTGGGTGAGTCTTATTTTGAGTCTGCAATTTTTAGGAGATTTGGGTTTGTATTTTTAAGTCTGGTTAGGGTCTATAATTTTTAGTGTGTCTGTTCTTGGGTACAGATGAGCGAATTTGTTCTGATTTTGCCCCGAATCTGATTTTGACATATTCGAACAATATTCGTGTTGATTGTTTGTCTTATGATTAGTGTTGAGCGATACTGCTCGATATCTAAAAATATCGGATCGGAATGGTATCGCCGATATCACTAAATATCGGCGATATCCGATTCCGATACCGGAAGTCCCATGTAAGTCTATGGGAACAAAATATCGCAGCTAAAAAAACCCTTTATTTCCTTGTAAACACTAAATATACACACATAGAATACATATCTATATATATATATATATACATGTCATTGTGACATATATATATACATATATGTATAGTTTATACACTTCTACATAGTAAAATATCCTCTGATTCAATTGCCGGGTAAAGCCGGCTTCTGTGAAAAGACAGAAGCACCCGACATGAAATGACACTTGGTGTACATAGGGTTAACCATGTCTTTTCATGTCATTTGAAATCTGATTTGCACAAACAATTACATCAATCTATGTGTGCAAAATTTCACACCTGTAGGGGTTAATTAAAGGTGTAAATTCGTTGTAAAAAAAACTGACTTTTTTGCTACGAATTTACACCTTTAATTAACCCCTACAGGTGTGAAATTTTGCACACATAGACTGATGTAATTGTTTGTGCAAATCAGATAGCAAAGGACATGAAAAGACATGGTTAACCCTATGTACACCAAGTGTCATTTCATGTCGGGTTCTGCATTTTCACAAAAGCCGTCAATTGAATTAGCGGCTATTATATTATGTAGAAGTGTATGAACTATAAATATAATATATATATATATATGTGTCACAAATTCAATGACATGTATATATATATATATATGAGGTGTAAAATTGTTTAAAAAAATGCGTGGGCTCCCGCCCTATTTTCGCAACCAGACAGACAAAGCCAGCGAATGGGGGCAGATAATAATAGCCCAGAGAGGGACCATTATTTTTGGCCCCCCCCTGGCTACTAACATCTGCCCCCAGACACCCCAGAAAAGACAAATCTATAATTAGATTCGCCCTTTCTGGCACTTTGCCCGTCTATTCCCATTGCCCTGTAGCGGTGGCGAATGGGTTAATATGGGGTTTAAAGCCACATTGCAATTGAAAGGTGACCTTAAGCCAGGTTAATAATTGAGAGCTGTCAATTAGACAACTATCAATTATTAATCCTATTGCATGAAATAAAAATAAAACACACACACTTTAATTAAAAATCATTTTAATGAAATAAAGACACATGTTTTTGACCATCTTTTATTTGACTGCAAAAACCATTTCCTGTAATAAAAATAAAATAAAAAAGCAAAATTATTCTTACCTATCCCATGCACAGTCAGGTCCCACGGTGTAATCCTTCAGAAAGGGTTAATGTTTACTGCAGGGACCGCAGCTAATGCTGCAGCCTCACAGTAAACCCCCAAATGAATGAGTTCCTCTCCTGGCTGACAGGAGAGGAAGTGGAAAGCTTAATTGATTGCTTTCCACTTTCACTTCAGGTCAGCCAGGGACACAATCAGTGACGTCAGAGGGAACTGATTAACAAAAATAGGGGTTCCCTTCGAATAAAAAATGGCGTCCGGTCCCCCCTATTTTTGTTAACCAGCCTGATGAAGCAGACCGCTGAGGCCTGGATTTTCAGGCTGTTAAGGAGCCAAGATCCATGGACCTTGCCAGCCTGATAATACCAGGCCACAGCAGTCTGCATATCTTGGCTGATTAACAAAAATAGGGGATCCCCTCGAAAAAAATTGGCGTGGGGTCCCCCCTATTTTTGTTAACCAGCCAGATGAAGCAGACCGCTGAGGCCTGGATTTTCAGGCTGTTAAGGAGCCAAGATCCATGGACCTTGCCAGCCTGATAATACCAGGCCACAGCAGTCTGCATATCTTGGCTGATTAACAAAAATAGGGGATCCCCTCGAAAAAAATTGGCGTGGGGTCCCCCTATTTTTGTTAACCAGCCAGATGAAGCAGACCGCTGAGGCCTGGTTTTTCAGGCTGGTAAGGATCCAATATCCATGGACCTTGCAAGCCTGATAATACCAGGCCACAGCAGTCTGCTTAGCTTGGCTGGTTAACAAAAATAGGGGATCCCCTCGAAAAAAAAACGGCGTAGGGGTCCCCCTATTTTTGTTAACCAGCCAAGTAAAATGCAGACTGCTGCGGCCTGGTATTAAAAGACTGTCAAGGCCCATGGATTTTGGCCCTCAACAGCCTGATAATACCAGGCTACAGCAGCCCCACATTTGGCGCATCAAAAGATGTGCTAATTGTGGCACTTTACCCGGCTCTTCCCACTGCCCTGTAGCGGTGGCAAGTGGGGTAATAAGGGGTTAATGTCACCGTTGATTGCATGGTGACAATAAGCCCGGTTAATAATGGAGAGGTGTCAATAAGACACCGATCCATTATTAATCCCAAAGTTATTAAATGTATAAAAAAAATACAAAGCAAGAAAAAAGTCTTTTAATGAAATAAAAGAGGCAACACAGTTTTCATTAATTTTATTATACACTCATTCCTGCGACGCCATCGATCTCCTGTAAAAAAAAAAAAAAACAAACCAACAGTATACCACCTGTCCGACGAAGTCCATAGTAACGATAGTCCCACGACGATCCAGCTCTGCTACATCGCAATGACAGGCAGAGCCTGTCATCGCAACGCAGCACAGCTGATTACCTGCTTCCCCGGCGGTGACGTCATCGGACTGACTGCTTTACGGCCGGGATTACCCAGCAGTCACTGCAGTTATCGCGAGAAACTGCATGTGACCGCCGGGGAAAGATGATGGCGGCCATGAAGCAGTCCAGCCCGTGACCGCCGGAGATCTTCTGCCAGGTAAGTGCCGCTGACTCCTGACAGACCCGACCGACGGACACTGACAGTGACAGTGACAATCCCGATTCCGGTATCCGATAAGACGAAAATATCGGAACTAAGTATCGAAAGGCCTATAGAGCTAATATCGGCCGATACCCGATACTTGCGGTATCGTATCGCTCAACACTACTTATGATCGGTTCTGAATATCTGTAATTTCTTCTCTCATTGACTCTAATGACGTTCAGCTGTGTTCGACGAATATTGCAAAAACAATATTTGATTCTGATGGTATTCGGAACTGAATCCAAACTAATTCGCTCATCTCTAGTCTTGGGTCCATATTGATTTAAGGGTCAGGTCTGGGTCTGTATTTTTTCAAGATGTTTAGTATATACTTGTATAGAGGAACATCTTCCTAACTGAACAAAGCAGGATGTATAAAAGTCAGGACAGGGGCCTTGTTGTGGCACCCACATGGGAGAGAGAAAGTATTGTTGGTTTTCCATCTTTCCATGCAGAAATACCGGAAATATTCTTAGACCAGATTTGACCTTAATCTTGCAAATGTTACATAAAATATGGTAAGCATGTTGTAGACCTAGTACATGTTTTACTAGTGTTATATAGCAGGTATGCAGTGCAGACCAAAAGTTTGGACACACCTTCTCATTCAAAGATTTTTCTGTATTTTCATGACTAGGAAAATTGTAGAATCACAATGAAGGCATCAAAGCTATGAATTAACACATGTGGAATTATACATTACACTTTACAAAAAAGTGTGAAACAACTGAAAATATGTCTTACATTCTAGGTTCTTCAAAGTAGCCACCTTTTGCTTTGATTACTGCTTTGCACGCAGAAAAGGTGAACGGATGGACTCTACATGCCTGGTTCCCACCGTGAAGCATGGAGGAGGTGGTGTGATGGTGTGGGGGTGCTTTGCTGGTGACACTGTTGGGGATTTATTCAAAATTGAAGCGGTGAGCGGTCCAGCTCACCCCAAACCATCTCGATTGGGTTCAGGTCTGGTGACTGTGGAGGCCAGGTCATCTGGCGTAGCACCCCAACACTCTCCTTCTTGGTCAAATAGCCCTTACACAGCCTGGAGGTGTGTTTGGGGTCATTGTCCTGTTGAAAAATAAATGATGGTCCAACTAAACGCAAACCGGATGGAATAGCATGCTGCTGCACGTTGCTGTAGTAGCCATGCTGGTTCAGTATGCCTTCAATTTTGACTAAATCCCCAACAGTGTCACCAGCAAAGCACCCCCACACCATCACACCTCCTCCTCCATGCTTCACGGTGGGAACCAGGCATGTAGAGTCCATCCGTTCGCCTTTTCTGTGTGCAAAGCAGTAATCAAAGCAAAAGGTGGCTACTTTGAAGAACCTAGAATATAAGACATATTTTCAGTTGTTTCACACTTTTTTGTAAAGTGTAATGTATAATTCCACATGTGTTAATTCATAGTTTTGATGCCTTCAGTGTGATTCTACAATTTTCATAGTCATGAAAATACAGAAAAATCATTGAATGAGAAGGTGTGTCCAAACTTTTGGTCTGTACTGTAATTATTATTTTCTAAAATCCACCATCATTTATATGCATGTTACTTATTTAAAGAGTAACAGTCATTGTAATTTTTATTTCATAAATCAATAGTACACATGAAAATAAGCAACTTTGAAATATATCTTTTCCTGCCAGAATTAATCAGCTATTAAAATTTCTATGTAGATGGAAGGAAGGAGGAGCTAGAGACCAAGCTCCTCCCTCCTCTCCCTATAGCAGCTGCCATCTCCTATCTCAGTAATGGGAAAGTCTTCCCTGAATACAGATTTCACGTCAGAATTGAGAATTTTGTTAATGACTGATCAATTCTGGCAGAGAAAGAAACAGATTTGTCTGATAACAGATATTGCAAAGTTACTTATTTTCATGTGTACTATTGACATATGAAATAAAAATGAAAATAATTTTATATGTCAAACCACAGAAGGCTGCCGCGCTACTACTATAAAATCACAATGTGCATAAGTAAAACTCCACTGCAGAAGAGTGTAAGGCAGTTGCAAATTTACTATTGTATAGATAGTATAGCACTTACTCTAGAGTGCCTGGAGATGCTGTCCCCATAGAGGCGCAGAGATTGGGTATGGTGAGCAGTGGTACCTTGAGGAAGATGGACTGAGTCCTTTGAATAGAGCCAGTAGTTGGCCCATACATGAGTCCACACCACAAAGAAAAGAGCAACGACCATACGTCCTATAAATAAAATATAAAGTTTATTAATGTTCCAGGCAGATAATAGAGAGAGCAAATAGTACACGAGTAAAATCAATATATAAAAATCAATACATTAGAAAGGGCATAACTATCCAGAACAGAGAATATACACAGTGTATACCCACAGCAACACAGTGAATACAATAAAAAATAAAAATTAATAAAAATCACATCATAGAAATCAATCAGTTATTATATAAAGTGAAAGTGCATGTGCATATGTTGCAAGACACAGAATGTGTCAAAGATAAAGTGCATAAAAAATATAAAAAATATATAAGAATAATAGTGGTGCAAGTACCAAGGTGATAGATAAGTAAAGGGTATACAAATAAAACACCACATAGATGTTAGTATGAGAGTGGTAAAAAGTAAGGACCAGGACTCAAATATACAAAAAAATGGCAACACAAGTGTTGATCAAATAATAACTCACAGAAATATGTCCGGTCCCCTGGATAGACGCCCACCCCAACGCGCGTTTCGGCACATTGCATTTGTCTGGTGACGAGTCCATTGCTTAGGACATCACCACTAACTACATCCCTGTTCACCTAGCTACTGCACAATGGCACTTCCGGGCGGAGTGCACCGCCACCTCGTGTTTGTACAAGCGCAGGGGGGATTACTCAGCAAGGGAGGATGCTCCCCACCACTGCTCAACATACCCAAGCTTTGCGCCTCTATGGGGACAGCAAGACAGTCAGCATCTTCAGGCACTCTAGAGTAAGTGCTACACTATCTATACAATTGTAAAGTTTGCAACTGCCTACACTCCTCTGCAGTGGAGTTTTACTTATGCACATTGTGATTTTATAGTAGTAGCGCGGCAGCCTTCTTTGGTTTGACATATGAAAAAGTTTTTGTGGACAGGATTGTACACAGAGCCGGCCATGGTGCCAGCAGCTTCAGTAGCACATTTTGTGTGAGCGCCAGTGTGTATTGTCATTTTAATAAATGAAAATGATGGTTACTCTTAAGCAATCTAATTAATTTAATGAGCATATTTCAAGTTTTTTCATAAGAAGCTGTTTAAATAAAAGAAGACAATGATCTAAAAAAATAAGGACTCCCACGAAACACCACCTGTTTTGTAGTGGTCTATTTTTAAGACAGAAAAAAAGCATGTATTCTGTGAAGAAACTTAACACTGTCATGAAATTCTGTCATGTTTATAAAGGCATTTGTGTGATTATGACTACAATGTCATCAAGAAAATCTTCAGCCTTTGAACACTAACATAATTGTTCTGACAGCTGAATTCCCTTGTGTTTCACAATGAACCATGTTCAAGGTCATGTATGCATAAGTCGCCATGGACGACATCTTCTGCATGAGCCAAAAGTCCACATTGCAAAATAAGAATATTTCTGTATAATTGTAGTAGGTAAACAATAAGCATCAGAAGATGAGTTTTGTGTGAATTTCAGTAATGGAGCAGGTTGGTGCAGCACAAGGCAGTTGCACTGAAAAGAAAATTGTGATTAAGTATTATGCATAGCATTTACAGAAAGTATTTACCGACCATCTTCTTTTGATTGATATATTCAAGACTGCAAACACATATATTGGACTGCAAACACAGTTGTTCTATTGTGATTTTGCTATATTTTTCTGATCAAAAAATGCTACCAAAAATTGTTAATAGTATGTTTATATTTGAAAAGCTTGATAAGTTTTTAATAAATTGACCTCAATTCATCAAAGCTTTTCCGCCAAAATGTAGTTTAAAATTTTTGAAAAGTCACAACATTTTGTTGCAGTGCCGAATTACGCGAAAATGTTTCAACTTTTGACAAGTTCACAACTGTTTTTCACAGCTTCAGAGCTGCGGTGGGACAGAGGAGCATAAGGGGCAGTAAGCTACAGCCTGTCTAATTCATGATGAGCCGTGGGTAGTGTTGAGCGATACGATACTGCAAATATCGGGTATCGGCCGATATTAGCTGTATCGGGCTTTCGATTCCGAGTACCGATATTTTCGTCATATCGGATACCGGAATCGGATTTGTCACTGTCACTGTGAGTGTCCGTCGGTCGGGTCTGTCAGGAGTCAGCGGCACTTACCTGGCAGAAGATCTCCGGCGGTCACGTCCTGGACTGCTTGATGGCCGCCATTATCTTCTCCCTGGCGGTCACATGCAGTTTTTCGCGATAACTGCAGTGACTGCTGGGTACTCCCGGCCGTAAAGCAGTCAGTCCGATGACGTCACCGCCGGGGAAGCAGGTAATCAGCTGTGCTGCGCCGGGATGACAGGCTCTGCCTGCCTGCCTGCCTCTGATGTCATTCTGATGTAGCAGAGCTGGATCGTCGTGGGACACTCGTTACTATGGACTGCATCGGACAGGTGGTTTACTGCTGTTTTTTTTTTTTTTTTCATTTTTTTACAGGAGATCGATGGCGTCGCAGGATGAGACTGTAATAAAAGTAATGAAAACTGTGTTGTTTTTTTTATTAAATTAAAAAACTTTTTTATGAACATTCACCCGTCCGGGTACATCAACAATTTAACTATTTACATACAGGGACCCTGTCCGGGTTATTTATAATTCTTTGGCAGGGGTGTTCCAGGTACCACCTGGTACTCTTCTGATGCTTGCCAAACATCCGAGACACCAAGGACCACCAGGACCTGATGACGTCGTATGGCCTGTACAGTCAAGTCGTGACCCGCTATCTGTGTCTGTGTGGCCACCTCTTTCATCTCCCTCCGGGTCTGGAGCCCTATGTCCCAGACTGAACGAACCCCAAGGGGCCTAACAGACGCCGGGTATGGGCCAGATATCATTATCATGTCCATAGCTGGGGCTGCTGAGGAGACCACTGAGGAGGCTGGGAAGATTTACCGCGTGGGGTGGGCACTTGTGCAGAGGCCTGGATGTGGGAGGCTGAAGGCTCCGAGGGTCTCACAGGTTCCTGACACTCTGGGGACCAGGGGTCGCACCTGGTGACATTTAGGGCATACCATCCATTGTAACCCCAGTGTCGGGTGTAAGTTACCAAGTCTCCTGGCAACAGGTCCCTCCCCGGGTGTCCTTCTGGGAGGTGAGTCTCCATGTCCCGCCGGGTCACAAACACTTCTAAATAAAGTCCAGGCTCCTGGATGAAGCCCCAACCAGCTTTCAATTTAAAGCTCCGTACTGCACCCTTACGCCGCGGCTCCATCAGGGTTCCTTTATCTTTTCTCATCCGGTCCTTATCTTCTCGATGTGACGTTGGCGAAGCTTCTGGGATTCGCGCTGCTCCCTTTGTCGCTCGGCTTCTCTCTCCCGACGTCTCCACTCTTCCTCCTGACGCCGGTTGTAATTCTCCTCCACCAGCATCTCCATGTCTCCACCATCAAACTGCAGCTTACGATGTCCGGTTTGCGGCAGCTCTCCTGGCGCCCGACAGTCCTGGCAGCGCTCACCTGCGGAGGAAGCAGCCGGCTCTGGAACAGATGACAGTCGGGGCTCCGGTACAGACAGGTAGACCTCTGGTGCCTGCGCGGCCTCCTCCATGAGGACGGGTGTCGCTTCTTCTGTCTCAGCGACGGGGGCAGACAGCGGGATCTGGGGTGCTGCCGGTGCAGCGTTTTTTGCAGGAACGGGTGCCTCCACTGCGACAACGTCAACCGGATCACATTGCAAGGGCTGGGATGCCCGCACGGACTCCTCTACTAGAACGGGTGCCTCACCATCCGGTACAGACACTTCAGGTAAGAGGGATTGGCGCCGCTCCAAGTTCAGTTTTAGGGCACGCCAGCTGGCTTCAATCCTGGCGACCTCCTCCCGGTGCCGGGCCAGGCCTCTTAGGGTATCCTCCGCTTCTTGCAGCGTAGGAGGGTTTCCAGGCCGGGTGCCCAACGGTGGTTCCGTGGCGATCGGGTCGCTTCCGTGGGGGGAGAGCTCTGACTGCTCCATCCCTTCACACTTCTGCTCGTGTCCATTAGCCATCTCTGCCAAGTCACATGTGTCATTAGCATCTGGAAAGGGCCCCTCTTTTGTAGTGAGGCGGGACCTTCGTGTTAGTTTCCGCACACTGAGGAGGATGAGGAGGCGGAACTCAAGAGCTGTGGGGCACGATCTTACATTGCAGTACCATTTAGAGTGGTCGGCCATCGTTTTCGCGCCACTGAGTGAGTGTACACCCACGAAGCGAAGAGCACGCCCTTCTTCTTCACCAGTGCCTCGTCGTGACGCAGATATGGCTGAAAAATGGCAAATACATTCTCTGATGATTTTAGCAATTCTCAAGCACAAAACCAGTTCAATTCAGGCACACAGACTCGCTTATAGCGAGCTACAGAATCCTGTTCGTGACGCCCAAGTTGAGTCACACAGAGCCAGAGGTTTTGGGGGTACTCGGCACCGAGCCCGTCGACTTCTATGGGGTATGTCACGGCTTTACCCGTCAATTGAATCAGAGTCTATTTTACTATGTAGAAGTGTATAAACTATAAATATATGTATATATATATGTCACAATGACATGTATATATATATATATGTATTCTATGTGTGTATATTTTGTGTTTACAATGAAAGAAAGTGTTTTTTTAGTTGCGATATTTTGTTCCCATAGACTTACATGGGACTTCCGGTATCGGAATCGGATATCGACGATATTTAGTGATATCGGCGATACCATTCCGATCCGATATTTTTAGATATCGAGCAGTATCGCTCAACACTAGCCGTGGGATTTCCAACACCAGAAACCTCATTCCAGTCCCTGACTGGAAGAAGATTTATGACATAGCACATGGCGCTGCACGCTACTTGTTAGACACTTCAGATTCATGAAGAGGCATACTACTGTACATGAATCCGGTGCATCTGACTTCTCCACATTCACTTATGAAGACCACCGAGAAAATTGCCAATCTTGATGAATCAGGGCCATTGTATGGTTTATATAGAAATAAAATATCATAATAATAATAAATCTTTATTTATATAGCGCCAACATATTCTGCAGCACTTTAGAATTCAACAGTTCATATACAAGTCATAAGTAACAACGTTAAAGATAATACAATAAATATAGCAAAGACAATGACAACCCTGCTCGTAAGAGCTTACAATCTACAATGAGGTGGGGATGACACAAGGTACAGGTGTGTATTTACAATGATAGTCCAGCCATCTTGAGGAAAAGGGGATAGATAAAAGCTGCATGAGGTTGTCACCAGCCAGTACTTATGATGCTTTTGAGTGCAGTGGAGTTTGATGGAGTGTGAAAGACCGCTCTAAACAGATGTGATTTTATGGAGCGCCTAAAACTGTCTAAGTTATGGTTAGTCCTGAGTTCTTGGGGTAGAGCATTCCAGGGGATTGGTGCAACATGTGAGAAGTCTTGGAGACAGGAGTTGGAGGTACGGATTAATGATGTTAGTCGAAAGTCGCTTGCGGAGCGTAACAAGCGGTTAGGTCTATAAATAGAAATGAGGGAGGAAGTGTAAGGGAGGGCTGTACTGTGGAGAGCTTTGTGGGTGAAAACAAGCAGTTTAAATTGGATCCTGTAATGCATGGGAAGCCAGTGCAATGACTGAAAAAGAGCGGACATGTTCGAGTACCGATTAGCCAGATAGGCGACCCTGGCTGCTGCATTAAGGATGGACTGCAGAGGGGAAAATCGAGTAAGGGGGGCCAGGTAACAGAGCATTGCAGTAGTCCAGGCAGAAATGGATCAGGGAAACAGTGAGGGTTTTTATAACAGTGAGGTATTATAACGAATCATTACCAAATAATAGACCACATGTATCAGAATTGACTTTTTCTTGTGTGCATTAATTTTTGTTTCAGATTTCCAGGTTTCTATTAGGCTACGGGCCCAAAATGAGCTTTTATCACATTTTTTACGCTGCATAATTTCGCTATGGCAAAAATAGCAGCGATTTACAGGACCCACAAAGTGTAAGGGATTTATAGAAATCTCATGCCCACTATGCTTCTTTTTACGCTGCATAAACTCAACTGCTATGCATTTTTCGAATCCACATCATGTTAATTTCTCTGGCGGGTACGCTGAGTTTTCTGAGCAGAATTTCCCCATGGACTTGCATTAGAAGCTGAAAATACACAGGTAAAAAAGTGCACAAGTGTTTTTAGTGCGTCTACACAGCGTGATAGCTTGAAAAACCCAAATAATCAGCACCTAAGCATGTCAATACCAGGAACTTTCAAAAACAAAGCGGCTTTATTTAAAGCATGAAACACCAGAGACAAGAAACACAGATTCAACAACGCGATAAAAACGCAGCTACAAAAAAGCACACAAAAACTCAATGAAAAAAACGCAATTAAACAAACGTGCAGAAACTCTGCAGCGTCAAAAAACTCAACCAACTCTGATCATGGGAGCTTTACATGCAGAACTGTAACAATTTCCATACAGCGCTACCGAAGATGTTGGCAATATAAAAACCTACATAAATAAATAAAAATATGCTTGATACATTTATTTTTCAGAGTTTAAACTGTCAAAACAAATCATGACCCTTGTTGTTGGGTACTACATATGTATTTCCTTATGAATGAATGTTTCTTTTATCATCAACTATCACAGTTGGCTTTTACGTCAGCGAAGAGCTTTAAGCAAATATTATCTGAAGAGCCAAAAGCACCTTGACGTTAATAATAGTGGACGATGCAATCAATTCTTAAAGAAATTAATTATAACTTTTGGCAACGTGGAATCAAACCCCATAGGACTCTTGCGAGGGTTTTCTAATTATCATAATTATTTATCCAATTTGTTTTTGTGTCAAAGAGTGTATTTAAAAAAAAAATTCTGACAAAAATATATAATTGATATAACTAGCCATTTCTACTCTTACAGAAGAAAGTACTGGGTATATTTGTAACTACAGTCATGGCCAAAAGTTTTGAGAATGACACAAATATTATATTTTCACATGATCTGCTGCCCTCTGGTTTTTATGTGTGTTTGACAGATGTTTTTATCACAGACAGAAATATAATAATTGCAAACATATGAGTAACAAAAGCTTATATTGACAGTTAGAATGAGTTAATGCAGCAAGTCAATATTTGCAGTGTTGACCCTTCTTCTTCAGGACCTCTGCAATTCTCCCTGGCATGCTCTCAATCAACTTCTGGACCAAATCCTGACTGATAGCAGTCCATTCTTGCACAATCAATGCTTTCATTTTGTCAGAATTTTTAGGTTTTTGTTTGTCCACCCGTCTCTTGATGATTGACCACAAGTTCTCAATGGGATTAAGATCTGGGGAGTTTCCAGGCCATGGACCCAAAATCTCTATGCTTTGTTCCCTGAGCCATTTAGTTATCACCTTTGCTTTATGGCAAGGTGCTCCATCATGCTGGAAAAGGCATTGTTAATCGCCAAACTGCTCTTGGAGGGTTGGGAGAAGTTGCTCTTGGAGGACATTCTGGTACCATTCTTTATTCAAGGCTGTGTTTTTAGGCAAGACTGTGAGAGAGCCGATTCCCTTGGCTAAGAAGCAACCCCACACATGAATGGTTTCAGGATGCTTAACAGTTGGCATGAGACAAGACTGGTGATAGCGCTCACCTTGTCTTCTCCGAATGAGGCGTTTTCCTGATGTCCCAAACAATCGAAAATGGGATTCATCAGAGAAAATAATTTTACCCCAGTCCTCAGCAGTCCACTGCCTGTACCTTTTTCAGAATATCAGTCTGTCCATGATGTTTTTTCTGGAGAGAAGTGGCTTCTTTGCTGCCCCCCTTGAGACCAGGCCTTGCTCCAAGAGTCTCCGCCTCACAGTGCGTGCAGATGCACTCACACCTGCCTGCTGCCATTCCTGAGCAAGCTCTGCACTGCTGGTAGCCCGATCCCGCAGCTGAAACACTTTTAAGAGACGGTCCTGGCGCTTGCTGGTCTTTCTTGGGCGCCCTGGAGCCTTTTTGGCAACAATGGAACCTCTCTCATTGAAGTTCTTGATGATGCGATAGATTGTTGACTGAGGTGCAATCTTTCTAGCTGTGATACTCTTCCCTGTTAGGCCATTTTTGTGCATTGCAATGATGACTGCACGTGTTTCTTTAGAGATACCCATGGTTAACAGAAGAGAAACAATGATGCCAAGCACCAGCCTCCTTTTAAAGTGTCCAGTGGTGTCATTCTTACTTAATCATGACAGATTGATCTCCAGCCATGTCCTCATCAACACCCACACCTGTGTTAATGGAGCAATCACTGAAAAGAGGTTAGCTGGGCCTTTTAAGGCAGGGCTGCAATGATGTTGAAATGTGTTTTGGGGGATAAAGTTCATTTTCTAGCCAAATATTGACTTTGCAAGTAATTGCTGTTAAGCTGATCACTCTTTATAACATTCTGGAGTATATGCAAATTGCCATTAGAAAAAGTGAAGCAGTAGACTTTGTAAAAATTTATATTTGTGTCATTCTCAAAACTTTTGGCCATGACTGTATGTTATGCCAGTTTAGCAATGATTTTCTCCCTGAAAATATAAAGCAGAATAACAATTGACCAATAGGTTTTGTTCCTTCTTACTATATACTGTAATTGCTATAGAAGAATCTGGAAGTTAACCATAATATCATTTTAGAAAAGGAACCCGAACAAATCTTTAAAAAAAGCGTTGAATTATTTGTGTATTTGTTATAATAACAAAGAAACATCGCCAAAACCTTAAAGTTAAACTTAAAGGGGTATTCCCATCTCCAATATCCTATCCCAATATATAGTAGACGTAATAATAAGAATATTAGTAAATACCTCCAATTAGAAATGTAGTTTTTCTCATTCACTAGGTCTCTTTCCACATGTGCAGGTTAGGTATCAATGGTTACCTAAGGTCCTGCAATGACTGCACATGAGGAAAGAGACATAGCGAATCTTAAAAACTATGCTACATTTTTAACTGGATGTATTTGCTAATATTATTATTATTACACCTACTACATATTTGAAAATAGAAGAAAAAGGAAAGTGCTCCTTGCGCAGGTCAACAGGGTTAGACAAATCCCAGTGAGTAGCATTGCTCACCTGGATGAGTTGTGCGGCTACAAACACAACTCTGGGAATTGATAATTTCTAGCATGTATATTTCTTGTATGCATACTTCATTCATAATTTTTTTTTAGAAATCAATGGTTAGTGATAGTGTTTAGTAATTATGTACCATTGGTGAGAATTAATTAACCAACCAGTGTGACAACCTCACTTCAGATGGTATCAAACAACCATGATGTATCATTTGCATGTATAAGCTTGATAAAGAAGCTAGATAAGCTCAGATAAGCTCAGAAATGTGCAGCATTTTAAATGAATAATAAATAATTTTTTACATTACCCATTTCCTATTTTTAGCGCTTACATTTTTTTCTTAGTTCTTTACCTACTACTAGTGTTGAGCATTCCGATACTGCAAATATCGGGTATCGGCCGATATTCGCTGTATTGGAATTCCGATTCTGAGATCCGATATTTTTTTCATATCGGATACCGGAATAGGACGTTGGCAGTAAAGTCTATGGGGAGTTCCTGTGTCACAGAACGAAGTACGTGACACAGGAACTTCCCGAAAGTGTCACTGTCAGTGTCGGTCGGGTCTGTCAGGAGTCAGGACTAGAGTTGAGCGATACTTTCCGATATCCAAAAGTATCGGAATCTGAATGGTATCGCCGATACCATTAAAATATCGGCGATAACCGATATCGATACCGGAAGTCCCATGTAAGTCTATGGGAACAAAATATCGCAACTAAAAAAACCTCTTTCTTTCCTTGTAAAAACTAAATATACACACATAGAATACATATATATATATACATGTCATTGTGACATATATAATATACATATATGTATAGTTTATACACTTCTACATAGTAAAATATCCTCTGATTCAATTGCCGGGTAAAGCCGGCTTCTGTGAAAAGACAGAAGCACCCGACATGAAATGACACTTGGTGTACATAAGGTTAACCATGTCTTTTCATGTCGTTTGCTATCTGATTTGCACAAACAATTACATCAGTCTATGTGTGCAAAATTTCACACCTGTAGGGGTTAATTAAAGGTGTAAATTCGTTGTAAAAAAAACGGACTTTTTTGCTACGAATTTACACCTTTAATTAACCCCTACAGGTGTGAAATTTTGCACACTTACACTCATGTAATTGTTTGTGCAAATCAGATATCAAACTACATGAAAAACATGGTTAACCCTATGTACACCAAGTGTCATTTCATGTCGGGTTCTGCATTTTCACAAAAGCCGGCAATTGAATTAGCGGCTATTATACTATGTAGAAGTGTATGAACTATAAATATAAATATATATATATATATATATGTGTCACAAATTCAATGACATGTATATATATATATGAGGTGTAAAATTGCTGAAAAAAAATGCGTGGGCTCCCGCCCTATTTTCGCAACCAGCAGACAAAGCCAGTGAGTGGGGGCAGATAATAATAGCCCAGAGAGGGACCATTTTTTTGGCCCCCCCGGCTACTTAACATCTGCCCCCAGACACTCCAGAAAGGGCAAATCTCTAATTAGATTTGCCCTTTCTGGCACTTTGCCCGTCTATTCCCATTGCCCTGTAGCGGTGGCGAATGGGTTAATAAGGGGTTAAAATGACCTTGCAATTGAAAGGTCACTTTAAGCCAGGTTAATAATTGAGAGCTGTCAATTAGACAACTATCAATTATTAATCCTATTGTATGAAAGAAAAATCAAACACACACTTTAATAAAAAAGAAGTTTAATGAAATAATCACACAGTTTTTGACCATATTTTATTTACCTGCTAAAACCATTTCCTGTAATAAAAATAAAATAATAAAGCAAAATTATTCTTACCAATCCTATGCACAGTCAGGTCCCACGGTGTAATCCTTCAGAAAAGGGTTAATGTTTACTGCAGGGACCGCAGCTAATGCTGCAGCCTCACAGTAAACCCCCAAATGAATGAGCTCCTCTCCTGGCTGACAGGAGAGGAAGTGGAAAGCTTAATTGATTGCTTTCCACTTTCACTTCAGGTCAGCCAGGGACACCATCAGTGACGTCAGAGGGAACTGATTAACAAAAATAGGGGTTCCCTTCGAAAAAAAATGGCGTGGGGTCCCCCCTATTTTTGTTAACCAGCCAGATGAAGCAGACCGCTGAGGCCTGGATTTTCAGGCTGTTAAGGAGCCAAGATCCATGGACCTTGCCAGCCTGATAATACCAGGCCACAGCAGTCTGCATATCTTGGCTGATTAACAAAAATAGGGGATCCCCTCGAAAAAAATTGGCGTGGGGTCCCCCCTATTTTTGTTAACCAGCCAGATGAAGCAGACCGCTGAGGCCTGGATTTTCAGGCTGTTAAGGAGCCAAGATCCATGGACCTTGCCAGCCTGATAATACCAGGCCACAGCAGTCTGCATATCTTGGCTGATTAACAAAAATAGGGGATCCCCTCGAAAAAAATTGGCGTGGGGTCCCCCCTATTTTTGTTAACCAGCCAGATGAAGCAGACCGCTGAGGCCTGGATTTTCAGGCTGTTAAGGAGCCAAGATCCATGGACCTTGCCAGCCTGATAATACCAGGCCACAGCAGTCTGCATATCTTGGCTGATTAACAAAAATAGGGGATCCCCTCGAAAAAAATTGGCGTGGGGTCCCCCCTATTTTTGTTAACCAGCCAGATGAAGCAGACCGCTGAGGCCTGGTTTTTCAGGCTGGTAAGGATCCAATATCCATGGACCTTGCAAGCCTGATAATACCAGGCCACAGCAGTCTGCTTAGCTTGGCTGGTTAACAAAAATAGGGGATCCCCTCGAAAAAAAAAACAGCGTAGGGGTCCCCCTATTTTTGTTAACCAGCCAAGTAAAATGCAGACTGCTGCGGCCTGGTATTAAAAGACTGTCAAGGCCCATGGATTTTGGCCCTCAACAGCCTGATAATACCAGGCTACAGCAGCCCCACATTTGGCGCATCAAAAGATGTGCCAATTGTGGCACTTTACCCGGCTCTTCCCACTGCCCTGTAGCGGTGGCAAGTGGGGTAATAAGGGGCTAATGTCATCATTGATTGCACGGTGACAATAAGCCCGGTTAATAATGGAGAGGCGTCAATAAGACACTGATCCATTATTAATCCCAAAGTTTTTAAATGTGTAAAAAAAGACACAGCAAGAAAAAAGTCTTTTAATGAAATAAAAGAGACAACACAGTTTTCATTTTTTTTATTACTCTCTCATTCCTGCGACGCCATCGATCTCCTGTAAAAAAATAAAAAAAACAAACCAACAGTATACCACCTGTCCGACGCAGTCCATAACGACAGTCCCACGACGATCCAGCTCTGCTACATCGCAATGACAGGCAGAGCCTGTCATTGCAACGCAGCACAGCTGATTACCTGCTTCCCCGGCGGTGACGTCATCGGACTGCTTTACGGCCGCGATTACCCAGCAGTCACTGCAGTTATCGCGAGAAACTGCATGTGACCGCCGGGGAGAAGAGGATGGCGGCCATTAAGCAGTCCGGGATGTGACCGCCGGAGATCTTCTGCCGGGTAAGTGCCGCTGACTCCTGACAGACCCGACAGACGGACACTGACAGTGACAGTGACATCCCGATTCCGGTATCCGATATGACGAAAATATCGGTACTCGGAATCGGAATTCCGATACAGCCAATATCGGCCGATACCCGATATTTGCAGTATCGGAATGCTCAACCCTAGTCAGGACTCAGCAGAGTCAGCACTTACCTGGCAGAAGATACCCGGTGGTCACGTCCTCCTGGGTGGCCGCCATTACCCTTTCCCTGGCGGTCACGTGCAGCTTCTCGCGATAACTGCACGTGCTGCAGGGTACTGGGTAATCTCGGCCAGCTGTACTCTCGCGACAGCTGGCCGGAAAGCAGTCCGGTGACGTCACCGCCGGGGAGTCTCCTAGGTAAGCAGCTCTGCTGCGTCGGGATGTCAGGCTCAGCCTGTCATCCAGATGTAGCAGAGCTGGACTCCCAATGGGACACTCGTGATTTTGAACTGCATCGGACAGGGAGTATTTGTGTTGGTTTGTTATTTTTGGCTTTTTACAGGAGATCGATGGCGTCGCAGGATGAGCGTGAAATAAAAATAATGAAAACTGTGTTGTGTTTTATTTCATTAAAAGACTTTATTCTGGCTGTGTATTTTTTTAAAAAATTACAAACTTTATGATTAATAATGGATCGGTGTCTTATTGACGCCTCACCATTATTAACCGGGCTTATTGTCACCGTTCAATCAAAGGTGACATTAACCCCTTATTACCCCGCTTGCCACCGCTACAGGGCAAGTGGGAAGAGCCAGGTAAAGTGCCACAATTGGCACATCTTTGATGCGCCAATTGTGGGGCTGCTGCAGCCTGGTATTTTTAGGCTGTTGAGGGCCAAAATCCATGGGCCTTGACAATCTTTTAATACCAGGCCGCAGCAGTCTGCTTTTTACTCGGCTGGTTAACAAAAATAGGGGGACCCCCACACCATTTTTTTTTCGAGGGGATCTCCTATTTTTGTTAACCAGCCAAGCTAAGCAGACTGCTGTGGCCTGGTATTATCAGGCTTGCAAGGTTCATGGATCTTGGATCCTTACCAGCCTGAAAAACCAGGCCTCAGCAGTCTGCTTCATCAGGCTGGTTAACAAAAATAGGGGGGACCCCATGCCATTTTTTTTTTCGAGGGTATCCCCTATTTTTGTTAATAGTTCCCTTCAGGTCAGCCGGGATTCCCTCTGACGTCACTGATGCTGTGTGGCGTCCCTGGCTGACCTGAAGTGAAAGTGGGAAGCAATCAATTATGCTAACCACTTCCTCTCCTGTCAGCCAGGAGAGGAGATGATTCATTCGGGGGTTTACTGCGAGACTGGCAGCATTAGCTGCGGTCCCTGCAGTAAACATTAACCCTTTGAGAAGGATTACATCGGGGGACCTGACTGAATATCGGATAGGTAAGAATAATGTTGCTTTATTATTTTATTTTTATTACAAGTGAACAAGGGTTTCGCAAGGAATGGCAGTAAAATAAAATATGGTTAAAAACTGTGTGTTTATTTCATTAAAATGATTTTTAATTAAAGTGTGTGTTTTATTTTTATTTCATACAATAGGATTAATAATTGATAGTTGTCTAATTGTCAGCTCTCAATTATTAACCTGGCTTAAAGTCACCTTTCAATAGCAAGGTGGCTTTAACCCCTTATTAACCCATTCGCCATCGCTACAGTGCAATGGGAATAGACGGGCAAAGTGCCAAAAAGTGCAAATCTATTTATAGATTTGCCTTTTCTGGGGTGTTTGGGGGCAGATGTTAGTAGCCATCTCTGGGCTATTATTATCTGCCCCCACTCGCTG
Source organism: Oophaga sylvatica (assembly GCA_033576555.1). Taxonomy (NCBI): domain Eukaryota; kingdom Metazoa; phylum Chordata; class Amphibia; order Anura; family Dendrobatidae; genus Oophaga; species Oophaga sylvatica. Next base: position 46,797,808 of record JARQOD010000008.1, read on the forward strand.
GCTTTGTCTGTCTGGTTGAGAAAATAGGGCGGGAGCCCACGCATTTTTTTCAACAATTTTACACCTCATATATATATATATACATGTCAATGAATTGAATTTGTGACACACATATATATATATATATATATTTATAGTACATACACTTCTACATAGTATAATAGCAGCTAATTCAATTGCCGGCTTTTGTGAAATTACAGACCCGACATGAAATGACACATGGTTTACATAGAGTTAACCATGTCATTTCATGTAGTTTGATATATGGTTTTCACTAAAAATTACATGATTGTATGTGTGTAAAATTTCACACATGTAGGGGTTAATTAAAGGTGTAAATTCGTAGAAAAAAATGCCTTTTTTTTACAACGAATTTACACCTTTAATTAACCCCTACATGTGTGAAATTTTGCACACATACACTCATGTAATTGTTAGTGAGAACCATATATCAAACTACATGAAATGACATGGTTAACTCTATGTAAACCATGTGTCATTTCATGTCGGGTGGTTCTGTAATTTCACAATAGCCGGCATTGCCCGGCAATTGAATCAGCGGCTATTTTACTATGTAGAAGTGTATGAACTATAAATATATGTATATATATATATGTCACAATGACATGTATATATATATGTATTCTATGTGTGTATATCTAGTGTTTACTAGGAAAGAAAGGGTTTTTTTTAATTACGATATTTCTGCCTCATGGACTTGCATTGGGTTTCCTGTATCGGAATCGGCGATACCCGATACTTTTTGAGTATCCGGCCGATCCAATCCGATCCGATATTTCGGGATATCGGGCTGTATCGCTCAACACTACCTACTACGTATTGAGAAAGAATGTTGGAGATGGGAAGAATACCCCTTTAAGTTAAAAAAAAGTAGACAAATGTACTTAAATGTATAATTTATGATTTCTTTAATATAAAAGTCTATACATTTTTTGCGTCAAGTAGTTTTTATTGAACTTTTTTAGCTCCTTTATGACCTTTGATGTATAGATACGTCAAATGTCATGATCCTCCCTTCTATGAGGACTCCGATGCTGAGCCCATATCTTTCCCGGCACATAAAATCTGATTTGATCAGCTGTCATGTGCTTCTAACAGCCGCAGGTTGAATCACTACCCACCCACAGCTGTTAACTTGTTAAATGCCGCTGTCAATCACTGACAGCGGCATTTGACTCAAGTGCTCCGGAAGAGCTTTATATGACCCGCCCATCGGTGCCATCACATGACAGCTGGGGTCTGTAGAACACCCCGTGCTTGTCATTGCAGATCTCCTATGAATGTCAGCCCATGACTGGCATTCATAGGAGATGATGATTTCTGCTACACATGGCAGGGCCGAAGCTCTGCTCCGTGTATCACAAGTGATCGGATGATGGAAGCTTCAAGTCACTTAAGGGGACTGTTGAAACAAGTAAAATGTAAAAAAGTGTTTTAAAAAATATTAACAAAATTTAAAAAATATAAAAGTTCAAAACAACCCCCTTTTTCCCTATTCAAAATAAAAAATACACATTTGGTACCGCTGAGTTCAGAAATGTCCAATCTATTAAAATAAAAAATACTTTAATCAGATAGGTAAACAGCGTAACAAAAATCAAAATCAAAATGTTAGAATTAAGTTTTTTAGGCTGCTGCAACATTGTAGATACCCCAGAATGGTATCTTAATAAATGTTAGCTCTGTGAGCAGAAAAAAAGCCCTCAAAAAGCCGCAGATGCCGAAATATGGAGATGCTACGAGTCTCAGAAAATAGCACCCTTTTCTTTTTACAAACTTTGAATTTTTTTTCCACCACTTAAATAAAAAAGAACCTATACATGTTTGGTATCTGGATACTTGTACTGACCTGGAAAATCATAATGTCAGGTCAGTTTTAGAATTTAGTGAACATGTTAATAAAAGAAACCATGACAATGGGGAGCTAAGGGGTTAGTTTTATGATTTGATTGTTCGTTTCTGAGAGTCCTCGGTAGAGTGGTCTCCTGTTTAAATCCTTCGTTCCTGACTTCCACAACAAGTTCATTACTTTTGCTCCTTTCCTTGCTTGTGGTGTTTTCCTGATTCCAACTATTTTCTGACCTCGGGGTGAATTTTAATTATTCTCTTATTTCATGATTTTTTGTATCTAATGTGACCTATTCTTTTCTTTGTTTGTCACACATACATGTTTCAGATCACTAGTAAACACAAAATGCAGTTTTTAAATGGAGGTCTTTATTATTAAGGTAAAAAGAAATCCAAACCTACAAAACCCTGTGTGAAAAAGTGATTGCCACCCACTCTCCCTTAAAACATAAATTAACTGTGGTTTATCACATCTTTGGAAAGTGGAGTTCATATTTCCTAGCCATGCCTAGGCCTGATTACTGCCACGCCTCTACTCAATCAAGAAATCAGTTAAATAGGACCTGCCCGACTGTCACGCGGTCTTATGATATGTATACAATGTCAGTAAACTATTCTTAAAAGAACAACACTCTATACAACATATAGATTAGCAACATCAGCATGTAAATATAGAATAGATTTACCTGACATGATATCCGTTGAACTCAGGGTTAATCTTGAGGACTTGATACACTGTCACAGGAAAGAGGAGGACCGGGGGTCTAACCTGACCCTAAACTGGGGTCCTAACTAATCCCTCACCTTGGAGGTACTGATAATGGTTCAGAGGTCCAAGTCTCCAGCCTAACCCTGTCTCCTATCAGTCCCTGAACCCTGTAATCAGTCCTAAGAAGGATTCTGATTACCACCAAAGGGATATGGGCTGATCTCTGCTAAATACACAGATTAGACATATAAGACAGACTGGAGAAAACACAGACTTGCATACACACTCAAACACAGAAGGAACATAAATGATCTGGGATATTAAACTCTAAGCAAGGTGAGCTTAAAACAACTAAGGAGCTCTTTAACTTAAGTCTATACAGATACAATCCTATCTGTGGTCTGCATGAAGAATTTCACTGGCAACTCCCAACACAGACAACCAGAGATTTAAAGGAAACCAATCAACAAATAATTAATTGCAGCCGGAAGAAACTGCACCCAGTCCCAGAACTGAGCACAGACAGAATTAACTCCCTAACTGCCAAACACAAAGAAACAGCAACTCAGCTGTGAGAAGTCAGAATGTGCAACCGCGACGATCTTCGTGGCGATGCACAAATGACAGTACCCCCCCTTCTACGAGGGGCCTCCGGACCCTCAGGGCCAGGTTTGCCCGGGTGAGTTCTGTGGAAGGTCCGCACCAAACGATCTGCGTTAATGTCAGACGCAGGAACCCACGTCCTCTCCTCTGGACCATACCCCTTCCAATGCACCAAGTACTGAAGGGACCGGCGATTCAGACGTGAGTCAATGATCTTTGACACTTGAAACTCCAAGTTACCATTGACCACCACTGGAGGAGGAGGTAGAGGTGATGGTATGACTGGTGCCACGTACCTCTTAAGTAATGACTTGTGGAACACATTATGAATTTTAAACGTAGGAGGGAGGTCCAGACGAAATGCCACAGGATTAATTATGGAACTGATCCTGTACGGCCCGATGAATCTGGGGCCCAGCTTCCAGGAGGGAACTTTAAGTTTTAGGCTATGGTTCCACGGTCCGGAACCATAGCGCTTTTGACGGAGCGGAAATTCCGCTCCGTCTAAGCCCCGCCCCCTTTCTGACGCGCGCTCTTTCCGGAGGTGTTCAGGACACCTCCGAACACCTCCGGAAAGAGCGCAGGGCTACATAGCCCTGTGTTAATTCTGTTGCGGCGACGCAGCGTCGCCGCAATACGCGAGGACATGCTGCGGTCTAAAAAGACGCGCCGCATGTCCGTTTACGCAGGTTTGCCACCTGCGTATTGTTACGCATAGTGGAGACGGGATTTCTTGAAATCCCCTCCACTATGCTGTAACATCTGGACGCTGCGTGTTTGGCGCTGCGCCAGCGCACAGCGCCAAACACGCAGCGTTTCCTGACCGTGGAAACTCACCCTTATATTCCTGGTAGACAACCATACCAGATCGTTCACATTAAGATCTGGACCAGAAACTCTCCTCCTATCAGCCATACGTTTATAACGGTTCCCCATAGCACTCAGATTATTCAATACACCTCTCCACACTGAAGCAAGTGACGACGAGAAACGCTCCTCCTCAGGAACCCCAGAAGGGCCCCCCCCATTGAATGTACAAAACTGGGGATGAAAACCATATGCCCCAAAAAACGGGGACTTACCAGTGGACTCGCTCCGCCTGTTGTTAAGAGCGAACTCTGCCAGAGGCAAGAAAGAAGACCAGTCCTCCTGGTTCTCTGAGACAAAACACCGAAGATAAGTCTCTAGGCTTTGATTCAGACGCTCTGTCTGACCATTGGTCTGCGGATGAAAAGCCGAGGAAAATGACAATTGCATCCCCCGACGTAAACAAAATGCCCTCCAAAACTTGGACACAAACTGAGACCCCCTATCTGACACCACATCAGAAGGCAACCCATGAAGTCTCACAATCTCCCCAATGAACACCTGCGCCAGAGTTTTAGCATTAGGGAGGGCAGGAAGAGCAATGAAATGTGCCATCTTACTGAACCTGTCAACAACCACCAGTATGACAGTCTTCCCTGACGACTGAGGAAGGTCCGTGATGAAGTCCATAGACAAATGAGTCCATGGACGCTCCGGAAGTTTCAAGGGTAAGAGGGTCCCAGACGGACGGGTATGAGGGGTCTTAGAGCGAGCACAAACCCCACAGGACGCGACAAAAGTTAAAACATCTTTATTAACGTTAGGCCACCAAAACCGGCGAGAAAGGAGATCTAAAGTAGCCTTACTCCCTGGATGTCCTGCTAAAGCAGAATTATGATGTGCCTCAATAACCTTTTGTCTCAACTGATTTGGGACAAACAGTCTCCCTGGAGGTCCTGCAGGGGCGTCCCCCTGAGCCTCTAACACCTCCTCCTCAAGCTCAGAACAAACAGCCGACACTACCACCCCCTCCTGAAGGATAGGAATCGGGTCATCCATTTTCCCGGCCCCTGGGAAACTGCGAGACAAGGCATCCGCCTTAACATTCTTAGATCCAGGGCGATAAGTGACAACAAAATTAAACCTGGTAAAAAACAACGACCATCGAGCTTGTCTGGAATTCAGACGCTTAGCAGATTCCAAATACAGCAGGTTCTTGTGATCAGTAATGACGGTGACCGGGTGGACTGCCCCCTCCAAAAAGTGACGCCATTCTTCAAAAGCCAACTTAATGGCCAAAAGTTCCCTATTGCCGATATCATAATTCCTTTCGGCGGACGACAATTTTTTAGAAAAGAAAGCGCACGGATGCCATTTACCAGGGGACGGACCCTGGGACAATATTGCACCCACCCCTACGTCAGACGCGTCCACCTCCACAATGAACGGCTGTGATGCATCTGGTTGGATGAGAACGGGTGCCGAAGCAAAACATTTTTTCAAAGAGGAAAAAGCTTGGCAAGCTTTGTCCGACCATTTAGAAAAATCCGTCCCTTTTCTTGTCATGTCAGTGAGAGGTTTGACAACAGATGAGAAATTACAAATAAATTTCCGGTAGTAGTTAGCAAACCCCAGAAAACGCTGCAGAGCCTTAAGATCCTCTGGCTGATCCCATTCAAGCACTGCTCTCACCTTTTCAGGGTCCATACGGAAACCGGAGGCTGACACCAAGAAACCCAAAAACTGAAGTTCCTGTACGGCGAATACACACTTTTCCAGTTTGGCGTATAGTTTATTGTCTCGCAAGATCTGCAACACCTGTCTCACATGCTCCTGGTGAGACACAAGATCTGGTGAGTAAATTAAAATGTCATCCAAATATACGACCACAAACAGCCCCACCAGATGACGAAAAATGTCATTAACAAAATGTTGGAATACTGCTGGTGCAGTAGTCAGACCAAAAGGCATGACAAGGTTCTCATAATGTCCCTCCGGCGTGTTAAACGCCGTTTTCCACTCATCCCCCTCTTTTATCCTAATCAGATTATACGCCCCCCTGAGATCCAATTTAGAGAACCATTTGGCGCCAACAATTTGATTGAAGAGATCAGGAATCAGAGGGAGTGGATACGGATCTCGAACAGTAATCCGATTAAGTTCGCGGAAATCCAAGCAAGGGCGTAGGCCTCCATCTTTTTTCTTCACAAAGAAGAACCCCGCGGCCACTGGGGAAGATGAAGGTCTAATATGCCCTTTGGCCAGACTTTCCGAAATATAATCTTTCATAGCCTGCCTCTCAGGACCAGAAAGGTTATATAACCTAGCTTTAGGTAACTTAGCATCAGGAAGTAAATTAATAGAGCAGTCATACACGCGATGAGGAGGCAACTCCTGACACCCCTCCTCAGAGAACACATCCCCAAAGTCCTCCAAAAAAGGAGGCAAAGTACTAGGCACGACCGCACTGATGACTGTGTTCATGCAGTTACTTTTGCAAAACTCCCCCCATTGGCTTATATCTCTGGACTGCCAATTAATCACAGGGTTATGTTTAACCAACCAAGGAAGTCCCAACACAATAGGAGTAGGTAGACCCTCCAACACATAACAAGATAATAGTTCCCTATGTATTGCCCCTACCCGAAGGTCAATGTTATGAACCTCATGAACAAAGCTACCTTGGCCGAGAGGCCTGGCGTCAATGGAGAATATAGGGATCGGTTTGACCAATACACTCAGATGCATACCTTGAGCCTGAGCAAACTGAGCGTCAACCAGATTAGCCCCGGACCCACTATCAAGAAGAACAGAAAATCTCTCCACTCTCGTACCAACCACCACCTCCACTGGTACAAGGAACTGAGAAGAACTAGCGGACGAAATACATACTCCCAGGTTGTCGTCCACCACACAACCTGGGATTAACAGTTTTCCGGCGACTTTTTGCTCAACAAGGCACGGGATGGACATCCCCCAACAAAATGTCCCTCTTTCCCGCAGAAGAAACACCTTCTAGTCCTGCGGCGTACCGCCAATCCCCTCCTACGAAAGGATGTCCCTCCCAACTGCATAGGCTCCTCCGAACAGACAAGGGGAACCTCAACATAAGGGACTTTAGTAGTAGGTGGAGTAACAACAGGGGGCGGAGTTACCTCGCACCTCTCCCGGAGCCGTCTATCAGTACGGATAGCTAGGGCCATAGCAGCCTCCAGTGATGGAGGAGAATCATACTGAGCCAAAACGTCCTTTAATTTGTCAGAAAGCCCATGACAAAACTGGCTCCTAAGAGCTGGGTCATTCCACTGAGTATCTGTGGCCCATCTACGGAACTCAGAAGCAAATTCCTCCGCGGACGATCTCCCTGCTGTATCTTACGTAATTTTGTCTCAGCAAGAGAGACCCGATCTGGGTCATCATATACCAAACCCAGGGCAGTAAAAAATCGATCTACTGACTGTAGAGCCGGGGATCCCGGAGGAAGGGAGAAGGCCCAGGATTGAGGGTCCCCTTGTAGGAGTGAGATAACAATTCCCACTCTCTGCTCTTCACTCCCTGATGATCGAGGCCGAAGCCGAAAATACAATTTACATGCTTCCCTGAAGGTAAAAAATTTGTCTCGCCCACCAGTGAACCTGTCCGGGAGAGCTACTTTAGGTTCAAATCTGGTTTGCTCCGAGGGAGACAAAACTTTGGACTTAATGTCCGTCAGCTCCATGGATAATCCCTGCAACTGCAGAGCCAGCTGGGCTACTGGATCCATGGCAACTGGGAATAATTTTATAGGCCAGTGAAAATGTCACACGGTCTTATGATATGTATACAATGTCAGTAAACTATTCTTAAAAGAACAACACTCTATACAATATATAGATTAGCAACATCAGCATGTAAATATAGAATAGATTTACCTGACACGATATCCGTTGAACTCAGGGTTAATCTTGAGGACTTGATACACTGTCACAGGAAAGAGGAGGACCGGGGTCTAACCTGACCCTAAACTGGGGTCCTAACTAATCCCTCACCTTGGAGGTACTGATAATGGTTCAGAGGTCCAAGTCTCCAGCCTAACCCTGTCTCCTATCAGTCCCTGAACCCTGTAATCAGTCCTAAGAAGGATTCTGATTACCACCAAAGGGATATGGGCTGATCTCTGCTAAATACACAGATTAGACATATAAGACAGACTGGAGAAAACACAGACTTGCATACACACTCAAACACAGAAGGAACATAAATGATCTGGGATATTAAACTCTAAGCAAGGTGAGCTTAAAACAACTAAGGAGCTCTTTAACTTAAGTCTATACAGATACAATCCTATCTGTGGTCTGCATGAAGAATTTCACTGGCAACTCCCAACACAGACAACCAGAGATTTAAAGGAAACCAATCAACAAATAATTAATTGCAGCCGGAAGAAACTGCACCCAGTCCCAGAACTGAGCACAGACAGAATTAACTCCCTAACTGCCAAACACAAAGAAACAGCAACTCAGCTGTGAGAAGTCAGAATGTGCAACCGCGACGATCTTCGTGGCGATGCACACATGACACCGACAAAATGAAGTAGACCAAAGGCTCATAACACTGCTATATCTCTGCTAATTAGGTCTCTAATATAGTAAATCTTAATTTATTCTTTCCATGGGTGCTTTACCATAACAGTATTGGATTATTTCATTTAAGATCTGAAACGATTCATGGACTGTGCATTTATACTTACCTGTAGCATTTAACATGTGATAACCTTATCACTGTACCAATCTTATTGTTATTACTTATCTATTTTGATCTGGGAATATTTTGTCCTTTCGGGCCCATTGTCATTGCATGTGTATTTTTGAACTGTTTTTAACTTGTTTTGGCACTTTATATTTCTAATAAAGCTTTTTTTATACTTACCCCTTGAGTGCATGCAGTATGATTCTGTGTAGCTTTCTCTCTTTCACATATTACATTTTTGCACAGTACGTTGCACCCCTATTTATTATTTTTATAATGCCCACTATACAAATATTATTGCATCGGTGAAATAATAGTGTGCTGTGAAGTTCTTCTCTACACAGACGAGAGCATTATCAGATGTTTCTCTTACTACATACTCCTCTAGTCAACTGACTGCTGCCACCAATCATAATCTGCAGTGGTGGCCTGATTTACACTTCCAGACATGGCTCAGACTTCTGGAGCAGCCTCCGTTGGATCTGCAGTGGTGCTGAAAGGAGAGTATGTAATTTTATTATTTTTAAATGCATCAAAAAAAATCTTTTATTTTTCAATATCGGACAACCTTTGTAACCTACAGAAGTGAACAAATTAATATTGTAACTTGAGGGTTCTCTGTAGTGGTTACATCTGCCATATTTCCAGACTTTTTCTTCAATAAACATCCTTGAGTGCACAACTTTGAAAACAACAGGTGGCCTGCGCCTTGCATTTGGCCTCCATGCTGAGCCAGATTTCATTACTATATTGAGTATCCTCAGCTTTTACCCAATTTCTAGGTTTCTAAATTGTTTGAAAAAAACAGAAAGCTTTCTCTTCAATTCCAAAAAAGACTATGGTTAAATAAACTGCTATAACCTGTCTGCATCGATAGAGCAATGTGGGGACATTTAGGTGTTCTTATAGAAAACAAGTATTAATGATGAAAAATGTAAATGTGTGTCATTTTAGTTTGTGTGTTTGCCTTTGGTTATCAGGATATTACGGCTTCAATGCAGTAATTGCTTTGAAATATTTGTGCAGTACAAAAGACAGTACAATGTTAATGAATATTGCAATTGCAAAAGAACATTACATGATTTTATAGTTTTCCTTTATGACATAACATATAAATTTATAATATTCTTTTAAAGATGTTCCATTTTGTTTATATATTTGTTTAGATTGCTAGTGAAGTCATTTATTAATTTCCCTTCCTACTGTGTGCAAGGCTCGGTTCACAAGGTTTAAATGTGGTTGTATTTTATGGTCTGTATTACGGCTGAAAGACTCAGACTTTGTGTTTTACTGTTCCTGTTTTCAATTAATAAAAAATTATATGCATCGCTTTTTTAAATAATTAAACCAGATAAAACATTTTTTTTTCTTTTTAATCTAAATTGTTTCTATTTTATTTTTGTTCAGGATTTTTAGAAGCACATATTCTGTGCGGCTGCTTTTAGTTGTTATTAGACATATGCTTTACAGCAACAACATGAACATAGGAAACTGGAGCTTGGAGATGGTTTACTATCTTCTACTTGAAGAGTTTTGTGTGCATGCTCTGTGATCTGTGCAGAGGTACCTTTACCGGGAGAGGAAGGCTGAATTGCCTATTATTAATGGTTGAACCTTTACCATCTGTCTCCAGCTTTATGATAGAGGTGTTAGCTGTTGTTTTATTCTTTCCAGTTATGCGAATGAGATGACTGCTGAGAAGTGGATAGGAAGTGTAAATTTATTAACCCTTTCACGACGCAGCCCATTTTCCGTTTTGGGTTTCTGTTTCTTGCTCCCCTGTCAATATGGCAGTGTGAGAGATTGTTTTTTGCTGGTCAAGTTGTATTTTTGAAAGACACCATTGGTTTTACCATATAGTGTACAGGAAAATTGGGAAAAATTCCAAGTGCAGTGAAATTGAAAAAAAAGTGCAATTCCAGAATTTTTTTCTTTTTTACCGTGTTCACCAAATGCTAAACCTGACCTGCCATTATGATTCTCCAGGTCATTACAAGTTTGTAGATTCCAAACATGTCTAGGTTATTTTTTATTTAAGTGGTGAAAAAAAATCCAAAGTTTGTTAGAAAAAAAATGAGTCACTTTCTGAGACCAGTAGCATCTCCATTTTTCGTGATCTGGAGCTTTGCAAAGGCTTATTTTTTGCACGCTAATCTGACGTTTTTATTTATACCATTTTGGTGTAGATGAGATCTTTTGATTGCCCCTTATTGCTTTTCAATGCAATTTTGCGATGACAAAAAAAACTTAATTTTGGCGGTTTGACTTTTTTCTTGTTATGCCGTTTACCGGGGGGTAATTATATATTTGTTATTTTTTTAATATTTTTTAAAAACTTTTTTTTACTTTTCACTTGCTTTAATTTTTTCCATGGGAGACTAGAAGCTGTGATCATTCAATACTACACAGAGCAGGACTTCAGCCCTAAATGCTCACTTGCTTTGAGCGCCGACCACTGGGCGCTGTTCATAGAAATATGACTATGACAACCACAGTGGATTAGGCTGAGGGTGTACACTCCCTGACAGAAGTTATGTCGCTTATCCATGTTATGTAAATAAAAGCTTATAACCTGACATTAAATTCATCCATTGATTGTATAAATTATTCTTTTGAAAGCTGAAACTCTTCGAAATGTGATTTAGGTTAAGAAAATATATTGGCATCAATGCAGACATATTGATCATTTAATGACAGAATGGTCAGATTTTGGCAAGACAAAAGTTTTGTCGCTTGGTCATATAATGCACCCAATATCCTAATTTACATCCTCACCTGTGCTCAGTAAATGATCGGTTAATTAGTGGGTGTGTATAAAAAGAAATCCAGCACCCCAGACCTTCACTTGAACTGCAACTTGAGCTTTGACAACATGCCAAAAATCCACCCTGCTACCAAAGCCTGGATTATCAAGAGGCTGAAGACCAGATCCACTGCAGAGGTGGCTGGCACCTTTAATGTGTCTCAGCATCAAGTACAAAGAATTAAAAAAAGATTTGAAGAGACCGGAGATGTGTTTGACAAGCCCAGGTCCGGCAGACCCTGCAAGCCAACTGCTCAGGTGGAACCGTTTGTTGGTTAGAAAATCCAAACCAAGCCCCTCTTCCACTGCAGCAGAGCTCCAACAGGCCTGGTCACCTCAAGTCCCTGTGTCAACTAGAACAGTTTGTAGGATTCTGTCTCGAAATGGCCTCCATGGTCGAATCAGTGCCCAGAAGCCAGCACTAAATAAAAGGCAAATAAAAAATCGTGTGGCATTTGCAAAGTCCCACAGCCTGCTAAACAGATGGACGCTGGAAAAGTGGCAGAAGGTGGATTTCTCTGATGTATCTTCAGTAGAATTACACCACAGCCGCCGCAAATACTGCAGGAGACCTACTGGAGCCAGTATGAATCCAAAATACACCCAGAAAACAGTTAAATTTGGTGGTGGTAAGATCATGGTCTGTTGTTACATTCAGTATGGGGGTGTGTGAAACATTTGCAAGGTGGAAGGCAAAATCAATAGCCTAAAATATCAAGAAGTATTAGCAACCTCTTATATTCCAAATCATAAAAGGGGTCAAATTCTGCAGCAGGATGGTGCTCCATCTCATACATCCATCTCTACAACAAAGTTCCTCCAGGTAAAAAAGATCAAGGTGCTCAAGGACTTGCCAGCCCAGTCACCAGACTTGAACATCATTGAGTTTGTTTGGGGTAGGATTAAAGAGGAAGCTTGGAAGACAAAACCAAAGAATCTAGATGAACTCTGGGAGGCATGTAAGACTGCATTCTTTGCTATTCCTGATGACTTCATTAATAAATTGTATGAATCATTGTTGAACCGCATGGATGCAGTCCTTCAAGCTCATGAAAGTCACACATAATATTAAATATGACTCTAATAGCACCACAACTTCATTCACCAGTGTTATGCAACATATATTTGTATTATAAGTTAATTATTTGTTTGAATATCACATTACTTTCTGTGGACGACAAAACTTTTGTCTTGCCAAAATCTGACCATTCTGTGTCCATTAAATGATCAATAATTCTGCATTGATGCCAATTTATTTTCTTAACCTAAACCACATTTTGGAGGGTTTCAGCTTTCAAAAGAATAATTTATACAACCAATGGATGAATTTAAAGTCAGATTATAAGCTTTTATTTACATAACATAAATAAGCGACATAACTTCTGTCAGGGAGTGTACGGGAGAAACAAGAGGAAGGGGGTGCGCTCACTGTTTGCTAGCAGCCCAGAACAAGGACTGATAGGAAATGTAGTCAGAAAGGAGCAAAAGTATCTGTAGCAGTAGTGATGTATGTGACAACACAGCTGATGCCAGGGGACAGAAAGTAAAGCAAACAAAGGAACATGAAAATTGGCAGAAAAAAATATATAGGTTATTTATGTGCATTATTATTAGCATTTATCACAAACTCGGTTACCCAGTTATGGTAGTGGACAAGTTCTTTCTGCCTCTTCAAGAGACACCTTGCTTTCTGTCATACAGGGTTCAATCTCTGCATTTCAAGGGTTCCATTTGTTATATTTTCTTATATATTCTTATGATCCCTATACAGGACAAAGCTACGGACATCTCCAAGTTTGAATACACCTCTTTAATGCATCAACAGTTCATCTACATATTTTATATGGATCATTACTTAGGCTTATAATACATGTAATTTATCACTGGTTAGTTGGCATCCTACATTGAACACCGGTAGGCCCAACTTTTACACAACTCAGCTATTTCAGCTCAAGACCACTACTGGTCACTTTTCTAGCTCACTGTCCATTTTTGACATACTCATCGATCCTACCAGACAAAGGAGCCATACTATGCAATTTTAAACAGTTGACTCCTCTCCTCAGCTTGTCACAAGCCTCCACTTCACTTCTTCCATCAACCACTTTCAACAGCCTTTCACTCTCCCTCCTCAATGTTGAGGAAAATGCTAGCTTCTTTAGGCGACTTAAGTTCCAGCCTACCATTGCTCAAACCATCAGTACTCCAATCTAGAACATCATGCAGTAAATTTGAAGACTCCAGCAGAAACTTCTTGCTTTGTCTAGTCCTTCGGTATTCACTTAATGTCTATATCTAGGTCCTGTTCTCTTTCTCCTGGGACAATCAGGATCTCCTGCCACTCCGAGACATCTAACACACTCAATTTATTTTATTAACATGAGCATAGTTGGTTCCGTGAAGCCATTTAGTGTTAACACTACAGCCAAAACATATATTCACATATTTATATATTCTGCAAGGAATAAAAAGTTGCAAATAGAATTAGTCTTTTACAGTAAAACAACAATCCTCTTTAACTAAAGGTACTGCCACACTTAGCGATCTCGTTAGCGATCTCAATAACGACGCAAGCTAACGAGATCGTTGGTGTGATCCCTTTTAGGTCGCTAGTAGCTGCCAAACAGGAGATCTCATAAATGACACATCAGCGGTCAGCGATCTCTTTAACGACTTTGGCGGTCGTTAGGATCTGTCATTAGCATGTACTGAGCGCTTCTGATTCATAGGAATTTCCAGCATCGCTCCTGCTCTCTGCGTCCTGCTAGCCTGCTTTGCAACTTCTGCGATCCTCTCTGTGACGCAAAAAAGAACTTACAGATATTGCGATCCACTCCGTGACGCTAAACACCATATGCGTCACAAACGAGGTCGCTAGTCGTTCGCAAAAGGCGCCAAACACAACGATATAGGCTCAGCAGCGGGACGCCAACTATCAAAAAACGGTCCAGAACTCTAGTGAACAATCAGCGACATCACAGCAGGGGCCACATTGTTGCTACATGCCACACACAACGAGGTCGCTAACGAGATCGCTAAATAGTGACGTTTTAGTGATCTCGTTAGCGATCTCATTTGCGATCTCGTTTAGTGTGGCATACCCTTTAGAGAAAGAGCTACGCTGTTTGCTCCTTCCTTTCGGATGCAATTTACAATTAGATTTATAGAAATGAGTGGGATTTTCTAATAAACTCGTCTTGGTAAACTTTAGTTTTAGAAGAAAATAAAGTCAAGTGTTAACATTTCTAAACCAGAAAATCATTGCACATAAAGTAGATCCAGTATGCTTGTGTATTTGAGATTTGTTGTAATTAGATCAGTTGCATCAATTTTGTTTTCAAAGATACAGTTCTAGGACAATGATCCTACATTTTTGTCAGATTGTTTGTACTAACACTTCTCATCACATTACTGTAACAATAAAGCAAATAATGATTTTACAAACATTGACGATAATGATAATTAATTATGGAAAAGTTTTAGAGCTGTCACATGACATAATTTTTACACCCACTCACTTCATTTAATGGTGTTAATGCTCTGGACAGTTTCTAGCTAAGACATCTTCAACTCATGAGTAATTGCATGTGTTTTCAAAGTGTTAACAGTCTTCTTATTTTGATGTGTTTCTTAAAAGTGTTTAATTACTATGTAGTGCATGAAGTTAAGTATCCGCAATCATCACGGGGTAATAAAATGCACATTAAGGTAGAGTTTTGAAAAATCAAACATTGACATTCCCTGGCATTAACACTTACTGCAATTATACTAGTGTTCTAAATGAAGACACAGCCATTTTAAGCTCACCATAAGTGTAATTGCAGAGTAGCTGCGTTAATAGCAGAACATGAAGTGGAAAATCTCCTTTTGTTAAAAATGGTCACCTGAAATCTAAGGCAATAGCTACATTTTAACATTCTTAAATAACACTTAAATGCTTTGAACTTTACAATAATTTCTGGTTGAATTATATTGTAATAAAATGTGAGATAAAGGGGTTTTCTATCATAAAAAGTGATGATCTATTTCATCATTTTCTCAACTGTATTTCATCATTTTCTCATCGGGGGGGGTAGATGATAAGCTATATCAGGCTATGTGACCTTTTTTTGTCGCTATTGACAAACCAACTCACTTTCGCATTAGTGTCAAGGATTCAGGCAATTTTAACATTACTGAAACTTTAAGATGAAATTGTCTCCTCTTTGAGAATCTCTGAAAAGAATCATACAGGAAAGATGAGTTATAATCAATTAGCTGATAGCAGGAATATTTAGGATAACAAAAATGGCAGACATAGGTGCTTTTATTATACCGCCGGCTGTTATGGAAACCGCATAAGCTTCTTTAAATTGCATTACAGGGGAAATAATGGGATGACAGAAGGATCAGCACCAGACCCCCATTTGACCGCTTAGGTGCTGCTGTAACTTTTCAACATGATCTAATAGATGCAGTTTTCATACACATGCAGCCAAAATTCCTCTTGCATGCTCAATACACTCATGCAACATTCCACTAGGGGTCAGTTTCCAAGATGGGGTCACTTGTGAGATGTTATTTATTTTAGCACCTCAAGTGCACTCTAAATGCAACATGGCATCCGCCCTGTTTACTTTCATGCATGCAAATACCAAATTAGTTTAACTTAAAAAGGTGTCAACACCACCTATAGAGACATAGTTATCACAAAGAGACACATATGCTTCACACACTTGTTTTTGTAATCATTGTTGGATCATTATTTGGGATCATTGACTTTCTGAAATGTCCACCCTCTTGTCATCTTCATAATCTTGTTTGATGGCAGCAGATTTTTATCAAGAATGTCTTGGCACATTTGTCGATTCACTCTTCCTTGAATCATATGAAGTTTGCCAGTGCTGTATGCTGGAAAACAACACCACATTATGATGTTCCCACCTCTAACTGCACTATTGGAATGGTGTTTTTGAGGTGATATGCACTATATTTTGGCCTCCAAACATGGTATGTATTATGGCAGCAAAAAGTTCAATTTTGGCCTCATCTCACCAAACTATATTCTCCAAGTATTTCACAGGTTTGTCTAAATGATGTTGAGCAAACTTTAAACGGGATTGAACATGCTTTTTATTCAGTAATGGAGTCTTGCGTGGTGAGTGTGCATACAGGCCATGGATGTTGAATGCATTACTTATCATTTTCTTTGAAACAATTATGTCTGCCACTTCTATGTTTTTTGTAGCTCTCCACAGGTGGACCATGTCTCTGACAACACTTCTGATAATTCTATTTGCTCCTCTGCCTAAAAACTTGCGAGGAGCACCTCTTCATGGCCGGTTTATTGTTGAAATTATATTCTTTCCACTTCCGGATTATAACCCCAACAGTACTTACTGGAATCTTCAGTAGTTCAGAAATTCTTCTGCAACCAATGACATCAGTACGTTTCGCTGAGAGGGAGGAGGAAAGAACCATGCACAAGGGGTGCACATCCAAATGGAAAAAGATATGTAAATATATAATGACAGTAACATATATGTATGAAGAAGACGTATAAATTTTATTAGTGGACAAGAAGGCCTCAATAAAACCATGTAAAAACACAACACACATCCAAACCCTAGTCTCCTCTTGTCGTCTCAAACTCAAAAATATTTCCCGGATCCGCGCATTCCTTGACCACGACACCACAAAAACACTAGTGCATGTCCTTATCAACTCCCGCCTTGACTACTGCAACCTCCTACTCTCTGGCCTCCCCTCTATCACTCTGGCACCACTCCAATCCATCCTACATTCTGCTACCCGAATAATCCACCTGTCTCCCTGTTATTCCCCAGCCTCTCCCCTATGCCAAGCCCTTCATTGGCTCCCTATTGTCCGACTGACGGTGGCTATCTGCCGCCGTAAGTATTTGCTCCCCTCCCCTGCCCTCCACTTCCCCCTGCCTTCCGATCCCCCCTCTCTCCCCTGGTATCGATCTGACTCCCAGTGTCCCTCCCGGTGTCCTCTGTCTTCCACTATGGGCGCCGCCATCTTTCAGAATGGTGGGCGCATGAGCACTGCGCCCATCGAATCTGCCGGCCGGCAGATTCATTCATTCACTCCAGGTACATTTTGATCGCTGTGATAGACCCTATCACAGTGATCAAAATGGAAAAAATAGTAAATAACCCCCTTTATCATCTCCATAAGTAAGGACAAATATTGAAAAAAAGAAAATATATTTATTTTTATTTTTCCATTAGGGTTAGGGTTAGAATTAGGTTGGAATTAGGGTTAGAGTTACAATTAGGGTTAGGGTTGGAATTAGGATTGGGGTTGGAATTAGGGTTAGGGTTGGGGTTGGAATTAGGGTTAGAGATGGAATCAGGGTTAGGGTTGGGGTTGGAATTAGGGTTAGGGTTGCAATTAGGGTTAGGGTTTCAATTAGGGTTAGGGTTGGAATTAGGGTTAGGGTTGTGGTTAGGGTTATGGTTAGGGTTGGGATTAGGGTTAGGGTGTGTTGGGGTTAGGGTTGGGATTAGGGTTAGGGTTGTGGTTAGGGTTATGGTTGTGTTGGGTTTAAGGTTAGGTGTGTGTTGGGGTTAGGGTTGGGATTAGGGTTGTGGTTAGGGTTATGGTTAGGGTTGGGATTAGGGTTAGGGGTGTGTTGGGGTTAGGGTTGGGATTAGGGTTAGGGGTGTGTTGTGGTTAGGGTTGTGGTTTTGGGTTAGGGTTGGAGTTAGAATTGAGAGGTTTCCACTGTTTAGGCACTTCAGCGGCTCCCCAAAAGCGACATGGCGCCGCCATTGATTCCAGCCAATTTTGCTTTCAAAAATTCAAACGGTGCTCCCTCCCTTCCAAGCCCCGACGTGTGCCCAAACAGGGGTGTACCCCAACATGAGGCATTAGGGTACTCAGGAAAATTTGCACAACAACTTTAGGGGTCTAATTTCTCCTGTTACCCTTGGCAAAATAAAATATTTGGGGGCTAAAAAATTATTTTTGTGAAAAGAAAATCATTTTTTATTTTCACGGCTCTGCGTTATAAGCTTCTGTGAAGCACTTGGGGCTCAAAGTGCTCACCACACATCTAGATAAGCTTCTTGTGGGGCCTAGTTTTCAAAATGGGGTCATTTGTGGGGGGTTTCTACTGTTTAGGCACATCAGGGGCTCTGCAAACGTAACATGATGCCCGCAGACCATTCCATCAAAGTCTGCATTCCAAAACGGAGCTCCTTCCCTTCCGAGCTCTGCCATGTGCCCAAACAGTGGTTCCCCCCCACATATTCGGTATCAGTGTACTGAGGACAAATTGGACAACTTTTGGTGTCCAATTTCTCCTGTTACCCTTGTGAAAGTAAAAATTTGGGGGTGAAAAGATAACTTTTGTGGAAAAAAATGATTTTTTATTTTCCCTGCTCTGCGTTATAAACTTCTGTGAAGCACTTGGGGGTTAAAAATGCTCACCACACAGCTGGATATGCTCCTTGGGGGGGTCTAGTTTCAAAAATTGGGTCACTTGTGGAGGGTTTCTACTGTTTAGGCACATCAGGGGCTCTGCAAATGCAACATGATGCCCGCAGACCATTCCATCAAAGTCTGCATTTCAAAACGTCACTTCTTCCCTTCCGAGCCCCGATGTGTGCCCAAACAATGGTTCCCCCCCACATATGGGGTACTAGCGTACTCAAGACTAACTGGACAACAACTTTTGAGGTCCAATTTCTCCTGTTACCTTTGGGAAAATAAAAAATTGGGGATCATGTTTGTGGAAAAATATGATTTTTTTTATTTTACTACACTGTGCCGAGCATGGCGTCACGGGTCTTATATAAACCCGATGATGCTATGCGGCAAGCCAATCACAGTAATGCCACAACCAAGATGGCTACGGCATTACAGTGACTGGCAGGCAATCCCCACATGTTTATTGGCTGTCTATCAAGCGCCAAACATGCAGGGCAGGGACTCGAGCTTGCATGAGAGCATTCAAAAATATTCACCGAGTAACGAACATCTCGAGCACACTGATGCTCGAGCGAATAACGAGCAGTGACAAGCACGCTCGCTCGTCATTATTCTTAACACTAAACAGAAAAAAATCTATCAAGTCCAATGAAGTCCAGTTAAAATTTATTGCTAAAGAATGTTGACTTAGCAAACAATTTGTTTTCTTTCTACATTTAATCTTATTACTTTTTCCTACATAATCTCTTTGTACCAAGTCATTTCTCTGTAATCAAGCTTACTTTATCTTTGCCGCAGATGCTAAATATTTATTGACTTTGACAAAGATTGCTGAGTAGCATCAAGAAGATTAAAATGATAGATAGAGACTGAAAACAACTATTCAAATGGAAAACCAAACATCTATTAAAAGATTTAGATTATTTACTGGAGCATAATTTATAATAAGATAAAGTGACTGAGCTTTTCTGCATTTTACGGGACATATGATGAAACACTGAATTGCTTCTTCACAGTTACACTGCTCTGAAATGTGTGCACATGTAAAAAGTATTCAGGGTGTATGATTGTAGAGTGAAAAAATATAGAATATACAATGAAATGCATTGGAAAGGTGACAGCTGGTAATGGAAATATGTTGTTTATGCAGCTTAACATTAGGTGAATCTGGTTTCAAGGATACACAGTATGTATTGAAAAGTATTACACATTTAATGGAAAATTAAAATGCATTGTCACGTATGGCTCCTTTGACATCTGCATTGTGATTTCTGCCAGGACTTTAAATCACATGAAGTGACTAATCCCTCTCACGATAGACACTGGCAACGCTTGACAGACCTACATTTGTAATGGAAAAAATTAGCACCACATGCAAACAATTTTTTTTCTATCAAAGAGTGCAAAATCTGTGACACAGGCTCTAAATTCTGATGTGGATGTCACCTAAAATACATCATATATGGATTCTTGGACATTCTATAAATAACGGGTTGGCAACCTGTCCGTGCACCTCGCTACTTCACAGACAGGAGTGTATGTGAAATGCAGAATTATGCCTTTATGATGAACAATTATTGAGTCAGACTAAAAAGCTCAGCAGTGTTAAGATAGTGAGCCTGTAATTGCTGAGAGCATCAGAAACTTAATCTCATGACTTTGGGTTGGTATGTAGATGGTTAGTAGAGATGAGTGACTTTGCCTTTTTTAGGGTCGAGTCGGGTTTCATGAAACCCGACTTTCTCAATAGTCGAGTCGAACTAAATCGGCCGACTATCGGGAAAAGTCGGAGGTCCGACTGAAACACGAAACCCAATGCAAGTCAATGGGGAAGCAAAGTCGGCAGTGAGAGGAGGATAGTAAACACACCTACAGTGCCCATTTCAATGCCAACGACATCAATTCTTATTACTTAAGCTTGTCAACCTTAATTTACTTTATAATAATAGTTACGCATTGAAAACTGGGGGTTATTTGGCTAAAGTTGCGGGAGGGGCTTAGGGCTGGCTTCAGGTTTTCGTGTGCCCTGGGCGAAAGAGGGTCAGTGGGCCTCTTTAACACATACCACAATTCATGATGCTCCGATACGTCAGAGAAATATAGGTATAGTACAATGACAAATACTTCACTTCTTACATTACATGACTAATATCTATTTTAAATTCTACACTAGCTCAAAAACCGGACAGTATATTCCTCCATACAGTATTATGGCCACCACATAGTGCACCATGCAGAATAATGAGCCCCAATATATTGCTCCATACAGAATAATTGGTCCCATATAATGTTCCATACAGTATATGATGAGCTCCACATAATGCTACAGTATAAGATGGTCCCCATATAATGTGCCATACAGTATAGGACGGTCCCCATAGAGTAGAATGAGCCACACATATTGCTCCATACAGTATAATGAGTCGCATATAAAGCTCCATACAGTATATGATGGGCCCCATATATTGCTTCATACAGAATAGGCCCCATATGTGCTCCATATGATGCTCCATACCCTATATGATGCCCATAAATAATGAACCCCATATGGTGCTCCAGTATATGATGGGCCCCATTTATAATGCTCCAGTGTATGATGGACCCCATGGATGATGCTCCAGTGTATGATGGGCCTATATAATGCTCCATATATAATGGGCCCCATATGATGCTCCAGTATATGATGGGCCCCATGGATGATGCTCCAGTGTATAATGGGCCTATATAATGCTCCAAATATAATGGGCCCCATTTATAATGCTCCAGTGCATAATGGGCCCCGTATATGATGCTCCAGTGTATGATGGGCCACATTTATAATACTCCAGTGTATGATGGGCCCTATGCATGATGCTCCAATGTATGATGGGCCTATATAATGCTCCATATATAATGGTCCCCATATGATGCTCCAGTATATGATGGGCCCCCATGGATGATGCTCCAGTGTATGATGGGCCTATATAATGCTCCAAATATAATGGGCCCCATTAATGCTCCAATAATGGTCCCGTAAGATGTCCATTAATGGGCCACTTTTATGCTCCAGGGATGATGGCCCAATGCATGATGCTCCAGTGTATGATGGCCTATATATGCTCATTAGGCCCCATATATCCGTATTGATGCCATGATGATGCTCCTGTGTATGATGGGCAATGCTCCAAAAATGCCCTATGATGTCAGTATATTGGGCCCAGATGTGCTCCATGTATGGGCCTATATAATGCTCCATATATAATGCGTCCCATTTATAATGCTCCAGTGTATGATGGGCCCTATGGATGATGCTCCATGTATGATGGGCCCATATATAATGCTCCAGTGTATGATGGGCCCCATGGATGATGCTCCAGTGTATGCTGGGCCTATATAATGCTCCATATATAATGTGCCCCATTTATAATGCTCCAGTGTATAATGGGCCCCGTATATATTATGCTCCAGTGTATGACGGGCCACATTTATAATTCTCCAGTGTATGATGGGCCTATATAATGCTCCATATATAATGGGCCCTATATGATGCTCCAGTGTATAATGGGCCCTATTTATGATGCTCAAGTGTATGATGGGCCTCATATATAATTCTCCAGTGTATAATGCTCCCCATATATTGCTCCAAACATTAAAAAATGAAATACCTCTCCTCGCTGGTCACTGCTCTACTCTAGACTCCTCAGTTTCGCCATCTTCCAGCTCTTTGCACTTGGACTGTTCAGGCAGAGGGCATACAGACGTGACATCATCGCGCTCTCTGACCTGAATGTCACTGTCAGGAAACGTGGAAGATGTCACAGCGGTGGAGCAGGGAGAGGTAAGTATTGCAAGTGCTGGGTCCCTGAGCAAGCAGGGGGGGCCCACTCATGGGCGATGGCACTGGCACAGGGCCCCTTATAGTACGCCGGTGTTTCTGATGGCGAGTGGGCCCCCCCATCATCACAGACCCCGGCATACTATGGGGGGCCCTGTGCCAGTGCCATTGCCCAGGAGTGGGCCCCCTCACCTGCTCAGGGCACTGGCACTTGCACGGGTGCGCCAGGTGTTGACGTCGGCCCTGGGGGGGGTACAGTCCAGTTAGGGAGGTGGAAAAACTGGCATATGTTGAGGTGTAGGCTGGACGTTCTGCAGCTGCAAATGGAGGAATTGGAGAAGTAGGAGGAAGAGGAGGACAAAGCGAGCCATTTTGCTGGCAACCTATGTGTCATCAGGGGAAGGTGGTACAAAATCCTTTGAAACCCAGGCATGGTTCATTTTAATGAAGGTGAGATCACCAACATTATGGGTCGACAGCCGGGTCCTTCTTTCTGTCAGGCTTGATCCAGCAGCACTGAAGACTTTTTCTGATAGCACACTACCAGCAGGACAAGCGAGCTCCTGTAAATCATATTGTGCCAATTCAGGCCATGTGTCCAGTTTACAGGCCCAGTAGTCAAAGGGGAATGAACTGTGAGGGAGAACATGGATAGGGGAGGAGAGGTAATTTTGAACCATAGTTGACAATTGCTGTCTCCTGTCTGTTGCAATTGATTCAGTATTAACAGTCGTGTGAGTGGTACTCGAGAAATCAGTCCACAACATGGTCATGAAACCCCCGTCTCCAGTACGGCTGTGTGCACCACAAACACCTCTTCCATTTGGCCCAGTACGGCTCGTGGTAGAACCTGCACCGCTGCTGTGTGCTGGGAATGCCTCTAACAAACGGTTTACCAGAGTTACTTGTTTGTTCGCCAATATTAGCTCTAGGTTCTCCTGTGGCATGATGTTCTGTAATTTGCCTTTATGGCATGGATCAAGGATGCTGGCCAACCAGTAGTCGTCATCCTTCATAATTTTGGCAATGCGGGGGTCCCTTTTTAGGATCCACAAGACATAATCACACATGTGGGCCAATGCTCCAGGTGTCAATGATGCACTGCCAGTGGTGGGTGGAGGAGCACTTTCTGCCAAATCCACATTCCTCCAGTCATGCACAAACCCTGTACCTAACCTTGGCAAGCCAACATTTTCTCTTGCCCCCTGAGAAGCATCCTCCTCCCAAAATAATCATCCCCTCATCCTCCTCCTCTTCCTCTTCTTCCTCCACCTCATCCAGGACAGTTCTCTGAGCAGACAATGGCTGACTGTCATCAAGGCTTCCCTCCTCCTCCTCCTCTTCCTCCTCCACTGCAGACGCCTGATCCTTAATGTGCATCAAAGCTTGCATCAGCAGACGCATAAGTGGGATGCTCATGCTTATGATGGCGTCGTCTGCACTTACCAGCCATGTGCATTCCTCAAAACACTGAAGGACTTTAAAGAGGTCTTTCAGCTTTGACCACTGCACACCCGACAACTCCATGTCTTCCCTCAAACTGCCTGCCCATGTATCCTCCCACAAATGCATTACAGCCTGCCTCTGTTCACACAGCCTCTCAACCATGTGCATGGTGGAGTTCCACCTTGTTGCAACGTCTATGATTAGGCGGTGCTTGGGGAGGTGGAGCGATCGCTGCAGCCTCTGCATATGACTGGAGTCTATGGGCAAGCGACGGATGTGCGAGCACAGTTTTCGCACCTTATGGAGCAGGCCTGTTAACTCCGGATAATTATTTAGGAAGCACTGCACCACCAGGTTCAAGGTGTGAGCCTGGCAAAGATATGTGTCGGAGTTTTGCCAGGGCTATCGCCACCACAAAATTACGGCCGTTATCACTGACTACCATGCCTGGCTCAAGATGTAGACTGCCCAGCCATGACTCAGTTTCTCGCTGCAAGTAGTCGGCCAGTACCTCTGCGGTGTGTCTGTTGTCGCCCAAAGACATCATCTTTAAAACAGCCTGCTGACGCTTACCACTAGCTGTTCAACAGTGGGACACCTCATGTGCAACACTGGCAGCTGCGGTTGGAGTGCTCGTGCGACTGCGCTCTGTCGATGAGCTTTCGCTTCTGGAGGAGGAGGGTCGAAAGCCTAAAGCCAACTGTTTCCTATACCGTGGGCTAGGCAGCACTGTCCCACCGCCGCTGTCCCTTGTGGACCCTGCATCCACCACATTAACCCAGTGCGCAGTGATGGGCACGTAACGGCCTGGCCATGCCTAATGGCCCATGCATCTGTTGTGAGGTGCATCTTTCCACTCACTGATTGTTTGAGTGCATGGACAATGCAGTCTTTCACATGCAGGTGGAGGGCAAGGATGGCTTTTCTAGAAAAAAAGTGCCGACAGGGTAGGTCATAGTGTGGGACAGCGTAGGCCATGAGCTCTCGGAACGCTGCGCTTTCAACCAAATGGAAGGGCATCATCTCTAATGAGATCAGTTTGGCAATGTTGATGTTCAAAGCAAGTGTACGCGGAAGAGAGGATGAGTACCTTCTTGTCCTACTCAGAGTGTCTGGTAGGGTGAGCTGGACTTAGAGCTGCATATGGGGGAACTAGCGGTGGACCTGATGGACTGAGAGGGTGTTGGTGGTGGTGGTGATAGTGATGGCCTAGATTCAGTCTTTCGTTGCAAAAACATTGTGATTCCCTGACTGCTTTGGACTTGCGACGACACCTCAACATTTCTTGCTGGTGGTGTGGTGTGGGGAAAGTGATGGTACGCTGCTGGCTACCTTCAGTCGGAGCAGGTGCACATGTGCTACCTGAGGTTTTGTAGTCCGACCAGGCTTGCAAGTGCATGGTGATTAAATGTCTAAGCATGCAACTGGTATTCAAATTTTGGAGATCTTTCCATCGGCAAAAGGTACTTCTGCACTTCTAACAGATAACCTTTGCCTCATCAATAGGATTTTGGTAAAAAAAAACTGCCACACTGCACTCTTCCTACTATGGTATCAATTTTCAGGGCTTGCACGCTGTGCTAATTTGACCGTCTGGCAAAGCTGTCCTGCAACTCCTTTTATTTTTTTAACACGTTTTTGGACAGCTACGGGCCTGCCAAATAACCGCTGCAGCGATGTGGATGCCTGCTGCGGATCCTCCTCCTCTTCTGAGCTATTGCCAGCAGCACCCTCTTCCCCCAATGAATGCCAATCCGGGTCAACAACTGGGTCATCCATCACCTCCTCTTCAATTTCATCTGCACCTTCCTCTGTGTCACTGTGTAAGATGGTATAGTATGCGAGAAGGGGCACCTGAGTTTCATCAGGGTCAGATTCTGGCTCAGTAGACTGCGAGGGAAATGTAGTGCTCTGGGTGAATATACCAGCAGAATCAGATAGCAGTGGCTGTGCATCAGTGCACTCCATGTCAGATTCATCTTGGACTGATAACCCAGGCATGGTATGTGAAAAGAGCTCCATGGAGTAATCTGAAGTGTGGCCTGCTGCATCCTTCACTTTTGGTGAGGGTGAAGGACACAAGGAAAGGTGTTGCTCCTGACCAGGAGCCTGCACTGACAACTCAGTGCTTGCATTTTTTGAAACTTCAGAAGAGGAGGCGATAGAGCTGGAGGCTGTTTAGGCAATGTAAGCCAAAACCTGTTCCTGATGCTCCGGCTTTAAAAGCAGTTTACCTACTCCCAGAAAAGGGAGCCTTCCAGGCCTTCTGAAGCCAGACGATGACTGAGGCTCAATACCTCCTGCCTTAGGTGCTATTGTGCTTTTGGCACTACCAGCAGATGCACCACCACCACCATCAGTACCAGCTGGCCCCCCATGGCCACCATACTTCCTCATGTTTGTGAAAATGTACCCAAAATACTAGCAGATATATGGTACTGTATCAGAAGCGTACAGCTGTATACGGTGAAGGGGAAAATTGAAAATCTCTGTATAATATTTCGAGAGTAACACACACACGCTCACAGGCTCAGTATGGATTATACTAGAATATAAAAAGCAGAAAAAGGGTACTGTATCAGAAGATACCAGGTGTATATAGTATAGGGGTAAATTGTAAATCTCTGTATATAATTGAGAGTTACACACAGACGCTCACAGGCTCAGTATGGATTAGACCAGAATATAAAAAGCAGAAAAAGGGTACTGTATCAGAAGATGCCAGGTGTATATAGTTTCGGGGTAATTTGTAAATTTCCGTATATATTTCGAGAGTAACACACAGACGCTCACAGGCTCAGTATGGATTATACTAGAATATAAAAAGCAGAAAAAGGGTACTGTATCAGAAGATACCAGGTGTATATAGTATAGGGGTAAATTGTAAATCTCTGTATATAATTCGAGAGTTACACACAGACGCTCACAGGCTCAGTATGGATTAGACCAGAATATAAAAAGCAGAAAAAGGGTACTGTATCAGAAGATACCAGGTGTATATAGTGTTGGGGTACTTTTAAATCTCCGTATATATTTCAGGAGTAACACACAGACGCTCACAGGCTCAGTATGGATTAGACCAGAATATAAAAAGCAGAAAAAGGGTAGTGTATCAGAAGATATCAGGTGTATACAGTGTAGGGGTAATTGTAAATCTCCGTGTATATTTCCGGAGTCAGACACAGACTCTCACAGGCTCAGTATGGATTACACCACAATATAAAAAGCAGAAAAAGGGTAATGTATCAGATGCGTACAGCTGTATACAGTGTAGGGGTAATTGTAAATCTCTGTATATATTTCCGGAGTCAGACACAGACGCTCACAGGCTCAGTATGGATTAGACCAGAATATAAAAAGCAGAAAAAGGGTACTGTATCACTAGCGTACAGCTGTAAACAGTCTAGGGGTAATTTAATCTCTGTATATATTTCCGGAGTCACACACAGATAGTCAGCATGCATTTGTCCGTGATACCAGCTGGTACACGGTAGTGTGTGAGGAGCGTACAGCTCTATACGGTGTGGGAAAAAATGAACGCTCTGTAACTGTGCAAGAAAAAAGAATAAAAGTATTAGTGCTGTGTAAAAAGCAGTCTGCACAGCAGTGTACACACAGCAATACAGCTAGAAGGCAGCCTATTAACCACCGCTGCTGCACACAAGAAAATCCTCCCCTGTCACTGGCAGGCAGCCTAATAACCAGCGCTGCTGCACACAACAAAATCCTCCCCTGTCACTGCACACTAACTGTACAGCACAATTGCTATCAGCACAAGCACAAAATTACTTTTCTTTCCTGCCTAACTCTCTCCCTACAGATAAACAGCGTCAGCAACCTCTCCCTATGCTAAGATCGGCAGAAGTAAAATGGTGGTCGGCGGTCAGGGCTTTTATAGCCACTGTGACGCCACACAAAGCAAGCCAATCACTGCAATGCCCTTCTCTAAGATGGTGGTGGCTGCTGCCCCTGTCATCTCATTGCCCACAGTGTACGTCCTTGCTCATTGGCTGAGAAAAGGCGCCTGCAAGCATTATGGGAAAACCGAATTTGGCGCTTGGGTCGACGACCGCATGGCCGACCTCACGCTATGGTCGGGTTTCGCTCGGCGAAACCCGACTTTGGCAAAAGTCGGCGACTTTTGAATCTGACCGACCTGTTTCGCTCAACTCTAATGTTTAGATATTGTGTTCTCCTCGTTCATTTTTTTAATGGTATGGTGAGTCCCTCCAGCAAACTTTGAGCTAGGGGCAAGGATGGTGGTCAGGTTGGCCTGTGACAGTGTTTCAGTCCCTTTGCGAGTTGAATGAAATCACTTGTTGGGGACTTCCACAGTTTAGGCACATTAGGGGTCTGCAAAAGTGACATAGTGTCTATCTATTCCAGCAAATTTTGTGCTCTAAAAGTCAAATGGCACTTCATCCTCCCCAGCCTTGCTGTAGTTTTCCTCCACATATAGAGTATCGGAGTATTCAAGAGCAATTGCACAAGACATTTTACAGTTCATTTTCTCCTTTTACTCTTATAAAAATCACCTATTCATCATTCTGTCCCACGCCGCAATCCATGTCTGGGGATAAACAGTTTCCAACCTAGACGGTGCCAAGATGCGACCGTCCAGGCTGAGAACCACTGATGAACAAGCTTTTGTGAGCTCAGCATCAGTGACCAGTAGTGATGTCATCGACGTTACTGCCGGTCACTGAGCTTGCATTCCCAGTCGGGCTCCTGAACTGTGGTGAAATCCCCACTGGCACAGTGAGAAAAAGCCTGATGCTGCACTACAGTGAAAACTGGATGTTCGGGACCCTCCCATTCAAGTAAATAGGGTCCAGTTTCAGGTCTGGGTATTGTTCTGGTACCCAAACTTTTTTTCAAATGTTTGGCCGAAGTCATTGGACCCAAACATCCATGGGTCCACCCATCTCTAATTGCTAAGACATGTGACACTGTTTGTACAAATAACTAACACACTTGATACACCATGTACATAGCCACTAATATGTTAGACATATAGCACACACATGCAATGAACATACTGGTAACATGTATCATTTCCATCAGGGGCGGACACTGACAGCTTGGGGCCCCTGTACAAGAAATGTGTCTGTGCCCCCTCCCTGCACAGCACACCACTTATGATGAGATGAATCAGGCCATGGACCCCTGGAGGCTTGGGCTCTGGGCAACAGGCCAGATTGCCTTCATTATTACCGCCCTGCAAGCAGGGGCATACATAGAAATCACAGGACCCCATTACAAAAGTTCTATTTGGGCCTTCTCACACCTCTAAAAATATATATATATTTAGATTTTTTTACTGAGATGAAGATTTTATATATAAACAGTGGGTGAAATAAGTATTTTTATCCCTTACTGATTTTGTAAGTTTGCCCACTGACAAAGACATGAACAGTCTATAATTTTAAGGGTAGGTTAATTTTAGCATTGAAAGATAGAATATCAAAAATAAAATCCAGAAAATCACATTGTATAAATTATGTAAATTTGCATTTTGTAGTGAGAGATAAGTATTTGATCCCTCTGGCAAACAAGACTTAATACTTGGTGGCAAAACCCTTTTGGCAAGCACAGCAGTCAGATGTTTTTTGTAGTTGATGATGAGGTTTGCACACATGTCAGGAGAAATTTTAGTACACTCCTCTTTGTAGATCATCTCTAAATCATTAAGATTTTAAAGCTGTCGCTTGGCAACTTGGCACTTCAACTCCTTCCATAAGTTTTCTATGGGATTAAGTTCTGGAGACTGGCTAGGCCACTCCATGACTTTAATGTGCTTCTTTCTGAGCCACTCCTTTGTTGTCTTTGGCTGTATGTTTTCGGTCATTGTCTTGCTGGAAGACCCAGCCACGACCTGTTTTTAATTCCTGGCGCAGGGAAGGAGATTGTCACTCAGGATTTTACGGTACATGGCTTCATCCATTTTTCCATTGATGCGGTGAAGTAGTCCTGTGCCCTTAGCAGAGAAACACCCCCAAAACATAATGTTTCCACCTCCATGCTTGACAGTGGGGACAGTGTTCTTTGGGTCATAGGCAGCTTTTCTCTTCATCCAAACACAGCAAGTTGAGTTAATGCCTAAAAGCTCAATTTTTGTCTCATCTGACCTCAGCTCCTTCTCCCAATCACTCACAAAATCATCCAGGTGTTCATTGGAAAACTTCATACGGGCCAGCATATGTGCCTTCTTGACCAGGGGACCTTGCGGGCACTGCAGGATTTTAAACCTTTACGGTGTAATGTGTTACCAATGGTTTTCTTGGTGACTGTCGTCTCAGCTTCCTTGAGATCATTATCAAGTTTCCCCCATGTAGTTTTATGCTGATCTCTCATTTTACTTATGATCAAGGATACGCATCAAGGTGAGATTTTGCATAGTACCCCAGGTCGATGTCAATTGACAGTCATTTTTTTTTTTCTTCCATTTTATTACTATTGCACCAAATGTCTCCTTCTCACCCAGCATCTTACTTATGGTTTTGTAGCCCATTTCAGCTTTGTGCAGGTCTATGATCTTGTCCCTGACATCCTTAGAAAGCTCTTTGGTCTTGCCCATGTTGTAGACGTTAGAGTCTGACTGATTAATTTAGTCTGTAGACAGGAGTCTTTTACAAAGTTGACTATGTAAGACAACTGTCTTTAATGCAGGTAAAGAGTTGATTAGGAGCGTCTAACTGGTCGGTAGGAGCCATAACTCTTAATGGTTGGTGGGGGATCAAATACTTATTTCTCACTGGAAAATGCAAATAAATTTATATTTTTATACAATGTGATTTTCTGGATTTTATTTTTGATTTTCTATCTCTGTGTTAAAATTAACCTACCCTTATAGTTATAGACTGTTCTGTTCATGTCTTTGTCAGTGGGCAAATGTACAAAATCAGCAAGGGATCAAATACTTATTTCCTCCACTGTATATATATATATACAGTTATATAGTTGTGCTCAAAAGTTTACATACCACGGCAGAATTTTTGCTCTCTCAACCTTTTTTCAGAGAATATGAAGGATAACATCAAAACATTTTCTCCACTCAAGGTTAGTGGTTTGGGTGAAGACATTCATTGTCAAATCACTCTGTTTTCTCTTTTGAAATCATAATGCAACCCAAAACATCCAAATGACCCTGATCAAAAGTTCACATACCCCATGTTAAGGCCTGCGGAACGCACCTAATAGATATTAAGGAGAGGTGCGTTCGCAGCCCGGGGTCCACCGTGCAGGCAGAGCCTGCTGCTAGTAAGATGGCGTAAATAGGCAGTATAAGCGAACTCTGTTATCCCGCAGAGTCGCAGATGTAAACGCCGTAGCACTATATGGCGGATAAGCGTCTCTGTTAACTCCACAGAGCCGCTGTAACAAAAACTGTGTCCTGTTAGACTCACAAGAAACACAGATGACTGCTAAGCGGATTGCAGTCTGTGGTCATGCAATCAGAACCCAAGCAGTAATCTCCTCAAACGGAGTAGCCGGTATTCTAATGGCGTTTTTCAGCCGAGCCTGAACATATGCATACAATCTCCTCACCGGGAGGCTTATTTCAGCCAGACTAACCACATGCATACATGACCACACTGGCGCAAGCACGTAACAGATTTGATACTAGCGCCCCGGCCGTGCGGGTAAGGACAGCCTTTTATAGCAGCCACGAGAAAAAAAACC